>OZ059783.1:5506118-5793030 GCA_964057025.1 Standfussiana lucernea
TTTTATTATTCAGTAATTGAATATTAAATGAATCCCGTTACGATTTATATGCTAGTTTAGCTATCAATGTAATTTCTAATTACTATATATATATATATATATATGTATATATTTTTTGTTACTGGCAATTGCTAGACAAGGACACACTCCACTCGCGAAGCTATCTCGCACTGAAGTATGTCCCCTCTTTGAATGAATTAAAGTAAAACTAACTCTATCAGCTTGAAATAAAGTTCATTTTAAAACGGTTTTTGATATTAAAATTTTGTTTGTACTCATTCCAGTTAGTTTATACAAGTTCCTTGGTTGGAGGAAGAATGCTGTTCACCACTACCAATGAAAGTCAAAACTCTTTTTTTTTTTGCACCCTGACTGAGTGTCAGATGACAGTAAAGGGACCATAATAATAAATCAGTAATAATCTACTATTTAAAAAAAAGTAAGTATCAAAACCTTTCAGTCGTATAGGGATACCATTTAAATGATGGTGACGCCCTCCCTTTTTTTCAAGACTTTCTTGCAGGGACCGTACAACCCCGGTTAAGAGTTAAGCCTTTCGAACGGGTAAGCCGTTTATGAGGTTACCCTTATCATTATGTAACCCCTTGAATGGGTTTTATACTAAAAACCCTTTGAAAGGGTTACATGATAACCCATTGAATGGGTTTTATACTAGAAACCCTTTGAAAGGGTTACATGATAACCCATTGAATGGGTTTTATACTAGAAACCCTTTGAAAGGGTTTCATGATAACCCATTGAATGGGTTTTATACTAGAAACCCAGTGAAAGGGTCAAAACCCTTATAAAATATATGGGTTCTTATAATGAAGGGCATTATAAAAACCCATATATTATAAGGGTTTTGTTCGGGTTATTCAATAAACTTGTGCTAGGTCGGTGGTACGGGAATGGCGGCCTGGCGCTCATTGCCTATAATTCACTAGACGGTATTATACAAATAGCTAGAGTAGGTACGAGCGAGAGCTCCAATAGAACTATAGTTGCGTATTTTGAGTTTATATTATATTATTCTTTTGATCTATCCGCGCCGAAAGTAGCGTGTACACTTTTTTTATCAATTGGGATGCGTTTGCGTGTTTCAAGCTAATTCATTTATAAGGTTAGTTTTTTCTTGAATATTAAAGTACTTTGTAGATAGTTTGAGTTTTTGTTTGTAGATAGTTTGTAGGCAATAGTATTGCCTACAAATAGGCTCACTCGCCCCCTATTACATGAGATTTAAAAACATAACTGACTAATGTGGGTGTACTATTAGTCTATTAGGTACACCTCTTTGGGGTATACAGGCGTGACGTTATTTGTAATGTTTGCAGATAGTTTATGCTCAAAATCCATCCAAGTGCTAAGATTTCTTTGCTAACTCGCACGAAGTTGCGCAGAAGATGGTAGGTAAGTACTTCATAAAGACTCTCTGTTGGTCGTTTGTTATTTAGGTATTAGGTTTCAAAATTATAAAAACGAATGTTGGGGCCGGATGCCTTGTATCATTTTATTATACTTATCATTTTATATTTGGTAGTAGAAAATATTACTAAGTATATCAGAGAGTGAAGAAAGTTCTGATGACGAATCTCAACACGTCAAACAGATCCATGACGAATTGCCAAAAACATCAGCAGGAATGTCTTTGTCACCTACATTCGATCCAGATGTTTCTACGCCTGATTTATTTCTGTTATAGCTTATGCAATAGCTTGAATTTTAAAGCTCCCTTAGGCTCTTTAGGTCCACCTCGCTTCGCTCGCTCTAGCGTTCTCTTCATCTTGAAACTCTTACTCATCTCAGGGGCCGGGTCGTAGGTCTGGTTTTGAGGTTAAAACCCGGGAGGGGTTTTGACATCTAAATCGACCCCTAAATCTCGGACAACTATAAAGAAATCAACCGATCCGAGGCGGAATGCAAAAAATTTCTTGCTCGCTAATACATACCCGTGTTATCGTAATCAATTGAATGAGCAAGTAGGAATTTTGTCTTTATTTTATTATAAATGTCGTTTGAAATAAGATAAGACATTTAATAAAAACTTTTTACAGTCCGTTCAACCGATTTTGACTTCTATTCCGTAGGCATAAGGACGCCTTTAAAAGACGTCTGCGTTGGACGACTGTAAGTATAGGACTATGACACAAATAAGGTTAAATGTAATGAATGAATGTGCGTTTTACGATAGCGATAATAATAAAAATGACATTTTTGGACGGCTAATCGCTGAAGAATTTAAATTAATTGCCAACCAAAGCAACCTGTTTGCACACCAAATGTCATACAGAGCGTCCCACGGATATGCCACATGGAGGGAAAGTACCTTGAATATTGTAGATGGAACATTTTACTGAAAGAAGACATTATTTGAATTTAAAAAACAATTTAAACTGCATTCATAGATATTTAAATAATTACATGGTTGAACCGGGAATCGAACCCGTTACATGAGAAAAATAATCAATCAATGTTAAAATTCATGGTCTTCCTTTTATTTGTGACACTATGTAATTAGCAAAAAATAATCCTTATGATAAAGCCTTTCGATCAGTATGATAAAGCTACAGGGTGACTATTCTTCTCATGTAACGGGTTCGATTCCCGGTTCAACCATGTAATTATTTAAATATCTATGAATGCAGTTTAAATTGTTTTTCAAATTCAAATTATGTCTTCTTTCAGTAAAATGTTCCATCTACAATATTCAAGGTACTTTCCCTCCATGTGGCATATCCGTGGGACGCCCTGTATACTTAAAGAAATGTTTAAATATTTGCAAAACGCAAAAGGCCATCATTTAAAGTTTAAACGAAGCAAGGACAGGGGATAGCGAAAATAAAAAAGTAAATTTCTAGTTTTTTGCATAATGGCACCCCCGCCCCGCCCCTGACAAGGAAACCCGCGAAATTCAAATGTTATCAATCTTACAGTTGTAAGTTTTTTTTTGGATATTTTGCTCCTCTCTACCAAAAATTGATGATTGTGACAAATCTGAATAGCGTATAAACGAATAAATCTTTCAAAAAACAATTTATCAAAAAAGAACCTAAACCTTTGATTTAACAGCGTCACAAAGTTCATAATATGAGAAAAAAATATAACTACCCTTGCTTTTCATGGCAGTTTACTCAAAATAAATGTATCACACTGAACATGCAAATTACAGGATCGACTTCCTTGTCTTATTAGCTTTCAAAATTGTTATCACAGTACCCATTTAGAGAAAGAGTATGGATACTAACAAGAGTTGTTCCAGACTAGGAAGTATTTTAACTGTACTGGTTATTACGCATTTCTGGATGATGGCTTGCTTGTTTTTGTTTTGTAACCGATGTGTCATATTTATCATGGTTATCTAGTCTAATGCGATGTGTCCTAGTCCGTCAGGATTGATCACTTATGGTATGTACGTTAGTTGTTTGTTTGTTACCGATGCTTTTAAACAGTGAAGGTAGTAAGTAATCCATGCTCTTTTTCTAAATGGGTACTGTTATACCAGTTTTGAAAGCTAATAAGACAAGGAAGTCGTTCCTATAATTTGCACGATAAGTGTGATACATTTATTTTGAGTAATCTGCCTTGCAAAGCAAGGGTAGCAGGATTGTTTCTCATATTATGAACTTTATGACGCTATTAAACCAGAAGTTTAGGTATTTTTTTCATAAATTGGTTTTTGATAGCTTCATTCGTTTATGAGCTATCTGGAAAGTATAATTTCAACGCTCTGAGCAAAGCAGATTTGTCACAACTATCAATTTTTGACCAAAAAAACTTACAAGTTCGAATGCTCCGAAATCACTTAGATTGGACCACTAGTTATCGGGTCAAATTTGTTGCAAATTAGCTCTAGTATCACCCATTTCAAGGACTGAACCCAATTACCAATCATCCTGTATAATGTTCGTAACTAAATTTTTAATCATACAAATCATGATTGGACCGAATCAACATGATATCTTGCAATAAACTTCCGCTAATATTACTTCTTAATGGGTTCAAAATATATTTTATTGATGAAAACAACCTCTCAACTGAAACTTGTGTTGCTGGAGCAGCTAACACGCAATTAGCGACGATTGATAATGGATTATTAGTAGGTCCCTTGTTGGCCCAGTGAGCTAATATGTTTTCGTGTAAAGGTAGCCTTGGTTCATACCTTAATTTATTGAGCATTCCCTCAAAAGTATTTAAAGAAGGCCTGGAAAGTCCACGCATTTTTTCAGTTTCTAGCAAAAATTTTTCCAAATCAGAATTGTTACTATAATTTTCAGTCTCATGCTGGCTACTGCTCGCAATAGCAGGTGTCAATTCACAAGTATCAGTCTCAGATAATCTTAGTCTTTGTAATTGCCTATAAGTCTCACATATTAATATTTGTGCCTTCGCGCATTCTGCATCCGATAATACCACATTGAGGCGGCCCACATAGGGGTATTTTTCTGATCTAGCCGGTCATAAATCAGTTTATAAGAAGTTGCCGCAGGTAAAAAAAAACTGGTTCTTGTAGTTCTCGAATGGCTAGAGAACAATAGACAATCCGTCCCGGTCTCTTATCGGACGCGCCCGCGCGCTTGTTTTGTCGGAAGTTAGTCGTCGCTTGAAATGCACGTATCTTACGCGTTTCCTAAGTGTGATAGTATCTGACAAAAAGTTAAATATTTTCGTGACTACTGATTTCTTTCATAATTTTGTTATGGATATGGATCAAGGAGGTAAGTACGCATATTATCATTGAATAATGCTGTATTTTTTTGGATAGGATATTGTTATTTGACGTTTGAAAGTATAGTTTAAAAATTTTAAATTTCCAACCCAATTTTAAGTTTGAAAAGGGGTTTTGTTGTATTTCCGGTTTCGTCCCGGTTAATATATTAATTGGTAACGACAGGTTATAGTTTATATTAAATTATTATGACCTAATTAGCCGCCCATAGCCGCCCCCTTTTTTGCAAGAGGTCACAGACCAACACAGTGAAAAATTTTAATTTTTTTATTTGGAATGTATACTATGTTAACTTGGTTTCAGGCTCGCCTGGTCACTCAGGTGTTAGAGTTGTGACCCGTAGATCACTTTTTGATAAAATGAAAAATCAAAATTTGCCTAATTTTGAAGAAAAATTATTTGGAACATTGGATTTATACTATTCTGAAGATGAATTAAAGGTGTATGTGGAAAATGCTATTAACGCCCTACTAAATACATATTCTGTAAAACATACTATGATGCTTACAATGGTAGACGCAAAAGTATGTAATGCCGCCACACAGACCACATCAACAATGAGGTGCTACATTTGTGGAGCAACATCGAAAGAATTCAACGATTTAACCATCAAAAGAGATGTTGATGCAGACGCACTTTCATTCGGATTATCCACTTTGCACGCCAGAATTCGTCTGTTTGAGAGCATATTGCATCTCTCATACAAACTCACTGTAAAAAAGTGGCAGTTAAGATCTGACAGTGATAAAGCTATTGTTAAAGAGAGGAAAAAAACTATTCAAGAGAAATTTAGACGTGAAACTGGTCTAATAGTGGATGTACCGAAAGCTGGGTTTGGAAATACCAATGATGGTAACACAAGTAGAAGATTTTTTTCCAATCCTGAATTAGCTGCGGAAATAACTGGAGTTGATTAAAATTTCATTTACCGGCTCAAAGTCATCCTTGAAGTCATATCAAGTGGTCACAAAGTACATTTAGACAAGTTTGCAGATTATTGCATAAACACTGCAAAACTTTATATAAGTTTGTATCCGTGGCATCCTATGACACCTACGATGCACAAAATCCTAGTGCATGGTGCTACTGTCATAGATAAGGCATTGTTGCCAATTGGGTTGCTCTCGGAAGAAGCCGCTGAGGCACGGAATAAACATTTTCGGCTATACAGGCTTTCGCAAGAAAATTTTCAAGGGTCAACTGTAACACAGATATTTTAAATAGATTATTACTCAGTTCTGACCCACTGATTACTGGAACGTTGCCATTCACAAAGAAAGCAATTGCTTTGATGATACCTGCTGTAACTGACTCTGAAAGACACTCAGATTCTGTTTTGGAGGAGCTTTCTGGAGGCACTGAAAGTGATGAGGATGATGAAGAACCATGGAACTCATCATCATCATAGTTACATAAATTGTATAACCTTTTTTTAATAAACATCGAAGTTATAAATTACTTAAATGTATTTTCATTATACTTTTCCCAATATTTTAAGTAATTGTTCATAAAATAAAAAAATAATATGGCTCATAAACCAGGGCAACTCTCTGGAGTAAAAAAACTAAATAAATAATTTTGACCGGCTAGATCAGCAAAATACCCCTATGTGCGCGGCCATCTAAATACAAATTTTCGAGTACTAAATCGCAATTCAACAAATCGCTCTCCCTTGCTTTCATGCATTGAGCTAATTCGCTTGCAAATGAGATATGAATGGATTCCACCTTCGCTTTGCAATTGAGCCATTCCATGTAAAAACTGCTAATAGTAAGCTGTTCTCGTTGCAGAGCTAATGTCGCATCATTTATGGGCTTCAAGCAGGTGATTAAGTCTGTGATTTGTTCCCAAAAATTACTCGACAAATTACTTGATACTTCGGAGTAGCTTTCACATATTTGTCTAAGCGAAACTATTCGAACCAACATTTGATATGTAGAAGTCCACCTAGTTGGACAGTCAATAAATAATATTCTTCATATTAGGCCGTCGTAAAATTTTGACAGCCTTTCTCGCTAGTTCCAAGCAAACTTGTACTTCTATATTCCCTGCAATAGCATCCTTAACGACAAGTTGTAATGTGTGTGCCGCACAAAGCATAGCACGCGGCTTGAATGATTCTCTACTCATCGTATTAAGAAGGCTGTCGACGTTCAAATCTAAGTGTACGTTGTGGTGGTCTTCCTCATCGCTCTCGTTTTCGTGATCAAAATCATTATAGATATCAACATTTATTTCGTCTGTTGTTGTGGAACAATATTCAGTCAGCAACTTCGTCATTTTTTTTAAATTACTCCCGTTGTCTGTTGTAATTGAATAAATTTGATCCGTTGATATCTTAAAATCATCTAAAACCTCTAAAACTTTGTCTTTTAAGAAATCTCCTGTTTGCCTTTCTAAGACTTCCAACACAGCTAAATTCCTGACTTTTATTCTACCTTCTTTTATGTATTGCAAATTAATACCTAAAAAATTTCTGTCTAGATATGTTGCTGAATCCAGTTTTAAACTTATTAATATATTTCTCACTTTTGACGCAATCTTTAACCTTATCTGATAGGCTTTTTCCGGTATAATTCCCTTTATTGAGTTAATATTGATTTGTTTAGTCTGGGCATTAGATGGAACAGCTATGTTAATTATCTCTAAAAATGCTTTATCTTGTAGCAATGTAATTGCAATGTAATTTGACACAATTGTGTTTTACTTTGTCTGACGTTAAAATATCTCGAGACGTGCTCGGATGATGCTGTATAATTTCTTTATTAATATTAGTAATGACTAGGTATTCTTCTGAATACTTTACTGAAATATGATTCTTTAAATTGGTAGTATGCTTCCCCTAGAAAAAAAGTGTAGAAATTTCATAATAGGTAATCAATAAAAGAATCAAAATCCTCTTTTGAAGTCAGAAATCTCAAAAAAAATCCCACCCATTTCGTAGAACATGAGATTCCAGCTTACTTCTATGACGGATAGACTGACACTACAAAAGTCAGAATTCGAAAAAAAAATCCCATACAAGTCTAAACGATCTAAATTACGACACTTACTATTACTATTGACGGACATTTCTCTATTACAGAAATATCACAAGCAACAAACTATCTAATAAGCGAGTGCGACAATGATAAGAACAAAAACGTCAAAGATTTCCATCTGTCAACTGTTACTTGAAAATACTTTGGGCAAATTAATTTTCAACAATATTTACCTACTATCGTCATTATCTTGTTAGTGTTTTTTTTTCATATGATTATTTTTTATTTAAGAGTGTCCAAGTGTTAAGAAAACGTGCATGACATCACATTATGGTGCCACCACAGAATTGTTCATACCGTAGTTGCATAGTAAATTCTAAATAAAATTATAACGCGTTTTCGTTCGAAATGCAAAGATAATATGCTTTTTGTTCATTTTTGGCCAGTCTATCCATAATAAAAAAGGAAGTTGGGAATCTCATTTCCATAGATACATATATAATATTATATTTCTATGCTCATTTCCTTCGGAATATATATAGGTTAGATATGGGAAGTTTTTTTTACGATTTCTTACTTTTCTACTGCCCTGCTAAGCTGAAAGGCGCTAACTCTGAGATACGCCCCTTTGTCACTGATTAATTAGTAGTTCTTTACGGAACAGATACTTTACTCCATAGGAAAAGATAGAAACCTAACGCTATAATTACCTACAAAAATATTACAGGCCTTCGTGCGCGCTAAAATGTACCTTATGCGCCCGCCCGAGAGTATCTATTACGTCGTCTACCGTGGTGTCGGGCGATCACGTGTGTCACTGAACGCAACGGTAGAGCTGCCTATACTAAGAAATTATTACACAAAAGAAGGGGTTGACACTCGCATGGGAATCAAAACCTACAGGGTACTTCCCGTGAACTCAGAATCTTTAAATTTGGTACGAAGCAACGTCTTAAATAGCACAGATAAAGGAAAAATTTCGAAAACCGTAAATTTTTAGATACATCATATAATAAAAATATTTGTAATCATTTTAAACTTAATACGTTTGTACGGAACCCTCGGTGTGCAAGTCCGACTCGAACCTGGCCGGTTTTTTTTACATTTAATGCAATAATTTTATCTCTTCCTCTTGATTGAAAATTAATAATGCCTCACTTTAATATAATGGTTAATGGACTTTGTACGGTTTCCGTAAATTTCGAATATTAATAAATTCTAATTGTCGCAAAAATTCTAAATCTAACAAATAACTTTAAAAACATCTCCTTAGGAGAACCCTACATAAATGTGTAAATTTCACTTCCTTTGGCATGCTTCCTAGCGAAATAAATAAATAAACTAGCATAAGATTTAGCCATTATTAAAGGCGAGTGGTTGCGGTATGTAGGTACACTCGAGCGGGCGCGTGGCCGACTGGATTTTGTTCGTTTGGGTGAACGCGAGACGTAGCCCGGTAGGTACGTTAGTGCATGACATCGAACGAGTGAAGGAGGCCTGCTTTTGTTTTTTAATAACATTTAATAGCTTTTACAATTTCGCATGTAATTGTTGTTGTTGTATTGTAATTTTGTATATAAGCCAAATAGCGATATCTAACTTAAACAAAAAAAAAAACAACTAATAAGTTTGGTTCTTGTCAAACATCTCTCTTTGAAATTGCTAAGAGATTTCGGCGATTTTCTTCAAAACTTTGAGATACCTACCTAGCGCTTTTCGGCCTAACAGGGCAGTCTAGTAGGTACTCTATTTTGTACATTTAGTGACCAATAATCTATCCATGACACAAATCAATCAACAATGAAGTGGTAGGTAGGACCTTTAGGACATAACATCGTTGCGCAAATTGTTCCGTGAATTGGCAAGTAGGTAAGTATGTAGGACAATCCTACATATTTACCTACTTGCCCATTGCAATAAACTATACAATTGCTATTTTGAAAATTTAGATTGATAAATTACGTAACTTTATGTCTACATACCTACCTATTGTAATGCGACCCCGAAATGATCAATCGCCATCAATTTATATTGTAATATAGTAATATTATCAATCGCTTGGTACGTAAACGAGCTATGTGCAACAAACACGTAATAATTTACAATCACGATTGATCATTTCGCAGACCCCTAAGTTTTTACAGTGAAGGCAAATATTAAGTAGGTATCAATGTATCACCTTACCTTTAAGAAATGTCCACATAAATTACATTTACTTGTATTATTCGATGCATCATATGAATAATGGCGATGTACAGCATCTCGTTTCGGTTTTGGCATTTTGACAAATTGTTCAACTTCAAAATTCTCGAATTCACACCGACTAATTAATAATATCGTAAAACTCCGCAAAAGACGTCCAAGTTCAAAAATCAAACAGCAAAAATGACAGCATTTGTTTGGTACTTGCAATAAAGTAATAAACAAGAACAGAAATGAAAAAAACATAATAATATTAAGTAATTTCGGTATCCGGCCAGCAAAGCTAAAATGAACTCTATTTCACGTTCAATAAAGCTCATAGATCCCTGTTTACAAGCAGCTAGGTAAGTAGCCACAAAGGCGCCGCCGCCGCAAAGCCGCGGCCGGTCAACGCATGCTATTCCGTTTTGAAACCTATGCCCTTCAGCGAGAGATCATATTACCATGGGGTCTAAACTCGAACAAATTATAATTAGTCATGTAAAG
This sequence comes from Standfussiana lucernea, assembly GCA_964057025.1. Classification (NCBI taxonomy): domain Eukaryota; kingdom Metazoa; phylum Arthropoda; class Insecta; order Lepidoptera; family Noctuidae; genus Standfussiana; species Standfussiana lucernea. The sequence continues at coordinate 5,516,517 of OZ059783.1, forward strand.
AAAATCATAGATTGCAGCATAGGTAACGATTATGAAACGAACAATCACTAAAATACGTTAAATGGCAGATTTTGACTGAAGTAAGAGATTAGTAAAAATCTAAACTTCCTTGTCTACTCATAAATCACGTAATTTCTACAAAAAAAGATAAATGAAGCTCTAGATCAATTCGATCCCATAGAAGTAGGTAGCCATCTGTTAATCATTTTCTTTAGAGCTCTTTGCAAAAGATGGTGTTTTACTGAATATGTTATATGTCACATAAACTGCAGCGTGAAAGCTCACTCACACAAATGAAACTGTTCCGCCAACTCGAGAATTTTTTTGTTGTTGTTTTGTTAATACTTGTCCTTGAACGCACGGTGCGATGTCATTCATACTCGATTTGGTTAACCAAAATGGTCCCTTAGCTTAGGCCGTTCAAAAGAGTTATCCAAATATTATGGGTTTGTGATTGACTGTTTAGAAAATCCTATCAAAAACCCATACCAAAACGGTCAATTAAGCCGGTAACCAAAACGATCAATTAAGCCGTTCAAAAGGGTGACCCACACCACATCGTAAGGGTTTTTGATTGACTGCTAGAAAAACCCTATCGAAAACCCTTTCAATGGGTAGCCAAAATGGTCAATTAAGCCGTTCAAAAGGGTTACCCATATCGTATGGGTTTTTGATTGACTGCTAGAAAAACCCTATCCAAAACCCTTTCAATGGATAACCAAAATGGTCTATTAAGCCGTTCAAAAGGGTTACCCATATCGTATGGGTTTTTGATTAACCGCTTCGAAAAACCCTAACGAAAACCCTTTCAATGGGTAACCAATATGGTCCCTGTACCGGACACAGTGCCATCTTGCGTAGACTGTCCAAACTACGTAAGAAAATAATGACAAGGTATGGCATCTATTAATGTGTTTTAGAACAACACTGTAATATAATCCTACCAAATTAAAAATCACTAATTCTCTTGGAACTATGAATAGTGTGGTGTGCTTTTTAATGTTGTAGGATTCGTCGATAGGCTATTTCTGCTTTTTTAGTACTAAGATTGTACACCCTGGTCACAGAACATATATACCACTAAAGCGGTGCAGATCGTGTCGCTTTACTGTCACGACGTATTACGCGCGCCAAGTAAAAAACAAATATCAGCGATAAAATGACGGTATGTGCTATTAAATTGTGCCGGAATTATGAAGGAAGGATAAAAAATACCAAACACATCACCTACCATCGGTAAGTAACCAAGAAACTACATATTTATTTTTTGTTTTTATGATTATCAAATCACGCCATATTTTATAAGTGTTGCCAGTTTCTTTTTTTTACTCTCCCAACTTAACGTTATTTTTGTGGGTACATATTAGTTGGTTTATAGTTACGTTTATACAATTACGTTCGTGTACTTTTAAAAAAAAACTGGCCAAGTGCGAATCGAACTCGCGTGCAAAGGGTGCCGAACTTTAACATTTTTTTTACAATGTTAATTTTTAAATCGTATATTTTTCATTTTTTTTCTAATGTCTTGACTTTAATTATATGTATATACATATAATTCTTATTTAAAGTTACTTTTAACGCAGTCAGGTTTTTTATTTTTTAAATGATTTGTTTTTTATAATAAATAACATAATGTTCGCATATAATATACTTTTTGTTTATGAGCCCATTTTAATGATTATATTTGCTTTGGGTATATTAAATCGATTTCAAAAGTGCCTAGAGTACCTAATTTATTAATTCTTTCTTTACATGATTTTGAAGTCGGTGCAAAGTAAAAATTGTTGTGTATTGTTTTATTAGCTAGGTAAATAATTTACATGGTACCAACTTCTTGTTCACATTTTAGTAACTATTAACAAGTGGCACTGATTAGTACATTTTAAATCATAGATTTAACCTCCATTTTTATTCCTCGGATAAAAGTTATCTGACTTTTCAATAATCAGCAAAAATTAACAACTGAAATCTGAATCAAAAAGTAACAACTGAATAAAAAAACACTAAAACTGAATAACACTACATACATACACCTAAAACTTATCTTATTTAATAAGTCTATTTTTTTAATGTGATTTATGGGAGAATTGTAGTAGCTGGTATCATTATTTACGCACACAAAGACATAGACGCATAGTGTAAAACGACGCCTGCACGCACACATACTTGAAAATGTTGACTCGTTTTCTTTGATACGATTGTAGGGCGACGCTCTATGTAGACATTATATAATCAAAGGACTAATTATAAATTGTTCGAGTTGAGACCCCATGCCACTGATAAGTATGCGAACACAAGTAAAACAACGGATAGCTGGTAGCACACTGAGTTTATTTGACAAGCGACACAACTTATATAGGAGTAGATGCAACCACCCTCATATTCTATTAATAATATACAACAAATAGATAGATGTTTGTTACTCTATCACGCCAGAACGGCTGAACGGATCTGGATGTAATTTTGCACACAGATAGATTATAGTTTGGTATAGCACATAGGCTTTTCATCCCGGTAGGACGATCCCGTGGGTCAATTATCGATGCGGGCGAAGCCGCTGGCATAAGCTAGTATGATTATACGATACAGATTTTTTTATCCGTAAGGAAACCTAAAAATAAACGTAATCAACCATGCATGCTTGCTTTGCAAAAGAGGAAATCTGGCGCTCGGCGACCGCTGCCGCGGCACGCTCGCTTCGCTAACCTAGCCGTTTCGATTTTGACTAACAGTTTATTGTCTAAAGATGGTTTGCCGTATTAAATCTTTTGATTACAGACCAAACGCCATAATGACACTATTTTTTGGACAAAACAATAAACGTTTCTAAATTATATTAAATGTTGCTTATGTCAAGTATCCATTATGTAATGTGTTCTTATAGAAACTCATTATTATAACACATGTTATTATGGAAACTTATTTTATGGCAAATAAAAGTTATGACTAATAAGTTGACATGACATGCGTTATTATTATTAGTATAAATGATAATATTAGTGCAAGTAAATATTATGAGGGGGGATGATTATGGAAAACAACAATAGTACAAATTATTTTATGGAAAACAAGACAATACCATAAATATCCGGTATTAATACTTACATTTGGTAATCGATTAATTGAAATGTTTTGTTGCAGGAGGCATAACTTGATAGCATAAAGTTCTCTTGCGGCCGGTCCCCAGCGGCTGAGCTGCCGCGAAATAAACTGGTACGTTACATTAAATCTCATATCGTCCTCTAGTTTATGTGGGGGCGGCTGCCAACCAGGAGGCGGCAGTATCTTACAAATACCAAATCGAACTGGGGGCTTCCTCTTGAATTTTTTTCCGATCGATCGGCATTGGAATTTTGGCATTTCGTACTCTTGAGTTCGACGCTAGCGCCGCATTGGTATTAAATTGCGTGTCTATTTTGGGGAACTAAGTGGAATTGGGATCGGGATTGGCGTACCGTAAACGCTACTCTTGAGTCTATTTTGACAGCTGATATTGCGACAGAATTGCGTTGGGATTGTTTGTTGATTGTGATTATTCCAATAACAAAAGTGTAACTTTTTAGAAATTGTTTTGCCTTATAAGTGGTTTTCAGTAATTATTAAGTGTATAATATGGCACGATTAGCATTAATGTACAGTATTTTACGTAATTCACATAAATGACAATTGAAATAAAGACGATATGAGCGTCTTATGATGCGTTATACGGCCAAAGCGTTTTCTATGAGTGAAGACAATTTAAAGCAAATTATAGAGTGAGCAAGAACTTGTTTGAGGAGATTTATGAAAACATTGAGCCCTTCATGCCAACTCCTAATAGAAGAAGTGATATATCGTCAAAATATAAAGTATCTATGTTGTTTTTGAAACATGACTTTTATCAATGATATCATGACTTGTTTGGAGGATCAATAGCTTGATACTTGTATTAAATCTTGCAGGGTTGTAGTGGCATTATCCTTTTATGCGACTGGTAGTTACCTAAAACTATTTCGAGGCCTAATGTTGCAGCAATCTGTTTCTCGGACTATTAGAGATGTAACGGCAGCTCTTAACCCATGGATTAAGTTTCTTCAAAACCGTCAGGAAAGAGATGCATAAAAAGCAGGTAATGCTAATGACAAATACTTAATCATTATAGAACTTAGATAAATTATATGGAATTATTTAAGTTACCTATCTAAAAAAAATGCCTTGTTTTTATAGTATAAATAACCATAAACTTTTCCGTATGTTACAGGTTTTTTGAAAAAATTCACATCCCATATTCTGTCATAGGCTGTATTGAGGGTAGTCATGGTACTCATGTAGCCATAGTTAGACCTGGGGAGTATATGATGACACCTATAGTAGATGCTCCTGAAGGAGACCAATATTATACCAAGTTGCACTGCTCTGCACAAAATACAGTGGAACATGCCATGTTTATAAATTATTAACTTCTAAATGTTGTATTGTTTCCTAAGTGTAATAGCAAACAATATAATAGTATGGTTTAAGGACAATTACTATCTACATAATTATTATTTCTTGAAAAATGGAGAACTGAATAAATAGTTTTTATTTTACTTAAATGTACTTTTATTTACTTCCTAAGGAAACTATAACACAAAATAATAATACAAAATCAAGTAGAAGATCAAAACAAAAAAAAATCTGAAGCGCAATGCAAGTATTTAATCAATATCTGAAAACATTATCAATAAAATAAAGTTTTGACATTAATCACGAATGCATTTTGAAAAATGTAGCTAAAAAGGGCAAGACATTTATTTGGAATTTTTCTAGCTACTTCCGAAATTGCATTAGTAATAGACGTCAAAGCACTTGTGATATTGCTAATTTGTTCGGCCAATTTAGCAAATGTTTGGGCTGTTATTAATTACGCTTCGATACTTGAGAGCTGCTTGCTCCATATCTGCATTCAACGGCCTGCACGGCTGCACGGCTGGTTCTGCGGCCTGCGGGGTTGTGGTGGCATGGTACTCTGAAGTGGCGTGGGTGGCGCAGGTACTGAAATATAAAAATAAAAAAATGATAAATCGGCACATGACCCAACAATTTTCAAGCTTCTCAGTTATTACAAAAAACAAGTCAATAACTATACTGCAGTTTTTTTTTGTCATAGCCGGAATTTGATTAGTCCCAAAACACTTCAATGATACACACTTATGTTGGGTTGTGTGACTGATGGACAGCTTATACAGTTTGTTTAAACATTCGTAAACAAATTCGAACAAAGACTTACTTGTGGATGATGCCGGTATTGCGTCATTACGTGACGTGCCAGGAATAGGGGAAGAGTTAAGCAAAGAATCCATTTCAGTGTTTTCTTCTTGTATTGGTAATCACAACTTGTGAATCGGCAGGTCTAGCCTGAAACAATGAAATGATTATTATTAGATTAATAAAATATTTTCCATAAAATTAATTAAATATCATAGGTATGATAAAATATTAAATATTACAACATATTACTGATTGAGAAAATGGATTCACTGTCCATCTTGAATCACCAGTTGCAAACTCTTGTCCACCCATCACTGCCACCAATCTACTGTCTAAGGCAGACAATGCTGGCAAGTTATTGTCTGCTGTCCCACTACCAATGTGCCTCATTGAAGCTGAGAGTTCTGCTCAAGTCTCCTCTTTAGAGTACATTTTATCTCAGCCCAATAGTACAAACATGCATTAATGTTAATTAAATTGCTGTATATAATGATTTTTAACACCTAGCTATTTCATTATTATGAACTAGGTACCTGCCTTAGCTCAGCCTTGACCATCTTTATTTGCTCCTCCGAGTGAATTCAAACTGGTTGCCAAAGCCCATTTCCTCTTCAAAGCAAACCTTTAGCTATGCCTGGGTTTTGCTCCAAGAATTCCACCAAAGCTTCTATTTGTCATTGTAACAGATTTTTTTTTTTTATTTATTTATCTACTTACATTTACCATTACAGGCTAACGTGAGAGTCAAAGTGGCGGGTGTACCATAGCGAATCAAATTATACCAATTATCAAAAAAATGTACCTATAATGTACTATTTTGTACCTAGCTCCAAGAAATCTGTACCTCTTTCAGAACGAAATTATTTCGAAATTAAGGTACACCCGCCATATTGATGTCAATATGGCGGGTGTACCTTAATACTTTATGATTTAACCATTACTCTTAAAATATAATTACATCAAAAAAATGTACCTAAAAAGTACCTCAAGTAAAAAGAAACACACACTTGATCAGTGGGATAGTTCCTGAGAAATGAAACAACCGTGTCTGGTGTATATAAACACGATAATTATCATGATATGTTGAAATAGTTATATATACATTTTTATCGGGTGTAAAAAGACAGTTTCCGAAGCCGAAAGCCACATTTTCTACCCATTATTTGGATCATTTTTTTCCACTAGATCCCATACCTGGGAATCCACTGGTTCTGGAGATATTGAAGGTCAAAGTCGCAATTTTTTTATTACTTTTTTACGAAAATGCACTCCAAGTGTTATTACTTAACTTTTTTCCGAGCAAACATTACCAGAATTTTCGTATTTTTTTTCGAAATTATGCGTTTGAAGTTACAAAAACGCAATGAATATCAAACATCCGACAAGTACCTACGTGGCTTAGAGCGAAGGGGCGGGGTTTAACTTTGCTTGCCTGGGTTCGCAGTACATTGCGCGAAATAAAAAATCGTTTTTTTTTCATACCTAAAAATAAAAGTCGTTTCTCAGCAATAATTTTTGCACCAAGCTACTTTGTTACATGTACAGTATGCGTAGTTGACGGCTATGTGATGTGTTTTTTTACACCGTGTATACCTAGATCAATAATATAATTAATCATAAGAACGCGCCAAGAAGGAGGTAGAGGTCTGATAGACATACACAACTTACACAACAAACAGATACTTTCACTAAGAGCTTACTTTCATAACAAATCCGAAAATTCTTCACTACACAAACATATAACGGAACACGATACGAAACTTACGCCTCTTAACCTACACAATAAGAACACTCAAATTAATGAACAACTCATAAACACGCAAGAAAAAATTCACGGGAGACACCGAGCCTATCTGAGCCAACCACACGTCGACAAAGCTAAGTCGAACGAATGGCTCAAACGAGGCGAACTGTTTCCCGAGACGGAAGGATTTATGATGGCGATCCAGGACCAAATAATAGCTACTCGTAATTACAGGAAATACATAATTAAAGGACTTATGCAGACATTGCAACACCGCCTCTGAGACCATACAACATATTACAGGAGCTTGTAAATCACTTGCACAGACTGACTATAAGCATCGACATGACCAAGTTGCCGCTATTATACACCAACAATTAGCATTTAAATATAAACTCATTGAGATGAAACCATATTATAAACATAAACCGGAATTAATACTAGACAATAACAATCAGAAATCTATTGGGATCGGACAATAATAACAGACAAAACTATACATTTCAATAGACCAGATATAACCGTTCACGACAAAGCCAATAAAACAGTTTACTTAATAGATATAGCTATCCCGAACTCACACAACATTCAAACTACAATATCTGAAAAGCTTAGTAAATATCAAGACCTCGCCATAGAAATAAAAACCCAGTGGGAAGCAGAAACCGTCCACATCGTCCCTATAGTGCTCTCTTCCACTGGTATCGTACCAAAGTCTCTTATACAAAGCCTTCACACTTTACACATGCCTCCCCACACACTTCAGCTGCTCCAAAAAGCAACAATTCTCAACACCTGTCGCATCACCCGGAAATTCCTTACTTCTTCTACAATATCACCCACATTCACCATTTAAACTCCCCCCTACAAACTTAGCTCCGGCCCGTGGGTAGGGTTTTTGTACTCTCTTACGAGAGAACATAAAATAACTTGAAAGAATAATAAACAAAAGTAAACGAGACACGGTTGTTTTATATCTCAGGAACTATCCAACTGATCAACTGTGTGTTTCTTTTTACTTGAGGTACTTTTTAGGTACATTTTTTTGATGTAATTATATTTTAAGAGTAATGGTTAAATAATAAAGTATTAAGGTACACCCGCCATATTGACATCAATATGGCGGGTGTACCTTAATTTCGAAATAATTTCGTTCTGAAGGAGGTACAAATTTCTTGGCGCTAGGTACAAAATAGTACATTATAGGTACATTTTTTTGGTAATTGGTATAATCTGATTCGCTATGGTACACCCGCCACTTTGACTCTCACCAGGCTAACCCAATGCGATAAATGCGCCTTAATTAATAATAACTTAATTTATACTTACAACTAATACCTATACTAACTAATATCTATAACTAATTATAAACAATGCATTCCTTGTGAATTCACTCGGAGAACAATAAAATAGGTCCCTCTCACTCGCTATGAGGTTGAGCGTGCGGAGTGCACGCGTCAGCGGCGCCTCCCTTAAAAGTTTGGTCCGAGCGCGCGGCTCCACTAGCAGTCGTGGCTGCCGTCGTCGCCACACGTACCTGTCCGGAACACACAAACTCACCTGACTCAGAACAACTGCATTATGCACCTTCCCTCTAAGTAATTTAAATATATATGAAGCGAGTGCCAGATCCCTCCTAACCCTTAACTCATTGTATCCTACCATACCTAAAATAAATAAGGTTGGATACATCAACGGGTAAAAGGGATAGACTCCGTAATAGCGCATTTATAAATATCTAATAAATTTATTTTGAACTTTCTCCAGCACGAGACTATATTTAGCTTCATGCGGAGCCCAGATGACTGCATTACATTCTAACTGGCTCCTCACCAATGCATTATATAATGCTATAACAGCTTTCACATTCGTGAATCCTCGGACCGTACGAAGCATGAAACCTAAATTTCTATACGCCCTTCTACAGCTACGCATGATGTGGTCACGAAAAGTCAAACCGGTGTTAAATCCTACTCCCAAGTCCTTGACTTCTGTGACCCGTTCCATAGGCAGTCCGTCAATGTAGTAGGTATGTAAGATGGGATTGTGTGCGCGAGAAAAAGTGATGGTCACACACTTTGAGCTATTAAATTGCAAGAGATTTTCTTTACTCCAGCTCACTACCCTATCGATGTCACCTTGTAGCCTGACACAGTCATCCTTGCTTTTTACAGCTAGGGCCAATTTGAGGTCGTCGGCAAACAACAAACAATCCGCGTCTTGGACTACTTCTGGTAGGTCGTTTACTACCAGAAGAAAGCTCAAAGGGCCAAGGTTACTACCTTGACTTACCCCGGACCTCGTGAAATATGGAACTGACACGTGTCCCGCATATTCCACATATTGCTACCTATCCCTCAAATAACTGGCAAAAAAGTGGAGAGTGTGCGGGGTGAAACCAACACCTGCTAACTTTCTAAGCAACATGTCATTGTCGACTAAATCGAACGCTTTTCTAAAGTCAAAGTAAGCAGAATCAGTTTGTCCCCCACTATCCACCGTCGACACCAGATGGGTCATGTGACAGAGAAGATTACTGGTGGTACTTCTTCCCGGTCGAAACCCATGCTGAGCGTCTGATAGCTGTGCGCTAACCTGAAGGTAAACACTCTTATGTATAGCAGTTTCCAATACCTTCGCCGGCGTCGACAATACTGCAACTGGTCTATACCCATCCACCGATTCTGCTGACCCTGCTTTCGGTACCGGTACAACGCGGGTTTCCACCTCTCCGGAAACACGGCCGCTGTGAGGCATCGGTTAAATATATGGAGAAGCGGCTTAGCCAGCGCTACTCGACAATCCTTAAATATGTAAGGTGGAATGCCGTCAGGCCCTGCGGATCGTTTCGGCTTTAGATCTTGAAGCGCACGACACACGTCTACTAACTGTAATTGGTCCACGTGCACTCGTGCCGCTCCGTTTCCGCTTCCTGCGCTAGCTACAGCCGCGTCCACAACCAACTCCGGTTGCTCTACCCTATACACCGAATAAAAATACTTCGCAAACTCTTCCACAGACTGTTGACCACGTCATGCCACCCCGTCTTTCAAGATCGCTTGCGGCCTTCTCTTACCTCTTTTAGACTTGGCATAATTCCAAAAAGATTTAGGATCACTCAGCATTTGACCTTGAACACGGTTCCGATAGTGTTCCTGTGCCACTACTAACATATTTTTAATGTTGGTTCTACACCGAGCAAAAGCTTCGTAATCAACCCTGGACCCACTTGCCTTGTACTGTTTATGCAGAAAAGCCTTCAATCTTATGTCGCGAATTACTTCAACAGTGTACCACTCAGGGTAATTGTACCTTGAGTTTACACGACTTCGCTTTTTTTTCGGTACACAGTCATCTATAATAGCGTTAATAGTATTATAAAAATAATTTAAACTTACTTCTAAGTCCATTTCATACAACGGAGTCCAATCTACGGCTGCAATTGATGAATATAATGACAAAAAGTCGGCTTTATTAAAGTTCCACCCGTCTGGTGCACATGCGTTACCGTCAGGTGTAGCTAAGTCTGTTGAGCCGGCGCGCCGGCGCACAGTGGGCTGAAACGGGCCGGTAAAGGACTTACTTAGCATTTAAAAAAAAGTTTCTTTTTCTGAAATTTTAAATATTGTGTTGGATTTATCTATCGATTAGAAGTAATTATTTCTATGAGGGTCGTTCAGATAACTTAGTATTTTCGGAGTTATAAATATCCAAAGTAATTTTTGTATGAAGCAAAAGAAAAAAATGTGAAAATCTCGAAATTCTCAAATTTTCTCAAAGAATTGACTCTACGTATGCATAGTACGTATATTTGTCCTATTTTAGCGCCTATTCTCGGGTTGCGATTTTCTGCGATTTGGTCGCAATTTCAAATTTTGTTCTCTATTCCACACCACCATAGAGGTTAAGAACTAGGCGCGTTTTTTAATGTAGTGGTCTCCCCTTTAGGCCTAATCCACTAAGGACTAATAAAATAAATAAATAAAGAAGTAAAAATCACAATAACTACTGGCCACTGCACTGTTTTAATTTAATCACTGTCAAGGGTTACATTAAAACAGTTTAATCACTGTCCACATTAACGAATGCAAAATTTTCGTATTCGTCATCATCAAATGTTTCCGCTTGTTCAATTACTAATAAACTTTGTGCTTCTACTGACAGTTTTATGTTTTCTGCGAAGTTTGTGACGTTTCGCTGAGATGAGTGGATCAGAGCTGGTCAATAAATTATTTAAAATGTCTTCATTTGTAGTTTTTCTACTGCATTTCCTGGAATGGTGTTGGCGGTACCTACGAAAGTCTTTATTTCTAGCTTCAGCAGCTTCTTCTGTCCAATTGGTATTAGACCAAAACTTTCAATAATAGCTGCACCATGCATAAGAACTTTATGAACACTTGAAGGCATATAATACCAGCTATATAATTCCAAATACAGTTGCATGGTCACTTGAGCATATTCGTGAAATTTCGCTGTGTCAATGTGGTAACCTGATGAAATTGCCTCTAAAATGATTGCAAATCGCCTTATTAATTTGTAGCGGTCATATACAGTGGTTGACCGTTTCACACGCTGGCCAGAGGCATACCCCATCGAAGACATCACAGCGGAGACATGCACCCGCGCCTTCATTGTAGCGTGTAGGCGTAACTAAATATATGTACAAGTACAGCAAAAACTTAATTCTAACCTAATATTATATAAGTTAAATTATAGTACAAATTAAAAATTAAGACGCCAGTACAAATAGACAATTTTGTTATTAGATATTTTTTATGTAGTTATTAGGAATGCGGACCGGTTACCTGAGCGAGCGCACGCGCCTTGTATAGCTATCTCTTTCAAACATGCGCCGCTCGCAAGCATCAGTCGAGAAACATCACTGGTCGATGCGCATGTCGCTCCCGCTCGTATCCGGTAAACATTCGGCAATACCTCGTGTTTATATATGTATGAACTTTAACTAGTGCTCCTAAAGACTTGTACCTAGACGTGCTACGTCGTTCTACTGTGCCTATCGCTTTCTTTCTGTGCTCTTCATTTCGCCTTCTAAAAATATACATATCCTTTCCGTAAGCTGTGAATTCGCTTTTACTGCAACCCCTATACTGCTTCATTGGTGACCCCGACGAACACGAAACATGTCGACCGAGCCGAAAGACACACAAAATGGCGGCTCCAACGAGCCACCTAGCACGTCGCATGACATCCAGCGAGTTGGCATACGAGTACCTCCTTTTTACCCGGAGAAACCGGCTTTGTGGTTTTACCAGCTGGAAAGTCAATTTTTTCTGGCCAACATAACTGCCGATACCACCAAATTCCATCATGCTATGGGGCAGTTGGATCCCATTTACGCATCGGAAGTGGAGGACATCATAGCTGGCCCACCAGCACCCAATAAGTACGAGCGACTGAAGTCGGAACTCATAAGGCGACTCTCTGCGTCCAAGGAGAAAAAGATCCTCCAGCTGGTCACGCGTGAGGAACTGGGTGATCGAAAGCCCTCCCAATTCTTGCGCCATATCCAGCATCTTGCGGGCCCAGACGTCCCGGAGGACTTTTTGCGCACCATGTGGTCCAGCCGCCTGCCGAATAATATCCAGACCATTGTAGCCTCGCAGTCGAGGGCTACTCTGGACGAGGTTGCAGAGCTGGCTGACCGCATCCACGACATCGCAGCCCCCAGCCCGCACGTAGCGGCAGCAACAACATCAGGCACACTGGCACACACCCCACACTGGTCACTGGCTGGGTGTCCCGCTTCGGCTGCCCCCATCGCATCACTACCGACAGGGGCAAACAGTTTGAGAGCAAGCTATTCCACTCCATCGCAGCTACCCTCGGTAGCCAGCACCTGCCAACCATGGCGTACCACCCTGCCTGCAACGGCATGGTGGAACGCCTACACCGCCAGCTGAAGGCGGCCATCCGGTGCCATACCAACACCAACTGGTCCGAGGCACTACCCCTAGTGCTTCTCGGCATCCGCAGCGCCTGGAAGGAAGACATCAAAGCATCGTCAGCAGACCTCGTCTACGGCGAGCCCCTAAGGCTCCCAGGCGAGTTAATCGCCCCCACACTCACCAGCTCAGTCGACTACACCGACTTCGCAACAAGGCTCCGGCATCACATGGCGAAGCTATCTCCAGAACCGGCGAGTCGACACGGCAACAAGCCGTTCTACATTCCCGACAGCTTGGCAACTGCGTGTCACGTATTCTTGCGACATGACGCCGTGCGCCGGCCACTAGACCCGCCGTACACCGGGCCCTACAGAGTCCTGCAAAGAGGCGACAAAACGTACCGTATTGAGGTAAACGGAAGGGAAACCACAGTAACCATAGATCGGTTGAAACCCGCTTACCTCAACAACGCAGACTACAGTCCCCCCGGTGCAACAACGGTCGCAAACACAGCTCCGCTACCCACCGTCGCCGTTGAAAAAAAAACACGCTCCGGCCGCACTGTTCGTTTCCCGGACTACTATCGCCCGTAGCTACGGTCTCAAGGGGGGAGTAGTGTAGCGGTCATAGCTACACCGGCATTTAAACGTTAATTTTAAACTTAAAATCATAATTGTAAACACTTCACAGTACAAGTACATGTTATTCACCCGTTACACAGACCTGTCAAATATGAACTAATGTCAAATTACCATAGACATCAAACACAAAACACGATCATTGTCTTTGGATAAAAACTAACATTTATTAACAGAAATATATCTACACATTTATTTAATTGCTATATTTATATCACATAAAAAACCTATTTACAAAACCAATACTAATAAATATTTACACTGTACAAAATATAATCAAACATTGTAATATGCTGATCGCCACCTTTCCGAACGCAACTTCGGGTGTGCTCGGCTAGACTCGGCCTCTGTCGGAGCAGATGACTTGCTATAAAGCATTTTAGCATTGTCATTACGCCAGTACTCGTTTGGGCCTCTTGATCAGTACGCACTCGAACTCGCTACTAAATCTAGACTTACTTCATAGACCTAGATCCCGCTAATGGACTCGGTATCGTCTCCTTAGCCATTTTATACGTGTCAAGTAAATCGTCCTCCGTCGTCTTAAGTTATTTGTAAAATAGAAGTGTAGAAACATTTATAATATAGAAATATTATTATATACGCTGTTTAATTCACCGCTTACTCCATACACTTCAAATTCTTCACTAACACCAGTTATCTCAGCAGTCATGTTTGGATTTGCAAAAAATCTTCTAGCAGTATTTCCGTCATTCGTGGAGCCGTGCCCTTGTTTAACAACATCAATCAGAAGTCCCATTCTATTTTTAAAAGCGTCTTGTATGTCTTTCTTTCTTCTTTCCATGATGCAGTTGTTGTCTCCCTTTACTGTCCATGTCTGTATCGTTAATCTGTAAGCTATATGCAGAATGCATTCCATCATTCGTATCCAGGTATGCAATGATGACAATCCGTATTTACAGAGATCTGGATCAGTCGGTTTTGATGCAATTAAGGGCAAATTATTCATCTCTGTTGGAGTGGCTTTACAAATGTCGCATCTCTGAGATGAAGTATCACATAAAATTGATGTTGCTTTTCCGTCTATCATAGTCATTAATAAAGCGTGTGAAATTTTTATTTCTCCAACTTCTGTTTTCACTAAATTTACAATCTCTTCCTCAATAGCACTTTTTTCCCGCAATATCGTTATTTTATTTTCTTTCAAAAATTCGAAAAAGATTGGACGACACCAGTAAGATGAATTTGGTGAATCGTTTTGCCAGATAACTTGTTCGCCGCACACTAATTTTATTGGCACTAAACTACCCATAAATATGCTTGAATCGTCAAGTTGACTTTCTTGTTCATCGTCTGTTTGCATTTTTTGTTTGTAATTGGCTTGATTAGAAGCACCGTCAAATCCCCACTTACTGATTAGTGTAAATTCTATACAACCACTATCTATGACGAGTGACGTAATTATTCTTGTTGTCGTTATATCCAATAGAGCTTGTAACTTTATTTTAGCTGAGGTTTCTGTCACTGTAATAGCATCTTTTGGTGGATAGCATTTCTGTTTCGCATGTTGCACTTGATAATAAGATGGAAATATATTACCGCCTTTTTCGTTAACACTTTTTCTTAAAGTAATGTATTGCCACTTGGTCAGCTTAAGTGATAAAAATAACCCTAAAGCCTCATCCGGAGAAAACACAGGTTTTGTTTCTTTAACAGATATGCACTTTTTAACTTTTTTTACATCTTGGGGATTCTTTAGTAAATGTTCTAGTATTTTAGCAACCTCCTCATTCCCATCCGCTTTCAACTGCTCAAAATATGCATATTTTGTTTCGTCCGAAGATAAATGAAAGTTTTCTGCACGTCTTTTTTTCTGTTTAGGCGCT
The DNA here is from genome assembly GCA_964057025.1 of Standfussiana lucernea. Classification (NCBI taxonomy): domain Eukaryota; kingdom Metazoa; phylum Arthropoda; class Insecta; order Lepidoptera; family Noctuidae; genus Standfussiana; species Standfussiana lucernea. Next base: position 5,531,881 of record OZ059783.1, read on the forward strand.
AATTCACAAAAAGGTTTTCTTGGGCTTTGTTCGGTGGATACACCGACAGAAACTTTTGATGGTGATACATACTGAGTTGATGTACTCGGTGCTGGTTGATCTTCATTACTGCCTATTAAACACTTAATAAAGTCTGGCCATATTATGTTTTCTTGTAACCATTCACTATTTTTAGTTTTGAATATATTTTCTTTACGATAAGCGTTTTCCCATCTTCTATTTAAATTATAACAAAATTTTGCACAAAACAACTTTAAGGTCTTTTCGTGATCATCACTTAATTCGACTAAAAATTTAGACCTTATCTCACTACACAAACTGTCATTATTTTTAATACTGCCACTGTTTTTTAAAATAACGAAAAGATCAAGGTTTGTCACTAAATTTTCAAACATTTTCACAAATACAAAATAACAAATAAGTAAGTAATGAATGTGTGGGGGTAGTGCGTCTATTATGGTGGGTAATAGAACACTGAAGTACGTTTGAATGCAACCGAACATTCCGTAGGTACCCTATCGTTGCACCAATCACGTTACGACACGTCATAACTTGTTGTTGCGCTCGCGCACTCTTATCCCTTGATTCCCGGAAATAAGTCTCAAAACAAATTACGTCATACCTACCTATGGTGGTGGAAAATGTCGAACATTGTTTTTTTTTAAAGAACTATGTAGGTATTGAGGTTTTCAGGCCGTTTAGTATACATTATTTTCAATTTCAATTTAATTGGAATAAATTGCTTAACTAAAATAACATGACTCTTCATACAAATTTGATATGGCTATATCTCCGAAAGTACTCGTTAAATTAAAAAAGTCAAAGAATAAAAACGTTTTAAATTTATGCCTAGATACCAAAAAAATACATTTGATCTCTTAAGACCCAACCTTGTAATCTCAGCCCACTGTGCGGCGCAGGCGCGTGTGTGTACTAACCGAGATCTCGAGCGGCGGGTGGTACGCCAGGTAATATTAAATAAAGACAGGTCCGGTTGTGGATGTGAGAGTAGAAATTGAGAGTGATTCAGAGATACCAGATAAAACTTCAGCATACTGTCTCATTCTGAACGATTGCATTGTTGAATACAAACCCTTAAGCAGCATTGTCAAGAAGATATCATGAAGGCGGATACCATTATAGTGGAACTCCAAGGATTTAAAGATTCTATAAATAATTTTATTGTCAAAGAATTGGCCATTGCGAGTCAGGATCATACACAGACGTTCTTGGTAAAACCACCATATTCATTCCATTACCTAACACAAGAAGAAAAAAAGCAGGTGAGGTGGTTAGAAAGAAATCGAGGAATTTACTGGAGCGAGGGTTACATAGACTACAAAGAGTTTCAACGTGTTATTTTACCATTCTTAGAAAATAAAAAAATTATCACAAAGGGTTTGGAAAAGATTAAATGGATTAAAGAGTTATTTGCAAACTGTGAAGTTATCGACATAGGTGAGAAGGGATGCCCTAATTTTTCAGAATTAAAAAGAAGGTTTTGTAAAAATAAAATTGATTTTAATTGTGTGAATCATAAAATGAATTGTGCGTTGAATAATGCTATCTGTATAAGGAAATGGTATTTTGATAATAACATGTCTGTATTTAATTTATTTTAATTATTATTGTGTTGAACAGTTAATAAAAAATGTCTATCTACTTATGAGTGTTTTATTTAGTATAATCAGGGTAACCTACATAACAAACTTTAAATTAGCTGCAGTAACATGATATAATTATAACATGTAAAATTTAAATTTAATTATAAAAATACTGAAAGCAAATAACCTGCAATTATACATCACACTAGAGCTAATTTAGAGTTCGAGTATTAATAAGTAATAAAAAAACGTAAATTAAATTATGAAAGAATATATTTTTATTTACTTTTTTACATTATTTGCAATTATTACAATCTAATTATAACTACCTACCCAAAAATAATAAGTACAAGATAAAATACAAAGAGTTAATTGCAGTAAAACATATATAATTATTTCATATTTAACATTTTATACATTCAAAACACTAAAGAATAAGAAAGCAAATAAATGGTATACATTCCTAATATTAATATACCCAAATAACTAGTAGATTACTTACATAATTTATTATTACTTATTACTGCAAATTTTACACAACAACTTATAAAGTAGGTACGTACAAAATAATGACACCAGTTAATAATAACATCTATCTCCACAAAGTTTTTTTGATATTTTATTAATTAACGATTGCGTCTCATCCATAACATGATCCACTGATTCAGTCACTACATACTGCACACTTAACATTACCATGTCCTGATTATCACTTGCAGGTTCTTGTTGTTCACTGATATCCAACACTTGTACCTGGATCAGTCGTAAACCTTTTTTCTTCTCATTGTTTATCAGGAATGATTGACTTGTATGCAGATATGGCTTCTGTTTTAGACACTCCCGTCTTGTTCTAGGCTTCTTGCTGGCAGGTTCGTAGTCTTGTCTTGCTCTAGGCTCCTTGTTGACAGGTCTTTGTTGTTCAGGGATATGCCAACTTAAACTCGGAGTCGGATAACCTTGAGCGTATTGTGAGAAGTCGATAATATCTGGAGAATCACACATTGTCAACGATCTGAAACAAACAAAATAATAATTAACTAAATTACATAAAACAACATGATGAAATAATCTTATAAGTAGATGGGTACTTGTACAATACTTACAATTTCGTTTCGTTTTTACTCGATGTGATATGACCGCTCCGGCTGACTGTCTAATGATGGATGTTACTCAATAATATTACTGTGGAATGTGACTAATATGCAATTAGACTCCATAAAGCATTATGCTGTGATTCAATTTCATGTTTCAACATGTTCGAGCTTGCGCCCGAGCACCTGTTCGGTGTCAAATTCTGCACCGCGCGTGCTTCTTCAAAGCAATCCAATATTTTATCACATTTTCGACGACACGTTTGGCGCATTGGTTATGAACTCGTCTTGATGCATCACAATGGTAAGTATTAGGTTATAAGCGTGCTGCTAGCTGCGACTAATTGCGCCAAATTAGTGTCGCGGGTTCGATTCCCGCACGGAACATACAATAAGTATTTGTTCCGGTCTGGATTTTGTTTTCATGTTTTATTTTTTCGTCATTATTTAATTTAATATAAATAATTACAATATTCTGAAAAAATTAGCAAATATCAGCCTGGATCAAAACATGATTGTATTGATGCACCGTGACTTTGTCATCAATCAGGAATGGAAATGAAACAGATATAATTGTGATCTTAAAATACTATTTATTTATTACAAATAAAAGAAAACATCATGTTCATGCGGCACGACATTTCATACAAATTTTAAAGTCCGAAGTTTTGGAAAAGAATAATAAACATGATTTAATAAACATGATACGTCTAAGTAGGATACGATATAAAAAGTTAGTAAATATTTTAGTATTTTTTTACGAAATGTCGCGTAAACATTCTTAAAACTAATTAACTACTAAATAAGTTCTAACATTATTTGCTACAAGTAAAAAGATAATAATATCTATTTTTAAATCTATTTGGCACCAAGAAAATATATGTTTTACAATTACATTATACATTACTTGTATCTGGAGCCTGCTTTAGGTAATAGTCATTAGTAGGTACTTACATAATATTTCGTCTTTACATTTAGGACGTTATCTAAAATACATTGTAAAAAATGTATCTACTGTAATTACTTACATTTAAAAATAATGGTAACGCATTACATAAATATGGTTGCGTTACCCCAGGCTAAAGTAGAAACTTTATCAAACGATAACAATCGTTTATCATCATTGTTTGAAAGTGCTATTTTATTTACATCCTGAGTGTATATTTCATGTTTTATTGATCTAAACATTACATTTTTTTTGCGAATTACATTGGAATTGTACAAAACATTTTTATAATCTATCATATTTAAATTTTTAGTAATACATTTTTTTGTACCTTTTGCCTTTTTAATTGTTTTGTTTAACGTTTTAATACAATAAAGCTTTGAGCGCAATCCTACGAATTCTTTGATAATGTTACCACCCATTTCATCCTTAAACAGTCCTGGAACCTTCTTATTAATAATTGGTAAGTTATAGTCATTGTTACAGTCATAATTGCTGGTATCCAAATATTTTTGAAAATGGAGCTTAAAGTCTTTGTAAACATCATTACTCTGTACATCATATACTAGACTATCTGTGTCAGTATAGCACAATTCAATTCGGTTACCATAAAAAGGTTTTATGATAGAGTAGTGAAAGTCGTACATGTGAGTCTTAGATAATTCTAATATTGCAAACCCTATGTAAATTGGTTTATCAAGTATAATACGTACAGGTTTCATTTGGATTGCCACTAAATCATCAGAAAATACAGAGGTGCTATGAAAATATGGACTGGCTATCAGTTTTTCAGCACAAGTAGTCTTTTTCGTTTTATTGTTCGAGTCACACCACTTGTTTACTAACTTAACGTCTATTCGATGTTCATTATTTTCCAGGGTCTTTCCAAAAATACTATTGTTCAACAATTTGAAAAAATCTTGTTCAAAAGTTGACTCTGCTTTTTGACGTAACTGGGTGTTAATATCAATATATTGCTTTAAAAAACAACTTTGCTTAAATATAATAGCGCGATGGATCCTTCTCAATACTAAACCGTGCTGTAAACATTTTTTTAAATGTACGTAATGAATAACATAGTGATATTTATCATACAAATTTGGTATTAGCTTTTTATTCTTACCACCAGGTGGCAAGCATTTTTCTGGACAAAAGGGAAAGTCATTGTGTTCCATGTGCAATTTCTCCGGATATATTAAATCAACTTCAAGAATGTAACCGTTTTACGCAGTATCACTGATGTCTGCTAAGTTCAATTGTAAAAAATCAATTTCTTGTCTATTTATAAATCTAAAATCGGAATAGGGTAGGGATTGACACATGCTATAACCGTATAAATTGTTACAGTCTAAATAAATTATAAATGAATTTGGAAGGGTTGGATCGTAAGTATCTAAATATTTATGATTGGCTTTGACATGTCTTTTGGAACACATACAAACACCTCCTCGAATACCTTTTTGTATCATTCTAAAAATTTCAACATCACTAATCAATTCTAATCGAACTCCTGTTTTTAAAAGCATTGCATCAAAAGATAGACTTGGTGCTGTAAGATAGAACGCGGGATCGAGATTGTAATGTAGTTTACAAGTTTTTCGAAAATTTTCAAATACATCTGTTAGCAACAGAACATCTGTTTTGAGATATAAATCTGTGTACATACCCATGTTTTGAATATTAAATACTGACCAAACAGATCGAGCGTGTTCATAGTCTTCGTCGTTTATTGTTTCATTAGTTATGGAGTTAAAAAAATATTTTTTAGAGGGTAAACACATATCTTCATAACGTTCCCATTGAGACATATAGTCATATGGATACACTCCCTTGCGCGTCAGTAGGTTAAATTGTTTTTTATTAGGAAAATAAGATTTTAATTGTTTAAAGTCTTGTTTTTTCATTGTACTAACCAACTTTTCTAAGCTAGTTCCTAAAAACTTGAAAGAATCTACAAACCGTACCTGGATGCTTTCCCCGGTAGAAATCGGAATAAACTTAGTGAATGAAATATAGTTTTCTTTTGTTTTAGGTATCACTTTAATAGATCCAGGAGCTTCACCTAATTCTTTTATAAAAAGATGACAATCGTATCCGGACAAATTATGAAAAAATACTGGCAAAAATGTTGGTAGTTTGTATTGTAAGTTACAATAACTATGAGCTGCGCCACGATATTTACCAGTCAAGTGACAATGATCGCGAATCCTATCGCCGAACAAGAACTGTTCACAAATATGACATGTCATCGCGTTTTCAAAGTCGTGAGCATTATCATTTGAGTAAATCATAGGAGCATTATTTTTTTAAATATCGTAAATTTTTTTTGAATCTTTGTAGATAGACTTCACAAAATTTGATACACAATCCAAGCCGCGATAAGAAACGTAACGATTGTGACTTTCGTCTAGCGTACACGTGATATGATAAGCGAAAGCTACAGACACATGTCGCTGTCGCGTTACAGTACTCGCCTTAGTGGGGTCAGGGTCACAAGATTCATACCGTTCTAGCATTGTTTCAAAATCTGCATATATAACAAATGGTACAATTTGCTTTCTATTATAATTTTTAAACTGTATGCAAGAACCCCTTGGAGGTAGTTCAGTGGCGACCCCACCACAACTATGCGAACTAAGATTATCGCATGAATTAAAAAACATTAAACAAACGTCACAAAAGTACAGTTTACTGTGGTGTTTTGTTATTTGATTTTTAACAAGTCGCGGCAAGTCTTTAATGAGACAGTAATGTGACAAATCATCTCTTTCTAAATAAAGTAAATGAATCACTTTTCCGTTCAAGGCTTTTGGTTTGTAAAGCGGTCCTATGACAGTATTATTTTTTAAACCATAAATGTAAATGCAAATTTCGGGGTTATTCACTTCGAACCGCGCAATATCTGAGAAATTCACTGGAAATGACATGTCCTTTACATTTAACACGTTACGAAAATCAGGGTAAGAAGATACTCTTTCAGGGTGACTCTTAGCTGGATATAAAGCAGCAACAACAGACCATAAAAAACAATACTCGTCATTATTGTGGATATTAACACATGCTTTTTTCGATTTTATTGCAGAAGGCAATTCGATAAAGCCCGAACCGCGTAAGGGTTGATATTTGTTAACATTGACTTCCAAATGAGAACTGCTCAAGAACGTCCACCCACTGTCTCGGTCCTGAAATTCTTCTATCTTTTTTGTTAAAATGTTTTTTACTTGAGACGATAATGAATCAAATTCATAATTCTGATGTATAGTAACGTTTTTTGTGGCAAATGATTTCATCTCCTGAGAATCATTTTTAAACATTAAAAACAACGCAAAATATTCGAAATTAACTTTTATACAAGTATGTTTTTTAAGAGACATGTCAATTAACGTTTTAATTTTGCTCCAAATATTATTAAGAAAAGGCTCTAGAGAACAATTCTCAGACGGATCGACAATTCTATAAGAAGCTATACGATTACGAAATACAGAATGTATTATTTCAACACCATCGCAAAAATGTGAAACTGTTTTGTTTTTATGATTAGTACTACGTAGGTGACCTGTCCAGTGACTGCGCTCAACAGATGTGTTACAAACAGTACAGAAAGGCATTTTAGATTAAAATAGTTCTAAACTTACTATTAGATGTTGCAATATATTATTATTAAGATTATGATGTACAGCAAAAAAATACCTGGATATAATAGAATATACCTGGTGCCCAATAACTTAAATATTTATTTTATGTTTATATTGTCACTATAAAAGACGGGCTCAGAATCATCAAATAATTCATGAGTCCGTCTCATAAAAACTTGGAGTCCGTCCCACTGCGGCGTGTTACGGTTTAGCTGCACTTTTAGAACCACCGAGGCTTTCTTCCACCTATCCTCTTTAGGGGTGGAAGCAACTTCGGTCTTGTTGTAGACTTTTACCTCCACATAGAAGTCCCCGGTTAAGTTCGCCGTTCGTCGCACTTTGCCGTTGGCGACACGGCTGCAGAGGCTCGAACCGAAGTCTCCAATCGAGGTCGATGACGGAATGTAGTCCACCAAGCCAAAAAGGTCCGAGCTCGAAGTGCGTCGTTTACTGTAAACAATTTAACATAATTCTTATTTATAATAATTTACACAACACATTACATTACATTTATTTTTTAAGTGGCGAATTGAGGGTGTATTATATACTCCTCTGTCGAACCCTACGCGGATAGAAAGCATGATGTTATGTTATATTAATTCCAATAAAAATACCTCATGAATTAACTGTAAACATTCCTGCAAGGAATAATAATTGGAAATTGATTTCAGCGCTCTCTGCGTTACAGTTCGAAATTGACTTAACATACACAACAAACACCTAAAGTTAAAAGCAGTAACACAAAATTACCTTGATTTCGATTCTGACGGCGTGGTGATCTCGAGAGCTTTGCGCTTCGACACCTTCTTTTTTGGTTGCACCTTCGCAACCTCGGCTACAGCTGCAGACCGTGTCTGGAATTCTGAATCGGAGTCAGACCTGAAATGGAGCAAATAAAGATTAATTTTTTACCTTATAACTATGACTTGATGAAGACTTCCGATACAACAGCCGGCAGGCAGAAACCAGGTCCGTAGCTGGGTAGTGATTAAATAAATACATTAACAAATTCAGTAAAGTTAGTAGTACTTACTTACATTTTTTAAAGTTGAAGGTTGTACGAGTATAACGTAACTAATTATATCGCGAAGGTAACCGGTGTTTATCACTGGAAGATACTGAAGGGAATGTAATATTGTGATCAAAATTGATTGATTTTATTCATAAAAAATACCATTTCAGCAATATTTATCCCATTACAAAATTAAACCTTAACTACATGTTCTCACAGTTGTATGATTAATTTATGTTACTTAGGTCTAATTAAATCGTAGTGATTGAAAATTGTTTCCGTCAAATTGCAATTTTATCGTGAGAAATGAAATAAAAAACCAGCTTTTTACCCTCGCCGACAAAGGTGACGACGATACATGACACTTATGATTAATACATTACGTATTATAATAAAGTATGTATGTTTGTTTAAACCTTGATGTAAAACTCCGCATGACATCACACATGTGAATTAAAAAAATGATTTTTTTTCAAAGACGCAAGGTAAGACGTGCTGAAAGAAAAATATCCTGAAAATTTTTTTGTGCATAATAATCTATGTAAACGAACTCGCGTCAAAAAGTTAGTTCACTAATATGCTGCAGTAAAACTTAACATCAATATAAGTAATATCATCTAACGTCTAAAACGATTTTTTTATAATCATTTCATGCAAAGGTTCAGTAGGTACTGATATTAAGATTCATCTTTCAAACTATTGTTACGAAACTTTATGATGATGTTCCTAGGATCATCCTCTATTTAAATTAATTGCATTGATTAGGAAATCCTATAAAGATCAATTTTAATCAGAGACTGCAACATGCACAGCGATCATCTTACAGTGTAATTGTTGAATACATAGAAATGACTCATACATACACCTCGTGTAACAAAGTTCGAACACTGCAAATTTACAACACGCAATTTTGCAAACTTTGAGATTCTTAAGAATCACTTACTCCTACTGTGAAAGCTTAACACGATCGGCGCTCCGGCGCCGTCGTCAGGCTTTTTACAAAGAGTATGACACAATAGATGACCACGGGACGGCACACGAACCGTTTCGAAGGCAATTGTACGAGTGCGAAAGCATCTTAATAAAGCACAACGCAGATTAACAGACCAGCAAAGCAACCAGTAGTAGTTTGTTAACGTGTAAGGTAGTGTTAGCTGTATGAATTAATTAAATTAAAATTTGGATGTCCTTGGTGTCCAATCTGGGACCATAGAAATAGAATGTGTGTGTACATGTAGGTGCATGCTATTTCTTGCTCTGTGAAGAGACATGAGACAATCTGTCCCAAATTTTAGTTTAATGTTTACAGTATCCTATAATTCAGATGTCCTTGGTGCCCAATCTGGGTCACAGAAATAGAATGTGCTTGTGCCTGTAGGTGCATGTTATTTCTTGTTCTGTGAAGAGACATGAGACAATCTGTCCTGAATTTTAGGCTAATGGTTCAAGCAGCGAGCTCCCTTATTTGTTAACATGTAAGCTAGTGCCAACTGTATGAGTTAATTAAATTAAAATTTGGATGTCCTTGGTGTCCAATCTGGGACCATAGAAATAGAATGTGTGTGTGCCTGTAGGTGCATGCTATTTCTTGCTCTGTGAAGAGACATGAGACAATCTGTCCCAAATTTTAGTTTAATGTTTACAGTATCCTATAATTCAGATGTCCTTGGTGCCCAATCTGGGGTCACAGAAATAGAATGTGCGTGTGCCTATAGGTGCATGCTATTTCTTGCTCTGTGAAGAGACATGAGACAATCTGTCCTGGATTATAGCTTACTATGTTCGTATAGTTCCATTAGTAAACGAAATATGTGTGAAACTTGTTGTTATAAAAACAGTCAGCTAAGGTAGTGGTTATGTGTGAAACTTGGTGTTATAAAACTTGTCAACTAAAGTAGTGGTTTAGTGCTCAATTCGAGAATCTGCGGTACTTGATCGAGGTAAGTCATCAGTATTTTATTACGCTGTTTAATCCACTGGGTGGAATAGGCGCCGAACCAGTATTTTACTGCGCTATGTAGGATTTCATTTATATTATTGGGCATTCTACTCCACCGAGAGTGACGAGGCGAACGGAGTGAGCCGATGGAACGGAAGGTGGGGTAGAATGCCCAATAATATCCTACTCAGGATTTTGCTTCATTTATTAAAGAAAGGAACCAAACATTTGATTTTAATAATATAGAGGGAATGTCTGAAGATATTGTCCATTTCTGGATCGGACTGTCCAAACAACAATTTATTCAGTTAAAAGCAGACCTTCCAAGGTTATCCGGGGTGCATAATGGGACATTGGGTCTTACTGCATATTTAATTAAACTTAGAACTGGGGATAGTGATGAAAGAATTTCATCATTGTTAAATGTACCACGCTCAACATTATCTAGACTTATGGGCAAGGCTCGCAACATGTTAAATGAGGATTTTATTCCTCGTAATTTAGGAATAAACCATATTGCAAGGGCAGAAATATCCCAAAGAAATCTAATCATCCCCAATGGTTTGTTTGGTGGAGAAGACAGAAAACCAATTATTATAATTGATGGTACATATTTATATGTTCAAAAGAGTTCAAATTATCTGTATCAAAAAAATACATACTCCTTGCACAAGTACAGGAACCTAATGAAGCCATTTCTAATGGTATGCTCTGATGGATACATTATTGATGTATTAGGCCCCTATCCAGCAACAACATCTGATGCTAATATTATGTTAAACGAATTTAGAACTGAGGCAAACACTTTAAGGCAGTATTTTCAGGCAGGAGATGTGTTTATTCTGGATAGGGGTTTTAGAGACTGTGTATCGTTATTAGAAGAGTGTAATTATTCTGTACATATGCCTGCATCTTTACAAGCAGGTGAAACTCAGTTATCAACGTTGGCAGCAAATAAATCCAGAACTGTTACTATATGTAGGTGGGTTGTAGAAGCGGTTAATGGGATCTTTAAACACTCTTTTAAAATATTCCGTCATGAATTTTTTAACTTGGCTTCCAAGCATGCCATCATAGATTTTAAGGTGGCTGCCGCGTTGATAAATAAGTTTCACCAAAGAGTCAGGAATAGAGAAGATGCCAGCCAAATCCTTGAAATAGTTAACGAAAGATTGTACATGAATAATGCACTCGCTGAGTTTGTAATCCAAAATAATTTAAATAGAAGACGATCACAGTTTGTAAATATAAATGTAAACATCAGTAATATATCATTCCCAAGACTTACATACAGTGAGCTTATCTTATTCAGCTGTGGAACATATCAGTTAAAGCAAGCTAGATCATATTATGGGGAGCATATCAGGAATGACGGTTCCTATACTATTGAAGTGTGTACAGAGAGAGCCAGCAACCTCCTTGAAGGTTTACCCTTAACTGGCAATTGCACTCTATTACGAGGAAAAATTCAAAGCAGGCACATAAGCCGAAAAATATATTTTGTGTATATTATAATTAATAATAATCTGCAAGGCAGAGAAGCAATTATTCAATATTGTTGCAATTGCCTTGTAGGGCGAAGAACGGTGGGTTGCTGTGCTCACGTTATGACCATAATATGGTACTTAAGCTGGGCAAGGCACGAAAATAATATTAGGCCGCCTGCCCAGTTTTTAGATGATATTTTATTAATTTATGATTCAGAATAAAAATCATTAAAACAAAAAAAAAATAGTTTTATTTTTTCCATTTAAATTACCTCAGGGTGTTACTACTGCATTCAAAGTAAGATAATATCATTATTATAAAGGCAAATGATTTATTTTGGAAAATAAATACTCATAATTGTAACTTTTTCAGCGACAAGTTTTAGCATTAGACATGCTAAATATGAACCATTTTAACACTCTCCTGCAACCTTATTGCTATAATTCATTTCTTTGAGGCATAAACTATTAAAAACCCTAGTCATTAAATATTATACTTAATGTTCACGTTAAGCCAAATTGCCCTAACAAACTGAGCAATTCCCTTTGTTGAGTCAAACTTGTTTGAGAGCAGGTTTTATTGAATAATGTCTCTTTGAAGGTGTATACGATTACTTAAAACGTAAGAAATGACTGAGGGAGGTTTGTAGAGGTTAGTTATAGACGAATTTTTGTTAATAGTTGAGAAAAAAGTTGATAAAAAACATTTTTTTTTAGTCGAACTTGTAAAAGAGCAGTTTTTTATTGAATTATGTCTTTTTGAAGGTTTACAAAATCACTAATAACGAATGAAATGACTAAAGGATGTTTGTAGACGCTAGAAGTAGACGAATTTTTGTTAGTAGTTGAAAAAAGTTTATTTTAAGTAAATTTGTTGAGTCAAACTTGTTTACGAGAAGTTTTTATTAAATAATGCCTTTTTGAAGGTGTATACGATTTTTAAATACGTAAGAAATGACTGAGGGAGGTTTGTAGACGTTAGTTACAGACGAATTTTTGTTAATAGTTGAGAAAAAAGTTTATTAAAAGTAAATTTGTTGAGTCAAACTTGTTTGAGTGCAGGTTTTATTGAATAATGTCTCTGTGAAGGTGTACACGATTACTTAAAACGTAAGAAATGACTAAAGGATGTTTTTAGAGGTTAGTAGTAGACGAATTTTTGTTAATAGTTGAGAAAAAAGTTGATAAAAAACATTTTTTTTAGTCAAACTTGTAAAAGAGCAGTTTTTTGTTGAATTATGTCTCTTTGAAGGTTTACAAAATCACTTATAACGAATGAAATGACTAAAGGATGTTTGTAGACGCTAGAAGTAGACGAATTTTTGTTAGTAGTTGAAAAAAAGTTTATTTTAAGTAAATTTGTTGAGTCAAACTTGTTTACGAGAAGTTTTTATTAAATAATGCCTTTTTGAAGGTGTATACGATTTTTAAATACGTAAGAAATGACTGAGGGAGGTTTGTAGACGTTAGTTATAGACGAATTTTTATTAGTAGTTGAGAAAAAAGTTTATTAAAAGTAAATTTGTTGAGTCAAACTTGTTTGAGTGCAGGTTTTAATAGGAGAACACACACACACACATTCTTTTTTTTGCTCTTGTATGATTTCTTACATAGGATCTTACACTTGATCCCACACACACCCCGGGTATGTTGCAAGACGCGTGATAGAGCAACAGATTGCACCACTACAGGTAAGCAAGATCCTTCAATGATTTTATGTATTGCTGGTTGATGTATGAACTATTGTTTTTTTCTGATTGCAATATGATTTTTTTTGTTTTTGTTACAGCTGAGATCAACAGATAAGATCTGTCACCCATGTTGGCAAAGAAGTTACCGTTCTGTTCAACGGAATTTAACCACACCATCATCATCTAGTATTAATGAACCATCAACTTCAACAGCTTCTGATGTATCAACACCATTGCATGTAGAGAGTGAATCAAGTCAGTCAATTGTAGAAGAATTTCAGCCATCTCTGCAGATAGCAACACCAGGGCCATCATCACCGTTGCCAATCCCACAGGTGCCTATGAATGTCATTCCGTTGCCAGTCCCACAGGTGCCTATGAATGTCATTGAATTATTGGAATTCGGCCGGGCATCAGACACTCAGGCTCGTTGCTTTTTCCCTAGTTGCCGTCAACTTGAGAGAATGATTGTTCCAATATCAATTAGAAGAAGATTATTTTCAGAGTATAATTATTATGTGCCAGAAAACTGTCGAATTTGTTCTCACCATTTGAGGAGCAATGATTGGCCTGAATTGATGGAACCTGAAAATGTTATCCACACATTTACGGCACAACATATTTACGATTTCACAGAATTATTAAAACATCAGACCTCTATTGACTTCGAAGATGTCCAAAATATGGATACCTACCTGGTGCATTATTGGTTTGGTATGAGTAAGGAAGACTTCAGAAATATATTACTAGAAACTCCACGGCTAGCTAATATGCACAGAAGTTCAACTGCCCTTGCTGCATTTTTAATGAAATTAAGAAATGGTGACTCTGGAGATCGAATAAGTTCCTTATTTCAAGTTCCTAGAACTACATTAGAGGGCTTAATGGCAAGAGCAAGAGAACTTTTACACCAAGATTTCGTTCCAAGGCATCTAGGTATACGTCACATAACAAGAGAAGAGATAGCAACAAGAAATCTTTTAATACCAAATGGCCTTTTTGGTGGCACTGAAAATGAGGGTGAGAGGAGACCAATAATAATAGTTGATGGAACCTACATATATTGTAATAAAAGTGCCAACTATGCCTATCAAAAGAAAACTTACTCTTTGCATAAATATAGGAATTTGGTAAAGCCCTTCCTGTTTGTATGTTGTGATGGATATATAATCGAGATTTTGGGCCCCTATCCAGCCGTAACCTCTGACGCTGATATTATAAATAATGAGTTTGGAAATCCAGAGAGTTCATTGCGTGAATATTTTCAAGAGGGTGACGTGTTTATCCTAGATAGAGGTTTCAGAGATGCAGTTCCATTGTTGCAAAGCTGTAACTACTCTGTGCATATGCCTTCATCATTGCAAGATGATGAAAATCAGTTGTCAACATTAGAGGCAAACAAAACTCGGGCTGTAACTATTTGCAGATGGGTGGTTGAAGTTATGAATGGGATTTTTAAGCAGCGGTTTAAAATATTCCGACATGAGTTCAATAATAGAGCTTCGCCACATGTCATGATTGACTTTTCCATAGCTGCTGCCCTAATCAATAGATTTCGACCACCCCTCACAGACAGGTTTGATGCTGCCCAGATATTAGAAATTATACAGCAGAAAATGTTCCAAACTAATACATTAAGTGAGTTTATTATACAAAATAATTATAATAGAAGAAGGGCACAGTTCTCAAATATAAATGTTGACAACAGATATGTTACTGAGTTTCCTCAGCTTAGTATCACGAATTGATTTTAATAGCTTGTGGTACTTACCAACTCCGTCAGGCCCGATCATATTATGGTGAGCATATCCGCTTTAATGGCCGATATATGATTGAAGTATGTGGAGAGGCATCAATTAACAATTTAAGAGAACAATTGTCTCTCTCTCAAAGCTCTTGGCTTTTAAGAGCCAAAATTCAAAGTCGACATATCAGAAGTAAAACTTATTTTGTGTATGTTCTAATTGATAACAGCTTAAATGGGAGAGAGGCAATTAGTCAATATTATTGTAATTGTAAGGTAGGTAAACGAACTGTGGGATGTTGTTCCCACACTATGACCATTTTATGGTATTTGGGCTGGGCTCGGCACCAAAACAATATTGAGCCCCCTGCACAATTTCTTGATGATTTGTTAATTGAATATAACGAAATTGATGATGATATTAATGAATGATAATGGTGAAAACTAATAAAACTTTAATTACTGTATATTTTTTGTTTAATTTACCTGTAACATATATCTGTAACAATAAATAACCTCCAATTTACAATGTCTGAATAATTTCTTTTTGAGAAGTTCAATGGAAAAGTGGAAAACACAGAAAAGCTTCTGACATTAAACTACACAAAAAAACGAGGGAATTTTCACTGTCCATGAAAAAATTTTATTGAGCCTAAGTTACTATGGACATCTGTCATTGTTCTTTTGCGAAACTCTTTAGGACATAGAATAGTTTCGTCAATACTGGACTTGTATTATATTTCAAATCAGGTTTGACAACAAACATTGTTTTGAAACACTTGTTAGTTTGTTAACATTTAAAGTGGTTTTATTTAAATTGTTTTCCCGTTAATAACTGTATCAAAGATGGAGGGATTAATTAATTAACGTACTAAAAGGCTTCCAAAATGTTATTATTAAAGGATTAGCAAATTTCAAAAAAAGTCCTAAAGAAAGATTAACGATAGAATACATTGAAACTAGACAAGAATTGTTAGAAAAGGATTGGGATTCGTTTAAAGAAACCAATACTAAAATTTATCAAAACTCTAAATTAGATGATAATGTAGAGCAAAAGGTTGTTAACATGTATGATACAACCGAAGACACTTATATAATATATAAAAGTTTGTTAAAAGCAACACTTAATAGCATTAGGCCAAGGGAACCAGTACAACCCAGTGATGGTTCTTCTAACAGTTCTTTTAAATCAGCATGTTCATTAGTAAAATTACCAAAGATCACCATTCCAATATTCTCTGGAAAATATGGAGAATGGACAACGTTTCGTGATCTATTTATATCATTAGTCCATAAAAATGAATCTTTAGATAACGTACAAAAGCTACACTATTTAAAAAGTCATCTTTCGGGTGAAGCTGATCAATTAATACGGAATACACCAATAACGGATGCAAATTATCGTGAATGCTGGGATTTATTAGACAAGAGGTATAGCAACAAAAGATATCTCGCCAATTGCATATTAAAAAGGTTATTTGGTACAAAACGTATGCAAACTGAGTCAGCGACTTCATTAAAAGAACTTTTAGATACCACCAGTGATTGTTTAAATGCGTTGTCAAATTTAGGCATAAATGTGAGTACATGGGATGTTATCATTATACACATCATGACGTTTAAATTAGATGTTGAAACTCGTAAACAATGGGAAATAAGCGTCAGCGGTAGCATTTCCAATGATTTTCCTACCATTGAGCAATTCAAATTGTTTTTGGAACAACGTTTCCGAGCATTTGAGTGCATAGAACCAAATAAGGGATCAGGTCACCAGATCATCCGTGGGTTCCGCACGATCTCGGGCGAGGCTGCGAGCCTCCTAGCCGGATTACCACCATGGGATCTGGAGGCGATAGTCCTCGCGCGCCTACATGAATGGCGCGCGGAGGTTCTTCGCCGGGGGGTTACTCCGCTGCCGCGGCTGATTGCCGCTCAGCGGACAAACCTCCGGGCCAATCTCATGGTGACATGGAGAGAGCGACTGTCGCAACCCCGTGCAGGGCACGCCACGATAGTGGCGATAAGTCCCCTCTTTGAGGAGTGGCTTGAGAGGCGCCACGGCGTCCTCATCTTCCGCCTGACGCAGGTCCTCACCGGACACGGTTGTTTCGGGAGGTTCCTGCACCGAATCAGGCGGGAGGAGACGCCCGGGTGTTTCCACTGCGAGGATCGACCGGAGGACACGGTGGAGCATACGGTGGAGGTCTGCCCCGCTTGGGCGGAGCAACGCCGTGTCCTCATAGCGGCGATCGGCGGCGGCGACCTCTCGCGTCCGGCCCTGGTTCGAGCCATGGTCCGGAGCGAGACGGAATGGGAAGCCGTCACCTCCTTTTGAGAAGCAGTCATGCTAGCAAAGGAGGAGGCGGAACATGAGAGAGAGCGTTCCTCCTCACGTCCCAGCCGCCGCGGGAGACGCACCGGGCGTCGGGGGCCACGTGGTGGCCCCCGGCCACCGTAGACGCGGGCCTGTGGACGGTGAGCTAAGGGCTAGCTCGCCGTCCCTCCGTCTTAGGACGACAGGCCGTGTCGAAGGCGCGTTCGTGTTCCACGCGCGCCTCAAAGAGATGTCAGCATAGGGAAGGGGCCCGCAAGGGCCGATGCCTGCCGGGTGCTGCGGGTTGTTCGAAAGAGATACCGCGGCCCCGGAACACAAAGGGCGATGAAGGAACATGGGTGGGAAAAAAAAGAAAAGGTCACCAGATCAACAAAAACAGTTCAAACCATACGCCTAAGACAATGCTTGCCACAAACTCATCATCACACATGAAATGCGAATTCTGTTTAGAAGGCCACAAACTTTGTTTTTGTAAACCGTTTGCAAAACAGTCGCTTGATGGTAGACGTGAATTTGTACGTAAAAACAGAATATGCTTTAACTGCTTAGGTAGCAACCACACAGTTACAAGCTGTAAAAAGGACAATAGTTGTAAAGTTTGCCAAAAGCGACACCATTCACTGTTACATATTAACCAAGACAAAGACCCTGAAGCAATGCCAGCTGCTGATAGTGCTAGTCCTTCGACTAGTGCTAATCAGATAGTGGCTTGCTTGTCAACAGGGAAGGTACCCAAACAAGTTTTATTAGCCACTGCACTAATAAAAGCTGAGTCAAAGACGGGTGGATACCAAACAGTACGAGCCTTACTCGATCAAGGTTCGCAGGCTTATTTCATTACAGAAGCAGCAGTTCAACTTCTCAACCTAAAAAAGATTCCAAGTCAAGGGTTTGTTTTAGGGTTAGGAGGCAATAGATCAACGATGACAAAGTACATGGTACAAATAACGATCAAATCTCGCGTCGATTTTAGTTTTAAGTTTACGCTTAATGCTTATGTTTTAAGCAAGATCACCTCTTATTTACCAGAACGAAGCTTAAACACGGATACTTTCGGCTGGTTACAGGTCAACAATCTGTGTTTAGCAGATCCAGAATTCAACACACCCAACAAAATCGATATTCTGTTGGGTGCTGATGTTTATAGCTGTATTATTAAGGAAGGTTTAGTTAAGAGTCCTTCTGGTAGTCTTATAGCACAGAGTACTAGATTAGGTTGGGTCCTGTCAGGTGCAGCGGGTCCTGAAAGTAAAAGTACACATGAAATTAACGTAATGCATTGCAAAATACACGTAGATGATATTTTAAAGACATTTTGGGAAATTGAAGAGAATATTAGTACTAAAAAGATATTGACACCAGAGGAAAAGAAATGCGAAGAGCTTTATAGTGAGTAGATATATAGTCAGATTACCTTTCCGAGACGAAGATCCTCCTTGCAAGTCTGGAAATTCACGTGGCATAGCTAAATCGAGATAGAGAGAAGATTAGCAAAGAACAAAGAGTTAAAAGAAAAATACACAGACGTAATAAATGAATATTTACAGTTAGGTCATATGAGGCACGTGAAGAAAGATGATAGCAAAAGGGAAGAAGCAGTGTATCTACCACATCACGCAGTCATTAGGGAAGACAAGACCACGACTAAAGTTCGCGTTGTTTTCAACGCCTCTGAAAAGAACAACAAAGGAGTATCATTAAATGACACGCTCATGGTTGGTCCAAAATTGCAAGCTGATTTACGTCACACGGTTTTAAAATGGAGAGTATATGCTATAGGACTTGTAGCGGATATAATTAAGATGTATCGCCAAGTCAAGGTAGCAGAAGAAGATGCAATGTTCCAAAGAATACTGTGGCGTGACAGTCCGGACAAAGATATACAAGATTACGAGCTTGTGACTGTGACTTTTGGAACAGCTTCTGCACCGTACCAAGCAGTCAAAACTTTACGTCAGATCGCTGTAGATGAAGGTGAAAACTACCCACTAGCTGCAGATAAGGTTTTAAATTGTTTCTACATGGACGACTTAATGACAGGATGCAACAGTGTAGAAGAAGGCATTGAAATATATAAGGAAATGATAGCATTATTAGGAAAAGGCGGATTTATATTACAAAAATGGAATAGTAATAGTCATGAAATACTTAAGAGAATAGAAACAATTGAAAATAGTTTAGATAAAGAACAAACAGATGAAACAAGAACAAACAGAAATAAGGACAAAACAATAGAACAAATAGAAATACAGAACAATGAATTAGAGAAAATAGAACACAAAAAAGAGAAAGGGTTAGAAATCAAATTAGATAGTACAATAAAAATTTTGGGACTTACCTGGAACCGCAACGAAGATACCTTCCAGTACTCGGTGAATCTTCCTCCGCCGACGACTGCACCTGTAACTAAAAGGACAATTATTTCGGACATAGCCCGACTTTTCGACCCACTAGGTTGGTTAGCTCCTAGTGTGGTTTTAGCAAAAACATTCATCCAAAAATTATGGCTTGCAGGTGTTAGTTGGGATGAAGAACTGAACACTGAATTAATAAAAGAATGGAGTACTTATCGTGAAGAGTTGCCACTACTTATCAAAGTTCGGATACCTCGTTGGCTTGGAACTAAGTAAGCTTGGAAGTTGCACGACGATCTTGAGCTGCATGGCTTTAGTGACGCCTCCAAAACCGCGTACTCAGCCGTGATTTACTTGCGGATAATAGATGTTGTTGGCAATGTTCATGTTTCGTTGTTGGTTGCAAAAACCAGAGTAGCCCCCGTCAAGCAAATTAGTATACCACGTTTAGAGTTGTGTGGAGCAGTTCTACTGTCAAATCTTCTAATAGAAACAGCAGATGTCCTGAATATTTCTAGGGATAAAATCAAGGCCTGGACAGATTCCACTGTCGTGTTGGCTTGGCTTAACAGCCATCCAAGCAGATGGAAGACGTTTGCGTCGAATCGCACCTCGGAAATATTGACCACGATGAAGGCATCTCAATGGTTTCATGTGAAAACCAAGGACAACCCAGCAGACTGCGCCTCACGAGGCACCTTACCGAGGTATCTTACCTAGTGCATTGATAGACAATCGTTTATGGTTTTACGGACCATTATTTCTAACTGAGAGAACAATAGTTTATAAGAGGCCAAATGATTTGAATATCGACTTAGAGCAAACAACAAAAACACACATTGCTGTAGTGCCAGAGCACGGAGTAAATACAAAGAGGAGATGGCCTAAGCAACTGTGCACAGTGATTCTCAACTAGGTCCTGATGTCATCATGTGGGCGTGGCCTTAGTCAGTGTATTGTTGGCGTTCGTCCTGTGCACAACTTTGTGAACGTTCCCATTTTACGGCATTGTTCGCGCTAGATGAAAAAAAGAATGAAGTGTTGTGTTTTGTCTTGTAAAAATTACTCGGATAGACGTTCTGATGCTATGGATGGCATCACTTTTCATTAGTAAGTAATTTTATGCGTAATTTATTAAAATAGTTCTAGAAAAATCTCCTAGCGTCGGCGTTTCCAAACATAATTCTACCCGACACTAGATAGCGGCACTTGGTGTCATGGAAACTAAAAATATTTAGGTATGTAGAGCTCAGGACTAACATATTTTAATAACATTAATGCTGAAATTTGTTCAACATTCATTCCTAAAGACCCTTTAATGGCCAAAATGTTATTTTTTGTAGTTTTCATATCATTTTGTAAACAGGCCGCCATCTATCGTCAACTATGAGCAACAAAAATAAACAACAAAAAGACAGGGCCGTAATTAGAAATCAATTATTTTACTGAATGTCCCGCGGCTGCGGCTGTCTCATAATTGGAAAGTACTTAAAACATTTAATACGCTGGACATAAAAATACAATCTCCTATAAATTAAATATTCTATCTACAATTATTTTATTTATTTAAAGTACTTAAAGCCCACCTAGTTTATTTAGTTAAATTTTAAATGATGTAGGTTTTAGATTTCCATCCGAAGATAATCTAAGACAGCAATGGATTACAAACATACTGGTTTTGTAAACCATCTTGATAAGTCTTTTTAACAAAATAAGTCATTTAAATATACAACATTATTCTTGATTTACACTAAACCTGTAAAGGGGTACTCATCTTTTTGAACAACTTTTTCTATGGGACCAACCTTGAAATCGCGAAAAAAAAATCAGCTGTTCCCTACATTTTGACGAGTTATGCGAACATAAATGTAGGGAACAGCTGATTTTTTTTTTGCGATTTCAAGGTTGGTCCCATAGAAAAAGTTGTTCAAAATGATGACTACAATGACCCCTTTTCGGGTTTAGTGTAAACAAAAAATAATGTTGTATAAGAGAAAATCTAATAATCTTCATTCGTCATTCATCAGAAACCTTTTTTTTTTCATAATAAAATCACAATTTAAATTTAAAAAATACGCATCAAGATGGTTCGCAAAATTAATTTAAAATAAAACTACTCCCCGGTACGAAAATTCTGAGTACGACCCTGTTGCATCCTGCACTTAGTGACATCTAGTGTGAGATAGTTACGTAACTACAAAACAAAATCGACAGAACGAGCGAATAGTTTTGCTATTGACCGGTAGATGGAAAATAGAGAAGTGGGCGGGATCTAGCACCCCCTCACCCCGCAAAGTGTCACGCGTTGTTTCCTAAGGAAATCTAAATAGAACATCTCCTCTTTGTATTTACTCCGTGTGCCAGAGCTTTCAATGTTCGAGCGGTATTCGTCATTACAAAAGTTAGTTAGGGTAATCGCATATTGCAGACGTTTTTTAAGGAATAACACTTTTAAACATAGTTATTTACATAAGTTAGAGCTAGAAGCAGCGCTAGAATGTTGTATAAGACAAACACAAAAAGATATATTTACAATTACAGGACAAAGGTTATTTACAATTAAAATCTAGTAAGCTAAACTCACTCTGTCCATATCTGGACAACAGAGGCCTTATCAGAGTTCGAGGTAGACTTGAGAAAGCTCCATTGAATGAAGACACAAAGCATCCGATAGTGTTACCAAACTCTTGTCATCTGACAAACCTTATAGTGGCAGATGCCCACTTAAAGACTCTGCACGGAGGTCCGCAACTAATGTCAAATTATTTGAGAACAGCTTACTGGGTTATAGGAGTCAGGAACCTAGTCAAACACTGTGTACACAAATGTGTAACACGCGCTAAACATCGCGCTAGCGTCAAGAACCAAATGATGGGTTCGCTTCCAACAGTTAGATGTTCTCCAGCGCGACCGTTTCTACACAGCGGTGTTGATTATGCTGGCCCTATTAATATTAGGACAACGAAAGGTCGTGGGCATCGTTCGTACAAGGGCTACATATGTTTGTTTGTGTGTATGTCCATCCGTGCTATACATATAGAAGTCGTCAGTGACATGAGTACACAAGCTTTTTTAGCCGCCTTCAGACGTTTTGTGTCTAGGCGAGGTCATTGCGCCAAAATATGGAGCGACAATGGCACTACATTTGTAGGTGCCTCCCGAGAATTGCAACATTTGACAACCATTCAGGCAGCAATAGCAGAACAACTTGAGGCCAACGGTACTGAGTGGCACTTCATTCCCCCACATAGCCCTAATTTCGGTGGACTTTGGGAAGCAGGTGTGAAGTCCACAAAGTTTCACCTCAAACGGGTCATTGGTGATGCTACTTTGACGTATGAGGAAATGAGCACACTCCTCAATCAAGTAGAAGCTTGTTTAAATTCACGTCCAATGAGCGTCATTAACGTTACTGATCCTGGTGAACTGATACCTTTAACTCCTGGACACTTCCTAATTAGAGAGCCAATAGTAAGTGTACCAGATAATAAACATGAGAGTATAAATGATAGTTATTTGTCACGGTGGCAATTTATTCAAAGGATGCTGCAATCATTTTGGAAACGCTGGTCCCAGGAATATTTGTCCAATCTTATGAATCGGTACAAATGGTCTTATAAAATTCCTGAGCCAAATGTTGGAGACATTGTTTTGGTTAAGGAAAACGATTTGCCGCCAAGTCGTTGGATGTTAGGTCGCGTAGTAGAGAAACATCCCGGTGCTGATAACATCACCCGTGTAGTCACATTACGCACTAAATCCTCTACAATTAAGAGGCCAACATCTAAACTTTGTATTTTACCAGTTGCAGCAGATCACTGAATTTATGTTGTTTTTTTTATGTCACATTGTTATTTTAGAAGCTTAGCCAAATAAGTAGTTTAAGGTTTTCAAAATGTTAGACATTAAGAATTATTGTAGTACAAATTTAGTTCAAGAAGGACATTCCTTCAGTAATGTCCTTGGTGGGCGGTATGTTTAGAACCATGCATGTACAGAATACGCTCACCAAGATCTGAGTTCAAAAAAATGTATTTTAACTACACATTTCTAACTAGATGGCGTTGACGTCGAATTAGAAGTCGGTGTTAAGATTCTCCGCCGTTTGGTTGGGGTCCTGCCAATAGAGTAAATAAAAAATCTTTAGATCAGTACATAGTACTCGGTTGTTTTAATTTACACTCAACCTTACTTAGATACTCAATAAGATCAAAATTAATAGTACTGGGAACCTCCGCCGCGTCCGGCACTCAACAGAGTGCAGCTGCTGATGATTCTTGGGAAGAAGATCTGTTTTTAAGGATGCAAAAACGTTTGGTACAAATGTTAAAAATACTGTTTATAATGTGTTCAATGTTTGATTCTTTGTGTTCTACACATTCATTTAGGAAATCAAAGTTAATTTTTGAAATTATATTTTCTTTAATATTTTTTTTAGTGTTTGCATGGCCATTTTCTTTTAAAATGTTGTTTATAAGTGTTGCACAACACTCAACGCAAGCTATCATTGGCTTTGTAACATAATTTAAACTTTTTTTTAATTCATTATACTCCCGGCACTCTACAAATAAATGTTGTGGTTCCATTTTTTGTGTCAAAAAAGTCTTGTGGCAGGTTTTGCATACGTTTTTAATTTTTTTCACAATAAACCCACACACATAAGCACAGGCCTGAATTTCTGCATTCCCTTCTTCAATATTTTCTTCACATATTTCAGGCATGTCCTCAATAACAAATTTAGTTTCTGTGCTTGTGTATGTAGGCTGCGATTGAGAGAATGATAAAAGTATCAAAGTTATTAATTATTGTATTGTTATCATTCTCGCAATTTCCCGATTTGCCAATGTGGGACAAATTGCTGAGAATAGCCGTTTTTAAACCTGCCACAAATTGGCCACACGTAGGGTTCGTATTGGACCCACAGTTGCCCCGTATGCATCCAAACAGATTCTCGATTGGATCCTGCTGCAGCCTTCTGGTAGCCAGCCTGAACTCCATTCAGCCTGAGCGGAGACAGCGACGCAAGTTGAGTTCTTTTGGAAGAAAATTAACTCGTGTGCCTTAATATTTAATGAAAATTTAAATTGTGTTTTTGAACAGAATATCATAAATAAACATTATTATTTAGGTAATTATTGTATTTTATCAACAAACTAGCGACCCGCCCCGGCTTCGCACGGGTAGTAGTAGAGCATATTAGGCGGCTTGACTTTTTCTGACACTTCCAACAATTATCGTCATATTTCAACCAATTAACACAAAACCTTGACAAATTGCCTACCTAAACCTTCCCCTTGAATCACTCCATCTATTAAAAAAACCGCATCAAAATCCGAAGCGTAGTTCTAAGCATACATAGGGACAGACAGACAGCGGAAGCGACTTTGTTTTATACTATGTAGTTATGATTAACATTTATTTCTGTCCTACATATAAAAGTATTTGTTTTTTTTTTGAATTTTTAACATAAGGCTGTTTAGCCGCTTCATACCTTTACTTCTCGTTCAACCTGCGAAGGCAAAGCGCAAAAATTCAATTTCCTAATAGTTCATGACAAAAATACTTTTCGATCTAATATTATATTATTTCTTCGAAAGTGTATTGAAAACCGTCGTTTGATATACGTGGGTATTTGTTACTGCAGTTCTCGGCTCCATAACACCCTCGCCTGAGGCTCGTGTGTGTATTCCGCCTCGGCCGCAATAACAACGTTTCCCCACTTATATCAAAATATATAATTTCGGGGCTAAGCTTATAAAATTTTAATACTTACAAGATTAATATTATTTAATTTATTGTTAACATGGTCATTTATCTCAAGAACCAGGTGGATTACATGATCTGTTAGTGCAGGAATGTTTTAATATTATTGCGAGAGTGCAGACAGCTGTCTAGCGTCATCTAGACACAGACAGGTCTAGGGTAGGGTAGGGTAGGGTGGGTAGGTCTGTTCGTTCTCAGAGTAGTCAGATACGAAACACCGGCCTCATCTAGTTTTAAAAAAGAAGACGTGTAAAAGTGTTTGTAAAAACCTATTTGCAAAATAAACATCATTTATCATTTATCTCTTTCCCACTTAATTGATCATGGTAACCCCTAGAGTCAATTCAAACAAAGTAAATACATAGCGTGTGTATCTTTTATAGTTAAGTGTATGATATACAGCAGGCCGCAGGGTTGAATAATAGAGAAACAACTAAGATGAGCTATTATAAACTTTATATTGAAACTTTACACGTAAATATTAACACTGAATCTAACACCATAACTTATACTGATAAACACTTTATAATAACAACAGAAACATACTTATACTGGCACAGGGTTACAACACTTCACACACAAGACTAGAGACTAGGGTTGAAGAAGACTAAAATACTTGGAGACTATCTTTTCAATTTTTTTTTTTTTTTTGTGAATGGCATCTCGCAGTTCAACCTAGGAGGTTGTCGTCTGCTTAACCGGACTATCCTGTGGATGCCTTGAATTTAAGGCCTCCAGCCAGGGCAAAAAAACTTACAAACTAAGCGACTACACGCTAAGGGCGCCCCCTGTGGGGCTCGGACCTCGGCTTAGGGCGTCGCTGGGGGAGGGCAGCAAGGGGACAGGCTGGATCTGAGTGATATTATTTATGGGCTGGTTTAAATCTACTGGCACAGCATCGCGGGCTGGCTCGAGCAAGGGTCGGGGAGGGCAATTACCGGGACGTCGCGACGGACCTCGACGGCGAGGGCGGAAAGACGGCGGTTTGAACCGGGGGATACGCTTGAGGAGCGTACTAGTTTCTCTACGGCTCTCCTGGAGGAGAGTGATAGCGTCGTCGGGAGTTACGAGTGTGTGCCTTGGACGGCGAACCTGACTGATACGCGAGGGGTCGTATCGGGCGGCCGATGCGATCAGGGGATTACGATGTTTTATTGCACGATCGAAGAAACGCTTGGTGAGGCGTTTCATGAACTGCAATAAGGTGGGCATCCTAAGGTCTACGTGGAGACGTTCGTTACGTACGTAAAACGGGGCACCCGTGATCCTACGTAAGTATCGGTTTTGGAGCGTCTGCATCCTGTGAATATAACGAGACTTGGTATGTGCGAACACAACACAAGCGTATGACATGATGGGACGGATCACTGCGGTATAGAGACGCAACTTGCACTTGAGTGACAACTTGCTCTTAGCCGCTACCATGAAATGAAGCCTACTCATAGCGAAGGCAGCTCGGTCGCGGGCTGCTTTGGTATGTGCCCCGAAGGACAGGTGTTGGTCAAGTATGACTCCTAAGTATTTGGCTTGCTTCTCCCAAGGGATAGGCTTGCCGTACATAGTGATCGGACGGGACTATCTTTTCAACTAAAAAAAGCCCTAGTTATCTACTTGCACATATACGCGGGTAGCGCCCGGACTAAATTTCTGCCGTTGTCCACTATCCAATAGAAAGCGCGGAAGTCGGCTATTCCTCGTCCCGCGACTCCCTTTCTTCACCCCTGTGACCTAAATAAAATGGAATTTTCCACTCGCAGCTGCGCACGCAGCTGCACATGCAGGTGCAGACGAACAATGGGAATTCTAAGCCAATCAGCGGGTTTGTTTACTCTAGCGGTTATAACTGTATCAAACTATCTACGTCAATTTACTATGTCTATTTACTTGGTAAATAGCTGTGGATACTCGATTCTACGTTATATGTTGAGTTTATTAAACTGTATTATGCTTCCCTAGGGTAAAGGGTACCTACTAGAGTTATTTACTTTAACATTATGACATGAACCTAAGAGATATTAACAAAAAAGGCTGCTGTTCCTTATATATCTACTTATCTCGTAACAATTAGGTTCTATAATATAAAGTACACATGCGTACATGGCTGTGCTTCTTAACATTTCCACCCCCTGTAGAAGGGTTCAACCGACTACACTTCCGTCTGTAGGAAGCACAACCACCTTTACAACGGGCCGACGCAGGACCCCATGATTCGTTCTTATATCTACCACTCTTATTATAGAGTCTGCACCAGGATAGACACTTTTAATGACCCCTTTGGTCCACTGGTTTCGTGGTTTATTATCATCTGTAATCACTACCACGTCACCTACTTTCACATTTGTCACGTCACTTGACCACTTGTTACGTCGTTGCAGCGTCGGCAGGTACTCGCGCAGCCAGCGCCTCCAAAAGAGGTCGGCCAGCGCGTTCACCCGTCGCCACATGCGGCGGGAGTCGAGGTCGACTGTATGCCGACGCGTGCACGGTGCGTCTCCCGCGGCAGTGCCTAGCAGGAGATGGTTCGGGGTCAGCACCACTGGATGCTCGACGTCGCTGGTCACGTACGTGAGAGGTCGGCTGTTGACAATCAGCTCGGCCTCGGCAAGGAGGGTGTAAAGTACCTCCTCGCGGGGGGCACGATCTCGTAGTGTCGCTCTTAACGCGTTCTTGATAGAGCGCACCAGTCGTTCCCAGCACCCGCCCATGTGTGGGGATGCCGGGGGTTGAAGTGCCAGGCAATTCCGCGACCCGTGACTTCACTGCTCAGCTTGTCGTGGTCCATGTCGCGCAGAGCTGCGCGTAGTTCGGCGTGTGCCCCGACAAAGTTTGTACCTCGGTCGGAGTACATGTCAGATGGTCGCCCGCGGCGCGCAATTAAGCGCCGCAAGGCAAGGATGGCCGAATCTGCACTCAGCGAGGCTGCAAGCTCCAGGTGGACGGCGCGGGTGGTGAGGCAAGTGAACAGCACGCCCCACCTCTTCTCTCTGCGCCGGCCAATAGTGACTTCCATGGGGCCAAAGTAGTCGACCCCACAGTGCACGAAAGCTCTTCTTGTAATCTCCAGCCTGGCCACCGGAAGGTCACCCATCTTGGGTGTCACCGGCTTGGCCCTCTCAAGGCGACACCGCTGGCAAGCTGCAGCGACGGTCTTGACCGTTGACCGCAGATTGGTCACCCAGTACTTCTCACGGACTCTGTTGACGACCGTTTCTTGATTGG
The DNA here is from genome assembly GCA_964057025.1 of Standfussiana lucernea. NCBI lineage: Eukaryota > Metazoa > Arthropoda > Insecta > Lepidoptera > Noctuidae > Standfussiana > Standfussiana lucernea. The sequence goes on from OZ059783.1 coordinate 5,560,701, forward strand.
CGTGCAGCGCCTCTACGTGATATTTCATCAGTAGGCGCCGCGTGAGCGCATGTTTCCCATCCAGTATGATTGGATGGCGCTCGCCAAAGTTGAGCTCGCTGCAGGCGCCCAGCCTGCCACGTACTCTCACCAGCCCATCTTCGAAACACATTGGGTCCAGTGCTTGTAACTTGCTGTTACGAGGCAGTGGGCGGCCCTCTTGCAGCGCCGCGATGTCTGCTGCGTAGCTCTCCGCCTGTGCTAGGCGCAAGAGGCGCAACTCGGCTTCCTGCAGGTCTTCTGCCGACACGGTGGTTGACTGTCGTCGCTTGCGGCAGCGCTCTGTAAATATACACACACGCGCCACAACGTTTAGTGCGCGCGTCCACGTAGGCAGCCGCTCGTACTGTAGCAGCGGTTCAGCCTGTGCCGCAATGGTGTGCACGCGCTGCACTCTCTCCAGGTCCTCTTCTGCCACCGTGTCGAGCTCGGTGTCAGCTGGCCACTGCTCCTGCGAACAGCGAAGAAAAGAGGGACCCGACAGCCACTCATTACTGGTATTAGGCCAGTCCATTCGGGTAGCTTTATCAGCGGGGTTCATCGCCGACGGAACCCAGTGCCAGCTCGTCCTCTCTGACCTCATATCTATCTCCGCTAAGCGGTGTGATACATATCTCTGGAACTCTGTAGCGTCTGAATTTATCCATTTGAGAACAGTCTTACTATCTGTCCACAAATACACACTGCTAATTCTTGTTCCTATGTCTTTAGTAACTGTGTCAGCTAGTCTACAGGCCAACACAGCTGCTTGCAGCTCTAACCTAGGGATGGATGTTACCTTTTGTGGCGCTACTCTCGCCTTACCTATCACTATAGCGACATCCCTATTCCCGTCGTTGTTTAACCCTACTATGTAGGCTACAGCTGCGTAGGCGGATTCACTCGCGTCACCGAACACGTGTAATTCTAAGTGCTCTAATTTCAAGCCGTACCACCTAGGTATATGTACGTCCTTAAGGTGATACAGGTTATGTAACCATTCAAACCACATTTTTGCTTCTGCCTCTTTTAATTTCTCATCCCATTGAATACCCGTGTGCCATATCCTTTTCATAAGGATACGCGACTGTATGACACACGGATACAGAAAACCTAATGGGTCAAAGATCGACATAATGAAGCGAAGGAATTCCCGTTTTGTTGGCACAACGTGTCCACTATGGTTTTAGGTAATCGTTTAAACGACAAATCAAAAGCTAATTGGTCCGTGCTCGTTGACCAAATCATACCTAGTGTGCGTTCTGTCGCACCTTCGCCTTTGTCTAACGACACTCGGTCAGGTATCTCTGTTCTCAACTTATCGCGCAGCTCTGGAGAGTTGGTTACCCACCCCCGTATATTAAACCCGCCTCTGGCGTGGACGTGGGTCACCTTCTCAATTAACTCGTTAGCTTGCGCGGCCGACCAAGTGCTGTCTAGGTAGTCGTCCATATAATGTTTTTCTCTTATGGCGGCTACCGCGTCGGGGTACATCTCTCTATGCTGTTCAGCGTTCTTATTTAAGATGTAAATTGCCGATGTAGGCGACGAAACGGCCCCGAATATCATGGAGTTCATGACGTACACGTCAGGCTCCCTATTGCCGTCAGTCGACCAAAGAAATAGTTGCGCCCCTCTATCTTGTTCTCTGATCGAAACACGTAAGAACATATCGGCTATGTCCCCCGTGAAAGCGACAGGCCCTAATCTGAATTTAAATATCACGCCTAGCAGGGAGTTGAGTAAGTCCGGCCCAGCTAACAAGTTGTCATTCAAAGACGTTCCATTGTAGCTTGCCGCGGCGTCAAAAACCAATCGTAATTTCCCCGGCTTGTTAGGATTCGTTACCCCGAAATGGGGTAAATACCATACCGGATCGGACTTGACACCGCCCTCTACCTTACTCGCGTACCCTTCAACTATCAATCTGTCTATCTGTGCTGTATAGGCAGATGCGTACACAGCGTCTTTACTTAACCGGCGTTCAATGCCTGATAGACGATGACGTGCATATTTATAATTGTCGGGCAACTGAGGGTTGTCCCGACACCACAACAGACCTACTTCCCACGCGCCGTTCTCTTTTTGACAGCTGGTGGAGTCTAAAATAGCCTTGGCTCTCTCTATGTCTTTATGTTTTCTAGGCACCTCTGAAATTCCTATAGATTCTAGTTCAAACTGTTTCTTTACGATCTCATGTAAATCAATAGTCGACTCTACTACACAATTCAGTTCTTGTTCGTTGGTGTCTTGATAACAACTACCTACGGGTCCGTGCACAACCCACCCTAGACTGGTCAAAGAGGCAACTGGCTTACCTGACTTCCCTCGGCGAGTCTCCTGGCTGGTCAGCAACTCCCAGTTGTCCTGACCCAGCAGCAGCAATGGCCTGGCTCCTCTCATTTCTTCGCAACCCAAGTCGCGAATGTGAGCGTGTTCGGTTATCACTGCGGCGGACACTGTTTGCGCGGGTAAGTCTAGGCTTTTTATTGTACGACACTTCACTTGATGTGTTTGCCCGTTTGGCCCACGCACTGATACACTGATTACTCTCGATGTTTCGTCGGTAATCTCTTGCCCGCGCGCACTGCGTAAGGTTAGTGGCACTCGTTTTCCACTGGCATTTCTAGCTAGCGAGTCGTCGATCAGTGACACAGTTGCGCCGTCATCCAATAAGGCATAACACTGCTTGTCCACACCGTTCACTGTTACACACACCGGCAGTATCTTCAATAACGCCTTCCGTGTGTAATCGCTGACATTCGTGACGCTCTCGCTCTCCTTTTTCCTGTCGGCATGTAACAATATGTGGTGCGCGTAATTACACGACGAGCACCTACTTGCGCGACAGACATTCTTTCCGTGTTTCCTAATTATACACTTGAAACACAACTTGTTCTTCTTGACGTGTTCCCATCTCTTTTCGACACTCAACCCAGCGAACTTTTCACACCCAGGTAACTTGTGTGTTTTCTCACATAACGTGCATCGTTCTTCTGTTTCCTGGGTCGGCTGATCGTTGTCCGAGTGAACGTGCAATCGTTGAACATTTCTAGGCGGCCTTACAAACTGTACATTAGATCGTGACTTAATGGCGCTAGCCGACGGTATGGGCGTGTTCATCTCCATTTGTACGTAATAGGAGGTGGCTCGGGCTAGATGACTCAGGAATTCTGCGAGTATTTCTAGACTCGGTGAAACTCGCACATCTATGCCCTGGTTCGTCGCCATACCCATCGCAAAATCACCGTATTGGGCGCGCTGTACAGGTGTAAGTTTACTTAAAAGTTCACTTACCAGTTGTGGGTTGTTCAGGTATCCGTTGGCACGTATACTCTTGAGTAGTGACACGCAATTTCTCACTGTCGTCGAAAACTTTCTGAGTTCGCGGCCACTCTCAGTCACTTTAGGTAACGCACGCACTTTCTTTAGGGCACACTCAAGCACTAAATTAGGATGCTCGATTTCTTCATCAAGCGTCCTCATTATTTCAGCTGGATTCGTAGAGGTACGTAACAAATCCTCCACCGCCAGCTTTGCATCTCCTTGCAACGACGTTTTCAAGCGCGCTAGATTCTCGTGCGGCTTGAATTCGTACATAACCGTCGTATCGTGGTACATATTCTTGTAAGACAGCCATTCCGCCGGGTCGCCTTTGAACACTGGCAACTCGTAGGCTTGTCTTGGTACCGGCCGCGGGCGTGCTAAGCTTGTTATGGCGTCTGCCAATTGGTCTATTTTTCTATCTCGAGACCTGCTTTTGTCCGCGTCGTCTGCAAACGTATTACCCCACTCAGGCACTTCTCTAGCCTGCTCCCTTTTCCGTGGGGCACTGGCCGTAGCTAGGGGCGTAACATTCCCTAGGTACGGTGGTTCGCGCAACTGTACCAACGCGGGCGCACACTGTGTGAGCGCGGGTATGTAATCGAGCGGTGGCGCGGGCGCGGACACCTCTCGGGAGGGCGCGGACACTTGACGCGGCGGCGAGTCGCGGCACTCAGCGGGCGCACGAGTTTCCCTTTCGACGGGAGCCGATTCTGTGACCCATTCTTCTACCCGACGCGTCGTCCCTTCCTCTTCTGAGCCTCTGTCTTCTTCAACCGCAGCGTCTATTTCGGCGAGATCAGCAACCAGCTTCTTCTGTACTAATCGCTCTTTCATGTGCACCAACTCCCGTTCAGCCTCATACTCCACCCTCCGTCGAAGGTAGTCGGCATTTCTCTGGCCGCTTTTCGAGGAGGTATGGCTAAACTCGGACCCTGCCCTCTGTAATATATCCGATCTCACAGGCGTGCAGAACTCTCTTCTGTGGTCGATAATACGACCTCTACCCGCCAGTGGGATCACAGGGACAGGAACCGACGTTATAGTCGGTGCAATTGAAGGTGAGCCTGGTGGCCGTTCGGACGGCAACCCAGAATCAGCTTCTCGCCGTTCATTCATTTCAGCCTCTAGCTTGCGTAACTTACTCCTTGTTGTAATTGTGCTTCTGGTACTCATCTTGGTGCGTGCTCACCGTATCCGGCTCTCGAAGGACCAAAATGTAAGATATACAGCAGGGTTGAATAATAGAGAAACAACTAAGATGAGCTATTATAAACTTTATATTGAAACTTTACACGTAAATATTAACACTGAATCTAACACCATAACTTATACTGATAAACACTTTATAATAACAACAGAAACATACTTATACTGGCACAGGGTTACAACACTTCACACACAAGACTAGAGACTAGGGTTGAAGAAGACTAAAATACTTGGAGACTATCTTTTCAACTAAAAAAAGCCCTAGTTATCTACTTGCACATATACGCGGGTAGCGGCCGGACTAAATTTCTGCCGTCGTCCACTATCCAATAGAAAGCGCGGAAGTCGGCTATTCCTCGTCCCGCGACTCCCTTTCTTCACCCCTGTGACCTAACTAAAATGGAATTTTCCACTCGCAGCTGCGCACGCAGCTGCACATGCAGGTGCAGACGAACAATGGGAATTCTAAGCCAATCAGCGGGTTTGTTTACTCTAGCGGTTATAACTGTATCAAACTATCTACGTCAATTTACTATGTCTATTGACTTGGTAAATAGCTGTGGATACTCGATTCTACGTTATATGTTGAGTTTATTAAACTGTATTATGCTTCCCTAGGGTAAAGGGTACCTACTAGAGTTATTTACTTTAACATTATGACATGAACCTAAGAGATATTAACAAAAAAGGCTGCTGTTCCTTATATATCTACTTATCTCGTAACAATTAGGTTCTATAATATAAAGTACACATGCGTACATGGCTGTGCTTCTTAACAGTTAAGTATTTATCAAAACCAATTACAAAATGTATGCCGAAAGTATTAAGTATATTTTTGTGTAATCAAATTAATTTAAAGCTACCCTTTTAAAAATATAAATAAATATTACCAAAATTATCTTTAGATGGTGGCCCCTCCACCTGCAAGTTTTAATCATATCCAAAGTTTTAATCGTGGAATCTTGGGTTCATTCAAAAGTCCCATAGAAAAGGGGACGCTCAGTTTTTTTTTTTTAGAAAATATAACGAAAAACATTTCCAATGTTTTTCTTCCATATAAACCTGATTCGGACTATTACGAACATTTTAAAACAAAACAAAAATAACTGTTCTCAAGTCATGCGCTTACTATTTTTTTTGTACACTTTTTTTATAAAAATAGATAGAATTGATAATGACCTACTAGATTTCCTTAGATTAAGAATAGGTACACTTACAACGTAACCTTTGTTGGCATTTCTATATTTGCAATTGCTTGCTATTCTCGTAACGAGAACGGAACCACGCACAGTGTGATAAGATCCCGGTTTTTGTGTCATCGTGTTTTTATTGAATTAATCGATAGAGTCTACAATTCCGACGATTAGAGTAAAACTCCGGGTTCGCTAAGACTTGAGCTTTTTTTTAAAAAAAAATGACAAAGTTTCGCAATATCCGACTCTTGAAAAATTAAAAAAAAAAACATTATAATTTAATGGAAGTACTCAACTCAACTCAACTCAACTCAAAGCATTTATTTCAATTAGACCATTACAGGCACTTTTGAATGTCAAAACACAAAAAAATAAACTAAGCTACAGTCCCAGTCACAGGGCATAATAACTTGTGAAAGTACTGTAGTTGCCCATTCGAAAGCGTAGATCTCTATGGAGAAGAATGGGCAAGAAACTCCATGGACACTCTTTTAAATCATTATGTTGTTACAAAGTCTCGGTTACATCATTCATGTCGAGATTAAACTGTACTTATTACAGAATTTATTTATTCTATCAAAAAATGGTACAATAGCCGACCGTTCTACCAATTCCTGTTGCATTAGTATGAATGGGTCGAGAGATATGATTTTTTTCCTCATTTTTCGTTTTCATTTATTTATTCATCTAAACCGCCGTAGTAGGTGGTCATTCTTACATCAAAAAATTGCTGATACTTTCTAGTATTTGTAGTATTAATTCCAAAACCAGATGAGGCTCCAGTTGAACAGCCTATGGCTTCTGCTCCGGTCAAGCAGCCTGAAGCGGCAGAAGATATGTTGAACGACCCATTAGAGGAAAAAGGCACGAGTACGAGAAGTGAAACCACCAGTTCTTTTGAAACCTCATCTACAGAAACCAGTGATGAGGATAATCTACCGCTGGTTTTGTTATACAATTCTGGTCCTGCAACAGGACGGAGGGTGGCCAAGTTGAATGCTGCCGGCAGTGCCGGCCGATATCCGCCAGGATTACGGCCGCTCGAAGCTCGTCGGCTTGGAAGCCTGCCAACGCCTCCAAGGCCAATATTAACACAACCCCCAATTCGCCCGCTGCTACCAGACGGTGACGATGCATCCTTGTCTTCAGATGAGGCAACTACTAGGTCAAAACGACGTCGTTTAATTCAGCGGCGTCAGTAATTGATGAAAAGAAAGAGGAAAATGTGTCAGTGGTTGTTTAAATAAAAAGTGTTCTGTGTGTTTCTGTGTACCAAACATATAGCACTAGTAGGTACTTTCTACAACTTTCATTCATATAGTGGTTATAATTTTAAAATTTATCAAAATACGTATTGAAAATTGCCACCATGCTTATTCGTTACACTTGTTTCATTGTACAAATTGATGGATGTGATAATAATTATCAAAAGTCAGTTAAATGCCCATATAAATGTACCTACACAGGGTGGAAACTTTCAGCCGAGCAGGACCTTAACCGATTCAGCTACACGAAAATGGTCTTAAGAGATTATCCATATTTATTCGTGAAATCTTGATTTCACATTCTTGATTTTCAAAAAAAAAAATTTTTTTTTTTTGATGCCAATCGATCCTTTTTCTAATACTCATCAAAAACTTGTATGGAATCAACCGAGGTCGGAGCACTAAAAAAGTCAGAAGTTCTTTTTTAGGACCAGTTCTTTTGTAGACCAATGATTTCCTACGAAAAGTATTTTGCGATTTCTGATTTTTTTAGTCCTCCTTTTTTTGATTAGTATGAGAAAGAGGATCGACGGGATGAAAAAGAAATGTGTAAAATTATCTTAGCCCCCCCCCCCCCTACTGCCCCGCTGATAGTTTCCCACCTGTACCTATGTACCTATATGTATTTATACCTAATGCTAAAAATCCTTCTTAAAATAATGTACTATGTACTATTTCGAGCTTATAAAATCTAGGAACTGTATCATACGAACTTGTTTAAAAACAAAATTTTTGCATCATAGCCCATCCTTTCCTAGGTATAATATTTCTTAATTTAGTTTATGCAAATGTTCTCATAACCTGCAGGTACCTACTAGAATATTATTTGTTTTATATAAGGTAAATTATTATGTAAGTATGTGTCATAATTAAATAATAAAGTACTCCTAAGCCTAGTTTGACGGAAAAATTGTGCTGTGTTAGATTTTGACCATATAAATTGTGAACCTTTAGGTTAAGAAAAGTGCTGAATACAAGCTGTCGAGTAAAATTTTGTAAGTCATTGACTATGGCTAAGTATTAACATGAGACATTTGTAGGCATTTAGACTATACGCACCTAATTTTATATTCCAAATATTTTAATCGTTATATACGAGTAGTAGCCAAATAATAAACAAACTAGAATCATAACGAATAGAAAAAAAAAGATACATAAACACGTAAAAATCCAAAAAAATGTAGTGATTTTAAAATATTTTGTTAGCGGTAGGAGTAGATATTAGGTAGGTTCCTACACCTTTTAAATAGTATGGCTTCTTGTAGTGCATAACAATGCATTTATACCTTAATAATAGAATAATTTACCATCAATATTTTTATGTCTGTTTATTGGACTTCGATTCTATGAATTGATTGAAAATTAGATTTAAGCTAATTGTTACTGAACTGACACATTTGAATTTTTAAAAATAATAAATGTTTGCAAATAGAATATCATTTGTTTAATTTTCCCTGCAGTATGTAGATTAGTGAATAGGGCAGGTAGAGTAGAAGACCGCACCTATCTTATTTACAAGCCTACTTATTATCCCAACTACTAACACTTACTACATCAGCTTTGGGTTCACTGCTAAAATAGTATAAGTTAGAATAGAGCGAGCCAATGAGCGATCTAACTATTAAAAAATATGCTGAAGGCTAACCAATCATCATCAACAAACAGCACTTAGCTACACACAACAACATTAACCATGCCTAAGCTATGCTCTGAGCCTTGCGAACAAGCGCACTTTCTTGTGCTCTGCATTTTTTACTTACAACTGTGAGCTGCGCTAGATATATTCAAATTCTAACTTTTATTGCACTCATGTGTACAAAATCTCTAATATTTACAAGATATAACAACTGAATTTAAAATTTTATTTGATATAATGATCAGTTAATAGTAAACGATTGATATAATTTTAAAGTACCTAACTAATTTTTATAAGCATAACATACATTGAATATAAAATCGTGTGATATACCACTCAAAAGACATAAAACCTATTTAGTCTAATATCATAAAACGCCTAGTAAAAAACACAAATCAATCGAAGCTTGAATCATTTTAAAACAGTTGATTGTGAACATAATATTACCATCTATGTAGCATGCAAGCAAGCATGCAACATGCAGCAGGTATGGTTTCTGTTATGGCTCCGGCGCTGCGGGGCTCCGGCGATCCCATGCGAGCTTATCGTCGCAGATGTGTCTCACGCTCACCACCGCGGTTTCGGCTTGCTGGCTGGCTTCGCCCCGCAAGAACACCTGCCACCCGGGTACGAACTGCATTGGCCAATCTGGAAATCTCTTAACTGATTGCGGGCCCAGGTTGGCCGCTGTAGATATAACCTGGCCAAATAGGATATCCACGATCCATCCCAAACAAAGAATGCCAATGCCCCTTGCTGGATATGCCCCACCTACTGTCCTGCCCATCCTGCACAACCACTTGCACCTTTCAGGATTTAATCGAGGCAAATGTGAGAACTGTGCACGCCACTTCATGCTTTCTTTGTGCAGTTTCATCGACACGAAAAGAAGATGAAGAAGACTTAAAACTTGGGTATAGAACTTGGGTGGCATAATTAAAAATGTTTATATCCGCTAAGTTGAGTGAGTGTGCCCAAGAGCTCCACGGGCTTATTCCACCATTTCCCTTTTTCCATCGGGACTCCAGACGTACTGCAGCTTATCATCCATACCTTGTCGATGTTCCACACATTCGCACGAAACGCTTTGCTACATCTTTTATTATGCGCACTGCCAAAGAACGGAATTTCCTGCCTGCGTCGGTGTTCCCGAATTCATATGACCCCAATCTATTTAAGTCGCGAGTTAATAGGCTTCTTTTGGGTTAGCTCGTTCCATCGTCGACTTCATCTCTGTTCTCAGGACAAGATTGAGGTCAAGAGAAAGCCTATCTAAAAGCTCTACATAAAAAGCTCTATTTAATTATTGCATTATATTGTGTGGCCGGCAAAAAAAGTGCCTAATCGGGGTGATCTCAGATATTTTGTGTTTGAATAACTTCTCGGTGTACTGACTTACGTTTTGATAAGCTCAGTTGCGAATGTAACACGTTTCATTGATTACCTATGTCTACACTTACTAGATACTTGGATGTACGTCTCGCATCTGGTGACGTTGGCAGTGGTTTAGGACCGTCTCCTTGATCCTCTAATTCTTCGGTATCGAACAGCAGTGGTGGTTCCCCAAATATCGTAATCTCTGTTTGCTGGTCCGATGCAATTCCATCCAGACTAGAAAGCGATTGTATTTTTATTTTATTTTTTTTCTTCATCGTTCACTGATTTTCGTTTATTTTTTCTCATCTCTTTCTCCGCCTGTTTAGCTAACTGTCTGTGTTTTTTAAATTTAAACTTTTCTTCTTTTGCTTGTATTTTGATCAGCATAGAATCAAATAATTCCCTGGCGTCTTTTTGTAGTTCTCTTGACTTCTGTTTTCGTTGACTTTTCAAATGCCGGATTGGTGGACGGTTTTCCTTTTCGTTTCCTATTAACTATTTTACTTCTTTTTGGCTCATATCTCTCGCGACAGCTCTATCTAGTCCTATTATCTTCCACATTTTATCTGACGTGGCAAAGGTTATTTTGGAAGCACTTTTTCCTCTTTTAGTCTCTTTTGTGGCAACACCTGATTCAGAATCAGTAAATCCTTTATTTAGGTACTCAACATGACCAGCTGTCTTAATCATTGTTTTGCCTGTGGAAAATCTTGACCGTATAGCTTTGCTCACATCCTTGGAGATATTTTTTGTAAGACGCAGATCTTTTTTGTACTTCCACTTTATCAGAAGTAAGAAATTTATTGAGGTTGCGTTCAGAGACACGGACCATTTTTTTTTATTTTGACCTTTTTTTAGTCCTAAATCTAATGCTTTTCTTGCATCGCTTATCAACCCTTGTATTAATTCCAGATTTACTGTCTTGGATTTTCCAGGTACTGCTGATTTATATAAATTGGTGAGTTCCTTTATTATTTCATTTAATTCGTTTGGTGGCATCCGCCCTATTGTTTCATGTATGTCACTAGAAAATTCTTGTACAACATTTTTATCTAATACTCCTGTGGTCAGCGCTTTATTAAGATTGGCTAATTTTTGTGCCACAGCATTACTGCATTCAAGAGATAACTTTTGATGCATTTTATGTTTACCTCTCAATCCCTCTTTATTACGTATTTCGTGGGTTAGTAAGTTACTCGGATTGACTAAAAATTTAGTTTGGTTTAGATTTTTAGATGATTTTAGTAATAGTAAGTCGTTTAGATCATCAATTATTGCTTGTGTAACCTTCGTGTTTAAATCTTCAGATAAGTCGTCAGTTAGATTTTTGTAATACAATATTTTGAGGTAGTCCTTGCTTTAAAGCCGTATTTATAGTGTCAACGATCTCTTTCAATAACACTCCATTTAGATGTAATTCTTGGGGTAAAGCTTTGCTCAGATCTAACAATCTTTCCATTAAGTTCTCATGTCCTTCTTGAAGTAATGTTTGACTAAAATCTTTCAATGGTTCCCAGGTACAATGTGCAATGCAGAATCTTCATTTTTTTTAGAACCGGAATCAGATGTTCCTTTTATGTATTTGCACAAGCACATCTTTTCTGAGGATGACGGGCTTTCACATGACAAAACGCACTTTTCGCCTTCAAATTCCATTTTGGAAAATAATTCTTCAATCATTTCCTTAATCTCTGACACATTTTGAAGAGACATTAGTTTTTCTTGACTCAGATTCGGAAAGTAATCTATGTTTAGTTCTCGCATGTGCAACGGTTCTTTCAGTGCATGCAAGATTCTCTCCAATTCCATATCTTCGTAAAGTCTACGACTACACACACTCTCTCCATCAACTATGGCTTTTAACACATGTTTTACTTTACAAAGCCATACCTTGAACCGTTGTTGTCTTTCTTTGCGTGTTTTTTCATGCATTGATTTAAACTCACTGACTATGAACTCGCATCTTTTGCATGTTTTGTTAAGGCTTGTTGCTAATTTGCAATGCTCGCAAACACCTATTACTTCATTTTCCATTATAGTATTTATTTCGTCCAACAAGCGACGAACTCTTTGTACTGTTATTCTACATTGTGCACAATTTGTCTTGAATCGACCTGTTGAATTATAATTATGGTTATTAGGTAAGGTATTTATGCTTTTGATCCATAGTTATAAAAACATAACATAGGTCTGTAATCTTGTATCATCCCACTGCTGGCCAAAGAACTCTCTCCATGACTTCCAGCTCTTTATGATCCAGAAGAATCAGTTCTTATTTATTAACACGGCATTTTTATGTATTATTTTATCGCTTTTTTATTCTTATACTAATTCGAATTTTCATGATTTCAACTTTATTTACCATCATTTTCAACATTTAAAACAGTGTTATATTTGAGAATTTCACGGGAAGATGAAGCTCTCTTTTCTTTTGAACCAGTAAAAGCAAAATGGAGCGTTAGCGAAGTTATCAAATATACCTACAGTAATAAATACTATTTACTTTACTTACGAAGCTCACTGATGTGCTCGGGCTTTTCAATCTGCTTACTGCCAGCGTTGTGGAGTATCAAAGTACTGTCATATTTTGAAACGCCAGCCATTTTCTGAAGCCGTATAAGATTAATTTTCAGTTATTTTGTGCCTAGCTACATATTTAGTTGGCAGCGACAATTGTTTTATTTTCCTTTTTTTAAATACTTGTCCTCAGCACTTCTTTTAACCTTTAGTTAAAACGTGGACAATGGTGTGGGTTACAAGTTTGTTAAATCTTAGATTAAGTATCACTCCGTATTTTGTAGCAAATTATGTTTGCTGGAGTCGGAGGATGCAAAAAAAAACAATTTACTTAAAACTAATTTATTAAGAAATTACAATTTATAACTCTAAAATTAAGTAGGTGACAATTGGTCGATGTATGTACCAAGAATGCCCGAGACATGGAAAACATGGAAGGCATTTGATGTCCGGTCCCACGGTTGCGAAAATGCTGCGTAGGCGCCTCGTACAAGTAAATCGTTGCGATGCGCAATATTGGTGTCACGTAGGTCCACAGTCCGTGTTTTATACCGAATCGTAATATCAGCGATCCTTATGTTACACCGTTGCGTAACATCTCCCCCCGTAGAACAGCGACTATTTGTTAACTGTTGTTAAAAATGTTGCTGTAAGATGACTGGGGTCCATCTTGATCCCAGCTGGATGAATATTCCTTCTTGGTTCCGCTTCAGCATAAATGTCTTGATCTACGTTCATTTCTATAGATGTAGGGTCGACCTTCTTGTCTTTATTTCCCATCCAATGCCGATATGTAAGAGCAATGGCAAGTACACCTGCACTAAATAGTAATAGGTATACAGGTATGGTAGTATGGTAGAGGCTTCCATCTGATATCTCGTTGAGTCTTACTGGAGGCTGTACTGAAACTTTCTTGTAACTTTCGTGGAGATTCTCGAGGTTGATTGAATTAAGCTGTACCAATGCTTCTTCAGTTTTTGATGTAGTGTTCTGTTCCCATAGTGTTCGTATTCTAAGTACATGTCCTTTAATTTGGTTGTCGGTGTTAGCGACAGTAAATTCGGTGGTTCTTATCAGGCAATCTTGCGGTATTGTAGCCAGATAACTTCCTTGAAGTGTTCTGAATTGTTCCTGTCCACATGACGTCTGTACTTTTGCAGGTATCGGGAAGCTTAGTGTGTAATGTTTTTCGTCCAGTTGTTCCAGAGCTTGCTTGTGTAGAGTGACTGGCGTTAATGTACAGGAGTTGAGATGCTGTTGAGTGATGAGCTGCTGCACGCAGTCCGGCTTGTCTATAACCTTGAAACCAACTTTCTCTTCGCAGAGGTACCATGAGTTAAACTTCGGACATTCTGTCTCCATGTACATAGAATATGATTCATGAATTGCTATAAAAGGTGAGGTAGGGATAAGGGCCATATTATTTTTGTTAGGAATTATGGACAACTTTTATAGGGTATAGGTTCTTGGTAAGGCAATCGGTACCTTTATAACTATAACTATTTCCTTATCAATATAATACGATCCTAATTTTAAAATATTATAGTACTCTCGAAGATCGATGTCAATGATTTCGTCTTTTGAGTACAGTAACCCTAATTTGCTTATTAAATCATATTTCTAATATTACCTAAACTAACCCTAAAATGGGTAGTGCTGGAGGCACGCGTAAAAGCTACCATAAGTTCTATTTGACGGCGTAAGCGATGGCTGAGCGATAGCGCCGTTGTCATTAGGGTTCGGTGGTACCGGGTTCATGATGAAATGTTAAAATAATAGTTTTGGTTTCGGTACACAAAAATCACAGTTTATTATTTAACACAAATTTACATTAAATAACACTAACAAATAATCTCCACAAAATGGGCAAACCGACAGTTTCGTTCTGAAGGAGTGACTTGGTTGGAGTTCCGAGCAAAAGTGATCTCGGCACAATCCCCACTCTACAAAACGACTCTGTCCACGTGCCGCCATTAAAACAACATCTGACGTCACGGCGTTTACCCCTACTACAATGGTCAAATCAGCAACTTGATGTTTAAAAGCTATCGCTTTCTCCGACATATTTTATTTAACTCATCCGATAATGTCTCTATGTTATCGTTTAAAATAAGTAAGTGTTGTGCCAGATGGGCATACGTTACTAGGTCTGCCTGCTTGTATGCGTCTTGTTTTAAAATTTGGTTAAGTTTTTTAGCAATAATGTTCTGGTTGTCTACTATATTTTTTAATACATTAGAATGGTCTAACATCCATTCTTTAGTCAAGCTTATGTGACGGTTAAATTCCGTTTCCAGTTTATTGTCGTTACCTTCTAAGACTTGGATGGCGTTATTGTATTTGACTGCATCTGTGTAGTCTAAGTTTCCCGATATACTTTTTATAACTGATCCTAATCCGTCAATGAGTCCTCTTTTAACACGACCAGGCTCAAAACTTTTTAGTTGTATGGATATCTTTTCGAGTTTGTCCCCAAGGTAACCTATGTGGGGTTCAAAGAGTGACAGTATTTTATTGTTAATTAAGGGCCTAAATTCACTTAATTGCAGTTTAACTAAATCAACCTTTGACTGAATATCTTCTAAGTCAATGTGTAAGAGGAAGGAATGATAATGAGACACGATTTTTGTAGGTCCCAATTTGAAAGGGAGTAATCCGGGTCCGTCTTCTAGTGGCTCAAGTAATATGTCCTCCGCTTGGACCAGGTGTAGCAATATCGTCAGTGGTATTCTGCAACAATTGTTTCGTGTTAGGTGTTCGTTTAAGACGTGATTTGGCAACGGGACCACGCTTCTTTTTTGTGTAAATGTGTATGGGCAGGTCAGCTAATACTGTGTCATGCGTGTAACGAGATGCAAGTTTCTGTCTGTTCGCTAGTGGATTCTTAACAAATACCTGTTGGTCTGGCTCGTATTCCTTTTCAGGCTCCCTATCTTTGTTCCTATGTTCGGTTAGTTCTGTGCGTTTATGCAGGGACGTTTCGTTGATGGCCTCGTATAATTTAGACATTTTATCTCGGTGTTCTTGCACGTATTGTTGTAGCAAGTGCACGGATAAATCTATATCTAAGGGATCGCGAGGATCCGTATGCCCGGTAATTACTTCGAGTGGTCTGCATTTTGTAAAACTGTGTATGCTACTGTTATATGCTAATAGGGCGTATGTCATAAGGTTGACAATCGCTTCACTACGGTGTTGCAGGTTTAGGATTCTCAAATGTTCTAGTAAAGTGGAGTGTAAGCGTTCCACCATCCCATTATCGTTGGGAGCATGGGCCAACGTTTTATGATGTTGAATTTTATGGACACGCGTAAATTCAGTAAATAGTTGATTAGTGAATTCGGTTCCCTGGTCCGTGACTATTGATATCGGAACGCCGTGATGGGAGCAAAACATTAAAAAGGCTTGTACTACACTAACTGCTGTGCCATCTCTGAGATGGTATGCCTGAGTGTATTTAGAGAAAGCATCAATGATGGTCAGATACTTCTCGTTTTGGGCCGTAAACAAATCTAGGTGAACTACATTAAACGGTTTTGCTGGTGGTGGTACTATGCAGAATCTTTGTTTTATAGGATTTCGACCATATTTGGCTTGCCCGCATATATTGCATTCATTTATGTACTTTGATATTTGATCTTTCATTTTTGGCCAATAGTATTTATGGGATAGGGCTAGGTAGCACTCATTTATGCCGCGATGATTAGTTTTACCCTCGTGGTATTTCTGAATGATCATTTGCTGTTTGAGATATTCCTTTACGTTTTCTACTTCGGTTTTAGTTAGAACAAGTTTCATAGCGGAGCTCTCGAACTTTTCCTGGATTATTGGAACTATTTTGTACATGGCTAATGGGGGATTTATTATAATGCCAGTTTTAACTTTTGGGTTTACGAATTCTTTAATTGCATTTATTACATCCTCCTCTAAATTTGATTCGGAGAGTTGGATGGAGGTACGGGTGTGAGTCTCAAATGGCTTAGAAACTGCTGGGCATTTCTTTATATCACCTACCACTGTAAAACATATTTGCTTGTTAAATTTATTTAAGGGGTCATCTGAAATTGGTATTTCTAATATTGGATTTTCGGCACTAGTGTGAACTGTGAGAGTGGATGAGCCCACTACGGAAGGTGGCTTTTCGGATACGTTAACTACGATGGAGCTCGTTTCCTCGTTATTAATTTCAATTCGTGACAAAGCATCGGCATTTGTGTTGCTTTTGCCCTGCTTATAAACTACTGAATAGTTATATTCACTGAGCTTGAGTTTCCAGCGAGTTAGTCTCGAGCTAGGTTCTTTTAAGTTCATGATCCATTGAAGCGGCTTATGATCTGTTATAATTTTGAATTTACGTCCGAATAGATACGGCCGAAAATACTTGGTCGCCCAAACAATAGCTAGAAGCTCCTTTTCTATCGTGCTATAATTGATCTCGCTTGTGTTTAGTGTACGCGAGGCATAGGCTATTGGTTTGTCTGAACCTATAGATCCCTGCGAGAGTATGGCTCCTATGGCTAAGTTTGACGCGTCTGTCGTGAGTAGGAAATCTCTATTAAAATCGGGATATTGTAAGATTGGATCGTTAGTAAGTAATGTTTTACATTTTTTTAAGCAATTTACATAGTTGGTATCATCGCAGGTTATTTTTGAGCCTTTCTTTAAACATTGGGTCATTGGTTTCGTGATTTTGGCGAAATCGGGAATGAACTTCCTATAGTACCCTAGTAACCCTAAAAATCTTTTAATTTCCGTGGCAGTTTTGGGAATTGGAAATTTTTGGATAGCTGAAATTTTATCGGGATTCGGTTTAATGCCATCTTTACTGATTATATGTCCGAGATATGCTGTTTCCAATTTTAAGAATTCCGACTTATCCATCTGTATTTTAAAGTTAGAATCTCTGAGTCTTTTAAAAACCTTTTCCAAATTTATTATATGCTCCTGTAAACTAGTGCTAAATACGATGATGTCATCTAAATATACTAGGCAAATAGAATTTTGGAGGTCCCTAAGCACATTGTCCATGACCCTTTGGAAAGTTGATGGTGAATTTTTAAGTCCCATTGGCATGCGTAGGAACTCAAAATGGCCATGTTCTACGTTAAATGCAGTTTTTGGGATATCATTTGGGTTCATTTCGACTTGATAAAAGCCACTGGCGAGGTCGAGAGTTGTGAAATATTGGCAATTGCCTAATTTATCCAACACATCAGTTATATTCGGAATAGGGTACTTATCATCGATGGTTTTTTCGTTCAGTTTCCTGAAATCCACCACAATTCGCCATTTGACTTTACCGGATGCATCAGGTTTTTTTGGGACTACCCAAATGGGTGAGCTCCAGGCCGATTCTGAAGGTTAGATGATTCCCTGTTCTAACATTTTTGAAATTTGACTGCGTACTTCTTCGCGGTGTACAAATGGGTATCTATAGGTTTTAGTATAAACTGGTACCTCATCTGAAGTACGTATGTTGTGTTTTATTTTATTGGTAAAGGTTAGCGGTTCTCCCTCTATATAAAATATATCGGCATACTGTGAAACCAAAGACTTCAGATTAGCGCACTCTTCTTCATTTAGATGGTCAGTGCGTAACCGAGATAGTACTTCCTCCACTCGCGATTGCTGTGATTGATGAGTACATTCTAAATTATATGTTTCCGCTTTAATAGGTTGGTCCATGGAAAAAATTAAGTCATTATTAGTTGGATTAAAAATTTCTAGGTAACCGCGATTATTTTTGACACTCGTAATACACTCGTTTATGCAGCAATTTGAAATTATCTGATCAAGAATTAAAGCATCTCCATCTTGTACATTAACTGGGACTCTGACTAACTTTGAGGAATTTGCTGGAATAACATCTTCATATAAATTGCTATTGCGTGAGTTGTACATAACTATTGGGTTAACTGCAGCTTTTGTAATTAATTTATTATTTTTAAGATCAATATTTGACTCCCACTTATTCAACAAATCTAAACCGATAAGGCCGTCAAAGTATTCGTGAAACCTGTAAATGTAGAATGTTAAATCATTGTTGTCGTTTATCTCCTGAAAACAAGGTAAGTTAATGGAGTAATCATTACGCCTAGTTGCATGCACGTTCGTTACCTCAAAAGGGTCATAGTTCCATGGTAAATGTGGGTAAAATCTCTGAACAGCTTCAGGGCTAATAAATGATTGGTTCGCTCCCGTATCGATTAATAATTTTAATGGTGGGTCTGAAATTGCTATATATGGTAGGTACCGTTGGGTTTGTAGATTGACCTCTATTTTTTAGTCCGACTCTTCTGAAAATTTCCCTGATTAGAAGACGCTGACTCCTCGGTAGATTTCCCTTCAGATGTCGCCTGACTTGCCTCTGGGGATGAGCCTAATTGCTGGTTCATATATGCATTCCAAGCGTCATAGTAAAAATAGTCGGGCTGTTCAAAGGAATTATACAAGTAGCCGTCGAAGTTATTATCACAATAAGGTTCAAACATATATGGGTATTCAAAGCATTCGTTGAAATTAATCTCTCTAGTTCTAAAATAATTAGAAGGTGGTGGGTTCCCTTGCCTAATCCAATCGTTACCTCGGAATGGCATTGGTCTCGGTACGAAATGAGATACACCGCTCATTGGTTTTGGTGTATCATTTGTGTTCTGCCCTTTAGATTGATTATTACCAGATGAATTATTTTGTGGATTATAGTTAAAAGGACGTGCCCCGAATATCTGCTGCGTACGCGATGGACCTTGTTGCTGGAATTGCTGCGGTTGGTTAAAGCCTGGTCTCCACATTTGCGGTAGATGTTGCAGTGGATGAGGCATAGCTGTATTTGGTCGAGAAGGACCGGGCATATTAAAATTAAACGGCCTCTGCATGGGTATGGGAGTGTGCGGCATGACAGCCGGTGCCTGAGGCTGTGGCTTTTTAGCGGGTGTATGCTCGTTTCGCTGTTGTAAGTAGAGAGTGTTCATCTCTTCATGAACAAACTCAAGTGCTTTTTCAATCGTGTCCAGTCGCATGCACCTAATGCGTGAACCTAAGGGGTCACGAAGGCCCCGTAAGTATGATTGCAAGGTTAATTTTTTGTAAAGGGAACGTTTCGAATCGACTGTACTTTGAACGGTTTCATGTAATGACACATAGGTCATAATAGTGGCAAATAGAGTTTGGCACTTTTCGTAAAATTCCTGTGGTGTGGAAGAGCCTTGTGTTAATAGAGCCAAGTCGTTGTAAAGCGAGGTCTCATCGCGTTGGTCAGAGAAGTTGTTAACTAAAGAACTTCGTATACCATCCCAAGTTTCCGGTACGCCGTGGGTGTTAATTAACCGGGCTGCGGGTCCAGTGACCTTGTTAAGAATTCCGTTTAAAAGAGTCAAATTACACCGTTGCGTAACAAGCATGTAACTGTTTTTTGTCCCAAACCATAAACAAATAAGTTTTGTATGTTTTACTCCAAAGTCTCTCAAATCCAGCAGCATATTATAATTATATAAATTATATAACCGTGATATTCTTGTCGTTGGTCTAGTGGTCGTAAACGCGATTGCTGCGCATGATGTCTTGGGTTCGACTTCTGGGTCGGGCAAAGTGTAATTGGGTTTTTCCATCACGAATTTCTCAGTAGCAGCCATGGAGTCTGGATTTGGGCCCGGTTGATGGCAATGTATATAAATATGTTTGGCTCCTTTCAAATGGGACTTAAACATAACTTGCGAAACGTGGGTGTACCAATATTAAGTACACCTCTGCCTAACTCTCCGGGGACTACAAGCGTGATTTTATATTATGTGATATCGCTATGAGCAATGAGACCACCGTTGAATCCAGAAATATTGTAAAATATGCGTATAAATTTTTGCGTGAGTACTATTAGTACTTAGTATTTTCCATCTCTTTGCGCATAAAACTAATGATAAATAAAACAAACAGTTTATCAAAAATCAGTTGACGACCCGAATGGCGCAGCGGTAGTGAGGCTGCCTTACGTTCATAGGGTTCCGGGTTCGAATCCCGGTAGGAGCAAGTGTTTGTGTGATAAGCATAGACATTTGTTTCCGAGTCATGGATGTTTATATGTATAATAAGTATGTATTTACAAACAAAAAGTATCTATGTAGTATATCAACTATCTGGTGTCCACGACACAAGCCTCGTTGCTTAGTGTGGCACTAGATGACGCTGTGTGTAATGTCCAGCGATATTTATTTATTATTTATTTAGTTATCTTAGATCTCCATAAACCAGCGAACATTAAATTCTTACACTACCAGAAATTATATTTAAGGCTAGCTAATATCTATAATAATTATTTAAATAATTAGATATTATTAAATCGTATAATCATAGGGACCTGGCTTGACATGAATACTAAATAAATTGATGATTACGATTTTATTTTGAATAAAATGTATAATCTAATGAATTAGATTGATGATAGATGTTTGTGATTGTAACAAGAATCAATATTATATAGTTAACTAGCTGTTGCCCGTGACTTCGTTCGCGTGGAAATTATGATGCGTGAGAGAAAAAAAGATAGCTTATATCCTTCCCCAGGATATAATCTATTTTCTTGCCAAATTTCAGTACGATCCGATCAGCCGTTTGGTCGTGAAAGGCTAACAAACAAACAGAGTTACTTTCGCATTTTAAATATTATACATATAGTATGGATTTCATAATTTGACATACATAAAATTTGCAGTGCCCTTACAGGTTGAATTGAATTTTAATGCATGCCTACTAACCAGTGTTTTGTTCATGTAAGCAAATAAACAAAAAAAATCGCAATAATGATGATGCTCCTAATAAGATAATTGTTCAGTTTGATGATCGTTTACAACAGTATTATTAAGTTTTTGTTTTATATATTATGAGCTTATCTGGCCATGTCTGCCGGATGGCCGACAGCGCTGTGGGCCCGCATATCACAAAACTGGAGCCCTGAGACAGCTAGACGGGGTCGTAGCAGATCGAAGAGGATATGACGGGACGCCTAGGATGGCTTTCGGTAATTGGCAAGGAGAGGGTGCAACATCGAGAGAAGTGGCAGGTATGGGGGAGGCCTTTGCCCAGGAGCGGGTCACACATTTATTGTATTCGACGTTAACTTCTGTTGACTGGAGTACAATGTATGAAATGCATGATTTGGAAGACATTTTAAATTTATTTTATGTGAAATTAGGCCGTATTTTAGACGAATGTGTACCAAGGAAAAAGTTTACCCAGGGAAACTCACGTTATGTGTATCCCGAATGGTACACCGGAGAGATTATTAAAGAGATCCAAATTAAAGCAAAACTTCACAAACTGTTTAAAAAATCGAAACGTGATTGCGATTACGAAGAATACGCTAAATGTAGGGCCCGGATAAAAAAGTCTATAGAAATTTCACACGGAAACCATAAAAATAAAATTCAAAATCAGTTCGCTAAAGATCCAAAATCATTCTGGCAATATATTAGGTCAAAAAAAAGTAGAGTAAATAGGCTGAGTATTATAAAAGATGGGCAAAATCTCACTGATGTGTGCTGAGGAATTCGCAGAATTTTTTGAGTCGGTATACAGTCAGGAACCACCGCAACTAGACGTTCAGGCGGCGATGGCGGAGGCCAGCAGTGCTACTAGTGCACGGGTACATATAGACACCTTGAGTCTCAAAGATGTGCAGGATGCGCTGACGAACCTCAAGCCGAAACGATCATCTGGCCCTGACGGTATACCAGCGTTTCTCTTTAGAGATTGTGCTAGAGTTTTAGCAAGCCCGCTGCATTACATATATAACATGTGTTTAAAGCAGTCGACGTTCCCGGATCAGTGGAAGACTACACGTGTCGTTCCAGTACCCAAGGGTAGGGCAGGTCCAGATGTCAGCGGTTATAGACCAGTTGCAGTGTTGTCGACGCCGGCAAAAGTTTTTGAAGCCGCTATTCAACGCTGCATACAGGGGCAAGTCCGAGCGCAACTGTCGGACGCGCAGCGCGGCTTTCGGCCAGGACGCAGCACTTCCACCAACCTGCTTAACTTCATGGCACAGGTTATACCGGCAGTTGACGCTGGAGTACAGGTAGACGCGGCGTCCTTTGACTTAAAAAAAGCCTTCGACACCGTGGACAATGATGTCTTATTAAGGAAGCTGGAAGAAGTAGGATGTACACCACACTTGCTACAGTTCTTTGTCAGCTATATGAGGGACCGCCAACAGTACGTTGACTACAATGGGTACGAGTCGAAGCCGTACTTCACCAGGTCCGGAATAAGCCAGGGTAGCAATTTGGGGCCTCTTGAATTTATCATAATGATAAACAACTTGCCGGAGGTCGTCAGACATGGCTCATGTTTATTGTTCGCAGATGACCTCAAGTTGCTGCTCGAGGTAAGGGACGAGTCTGACTGTGAGCGACTCCAGGGTGACATTGATAGGGTGGTGAAGTGGAGCCATGACAACAAGCTGTACTTCAACGTGTCCAAATGCTCAGTAATATCCTTTAGTCGTGCGCGCACCCCTGTCCGCTATGAGTACAAAGCAGAGGCGGTACCCATGCAGCGAGTAACGCAAGTGCGTGATCTAGGGGTGTATCTTAATCCAGATCTTACGTTTCGCGAGCATATCATTAAGATATGTAAGAAAGCGTACAGAAACCTCGGCTTTGTACTCAGGCAGTCGCAGGGGTTCACTAATATTACGACTATTAGGGTATTATACGACGCTCTGGTCAGGAGTCACTTGGAGTATGGTGCTGTCATACTCTTTTCCATTTATCTACTTATTTTTTTTTTTTTTTTTATTATTTATTTCCTAAGAAAACTTACAGCTAGGATACAGATAGTTATCAGTTAGTGAAAGAAGGCCAATTAAAAGTTTTCACTGATAATATAAGAGAAGCACAAGAGACAGTAGACAGGTAAGAGAAAGTAAGAAATAAGCACTCAAGAGAATCAAGAGAAGACTGAACAAGTCTCAGTGATCTTCAAAGAACTTTTGACATAATATTTTTTTTTAGTTTCGAAACACTGGTGGAGAATAAATCGAGATCATCAATACATATACACATCGAGTTGTATGCCCTGCTAGCTCTTATCATATAAGAGTTTTGCCGATAAATGCAACGCACAGAGGGAACATACAGAGGTTGGTGATTCCTTAGGGTGAAGGATGGAACACGCAGCCCAATTTTGCTCATCAGTTCAGAGCAGTCGGTCGACCCATTAGCCAAATTAAACAGGAATACCATGTCGGCAATTTTTCTGCACTCAGTTAGTGGAAGAATATGAAACTTCCTACAGCGGCTGTTATAGTTAGGTAGGTAGGTTTTGGATCTATACTGAATGTACCTTAAAAACTTTTTTTGAATACTTTCAATGCGATTGACGTAAGTATTGTAAATTGGATTCCATACTGGTGAGCAGTATTCGAGGTGACTGCGCACAAAAGCACAATAAAGAATTTTAAGCGTTTTGATATTTTTAAAGTCGGCTGATATCCTCAAGATGAAACCTAGTGCCTTAGAAGCTTTTTTAATAATATTATCGATGTGTGTGTCAAAAAGAAGTTTCGAGTCAAAATAATAATAATAATAATAAATTTCTTTATTGCCACAAAAACAGGTTGCAGAAAAATTTGAGACCCTGGCTCCAGAGCTAGGTTAGAATACCTGTATTTCAGGAGCCAGTGACTTCTTCCATTTAGGTAACAATTGGGCAAGTTTTATGGTGCAAAAAGGTGACATAATTATATTATTTAAAATTAATTTTACTAGACAACATTAAAAATTAACTATGCACTAATACAAAATAGAAATAGAAAATTAAATTATAATAAAAGCAATTTAAATAATCTTATTAAATCGAAAACAAAATTCGAATAAAACCAGCATTAAAACAAATTTGGATTGAAAATTTAACTAAAAGACAATATTAATTTTAAAATAAAAAATTAAATTAAATAAATTACAATACAAAACAATACAGCCAGGATAAAATTAAATTAAATTACAAATAGGGGGTGCAGGTATGTGAATGTGCATGTGGGTGTTTGTGTATGTGAGGGCGTGGGTGTGAGTGGGTGTGTGTGGTGGAGGTGTGTGGGTGGGGGTCTGTGTGTGTGAATACCAATTATTTATGTTTCTTATAATATATTTATGTTGATTGCAGTAAATTTTCAGTTGCGTTGTAGTCCTGTGACAGTAGCCAGATTGTTACCTTCTTTTTTATTTCACGAGTCGTAAGGGGATTTATTTTCAGGATTTTGTTTAATTTATTATAAAGAAAAGTGGCAAGATATATCCGCTGTCGCCTAGCGGACGCAGTGTGACAGCGTAAAGGTGAGCAAACGTTTTTTATAGTGCGCTTCTTTTCACTTTGTGCATTATAAGGTGTAATACTGTGCTGCTTGTAAACAACTTGCAGAATATAATTCTGTCTTACTGTCAGTACTTCACACTTTTCGTATAAAACTTTAGTGGGAAATCTAAAGGGTCTGAAAGTCATAACTTTAAGTAGAGATCTTTGGGCCCTTTCCAGGTGTATCATAAAAGTCTTGCATCCACCACCCCATACAGTAACACAATATCCCACGACTGACTGCACGAGCGCATAGTACACAGTGCGAAGGAGTTCGAAGTTGGCTACGTGTCTAAGTTTTTTAAATGCCCAGATAAGCTTCCTGATACGAGTTGTGGTGAGGTCTATGTGCTGTTGCCAGCCAAGTTTTTCATCCACAATCACACCAAGGTATTTTACATGGGTAGACTTAGTGATAGCAGTGCATGAGCATGTCGCTGAAGAAGTCAAGTTGCAGTCATGTAATCGAATATCTAAGCTAGCAGGTTTAATTTTAGAAAAAGAGAATTGGAGAAATGTTGATTTGGAAAGGTTCAAAGTGAGTCGGTTAGATCTCAGCCAATGGCTTACCTTATGCAGTCCCAGTTCAGCACTTAGTCGAACTTCGTCCCAAGTCCCCCCATGGAATATTAATGCCGTATCGTCAGCATAGGTGACGATCTTGCCATTTACAAGTGGTAGCTGACAAAGGTCATTAATGTAAATCAAGAAGAGACTCGGGCCAAGAATACTGCCTTGTGGGACGCCATAAGTAACCCCAGCATCATAGCTAACGTATTCTTTTATTTTCACTCTTTGCGTACGGTCACAGAGAAAATCTTTAAAAATTTTTAGAGCATTTCCGCGAACGCCGATCTTATCTAACTTGTCCACAAGGAGAGGAATCATGACGGTGTCGAAAGCTTTGGCCAGGTCGAGAAATATGCCGACGCATTTCTGTTTTTGATCTAATTTAAGTGTGACGTGATCTATCAATTGGTTTACGGCATCTTCAGTGCTTTTTCCCGACCTAAAGCCAAATTGGGCTTCTGACAGTATCTTATTGTGTTGTAGAAAGTTTGTGAGCCTTTTGTTTAGCACCTTTTCTAATATTTTCGATAGAGTAGTAAGAACTGAAATGGGCCTGTAGTTTCCAACATCGTCCTTCTTTCCCCCCTTGTGGACAGGAGTAATAAGGGACTTTTTAAAGACTTTCGGGAAAACGCCCTGGTTAAGACAGATCTCAATTAGTTTAGTCAGATGAGGGACAATAATGTGTCTAGCAAATTTAAGAAACTTGGCTGAAATAGAATCCCAACCAGTAGCACAGTCATTCTTGAGATTCATAATCAACGCTTCAACTTCGGCTTCGTCTGGCGGAAGTAACACGATTGAATTTGGGATGGGGGTTATGTCAAATTTATAATTATTTTGAGCAGGTGTTATTTTATCTGCTAGCTGTTTACCAATGTTAGAGAAGTAGGTGTTTATCTCATTTACAGCACTTGAACCACTTTTCTGTGGTACTAAAAGGTGGTCCCCAGCAGTTTTCTGTTTAACGGTACCGATAATGGATTTCACGGCATTCCATTTATCTTTATTGCAGTTTGTACTTTCTAGTAGAGATTTTTCGTAATTCCTTTTTATCTTTTTCAGAAGTCCGTTACAAAAATTTCTATACCTTTTGTATATCAGTTCAGCAGATGTATTTTGTGGGTTTTTCGTATGATTTTTGTGCAGCTTATCTCTGTGGCGGATACATCGCAGTAATCCAGGGGTAATCCAAGGTTTAAGCAATCTTTTTCTGCAGGGTCGGGAAATTATGATAGAGTGCTGTGTTAATGCACTTGAAAGATGATCAACAAATAGAGCGGCGGCATCATTTGCGTCAGAGTCACTGTTGATAAAGGAAAAATCAACAGCTTGCAAGTGTGCAAGGGCAGCATCATAATCAACTTTCCTGTACGCATAATTTCTGCTGACGTCAGGATTTGGGCAACAGAGGCTTATGAGGACTGAGGCGTGGTCAGTCACGGTTGAATCTATCACACAGGTCGCAGCAGAATAGGATGTATTTATCATAATATGATCCAGACAGTTTGCAAGCCTCGTTGGATAGGTGTGTGCCGGAAGTAGCCCTAATTCTGCGGTTAGATTAAGGTAAGAGGCACTGTTTCTGTCTGTATTGTTCGATTTAATATCGATATTGATGTCGCCAGCAACAATTATGTGTTTAGCTTTAATAGGACGTATGATCGCATCTAATGAAGTGAGAAAGCTATTTGTGCAGTGTGCAGATGGGGATCTATATACAGCTAATATGTTAATATCAGGGTAAACTTGAAGCAATAGAAAACTAGCGTCATTTGACTTGGGTTCTTCAACAGTGCATTTGATATTTTTTCTGACATAAATAACGATGCCACCATTTTGATTAAGCCTGGTCTTGGAAGAAAAAGATTCGTAGTTATCAATAATAGGAATAGGTTTGTGTTCATTAAGCCAGCATTCAGTGAGAATTATAATGTCGATGTCAAAGGAGAATCTGGCTAGTTGTGCCTGAAAATTATCGAAGTTCTTGTAAATACTGCGAATGTTTTGCGTTATGATTTTCAAAGACTTTGCAGTGTTATGTAACACAGAATTACAAGTTTCAGGGTCACAAAGATAGCTATTTGCCACAGAGATAGCATCTAAATCGAACAAAATAGTATTGGAATTATTAGCCATTGGGAAAAGAATTGAATATTATGTCACATATAATTGGTGGTTTATCAATTGAATAATTGTAATAATGGAATGCTTGGAATAGTTCTGGAATGGTCTTGTCACTTGGTATATTTGCAATTCTATTCGTGTGATACATCAATTGGTATATGGGGTTGTGTGTGTGGATGTGAAATGTATAGTTGTATTGAAGTGTGCACTGGAAATGTGTGGGTTTGGGTTGTTCAGATACACCATTATAATTAACTAACAATATAATGACAAACATCAGTAGGTAAAAGAAAATTATGTTAATATTAAAATTGAGAAATCCTGTGATAATCGCTAGTCATTTGTCCAGACGAAGGTTGTTGATGTCAGATTCGCTCTTAACCAAAATCTGCTTACCGCCTTCAATTTTTCGTAGAAAAACTTTGCCGAATGATGTCCAACAAAATTTGTAGCCATTATCCTTAGCATAGTTTCTAGCAAGGTAGTAAAGACGTTGTGCTTTAAGGGTCAGGATTTCAGTGATATATATTGGTTTTGATGGACCGTCCTTGTTAATGTGGGTAGTATTCAGTTTGTTTTGGCTGTTATTTTTGTTGAATTGTCGTAAATTCCTTAATATGCTATCCTTTGGTGTTGTGGTAGTGAAATCCACCATGATAGTAGAAACTCCATCCTTTTTATTTAAGCGGTAGACGTCTTTTATATCTTGTCGCTGCAGGTGGGTTTCCAGAAGGCTTGCCGTTTCTGTGATTATATTACGTAAGTCTTCCTTTGTTTCGCCTTGCTTTTTTGGGATGTTCTTAATCTCAATTTTAGACGAATTCATCATCCGTTCGAGGTTTTCCACTCTCTCTTCAAGCTGATTAATGTAAGAGCGGTCAGCTTTACGTTCGGCTTCCAAATTTTGCAGTTGAATTACCATATCATCATATTGTTTAGAGATATGGTCGACAGAATCTTTGATACCAGCATTTTGCACCTTGATTTCAACCATGGCCGTCTGGATAGATTTCAGCTTGCTATCTGTTTGCGTTGTGTGAGATTTTAATAGTTCACGAATCTCCTCCATAAACTCTGAGCAATCGTTATCACGTTTGCGCCTGCGCGAATTCACATAGTCAGGTTCGCTAGCGGGTATATTTGGGGTGGATACAGCTGTTTGCGCGATTACTTTGCATGCAGTTGATTGTGCGTCTGATTCACTGCATGTAGGCGTTTTTGGAGGTGTACGTCTTAGTGGCATCATAATTTCGTTGAAAAATTATTTACCAGCTAACAAATAAAGCCTGGCAGTAGAGCAATAGCAATGTTATGGCAAAAAGCAGTACAAGTAGCCAAGACGTTGTAAAAAAAATCCAAAAAGAATCGCACTTCTCTAGAATCGAACTCACGCCCTGTTACTTGCTTATCTCAGTGGCTCGTTATTCAGCTATTTGGACTTAGAAATTTTACGTGAATTAACGGATGTATTTCTCACCAGGAGTGTCGCAGCGAAGATTGATGAAGTACAGGTTTGTGACCATATAAGGTAGCGTTTCTCGCCAAGCGGTGCGCTCTGACTCATCAGCTGTTGGCGAATAGGAGCGAAGCGCGCGGAGTGACTCACTGCTAATTACTTGTTTCTTTGTTCCACTTCTAGTCCTTTGTATTGCAGCTCTTGTTAGTAGTTTATGCACTAATTTCGTTTGTTTATATTGCTGACTTGTATCACACACTATTATTTTTGTTTTGATTAATTATTATATAGTATGACTTGGGTTAAAATTTCACTTAATATAGTAAAGTAAATAATTACTTATCGGAGCGACTCTCAACACGTCTAGCTCTGTCAAAAGTGACGCCTAAGTCTCTAATAGTATTAACTCTGGCTATTGTAGTGTTGGCTAGTTTGTAATCGTACAGAATAGGTTTAGGTTTACAAGTGAAGGTGCAAGCATAACATTTCGAAACATTTAGGTCCAAGCGGTTGGCCACACAATACTCTTGGAATCTGTCCAGATCATGTTGGAGACGTTCAACATCTTCAAAAGTTCTAATTTCACTTAGGATCTTCATATCGTCCGCAAACAAAAAAACTGTTGAGTTAAAGAAACACGAAGAGACGTCGTTGATGAAGATGTTGAATAATAAGGGTCCCAATAGCGATCCCTGCGGAATCCCTGAGGGGATAATCATAGTTCTCGATGCGTATCCATTAAGAACAACAGTTTGACATCTGTTGGCCACATAAGATGAGAACCACCTGAAGAGATTTCCACTGATACCCATAGCCAATAGCTTACGCAGAAGTATAGCATGATCCAAACGATCAAAACACTTGCTGTAATCTGTGTAGATTACATCTACTTGTGTGCGATGAGCCATACATTCAGTCAAGTAGTCACCGCAAAGAATGAGATTGGTGGTTGTGGACCGACCTTGCAGGAAACCATGTTGGCGATCACTGATGCTTAGTTTAAGAGTAGCATAAAGCTGCTTATAAATTATTTTTTCCAGGATTTTAGCGAAAATGCATAGTTTAGATATGGGCCTGTAGTTCTCCACGAGGTCTCTAGGCCCTTTTTTGTGGATCGGAGTGATTAACGCTGACTTCCAAATTGTAGGTACCTCACCCGAATTTATGGACCGCCTGAACAGAATTGAAAGAGGAGTAGTCAGACTTTTAGCACAGTTGAGTATAAAAACTGGCGGAATATAGTCTGGTCCTGCTGATTTTGTCAAGTCCACTCCTTTTAGTAGATTGTGTACTTCTGATTCATTTACTTCGACTGAATGTATGTCTGAAGTAATATCGCTCAAATGCATGTTGGAAGCCTGCGCGCGGTCATGAGAAAGATCGTCGCCAGCATTGATACTACTAGTAGAATTGAGAAAATTAGAATAGAAATAGTCGCCAAACATGT
The DNA here is from genome assembly GCA_964057025.1 of Standfussiana lucernea. NCBI lineage: Eukaryota > Metazoa > Arthropoda > Insecta > Lepidoptera > Noctuidae > Standfussiana > Standfussiana lucernea. Next base: position 5,591,182 of record OZ059783.1, read on the forward strand.
TGCAGATATCCTCTCCTACACCTGAAGTGCTATTTCTATATTTAAGTAAGGAAGGATAAGCATTGATTTGATTTTTTGATTTGACGTACGACCAAAAGGCTTTGGGGGTCTTAGATATGTCTTCTTCAATTTTTGAGATATAGCAGCTAGTACTTGTTTGTGAACACCACTCCCTACAGAATTTAGAAGTTCAGTGAGCTCATTCCACTGCTGTTCAGCTCTTAGTCGCCCTTGAGCACCTGGCAGAGGCCTTGAAAGATCACCATTCCTAAAAACAATAGTGTTGATTAGCACGAGTACATCTTAAATAATTATATTGATATACTTTCTGATGGTTATAATTAGCTAGGTCAGTTAGACCTAGCCAATTCAAAAGTGCCTGGAAATGATTTCATTTAACTAAATGCTTTGAGTTTTTGGAGATATAAGAACACTTTGTTATAAAATAAATTTACAGGGTTTATAAGAATGAGGTCATGATTCCTGCTTGGCTCTATTGTTTAGGGATTAAAGTCGAAAATACGATAGAATGCTGTTGTAGAAGTAAAACCACTTTATAAACTGATAGCGTTGAGAGCTCCACTTGAACAAAAATGCCAGTGAGGTCATAGTGTAAACAAATGAACCCAAACTATACGAAATGTTTCGTGATTATCATTGATTTTTACTTACCTTTCCATAAAATCTAACATTATTGCAAATTGTTCTGGACTCGCACGTAGTCTGATTTTCATCTAAAATTGAACATAATACATAAATAAATTGAATAATATATTTTTCTTGAAAAAATCTGTCTGACTTCTATATCTTTAAAACTCTGATCCATTATATAAACACTTTTTTAATTATACATTACTGGCATTAATATTTACACAAATAATCAATCATAAATATATGTAACATACATAATTACCTTGTAAAGTTTACACTCGAAAAACACTGCACGCACAACTTATTGAAATGGTTTCAAATTACCACCAGTAAAGACACGTTTGACGTTGACATTGACGTTTGGGCTCACGCTAACTTCCATAGAGAAACTATCGTGTTTCCTTTCGACGCTGCGGAATAAGCGCTTGGCGTGAGCTTGGTTCTTTGTCTACCATTTCACTCACGCTAACGCCGGTGGCCGTAGCGTGTGCGGAAACACGTACGGATGTATTTTGTCTAGGCCTGCAGGTATTCTAACATTAACAGAACTTCAATGTGCAGAAAACATAGTGATAATGATCTCACAATGTGACATGTTCCCTGAGGAACATCACATAATTAAAACAGGTCAGTCTCTACACAAAAAACACAGATTAAATTCATTATCACCTTTTATTGATAATAACAACATATTACGCGTCGGTGGACACCTAACTAATTCAAATTATGAATACAATGTCAAACATCCTATTCTATTAAGTAGCAAACATCATCTTACACAGATCATCTTTTACAAACAGCACAGAGATTTATTACATGCAGGCCCACAATTGCTACTGTCACACATCAGACAATCTTACTGGCCAGTGGGGGGGAGGAACCTCGCGAGGCGTACCGTACACAGCTGTGTACGTTGCTCCAGATTTAAACCTAAGCCTGTTCAACCTGTAATGGGTAACTTGCTGCATGACAGGACGCATTTAGAGTTTCCTTTCCTACACACAGGTATTGATTATGCTGGGCCAGTTCTGATATCAGATCGAAAAGGCAGAGGTAGTAGACTCACGAAATCTTATATTTGTGTTTTTGTATGTTTCGCAGTCAAAGCTTTGCACCTTGAGCTCGTCACCGACCTTACCAAAGAAGCATTCATTGCTGCTGTTCATCGGTTCATGAGTCGCCGCGGCAAGACACAGACCATTTCATCTGACAATGCAACAACCTTTGTCGGAGCTAGTAACGAAATGTATTCATTTTTTAAAACTTATTCTAATGATATTCAGTCAGACATGTCCAGTCAGGGTATAGATTTTAAATTTATTCCACCCTACACTCCGCACTTTGGTGGGTTGTGGGAATCAGCAGTCAAGTCGGTCAAGCACCATCTCAGGAGAATACTCTCTCTGACTCACCTCACATATGAGGAAATGTCGACTTGCCTGGCACAGATAGAGACCATCCTAAACTCCCGGCCCCTTACTCCTTCGTCTACAGACCCTTCAGACCTCACCTGCCTTACGCCATCCCACTTCCTTATTGGACGAACCCTCACAGCAGTACCCCATCCGTCAGTCGCAGAAGTTAACATAAACCGACTGCAGCGCTATGAGCGAATAGAGAAACTAAAACAAAATTTTTGGATGAGGTTTACTCAAGATTACATTACTCTGCTACAGCACAAGACCAAGTGGCAATCAACAGGTGAAGACCTCAAGCTGGGGTCCCCGGTCATCATCAGAGATCGGCACCAGCCTCCTCTTCTGTGGCTGCTGGGACGAGTCGTCAAGCTGCATCCTGGACCAGACAACACAAGCAGGGTGGCAGACATCCGCACCTCCAAGGGTGTCATACAGAGGGCATACAACAACATATGCCCTCTCCCCATCACAGCATCATCTTGAAGCAAGCTTCAACCCCGGGAGCCTGTTACGGCCCCGGCATTATCACCGGACGCCCGCGGGACTTTCTTTTGCCGTGGGTCCAAGCGTGCGGGACTTCACGGTGCCATGCAAGCCCGAGTTCCTGCGCCGCGCCGCCAGAGCGCCCCACCACACGAAACAGTCGTTGCCCGTGCGCCGGAGCGACTCCACGCACGTTGCATGCGCCAGCAGCGATATCACCTGACCACTTACATCCAAGCAGCCATCAGCCATTTTACAACGTTAAAATACCTACACTCCATAGAAATCGAAGAGTTTTATTTCATACACAAGAAATAAATAACACAGCGCCAACAGAGTACAAACGAGTACACGCCATGTCGTTGCGTTCACGGCGCCTTAGCAAACTTGAACTAAACAAAAAAATCGCCCAAGGTTGTTCACCTCCAAGAAAGGTCACTATTAAGAGGAAAAGGACATCTTCTGACGATGAACCCCTCATATACCAAAAACATAAAAATAAGAAAGCCCTGCAAACGAAACATTCGCTGGAACGGACTGCTGTTAGGGAGAGTGCTCCCTTAGTGGGCATTCTTAAACACAGCGCTTCCATGGTGAGCATTACAGAGCCATACGTTTCCAAAGTTCCGTCCAGCACTGCTAAACAGAGCGTTACCAAGAAACAAAGCGCTCACATGGTGACCACACCTAAACAAAACGCTCCCAAATTGAGCACACCTGAAAACAGCTCTCCCGAAAAATCTCCAAAGAAAAGGCAACGGAGAACGAGCTCGCCTGATAAATGTCTTAAGAAACAACGTTTGAAGAAAACTACACCTGAACAGAGTTCACCCGAACAGAGCTCTCCCGAGAAATCTCCGAAGAAGTCACTAACCAAGAAGAACAAAGCAAATGAAAAGGAAATATCACCCAAACAGGTCACTCCCCAGCAAAAGAATTCCGAGCCAGCGCCTGCTACACCAGAGCTGGTCGTCTCTGTCAACGTCAAAGCAGACGAAGACTCTGCCCTGAACCGAGTCACCCCAGATGGCTGCATTATCCCGGACAACCCACGCGATACTGTTTCTATGCTCGCCCAAGAGAACGAGCTCGCCGTAGACGATATGGTCGCCATGTGGTGTGAAGTCACGTTTATCAGCACATCACGTACAGTACATAGTTTTTAATTAGTATTAGCCTTAGTATTAGCATAGTATCACGTACGATCTATGTACATATATACACTGCAGGCCAAAAGTTTAAGACCGCACTTAAACAGTATAATTATCTATCAATTGTAATAAAGTCCCATAAGATAAATAAAAGAAATGCACACCTGCATATTCTATTGTTAATGTAGAATATTTAAAGAAGTCATTCTTTTGTTTACTTTCAAGTTATTGGACAATAAACATCTATTGTTTTCAATCACCGACAAACGCTGTGCTAGAGCTAGGTGGTAGAGTCCTAATAATATGTTTATTGTGTGCTCATTACTTATTACTTTGCTTTTGTTTGGCATTGGTCAATATTAAGGATTATTTAGCTTCTGAAAACACGTAGTTTCAATTTATTCTTACCTGAGTTTACTTGGGTTGTTCACAAACAATCTCAGTTAGTCTAAACTTATGGTTTCTACAGTGAAGACGTCTTAAAATGGGAAAAGTACGCGAAATTAGCAGTGAAGTGCGTTCTGCCATCGTTGTTTTTCATAACGAAGGCAAATCCGAACGTGAGATTGCTTCACAACTGAAGTTATCGAAGACTTGTGTTCATAGCACAATAACTCGATACAGGGAGACAGGCAGTTTTCAAGATCGTCCACGCTCGGGAAGGCCGAGAGCTACCACGTCTAGTGAAGATAATTTCATTGTTGTTACCAGACGCTTAACAGCACCAGAAATGTCACACGCGCAGCGCAAGCGTTCGGACGTGTATATTGTTGTGTTGATTAACTACGTTTTTGTTCTCAATAAATGGGTACGAAATGTAACGGCTGCGATGCCGATATTACTGACAAGTTGTTTATGGAGTGTTCGCAAGGAAAGTGTAAAAAGCCTTATCACCTCAATTGTCTGGCTGTGACGACGGAGAAATATGAGGAATTTACACAGGAATACAAGGAAAAATGGGTGTGTCCACAATGTGTAAGCACTATTCCAAAACGAGGTAATTCTAACACGCCAGTTCGAGGAAGTATAATCACAATGGATAAAACTACGGCCGGTGCGGGGGACTGCTACGTGAACACTCAGCGCGGTAGTCGTCGCAACCCGAAGGAATCGGTAATTGCACACGATAATAAACCATTTGAAGGACTGCAGGAATTCCGTCTGGAAATAATAGCACGACTGGATGATCAAATTAAGCAGTATGCATTGCTACAAGATAGATTTATCAAGACAGAGAATGAATTGCAACATTTGCGAAAAATTATGGAGGTAGTTCAAGAAAAGGCCAACAAAGTAGATACGTTAGAAACAAAAATCAACGAATTATTAAAATCAAACGAACTCCTACAAGCCCGTCTTACTATAGAAAGTTCAAAGGTAGATGGCACAGAAAGATTTGAAACACCTAATAGCCAAGGGTCATCATCTAAAACATTCGTCGACATTATTAAGCAAAATCAAAAGAGGGTAACTGGCAATCCCACGAATATACCCATCAAAGAATGTGTGGCCACGAAACCCACAAGTTCAATATCGAAAAACAATACACAACTGTCAATAAACAAAGTGAGTGAAATAAATACTAGCTTTGTTGAGGTAGCTGAAAATGAGAAGAAAAACCGGAATAGAGAAGAGAACTGGACAGTCGTAAACAGGAAGAAAAACCGATATCCTAATAAAGACGTAAAAAGAGGAGGAAGTACTAGTGTAAACGAAATTCAAGGAACAGAAAAAAATAAATATCTTCATGTATGGCGTCTACAAAAGGAGACTAAGGAAGAAAACTTAGAGAAATACGTAAGAAATATATGTGGATTGGAAACACCTGTTAAAGTAGAACAAATAAAACATAAAACGGAAAGGGATTACGCATCCTTTATGATTGGTGTACCAGAGAGTAAATATGACATTTTATGTCAACCTGAGAATTGGCCAATAAATGTGCAGTTTTGTGAATGGGTTTGGTTTCGAAGACCATTTCAAAAACCAAAAACCCCGGAATAAATCTACTATAGAAATATATTATCAGAACGTAAGAGGTCTGCGCACGAAATTAGAAGAGTTTTATGTAGAAATATCTAGTCATAACTCGGATCTATTTGCTATCACGGAAACTGGCCTAAACGAATCAATTTGTGATACGGAATTTATTCCTCCTGGGTTCGCTATAATGCGATGTGACCGAGCGGATGGAAGAAAACAAGGCGGCGCGTGTCTCGTGGCCACACCGCGAATTGAGCTACGGCGAGTACCTGTACCGAGCGGTGTGAACATTGATGACCATGTTTTTGAATTGGTAGGTGCCACTGTTTATTTACGTAATAGGTTTTTGTTTTTTATATGTGTTGTTTACATCCCACCCAATAGTAGTGAGAATGAATATGGGTTATTATTTAGAATTATTGAGCAATATTGTAATACTTATAGGGAAGTGGTAGTAATAGGTGATTTTAATTTGTATTCGTGTACTACTAGCATTAATTCATATTATGAGTTTCTTCTGACATATTGTAGGTTTATCCAGAGCAACAGAATAAGTAATTGCAATGATCGATGTTTAGACTTAGTGTTGAGTACATTTGAGGAGGGGGAGTGTGTGAGTGTACGCGCGGCGGCTGCGCCGCTCGTGCCGGTGGACGCTTATCACCCGCCGCTAGAAGTATCCGTAAGCCCGTGTTTGCGTGCAAGTACCCACTTAGAGCCAGATCTGAGTACATCAACATCGGAAGCGCGCAAACAACATGTTAGTTGGAATTTTAATAAAGCCGACTTTTTTCTTCTATATTCAAAGATCGCAGCTGTCGACTGGTCTGCTTTATATAACTTAGATTTAGATATGAGTTTAACGTATTTTTATGAAAACATTTATTCAATTATAGATAACTGTGTTCCCAAGAAAAAGCGAAGTCGTGTAAGCTCGAGATACATTTATCCCGAGTGGTATACGGGTGAGATAATTCGCGACATAAAACTCAAAGCTGCTCTTCATAAAAAATATAAAAGTAGTGGTTTGGGGATTGATTACGAAGCGTTTGCTCATTGTAGAACCCTAGTAAAAGAGAAGATTTTAGTGGCACATGAACAATATCAGCAACGTACACAAAACCAAATGTTGAGCGACCCTAAGTCTTTTTGGGCTTATGTTAATTCTAAAAGAGGTAAAGCTAGTAGCCAAAAGATTTTAAAAAACGGACATCCCTTAACATGTGAACAAGCGGCGCAAGAATTCGCTGAATATTTTTACTCAGTATACAATGTAGAAACACCTAGATTAGACGTGGATGCGGCGATAGTGGAAGCGGGCAGTCAGAACGGAGCGGGGCGGGTTCATCTTGACAGGTTGGAGCTGGAAGACGTTGTACGCGCCCTAAAGAAACTTAAGCCGAAAAAATCGTCAGGGCCTGATGGTATTCCGCCGTACATTTTTAGGGATTGTCGAGTAGGTTTAGCGAGACCACTCTTGCACATCTACAATCTTTGCCTTCAATCTGCTGTGTTTCCCGAGATGTGGAAGATTACCCGGGTCATACCGGTACCGAAGGGAGGTTCGGGAACTAAAGTTGAAGAATACAGACCGATTGCAGTATTATCAACAATGGCTAAAGTGTTAGAGTCAGTTATTCATAGGAGCATTTTTCAGCAAGTCAACTCGCAACTCACAGACGCACAGCATGGATTCCGGCCGACTAGAAATACTACCAGTAATTTACTCTGCTACGTGGCGGATGTGGTGCCGGTAGTAGACGGTGGGGGACAAACAGATGCTGCATATTTTGACTTTAAAAAAGCTTTTGATTTAGTCGATAATGACGTCTTACTGAAAAAGCTAGCGGGGGTTGGTTTTACCCCGCATTTACTTAAGTTTTTTGCCAGCTACATGAGTAGTCGGCAACAGTATGTTGATTTTGCAGGATTTCAATCGAACGCATATTATACTAGATCTGGGGTAAGCCAAGGAACTAATCTAGGGCCACTAGAGTTTCTCATAATGATTAACGATCTACCAAACGTTCTGCAAGATGCTAAGTGTTTACTATTCGCCGACGACCTCAAGCTTTATCTTCCTATCACAAACGTGTATGACTGTGAAAGACTGCAGAGGGATATAGACAGAGTGGTGGCTTGGAGCAGGGGTAATCTCCTACAGTTTAATACATCTAAGTGTGTGACCATAAGTTTCTCGCGCGTGCACACACCCATCACATATACTTACATGGTGGACGGAGTGCCGATGAATAGGGCCACGGAAGTGAGGGACTTAGGAGTTCAGTTTACCACTGGGCTCACGTTTCGTGAACATATAGTGAAGGTTTGCAAAAAAGCATACAGAAACTTAGGATTTGTGCTTAGAATGGTTAAAGGATTCACAAATATTAAAGCCATAACGGCATTGTATAATGCTTTAGTAAGAAGCCAACTTGAATGTAATGCAGTTATCTGGGCTCCACATGAAGCTAAGTATAGTCTCATGTTGGAGCGAGTTCAAAATAAATTTTTGAGGTACAAATATATGAGGGAATACGGGGTATATCCATTTTACCCATTGATGTATCCAACTCTATTTGTCTTGGGTATGGTCGGATATAATGAACTAAGGGTCAGGAGGCAACTCACACTAGTGATTTATATCTTTAAGATAATTAGAGGGAAGATACACAATGCGGATATATTGCGAAGGATGGAGCTAATCGCGCCGGACGGGTATGTGGGACGTCGTCGTCAGCCGCGGCTGCTGGCGGAACCGCGCGCGCGCACTAACCTACTGCGAGACGCGCCGCTCAGCAGAGCGCTCCGCACTCTCAATCTCATTGCCGATGACATGGATATATTCTGTTGCTCTTTGGGTGAATTTACAAGAACAGCTACCCATAGAATTTGTTATGGTTGAATAGCGGAACTATGTATTTTTTATTTTTATTTTTTAAGTATGCTACAATATCGCATTGGGTCTAGCCTGTAAGGATATTTGTATGTTTGAAGTCAATAAATAAATAAAAATAAATAAAAATAAAATAAATAAATAAATCCGCGTTGAAGTAAACAAAACCCGAGTTAAACCTTTATCATTGACTACAGTAAAACGGCGACTGAGAGATGCAAAGTTGTATGGTCGCGTCGCCGTCCGAAAACCTCTGCTAAGGCCACAAAACAAGAAAAAGCGGATGCAATGGGCTCTTGCCCATCGAGATTGGACTGAAGAAGATTTTAAAAAAGTTCTTTGGACCGATGAATCCAAGTTTGAACTATTCGGTTCAAAACGAAGAATTTACGTGAGACGCAATTCTCAAGAAAAGATGGTGCCGGACTGTGTAGTCCCAACAGTCAAGCATGGCGGTGGCTCAATTATGGTCTGGGGTTGCTTCTCTAGCCAAGGAACTGGCGATTTGGTCAAAATTGAAGGAATTATGAAAAAGGAACAGTACAAAAACCTTTTAGAACAAAATGCCGTTCCTTCCGGGTTGCGATTAATTGGAGACGCATTCATATTCCAACAAGATAATGATCCAAAGCATAGCTCCAAATTATGCAGAGGATATTTAGAAGAGAAAGAGGCACAAGGGGTGTTAAAAAACATGGTTTGGCCTCCTCAGAGCCCGGATCTCAATCCAATTGAACTTTTGTGGGAAGAGCTTGACAGGAACGTCCGTAATCGTGGCCCATCCTCGCAAGAAGAAATGTGGAATGCTTTATGCCAAAGTTGGAGCAATATATCACAAGACACCATCAACAAATTGATTGCTCGTATGCCGAGACTTGTGAAAAAAGTCATACAATGTAAAGGACGATTTTTTGATGAAACATCAGTTTAGTTAACTATAGCCTTTTTTCGCGTGGACTGTTAATATTTCCTTATTTTTTTAAATTACAATTTGTCAATAAACACTAATTAGTGACTAATTGATTAGATAGTTAAACTGGTTAATTAAACATTTAATATTTTATTGGTGTTTTACTTTATTTTCCTACTTCAATTAAGGTGGTCTTAAACTTTTGGCCTGCAGTGTATGTACACTCTTTTGCAAAAAAAACGGGCACCTAAGGAAAGAAGGTTGGCCAAATCGTACCAGGTGACGAAACGATGGCGTCCCAATATGCCATATATATGAAAAATACCCTTATTTTTTAAGGTCCTAAAAAACACAAGAAATACCTCTCTAGGTAGCCACAAAAAAAAGTTATTCGTTTATTTTTGTTTTTGTAACTGTTTCGAAATTATTTAAAATAATGGTTTCAGAACGCACTTAAAGACGATTAATTTCGCGTATGAAAGGACTTGGTATTCAAACACTATAATTATTCACGTTTTTCTGAATAGTTGTTAATTGTAATTCAATTCAAATAGTTTGTATAATAGGCATCAAATCAACTAATATATTTATTATGCACTGGATTCTTGTCATTAAATAATTATGTAGGTTCATAGCAAGCTAAGCGTTTTGTTCAATTACATACAACGGAACGTCATTTGTCATCGACAAGTTGCACAATCTATGGTCATCGATCCGCGCCATTGATTGACACCCGGCCATAGAGTACTATTATTATAAATGGAACACCCGGCAATCATTCGCATCTATATTATATTGTAGTCTTTGATTCGCATCATCTTATATTCGCTTCACTCGTTGTTGTGGATACGTACTATTTTGGATTTCCTTCTGTTGTTTTGACCTCGGCATTGTTTTACGGACTGATAACTACCACTTGTGACGATTATTCTGTGCTTTTGATTTCTGGACATCGATTTTGCATCTTTGCTAATTGTGAGAGACATCATGCAGACTACAACTACACAACTAGCCCTGCGATTGCTCTGTGTTAATTGTAACATACGCATAGATACACTTCGCCGCCATCTCGTTTTTGAACTGGATACCAGAGTTGTTTCTAAGATCTGCGAGTGGAATTCTTCAATAATAGTACGTATTTACATACCTACTTATTTTATAAAACTAACTTAAACCATCACACTCAATCATACATCATAATACAACTCTAATTCTTATTTTAGATCACTGAAGAAGACTACATATGTGATGCCTGTAAACAATTGGCAATGCAGCATGTCAACTCCGGATTAGCCAATGAACCTGGTGCCTCATCTTCCCGTGGCCACATGCATGTTTGCATACTTTGTGGAAGTTCTCTGCGGAACCGTAAATGTGACCTTATTGTGAGAGAGAATCTATCTTGGGCATCAATAAAATCTTATCGACATCATATCATCATGAGAGTATAGGATCTTTGGAAAACGTTCACAAAACTTTAGGCGCGTATTTAAGGATACAGACGGATAATAATCCATCATCGTGGAGTTCCTGGATTCCATATTGGTGTTTTTCTTATAACACAACAGTAAATACTGTGACCAAATATACACCTTATGAATTAGTTTTCGGTAAAATTTGCAGGTTACCAAGTAGACTACAAGGTGAAAGTGTTGAACCTTTGTACAATTTTGATGATTATCCTTTAGAATTTAAGTACAGATTCCAAAGGGCACAGAATGATGCGAAACAAAATTTGATAGCAAGTAAGTTGGCAAGGAAACATTGTTATGATAAGAATCTTAATTTAATAACTTATAAAGAAGGTGACTTTGTATTGATAAAAAACGAAACAGGCAATAAATTGGAATGCATTTATAATGGACCATTTGAAATTGTAAAGGACGAGTCACCAAATCGCTCGTTTGCGACAAGGATGACATAACTCAAAAATAAGAAATACAGGACAGCTTTTTTGTAAGTTCTAAAAATATTTTCAGTATATTGCCAATATTTTTTTTGCATAGAGAAACTTTTTATCAAAAGATTAAAGGTTTATTTTACGTATTTCGTTACTTAATTTAATACTTGCTTTCCTTAATTTTATATTCAACTACAAACAACATCGAAAAATCTAAATTTTGAGTATGTCATCCTTGTCGCAAACGAGAAAAATGTCATTGTAAAAAATAATAATAAGATAGATGTAATACATAAGAATAGAACAAAATTATATTGTAAGAGTTAGAATGAGAGTTTAAAATGTATAAGAAAAAAAAACGTACCTAATTTAGTTTTTTTTTTTAACTTTAAGAGGGGTGATGTGGTGTGAAGTCACGTTTATCAGCACATCACGTACCTACAGTACATAGTTGAAGTTAGTATTAGCCTTAATATTAGCATAGTGTCACGTACGATCTATGTATATATATGCCACCAATTAAAGAAGAAGGAGAGTTGACTCTCGGAGTAGTACACATCACGTTGTTTACTTAACCCCTCCTCTCCCCCCACATCGCAGCCAAAGAGGGCGCGCTCGCCACTGAGAGTACGTGCGACGTAGATGGCAGGATGTCCACACCGGGCGCGCCCGCTTTAGAAATCATGGTCGCCACAGAGGATGAGGTCACACTAGGATGTTACGGTTGCTAAAGATTTCATGCTCGCCAAAGAGGATAAGCTCGCCAAAGATGGAATGCTCGCCTCAAAGAGCGAGCTCGCACTAGATGAAACGGTTGCCAAAGAGAGCTTGTTCGCCAATGAAAGCGAACTCGATATAGACGACTTGATTGCCACAGAGAGCGCGCGCGCCTTTGATGTCATGCTCGCCTCAGACGACGAGATTGCTCTTGATAACACGATTGCCAAAGAGGGCATGCTTGCCGAAAAGGATTACCTCGCCATAGATGGTATGCTCGCCACAGAGGGCGAGCTCGCACTGGATGAAACGATTGCTGAAGAGGGCACGCTCGCCACAGGTGACACGGTCGCCAAAGAGGGCGCGCTCGTCATTGATGGCATGCTTGCCACTGACAGCACGCTCGACATACTTGGCGGCGCCGGTGCTGGACTAGCTATCCCATCCGTCCAGGCTAATCCGTCATTGGAACAGAAAAATTATGAACCAATTGAAGATGAATTAATTAGGTTACAGTTTGACGACAATTCCCACGATGAACCGGCAGAGATGGACAAGGTTGACAATATGGCGGAAAAGCTGGGCGATATATCGAAATTTCAGGAGGGCTCTGTTAACCCTTGTGACCCGGTCGTCACCAGCGAGGTGAGACTCGAGGATGCCATTAAGAACTTTTCCGGGAAACGTGTGGTTTCTCCAGGTTAGAAGTTTTTATTTCTGTTATGGTCCTTATTTTAATTTTGTATCCCCCTTAATTTAGATTCCTCCTGTTTTAGAACCTGGACCAAGTGGCATGCAGTTCCAAATCAGCGCATACGACTCTGATACTGAAGAACACGAAGAATACTACAATAATACGAAAATGTACTTAGGTAAATCCATACCTGAAAGGTATTTACAAGAAGTCTTACATGGCACATGTTCGAACGTAGAACATGTTGTGCGTAACCGAAAGCTTCAGAAAAAGACTTGTCTTGGGGCATCGTTGCGCTCAGACCGGGATGTTATAAATGCATCCAGTGAACTATTGGACTCCTGCTGCAAACTTTGCAAGCCCTGCCTCAGGATAGAGAGAAACTGATGAAAATTTCGGCATTAATTAGGCAAAAAATAGAATCAAGTAATAATATAAACGTGCAGAATAACAACGCTGAGGATCAAGAGAGCGAACTAGTAGAAAAAGAACAAGATGAGCACGAAGAACCTTCAGATGTAACAAATGCACACCAAAACAAAGAACTTTTCTTGCTTCTTCCGAGACATTCTCGTATAATGCTGAAAATAGGAACTAACGTCTATCACGTAAGTCTCGGAAAAGTGTGTTTTTTCTAGAGGAAAAAGGGCACATTTTAGATAGGTTAATTGAGACCCTGTCAGTCGGCCAACTGATAAATGACAGTGCAGAGGGTAGCATCGACAATGCACAGATTCGAATCGAACTTGCGGAGGGTCGAAACAACAATGCGGAGGGTCGAAAAGACGATACACAGGTTAGAATCGACAATTCAGAGGCTCGAAACGAAAGCACAGTGTGCCGGAAAGTGAGTTTTGAAAATCGCAGATTGAGCATGTCATCTGACAGTGAATTGAGCGATAGTAGTATTACTCCCGAGCAAGAAACAACAAACCGCGTACATCATCACAAAATTATAGCTGCTAAAAGACGATTAGCTAAAGCGAAGCTGATGCAAGACCGCATGCGAGAAGAAAAAGAAAAAGAGATAGCTGCGCTCGAAGACAAAAATATTTGTGTGGCGGAAATATCTCGCTACCAAGAGAGGTTCACTTTGATGCAGAAGGAAAAAGAAAGAGAGTTTGCTCGCCTTAAAATGGAGATCAGAGAAAAGTTGCGAGCAGAGATGGAGGCTGATCGTAGTATGATCGCTGAAGTCGACGGTATGGCGTGGGTACTTGAAAATGAAAAGGATGCCAAGAGTATGAACCAAGAAGACCTTGAAGATAAAGAATTTGCTCAGCCTGGCACCAGCGGCCTAGGGCCAGCGGATGGTGGGGTACTAGTAGATGCGCCTGAGTACCACCCTACTTTGGAGGAATTTGCTGTAAGTATGTTTAAATGTGTAGTCACTTTACGAGTTTCAAAAGTTCAGAACCAATTTTCTTGACAAGATTATTTCATGATAAAAATGTTTATGATGTAATGTTTTTTTTTTCAGGATCCCCTTAAATTCTACGGGAAAATCTGGCCGGAAGCAGTTCGATTTGGTATTTGTAAGATAGTGCCGCCTCCTGGTTGGCAGCCCCCACATAAACTAGAGGACGATATGAGATTTGATGTAACGAACCAGTTTATTTCGCGGCTGCTCAGCCGCTGGGGACCGGCCGCAAGAGAACTTTGTGCTATCAAGTTATGCCTCCTGCAACAAAACATTTCAATTAATCGATTACCAAATGTAATTGTGTTGTTGTTGTTGTGTGTATGTAATTGTTGTGTTGTAATTGCCTTTTTTTGTACTGTGGACACTTTTAACGTGCACGTCTTGCTACATCGTTCTCACATAATGTACCATCTCTACAAGAATGATGTATCCAAGATTTTTTGTAAAAACATTATGATTTAAAAGAGTGTCCATGGAGTTTCTTGCCCATTCTTCTCCATAGAGATCTACGCTTTGGAATGGGCAACTACAGTACTTTCACAGTTATTATGTCTTGTGACTGGGACTGTAGCTTCATTTTTTATTGCTGTCTTTGTTTCGACAATTCAAAAGTGCCTGTAATTGGCCTACTTGAAATAAATGCTTTGATTTTGATTTTTTTTTTTTTGAATTGTATTAATAGCGGATATTTATGGTATTGTCTTGTTTTCCATAAAATAATTTGTACTATTGTTGTTTTCCATAATCGTCCCCCCTCATAATATTTACTTGCATTATTATCATTAATACTAATAACGCTTGTCATGTCAACTTATTAGTCATAACTTTTATTTGCCATAAAATAAGTTTCCATAATAACATGTGTTATAATAATGAGTTTCTATAATTTAATATAATTTGGCGTTTGGTCTATAATCAAAAGATTTAATACGGCAAACCATCTTTAGACAATAAACTGTTGGTCAAAATCGAAACGGCTAGGTTAGCGAAGCGAGCGTGCCGCGGCAGCGGTCGCCGAGCGCCAGATTTCCTTTTTTGCAAAGCAAGCATGCATGGTTGATTACGTTTATTTTTAGGTTTCCTTACGAATAAAAAAAATCTGTATCGTATAATCATACTAGCTTATGCCAGCGGCTGCGCCCGCTTCGATAATTGACCCACGGGATCGTCCCACCGGGATGAAAAGCCTATGTGCTATTCCAAACTATAATCTATCTCTGTGCCAAATTTCATCCAGATCCGTTCAGCCGTTCTGGCGTGATAGAGTAACAAACATCCATCCATCCATCCAAACTTTCACATTTATAATATTATATAATCATAATCATATATTAATCAATATCATTCCAATAATATAACAATAGGTATTATTTTAATGAAAAACAATATTATTTTAAATGTAACATGATTATTATTATCTCCTTTATTCATTTATCATCTCATTTTTTACATTTTTAAATATTTCTAAAAAAAAGACAGTAAAACATTTAAAAATAAAAAAAATAGTTGTGCGCCGGTATCGGGAGCAGGGTTGAGGCTCTTGACCATAAGGCAATTGGCCGTCACGTTATTATTTTCTTTATTCATTTATCATCTCATTTTATAATTATCACTTGCTTCGGTGAAGGAAAACATCGTGAGGAAACCAGCATAATATTTTTTTTTTTTTTTTTTTCGGATGGGAAATCATCAAATGACTTCTCCCGCTCTGGGCTGAGCGGGAGGGAGTGTCAGACTTTTACTGACTAAAACCCACCCATGTTCCTTCATCGCCCTTTGTGTTCCGGGGCCGCGGTATCTCTTTCGAACAACCCGCAGCACCCGGCAGGCATCGGCCCTTGCGGGCCCCTTCCCTATGCTGACATCTCTTTGAGGCGCGCGTGGAACACGAACGCGCCTTCGACACGGCCTGTCGTCCTAAGACGGAGGGACGGCGAGCTAGCCCTTAGCTCACCGTCCACAGGCCCGCGTCTACGGTGGCCGGGGGCCACGTGGTGGCCCCCGACGCCCGGTGCGTCTCCCGCGGCGGCTGGGACGTGAGGAGGAACGCTCTCTCTCACGTTCCGCCTCCTCCTTTGCTAGCATGACTGCTTCGCAAAAGGAGGTGACGGCTTCCCATTCCGTCTCGCTCCGGACCATGGCTCGAACCAGGGCCGGACGCGAGAGGTCGCCGCCGCCGATCGCCGCTATGAGGACACGGCGTTGCTCCGCCCAAGCGGGGCAGACCTCCACCGTATGCTCCACCGTGTCCTCCGGTCGATCCTCGCAGTGGAAACACCCGGGCGTCTCCTCCCGCCTGATTCGGTGCAGGAATCTCCCGAAACAACCGTGTCCGGTGAGGACCTGCGTCAGGCGGAAGGTGAGGACGCCGTGGCGCCTCTCAAGCCACTCCTCAAAGAGGGGACTTATCGCCACTATCGTGGCGTGCCCTGCACGGGGTTGCGACAGTCGCTCTCTCCATGTCACCATGAGATCGGCCCCGAGGTTTGTCCGCTGAGCGGCAATTAGCCGTGGCAGCGGAGTAACCCCCCGGCGAAGAACCTCCGCGCGCCATTCATGTAGGCGCGCGAGGACTATCGCCTCCAGATCCCATGGTGGCAATCCGGCTAGGAGGCTCGCAGCCTCGCCCGAGATCGTGCGGAACCCACGGACCATCCTTACGGCTATCACCTTTTGGGGCGCGTTCAGATAATGGGCGGCTCGCCGCCTCAAGGAACGCGCCCACACCGGGGCACCGTAAAGGGCCATGGACCGCACGACCCCCGCATAGAGCCTCCGGCAGGAGGCGTTCGGCCCCCCCAGATTGGGCAGGAGCCGCCTGAAGGCAACCCCAGTCCGTTCCAGTTTAGGGGCCAAACGTCGGAAGTGCTCCACGAAGTTCCACCGGCTGTCGAGGACACGTCCCAGGTACTTCAACGTCGACCCGACGCCGATGGAAACCCCTCCTACCGTCAGTGAGGATCCCGACGGTGGCGCATTCCGAGGCCCATGAAAGCACATGGCCTCGGACTTGTGCAATGCCACCTCGAGACCCAGTTGCCGGATCCTCTCAACGACTATCGCAACCCCGCGTGTCATCAGGTCGGCCGCCGCCTCGTGCGACCTCCCCTGTGCCAGCACCAGCGTGTCGTCAGCGTAGCACACTACGCTGACGCCACTAGGGAGGTCGGCGCGCAGCACCCAGTCGTAACCGATGTTCCACAAGGGCGGTCCTAGAACCGATCCCTGTGGGACACCGCACGACATCTCTCGCCGGTTCCACTCTCCGGAGCGACCGGGGTAGATGACGGCTCTGTCCGTCAGGTAATCCCCGACCACACGTCGAAGGTAGGTCGGCACCCGGTGATACCGGAGTGCCTCCCCAATGCAGCTCCAGGGCATGGAGTTGAAGGCGTTGGCGATGTCGAGAGACACCGCCAAGACAACCCCACCCCGGGACACCGCATCCCCCGTCGTGAGGGCTCTCACGCGCATGGTGGCGTCCACCGTGGAGCGCCCCTTGCGGAAACCAAACTGGTGTTCCGCAAGATCCGGACCCATCTCCGCAAGGTGCTCGGCGAGGCGGTTTGCAATGACTCTTTCAAAGAGCTTGCCCACCTCGTCGAGCAACACAACGGGCCGGTATGCGGACGGAGAGTCCGCAGGGCGCCCCGGCTTCCGAATGAGGACCAGCTTCCCCGTCTTCCAACGAAGCGGGAACTGGCCTCTCTCCAAGCATGCGCTTAGGAGCCCCTCCAGTCGGGGCCCGAGAGCCTCAAAGGCCAGGACCCAGGCTTTGCCAGGCAAGCCGTTGGGTCCCGGGGCGGTATTTTTGGCCTTGAGCCGTCCTACCACCACTCTCAGGTCTACCCCAGCCACTTCCGGGACGTCGTCGTCGTCGTAAACCAGCATACCTGAGAGATATTTCTCGACGGTATGTAAAGCCAAGTCAGAGGCCCATGGGCGGCATAAAAACTCTGACACCAGGTTAGGCACTAACCACACGATAAAGAAGAAGAAGATCTCATTTTTTACATTTTTAAATATTTCTTAAAAAAAAGACAGTATTAGTTTGAGCCTCATGTGGGACACTGCAGGGCAAAGGCCTCCCTTCCCTCTTTCTATTTGTCTCTATCATGGGCTATTTGGGCCCAATCCAGCGTCCAAGAGTCCAGCTCGTCACGCCACCTCCTTCTGGGCCTTAACATGATTATAACATCAAAATTGCAGGTGCTCGTAAACCAGCATTGTTGTGCTAGTATGGGCAAATGTATTCATTATGGTGAATAAATTAATGTTATGTAAAACGACATAATTGAAAATGGATAATATAGCAAATTAATTTATGGATTAAAATTATTATGACACTTGATCGATTATGATCAATGAAATGAGTGAAAATGATTTTATGTAATTTCACGATTATGGCAACTGAAGCGTTATTTCTAATGAAATTATGGCAAATACAAGTATGGTATATAAAATTATTGCATTTTAAATTATGTCAAACATTAGTAAACCGGTATTTATACTAAACAGTGTCTCTTTTGCACGTTTTGCGAACTAAACGACGACTGGAATAAATAATAACTTCTTTGCAAAAAAAACGGGCGGTTTTGATTAAAAAAACTATTTTACTGGCACGTTATAAAGAGTCTGGGTATGAAAAAAAGTTAATATCGAATTCGAAACTTTTTTATTTAAAAATAACAATCCCTTTTTCAGTTTGTGACTTTTTACTTACTTTTCGCGGGTTTGCGGTTAAAAGGTTAGCATGCAACTAAAACTAACTTCTCGTTATTTTTAGTAGAATAATTTATGTTTGTCACATAATCCTGCCTTATCGTGACTTAAAACAGGTATCTTTATGTCGATTGTAATGGCAGAAAAAGCAAGAGCTAGTTTTTCTAGCGCTGCTGGAAAAGGGGTGTAACCAATGTTATGTCTCACAGCGGTTAAACGTGAGTCGTTCAACCGTCCAAAGAACGTGGACTCGATACCAAGAGACAGGTTTCGTTCAGAGAAGGTAAGGTTCTGGGAGAATACGTTGCACACAACCACGAGACGACCTCTTTTAGTGACTCAGGCGCTGTGGAACCGCAAATGCAGTTACATAGACCTCAAAAGAAACCTTGAAGAGGTAAGAGGAGCACAAGTTAGCCTATGGACAGTGAGGAGGAGGCTTTTAGCGGCTGAGATACACAGTCGCCAAGTTACTCCGTGAGCACCGGACCGCTCGATTGCGGCTCGCTAGAAATTACCTATCTTGGACACTAAGTAACTGGAGTAGCGTACTCTTCTCCGATGAGGCTCGAATTTGTCTGAATGGGCCGACTTCGGCGAGTGTTGACGAAGACCAGGGGAATGCTATGCCGACGTGTGTTTTGAAGAAATCACCCCTTATGGTGGAGGGTCCGTTATGTTTTGGGCGGGCGTAACTTCCAGCTACCGTACAGAGATAACATTCATTGAAAATGGCTCACTAAATGCGCAAAGGTACATTATAACAGAAATCCTTTGTCAACATGCACAACCCGCACTAACTGTAATTGGTGAAGATGCCATTTACATGGACGATAATGCTCGGGCCCACCGTTCTGGCGACGTAGATGTAATATGCAAGAGGTCGATATTCGTCGTTTGGATTGGCCAGCGCTGAGCCCTGATCTTAACCCTGAGTGTGAACACATTGCACAGGACACCATCAATCCTGGTGGAAAGCATACCAAGACGATTACATGCCGTAATCGCTGCAAGGGGAGGTCATACTCGTTATTATTTTTTTATTTTTTCATGTCTTTTTTTATTAAAATACAATAAAAATACTCGTAGTCTTAATTTAATTATACCCATAAAAATGTCCATTTTAACACTGCTCTCTGTTTACATAAATTGACTAAAACACCGATTCCAGGACTTAAGTGTTAAAAACTATGTTCTCATTGATAAAAATTTCTAGTCATTTATGCTAATGACAAACTAAAACTATTAATATTATCCATAGAAAAGTCAATGACTGTTAAGTGCCTGTTTTTTTGCAAAGGAGTGTATTATAAATAACAAAGCTAGCAGCGTGACCGTACCAACTTTATTTGAGTGCAAGTGTTAACAAAAATAATATTTAACTACGTTTTGCAGGTGGATGGTGTTGAAATTAATTTACCAAAATTATACCACATGGTGCAACGGCACGGCGGTCTTGAACAAATCATCAACAGGAAACGATGGGGCAGGGTCGTAGACGATATGAATTTTAAAAATTTTATTAAATTTCGGCCCGCCTTCTAACGTTAAAGATATCGAGGAGGAATACTGGCGCCTCGTGACGCATGGCGCCGAGCATACGAGCGTGAACAGCGCGTCTGTTGACACCGGCGAGGAAGGCTACTTTACTAAAAATAAGGACGAACCTTATGGCTCTCACCCATGGAATCCCAAGGTACCCTTTCTCGCTCTACACAGACTGCTTTGAATATAGCCGACATCGGAATTGCTTTACGAGTTTTGATAAAACAAACTTCTCTTGGAATAAAACTATCGTAACAGCCACATTGGTCTGAAAGCAAATATAAGCCTTGGAAGTATTATCATGTGTTATGTACACATGTGGCATTCAACTTTATGGTAGTAAAGCAATTATGGGGTTGACTTTACAGTGGCCATAGTTACAGGTCTATTCATTCACAAATTTGTTCCAGATGGTTAGTCAGAATCGTCGCAACGTGCTTTCCTACCTAGATAATATAATTGGGCTAACCGTACCCACCCTACTGTTGGGAATGCTCTTCTCCACTTCTTGCTGGCACAAGGATCCGCATCAAATAACCTGGATAGAATATCAACTCAAAGGACCACCCAGAATATGGTAAGTTAAAATGATTTTCAAATCAGTAATACCTCTATTACTTATTTGTTCTTATACTCTACTTAACGTTAAGTCATGATGAGCGACTTGTTAAACTATCACTTTTTTTAAGTTAATTCGTCTCGTAACATTAGCCGGCGTGGACACCATAGTTATAATTAAACATTTTTTTTTTGTATTTTGTGTTTATTTATTATAGTTTGACATTTTATGAATATTTTTTTCAAGTATAGTATTATTATTTTTCCGATTTCTTTGACATTATTTACTTTTCAAGTGTTCTTTTATTTTATGTTTATTACTGTGAATATGTGGACTATGCGGTCATATTGTTATTCATTATTTCGATTTAGCTTAGTTTAACAATTATCTGGCAGTTTGAGTACTTTATGCGGCCTACCCAAATGTCCTTTCTTTGCTATTGTTCGTCGTTTTCGTTGAGCTCCTTGGGTTATGAGTCTAGCTACACGATCACTGACGAATGCTTGCACTGACTGGACAGGTCCACTCAAATTTTTGTGGTTCTTTCATCAAACACCATCTTAGGCACTAATATGCATGGTTCTCATGTGATTTGACCAATGTCTGGACTTTAAAAAAGACAGTGACCTCTGAGTTTGTTTCGGCTGTTTCTGCTCAGAGTAGTCGGATACGAAGCACCGGCTCCATCTAGCTTTTAAATATAACATTATGTGACGTGTAAAAGTGTTAATTAAAACCAATTTACAGAAATAAATATGATTTATGATTTTTTTGATGAGATGATCTATAACTTATACATTTATTCCACTTTTTTTAATTGTAATCGTATTATATTAAGGTATGGGATACCAGAAACTCAGACGGAGTCCTTCAGGAGGGCCGTAGAAATTTTTTGCCCAACGTCTGCCCAAAACAAAAGTCTGTGGCTGCCGACGGACATCATAATGATCCCGCCGGACATGCTGCGTCAGCACAACGTGACGCTGTCGCGCGTGGAGCAGAGGCCGGGCGAGTTCGTCATGGTCTTCCCCAACGCCTACACGTGCTGCATCAACACCGGCTACACGGTTGCCGAAAGCGTTTACTTCGCGCCGCCGTCCTGGCTCAAGCGGCTGTGGACCGTCTTCAAGGTAACTTCAAGTTATTTGTGTTCATTGTAAAAATCTACTTTTACATTTATGTTGTTAAAAGGAGACCCGTGAAAGTTGCGAGCCGATAATGTTCGCTATGGAACATCTACTCTACAACATCGCAAGAGACCCAACAGCAGAAGAAGAAATTCTGCAGGACGCGCAGCCACTATTCGAAAGAATGTTGCATGAAGAAGTGACGAACAGGCAGATGCTACAAGAGAGGGGTGTCTCTTTCGTTCAGGAAGTATGATAATAATATATCAATTTTAAATTTGCACTTTAAAAAAGAAAGCTTTACCGCCATACAAAATTTCGTTTGTGTTGTTATTTTCTACTAAGTGTCAACATAAGTGTCGACATTCATAATTAGAAATAGGTGTGCTAGTTACACAGTGTAACAGTATGTTTCACAGATCGATAAAGATAATTACTGGAACAATCAATTAATTAATAGCGGGTTGGTACACCTACATGTTGTTACTGGAGTGGCATGGCAGTGTTGATCGCGCCTGTGCTTTATTCGGTGCCCAAGCGCCGCTTCATGTTGTCGTTGACGGTGTTAAGCTCCTTTACACTCACGTGCACGAGAACTTGGACGTGGCTAACGTCCGCGTCTCTATACTTATCTGTGTCCAAAAACATTAGAGCATGTTCCAGGCACAGTAAAGTATTGCGTCCGGAGAGCCCCTTTACCTGTATTAAATAAAATAAAAAACTATAACGTAAAAAATTAAAGAAATTAGACTTCTAGTACGTACACTGCAGGCCAAAAGTTTAAGACCACCTTAATTGAAGTAGGAAAATAAAGTAAAACACCAATAAAATATTAAATGTTTAATTAACCAGTTTAACTATCTAATCAATTAGTCACTAATTAGTGTTTATTGACTAATTGTAATTTAAAAAAATAAGGAAATATTAACAGTGTAAGGGCATGAGCCTTTCCAATTAATGTTAAATGTTAATAAAATATATGTTAATGTTCAAAAAGATATTTAATACGAAATTGCACTAAATAATATAATAATAGAAAATGTTATAAAAATGTGTAAATGTTGCGCGAGCTCGATGTTAAACCGAAGACTGACGTACTTGTCTACGTGACGATACTACATTTTATAAATTGACTAAATTTGCAGTATTTTAACTAGAACAAGGTACAATGTGCGGTTGCTGACCGTACATCTTGGCGGGGCCAAAGTAATACTTAAGATAATTTAAAAAAAGAATATTTTACCAATGTAAATAAAAATCATAAAATGAAAACAATATAAATAAAAATAATTTTAAGTCAAATGTTAAAAGAATGAGGTGTCGCGTAGGTATTAAGTTCTATGTTTTCAGTGGATGCTGCAGCCCTTGGTGGCTTCCGTGGCGGTAATCTGGTGGACGCGCCGGCGGCGCTGACGGTGACCATGCCGCTGCGTTTGCAGTACACGTAGGCTCCTCCCGCGACGACTATTGACAAGATCAGAAGTCCCATCGTAGAGTATGAAACGATGTATTGATGCACATCGTGTTGCGACATTTCAGCCTGTTTTGTTTGATCTTCCAATTCTTTCAACGAATTATGTAGTTTTTCATAATCGTTTCTAACAAATTGCGTGTTCTGTTGTCGAGTTGATAAATCAAGCGGCTGGACAGATGTTAAATTGTTGATGTCATCCAGATCTATCAGTGGTATTTCCGGGTTGACATATACTTTGTTTGTGTAGTAAACTTGTGTGTAATATGTTTCTTCGTTGTTTCTAATTATACATCCTTCCTTCGCTTCTAAAATTCCTGTTAAATGTATTGCCTTTGTAGTCATACGACCTTCACAGATGATCTGCAGTTGGCAACCCGTACAGCAGACATAGAGCCAGGTATTAGGTTTTTGTAATGGTGTCCATTTATTGTTGCAGGAATCGGATGTGTAGATACATTTTGACAGTGTAATGTTTGTTATTGCGCCGATTTCGCATGGAATTTGATAATTTCTCATGTTACGTGTTGGTTTGTTTAGTGAGCATACATATGTACTTGGTTCTATTTTAATACAATGTTCCAGGTCACTGTCTGTGAGCTGCATGTATGTCTCCTTTCTTATATTGACTGCAACATATTCTGAATTTGTTTTCATTGTAAGTGAATGGTTGTTATTTTTTATCATCGGAATAGGAACTGTTTTATAAATAGTGAATGGAGTGTCGCCTGTTAGTGGCAATGTAATTTCGATGATAAAATATTTATCAATTAACCTAGATTTTACCTCTAGTAGTTTGTATATGTCAGCTAATTGATTTTGGATGTTGTCAACGGGTATCGATAATTGTTGTGGCAATTGTCCAGAGATTATGTTGAGCTCCTGAAAGAGCTGATTCTGCGGTAAAAGTCTGGTGTCTACATGACCATGGTGAATGTTAATAGCTGTGTCTAAAAGCATGTTTTGGATGTGACGCAGCTTAGACAGAATTGTTGAACTAGTCAGAGCCATAATGTTAAAGTAGTTCAAAGCTTCGTCTTGCTCAACAGCCTTACCCAATTTCTGTAAATAGGTCTCTGTAGCGTTAAGATGTTGATCTAAGAGATTGAACTGAGTGTTCATCGCCTCTTCATTTCTCTTTAAAATGTTGTTATGTGCCTCAATGATTGATGTTTGACCTTTGATAAGATTCAATAAATGGTCTCTGTTATTTTGCAATGTTTCTATGTCCTTTTTGTATTGTGTTGCGAATCTTTCATCTAACACGCCGAATAGACTGTTTGCCAGGTAACCTATTCCATTGACAAGACCTCGGGTAACGCGCCCCCTTGTCTGCCCATGATGTGTTTCCAACAAGTAATTGTTATGATCAAGTTCGTTAAGTTCCTGTTCAAATTCAGTCATAATGGTTTTGCACATCGTTTGATATGCAAATTGCTCACATCTTTCTCCCAGGTGTTTTACAACTCTATGAATGTTTTCCATGCCTTGCCAGTAAGATGTCATGTTATAGTAGGTAACAATCTTCCAGTCATCATGTACGCTTTGCAAATTGCCAATTTTATCAAAGTACACTGCTCTATTTGGTTCAAACGGTGTGATATTTATGGCGTCACTGCTTTGCTTTGTGGGCTGAAATAATGTTATTAATGTTAAGAGTATACATAGCAGGCTGGAACTTATATTCGTTGATTTGAATCGTTTTTTCCTGTTAGTGTTATTTATTGTAGATTTTTGTTTATCAGTGCAGATTTTGTCATTGGAGGTGGTGGTGTCAGGTATTTCTACATGAGATTCTGGTATTGGGAGTTTAACTAATTTTGTTATTGGTCTTGTTAGTAGCCCTGTTTTTGTTTTCATCGTCACAACTCTGACCAGATTGTCTCTACCCGGGTGAACCTCCAGTATTCTGCCAAGTGCCCATTTCGCAGGAGGAAGGTTGTCTTCTTTGATTAAGACAATATCTCCTATGGATAAATTATTTGTTTTGTTCAGCCATTTACTACGAACTTGAAGTTGTTGCAGGTATTCTGACGACCATCTGGTCCAAAACCCTTGCTTCATTTTGTTTAGTAACTGCCACCTATGTCTAATGTGGATGTTTTGCTTTTCGACATTTTCTGTTGGTAAGAATGTTACTGGTCGGCCAATTAAAAAATGTGCAGGAGTAAGATAATCAATATCGTCTATGTGTTCCGTTAACGGGCAAAGTGGTCTAGAGTTCATACAGGCTTCGATTTGAGTAAGCAGTGTTAAAAACTCTTCATATGTCAACTTTTGCTCTCCTAGAACACGCTTTAGGTGATATTTCATTGACTTTACTGCAGCCTCCCAAAGTCCTCCCGCAGTCGGCCAGCTTGGGGCGTTGAAATGCCACTCTATCCCCATCTCTGTGTTCCTTCTCGATAAAGTGTCGTTGTTAAATGTTTGTGAGATATGCAGTTGTTTGGCTAATTCCCTTTCGGCTCCAACAAAGTTTGTTCCGTTGTCGGAGTATATATGTTTCGGGCAGCCTCGTCGCCCAATCAAGCGGTTGAGAGCCAGTATAAATGTTTGTGAAGATAAATCTGATGCAAGTTCTAAGTGCACCGCCTTTGTTGCCATGCATACGAATACAACGACATAACCTTTACTCGTTCTGACGCCTCGACCTTTGTTTAGTTTAACACTAACAAACCCCGTGAAGTCCACCCCTGTGTGATAGAATGGTGGTGATTGCGTTATCCTCTCACTGGGTAGGTCGGCCATTAATTGATATTGCTTCGATGGTTTGAAGCGACAGCATTTTACACAGTCTTGAAGGTATTTTTTAATAGTGTTATTTCCTCCTGTTATCCAATATTTTTGTCTCAATGTAGCCATAGTTAGTCTCGCTCCACCGTGTAGTGTTGTCACGTGTGCACGGGAAATGAGAAGATACGCCAGCTTGCTGTTTTTTGGAATGATAACAGGATGTTTTGTTTCTTCAGGTAAGTTTGAATTCTGTAGTCTCCCTCCGACGCGTAATATGTAATTTTCATCTAGGTAAGGGCAAAGTTTCTGAAGTCCTCTATTGTTGCTTACCCTTCCTTTTGTTTTTAAATCTTGGATTTCTTGTCCGTAATGTTCATTTTGTACATGTTTTATAATTATGTTAGTAGCGCATCGAATATCAGCGAGTGTTAAATTACATTGTTTTGACGCGGGCGGGTCATTCATGTTTGTATGATTCATAGCTGCGACTTCCCTGTGACGATTGTTTTGT
Source organism: Standfussiana lucernea (assembly GCA_964057025.1). Lineage (NCBI taxonomy): Eukaryota > Metazoa > Arthropoda > Insecta > Lepidoptera > Noctuidae > Standfussiana > Standfussiana lucernea. The sequence continues at coordinate 5,618,076 of OZ059783.1, forward strand.
GACGCGTTTGTTATGAAACGCGACACCCAAGCTATGATGCGTATTATAATCATAATACAGCTGTTCTTGTTAAGGAGTTCTGTTACAATGTTTATGTTTTTGGTTTCTGTAGTTCGTGACGTAACTGCATGCACCTTTTTAACTTCTATTTCTGGTATGGCCACCGTGTTATATGTTTCAGGGATGTGTTCACTGTTAAGCCATTCGGGTCCATCAAACCACAGAGGAAAGTTGTGTAACTGAGACGGTAGTAGTCCACGTGACGCGCAGTCGGCCGGGTTTTGCTCCGACCTAACGTGTTTCCAACTCCCGGCGGGCACTACAGATGTTATCTCCTGAACTCTGTGTCCGACATAGGCTTTCCATCGCGAGACATCGCCTTTTAGCCAACCAAGCACGATCATTGAGTCCGTCCATGCTGTGACTTTAATGTTAGGTTTATCGAGGCAATGTTTTATTTTCTTTACCAGTTGAGCTAGCAGCTGAGCACCGCATAACTCTAGTCTGGGAAGTGTTTGTTGTTTTTGGATTGGAGCAACCTTTGTTTTTGCCGCAACCAATGCAATTTGTTGCTGTTTTCCCTCTGTAACTTTACTGTATACCACGCACGAAAATGCTTTTTCCGATGCGTCGCAGAATGCGTGTAATTCCCAATCCTTGTTTACTTCTAGCCCAAGCCATCGGTTAATTTTGAAAGGTTGCATATTTGTTAATTCAGTTTTTAGTGTTCTCCATTCCTTTTCTATTTCATCTGGAACAGTATCATCCCATTCGATTTTGTACCTCCAGATCTGTTGGAATAAAATTTTTGCCTTGATTGTTATTGGGGATAGCAACCCCAAGGGATCAAAAATTGTTGATATGTCACTTAAGATTTGCCGTTTTGATGAATTTTTGTTAATGCCAATGTTGGTTTTGTTTTTTAATGTGGGTGAAAATATGAATTCATCTTGTTTCGGATCCCATGACAATCCTAATGCTTTGGAAGCTGATGCCTCTGTAAAGCACAAACTGACGGGGCTAACCATATGTTCTGGCAGATCTTCTAGCAGTTGATGTTCGTTACTGGACCACTTTCTGAGATTGAACCCTCCTTCTTTCAATAGCTGTATAAGTTGGTTTCTTGTATCTCGGGCCTCCTCTATGGTATCTTTTCCGAATAACGCATCATCTACAAAAAATTGGTTGAGCAAGATGTTTTTAGCTTTCGGATACTTGTCACCTTCATCCATCGCTAGTTGTTGAAGTGTTCGTAGTGCTAAGAACGGAGCGGCCTTAGTACCATAGGTGACTGTACATAGCTGATATTCTCTTAGCAGTTGCCGTGGATTGGTCCTCCACACTATTTTCTGTAAGGGTTGATGTTCTGGATGTACCATTATAAATCGGTACATTTTCTCAATGTCTGATGTTAAGACATATTTGTATTGTCTCCATTTCAGCAAGATGCTAAGGATATCTTTTTGTAGATTCGGTCCCGCTTCCATTAAGTCATTCAGACTGTGTTTTGAACTGGTTTTTGCCGACGCGTTGAACACAACTCTAAGTTTCGTTGTGATAGCACCTGGTCGCAATACTCCGTGGTGCGGGAGAAAATATTCAATGTTTTTGTTCTTATTGTCGTTTTCGACTTGTTCCATGTGACCCATTTCTTCGTATTCCTCTATAAAAGCTTTGTAATCCTTTGCGAATGCATGATTTTTAGCCATCTTTCGCTCTAGTTGTTGAAATTGAGCGATGGCCTGTGGTTTCGATGTTCCTAAGTGTTCAATAAAATTGTCCTTGAGTGGGAGGCGAACTTGGTATCGCCCATCAGGAAGTCGTGTTGTTGTCTCTTTGTACAGCTGTTCGCACTTGTTGTCAGGGTTCACATCTTCTTTGTTTTCTTGCAATGACTCCTGTTCCCAGAATTGGGCAAGATCCTGAATGTTGTTAATGATTACATGGCAATTGAATGTTTTGTAATTACCACATACTACCCAGCCTAATTGTGTTTGTTGTGCTATGATGGATGACGTGTTTGTTTTTATTAATCCCTCTAACAATATTTCGGAATATATATCGGCTCCCAATAGTAAGTCTATATCCTGAGATATGTTAAAATCAGGATCAGCGAGTTGTAAATGTTGTATATGTTCGAAGCTACCTCTATTTACTGTTTTACTTGGCAGTTTGTTTGTTATTTTCTTCATAATAAATGCATTAATGTTAATGTTGAAGTCATTATAAATAGCTTGGCATTTAAGATGGAGCACTCCTTTACACTTGGTGGTGGCTGAATCACCAACACCTGACACCACCGCGCTCATCTTGTTTCGTTTTAGCTGCAATTTTTGTGCAGCATTTTCTGTAATTAGGCTGACCTGAGAACCCTGGTCTAATAAAGCGCGTAAAATGATCGTAGTTCCATCATAGGCTATTGTTTTGACCTGGGCTGTGGCTAGCAGTACCTCATTTGAGTTGTCATGTGCTAAGTGCGTGTTCAATTGTTGACCTACATTAGCCCTGCCGGTTCTCGATTTCGCAACTCCAATCGCCTCATGCAAAATGCTGCTATGCGGCTCATCGCAGTGCTTGCACTTTTTTTCCGACGAACATTTTTCGCCGTTATGACTAAACAGGCAATTCAGACATACATGTAGGTCGTTAGCGGCTTTTAACCTTTCGTCTGGTGACATACTTAAAAATTCTCTGCAATTATAGAGCCCGTGTTGCTTATTACATTTAGGACAAATTATGTTGGAATTATGAAATGTTTGCTTGTTATGGAATGTTCTCGGCATGTTCTTAGTTCCACCTTGAATGGTCTGTTGCTGCCCCTTAGGCTTGCCGTATGTTGTATTATGAACTGTTTTGGGCTGAATGTTTTGCTGTTGACTGTTAAAGTTTCGTGGGCGGTTCGAGTTTGTACCCGATTCCATTGACATGAACTTGGTTTCGATGAATTTCAGAAACTCGTTTAATGGTGGCATTTCCCTTGGATTTTCCATGGATTCTTTGAAGGACTGGCGTGTGTCTGCGTCCAGCTTTTGCATTAATATGTGAACCACTAAGGGGTCCCAACTAGAAGTTTCGTATTGTAGATTCTTAATTGCTTGAAGGCACTCAATGGTCGTATCATGCATTCTTTTCAGTAGAGCTGCCGTCGGGGTTTGTATATTGGGTAGACTCAGTAAAATGTTTGCTTGGTAGGTAAATAACAATCTCTTATTATCGTATCTCTGTTGAAGTATCTGCCAACTAGCTTCGTAGTTATCAGCACTAATGTTGCATTTTTTGGGCATTAGATATAAAAGTGTTACGATGTACGATTTCGACGAACAAGGCCTTAAATGTTGTCCACTGGGCATAGCTGCCACTGAAAATCGGAAGTTCAATTTTGGGCGTAGATTTTTCCTGATGTTTGTTATCCCAAATCCTCTTGTTAATTTGTTCCTTGCTGTATTCATACAGCCTCTCTAGTCTGTTATAATCACTTTCAAATGCTTGAGTGTTGACCAACATGTTATCGAGCTTCCAATAAGTGCTATCGACTTTTTCCCAACGTTGCGTAACTGTTCTCAGTTTATCTTCAAGTTGCCACTTTTCTTTTAAATTTTCAATGTCCATGTTCCGTACTGTTCTCTCAAACGCCTTGATGTTCGACCGCTGCTCATTTATCATATCTTTAGTCCGTTGATCCATAACTAACTCTTCATTTGACGTGTTCTTCACACCATCCGCGATCACGTTGCCTTCCTGTTGTTCTGGAACTTTTTCTGGAGGACCTGACCTTTCTTCTTCTTTTTGCAGCTGACTAAACGAAGTAAATTTTTCGTCTTCGATTTTCGCCAATAATCTTTGTTTCGACTTATTTATCATACACTTCGTTTCTTCGTATATTTGTTCCAAACGCTCGTAAATGCGATTCTCGTAATAAGGTCCAGACTTCTTGCCTTCAAACAAGGCTAATTGGACGTCGTTCTTTTTAAACTCACTCCAATACCCCTCCAGCTTTTCAAGTCTGTCATTATGATACTCAAGAGTGGTTTTACGTGTAGAGCTATCTTTCTTAAAGTTTTCATTGATTCGTTTGATAGCCTCAAGATTTGTAGATTGAGAGTTAAGTAAAGCATCGTAAGAAGACATTTTTGTTTGCCGGCGGTTAGTGCTCACAATAAACCCAAAATTTCAGAAAAGAAGGTAATATGGAACGTGCTCACCGGATTCGCTGCTTACGCTTGCTGCATATACTGCTTCACCCCGATCTGTGTAACTCTCACTCAATATCACTGTTCACACTATTTTCAATGTTCTGTTGAATGTTCTGTTTAATGTTCAAATGTTCCCGCGAGAGAAAACGTACCACGGCACTGATTTTACTCTTAACGGCTCGAAGGACCAAAATGTAAGGGCATGAGCCTTTCCAATTAATGTTAAATGTTAATAAAATATATGTTAATGTTCAAAAAGATATTTAATACGAAATTGCACTAAATAATATAATAATAGAAAATGTTATAAAAATGTGTAAATGTTGCGCGAGCTCGATGTTAAACCGAAGACTGACGTACTTGTCTACGTGACGATACTACATTTTATAAATTGACTAAATTTGCAGTATTTTAACTAGAACAAGGTACAATGTGCGGTTGCTGACCGTACAAACAGTCCACGCGAAAAAAGGCTATAGTTAACTGAACTGATGTTTTATCAAAAAATCCTCCTTTACACTGTATGACTTTTTTCACAAGTCTCGGCATACGAGCAATCAATTTGTTGATGGTGTCTTGTGATATATTGCTCCAACTTTCGCATAAAGCATTCCACATTTCTTCTTGCGAGGATGGGCCACGATTACGGACGTTCCTGTCAAGCTGTTCCCACAAAAGTTCAATTGGATTGAGATCCGGGCTCTGAGGAGGCCAAACCATGTTTTTTAACACCCCTTGCGCCTCTTTCTCTTCTAAATATCCTCTGCATAATTTGGAGCTATGCTTTGGATCATTATCTTGTTGGAATATGAATGCGTCTCCAATTAATCGCAACCCGGAAGGAACGGCATTTTGTTCTAAAATGTTTTTGTACTGTTCCTTTTTCATAATTCCTTCAATTTTGACCAAATCGTCAGTTCCTTGGCTAGAGAAGCAACCCCAGACCATAATTGAGCCACCGCCATGCTTGACTGTTGGGACTACACAGTCCGGCTCCATCTTTTCTAGAGCATTGCGTCTCACGTAAATTCTTCGTTTTGAACCGAATAGTTCAAACTTGGATTCATCGGTCCAAAGAATTTTTTTAAAATCTTCTTCAGTCCAATCTCGATGGGCAAGAGCCCACTGCATCCGCTTTTTCTTGTTTTGTGGCCTTAGCAGAGGTTTTCGGACGGCGATGCGACCATACAACTTTGCATCTCTCAGTCGCCGTTTTACTGTAGTCAATGATAAAGGTTTAACTCGGGTTTTGTTTACTTCAACGCGGATTTCTGGTGCTGTTAAGCGTCTATTTCGCTTGCTGGTAACAACAATGAAATTATCTTCACTAGACGTGGTAGCTCTCGGCCTTCCCGAGCGTGGACGATCTTGAAAACTGCCTGTCTCCCTGTATCGAGTTATTGTGCTATGAACACAAGTCGTCGATAACTTCAGTTGTGAAGCAATCTCACGTTCGGATTTGCCTTCGTTATGCAAAACAACGATGGCAGAACGCACTTCACTGCTAATTTCGCGTGCTTTTCCCATTTTAAGACGTCTTCACTGTAGAAACCATAAGTTTAGACTAACTGAGATTGTTTGTGAACAACCCAAGTAAACTCAGGTAAAAATAAATTGAAACTACGTGTTTTCAGAAGCTAAATAATCCTTAATATTGACCAATGCCAAACAAATGCAAAGTAATAAGTAATGAGCACACAATAAACATATTATTAGGACTCTACCACCTGGGGTGCAAAGTCAGAAGTCTTCCACGTGTGCCGAGCGGCTGCTGGTCCCTCCCGATACGTCTGGAGGGATGAGCAGCTGCTCGGCCGGTGCACCCTGGGCGTGGCAGTAATCATCCCCCGGGGATGAGAGGAAATTGGAATTTCCATTTCCTCTCATCCCTCGGGGAGTGTTACTGCCGCTGCCAATTATTCTGACAAAGGAGGGGTCCAACCTGGACCAACGGGGTGTTGTTCCGCGTGACCCTCTGAAGAGCAGAGGGCACAGCGGAGGAGCATGGACGGGCTTGGTGTGCACTCACCCTGCCTCCGAGCAGACAGTGAAGGACTGCGTCCGTCACTGTCACCGTCGATCTCGTAATCCCATCGTCGAAGTGTCGTGGATCAAGTCTCGCGGCTTCGATAGGGACCGAGGGTCTTGGCTTAACCGCCCGGACCGCGAGGTAGAAAACCTCTATAAAAAATCACCCCAAACCTCTAAGCGGCGGCGCACCGTGAGGGAGGTTGTTAGCTTGACTAATGGGTAGCTAAATTAGTCGTTAGTGCGAACCACTAAATTTGAGAAAATAAAAAGTTTTTACTCGTGGGAACAATATGGAAAAAATCACACAAAAAACAAATGAAGAGGTGGGGAGTGATGCGGGGTCGAAGTCCGACGCCGCATCCAGCGATGGGAGCGCGGGAGGCTCAGGGAGCTCCCGCCTCGAGAGGGCCGGGACTGCTGCGGAGAACAGCAAGTTCTTCCGCAAGCGGTCCAGGCAGGAGGGCGACCTAGAGTCGACTTCCGGAGAGGAGTTGGCCTCGTCCCGAAAGATCTCCACCAGCAGACGCGGTGGGATCCAAAGCAAGAGGGGGGGGCTCACTGCCTCCGAGAGGTCGGCAAAGTTGGCCGAGAAGGGGCGCCACCCGGGCTTTACTGCTCCCGGGTCTGGCGAAGAGGCGGGTGCGACTGGCGGCTCCGAGGCGGAGCGTAAGGCCAGGTTCGCAAAGGAGGTGGAAGCCGCAATCCGGGGCGTGGCCGCGAAGGTAAAGCCTTCGACCAAACACAAGGCCATCCCCGCGGCTTCCGCCTCCATTTTGGCGGCTGCGGAGGCCCACTATGTGGGGCCTCCGTCTGATGAGGTGGCCAAGCTGCGGGCGGAGGTGTCCCGTCTGGCGACCTGCATGGAGCTTCTCCAACAGGAGAACTCTAAGCTCCGTGCAGACCTGGCCAGCCTGCGGGAGGCTGGCTCCAGCGTGGCTCCTCCAAGGGGGGGACCACAGCAGCGGCAGCAGCAAAGCCAGCCCGTGCCCGTGGAGAACCAGGTTTTGAACCTGGTTCGGCAGGAGCTGGCTGCCTTCCAGACGCGGTTCTCCGTCCTGGAGGGTATTGTCCTGCGTCCCCCCTTGACGGCGAACAAGGCGGCCGCGCCGAAAGCGGCCTCGTACGCGGCTGCTGCTGCAGCTGCCGCCCCCGGGACCAATCAGCCCTCTAGCAGGGCTGCGTTGCCCCCCGCTGATAAGTCGGCTCCGGCGAAACCGGTGCCGGCCAAGAAGGCGGCGGGCAACAAGAAGAAGGGCAAGGCGGCTGCACAGGCGGCTATTGTGCCGGCGCCAGCGGCGAGTGGGCCAACGCCTGCGGCACGTCCGCCCCCGCCACTGCCTCCCCAGCCCACTACACCTTCCGCGGCTGATGCCGGATGGCAGGTGGCTGGGGAGAAACAGAAGGGGCGGAAGGCGGCCAAAAAGGCCCGGAATGAGGAGCGGCAGCGCCAGCACCGGGCGCGAAAGGTCGCGGCTAGGCTCCGCGCCCCTAAAACCGCGGCTGTAGTAATCACGCTACAGCCAGATGCGGAAAAGAGGGGCGTGTCCTACCGCGACCTGCTGGCGAAAGCCAAGGAGACGGTGAACCTCGGTGAGCTCGGGATCACCGGGGGCCTCCGGCTGAAAGTCACCGCGACAGGGGCTCGCATGCTGGAGATCCCCGGTGAAACCAGCGGCTCGTCCGCAGACGCTCTGGCGGAAAAGCTCAGAGCGTCCCTAAACGCGGACGAGGCCCGAGTCTCCAGGCCTGTCAGATGCGCAGACCTGCGCATCTTGGGTCTGGACGACTCGGTGACCGAGGAGGAGGTGGTGGCCGCCGTCGCCAGGTCCGGAGGGTGCCCTGCTGAGCAGGTCAGGGCAGGCGCCATACGTTTCGCCCAACAGGAGTCTCGCCGATTTCGAGAGCTTCCTTGTCGAGTTAGGAGCCGTTGTCGGTCGGTCTCACCCTCGGCCCATTTTGCTTCTCGGTGATCTCAACGCAAAGTCTGCGGCGTGGGGATCACCGGTCACTGACCCGAGAGGCGAAGTGCTGGAGGAGTGGGCCATTACGACGGGCCTGGCCGTCTTAAATCGGGGTTCGGCCTACACGTGTGTGCGGCAGCGGGGCGGGTCGATAGTGGACGTCTCGTTCGCTAGTCCCTCTGTCGCACACCGCGTTCGTGATTGGCACGTGGAAGCGGAGGTGGAGACGTTATCGGACCATCGATACATACGCTTTAATGTCTCCACCCAGACCACTGGAGGTCGTCGCCAATCGGCCCCCCGAAGAGACGGCCCGCGTTGGGCGCTGAAACGCCTCGACAGGGAGGCTCTTGAAGAAGCCGCTATCGTCCATGCCTGGACCCGGGAGTCGGCAACCGTCGGTCCCGTCGACGTCGAACAGGAGGCGCAGTGGTTTAGCGATGCAATGACGCAAATCTGCGACGCGTCCATGCCACGCGTCTCCTCTCTGTCCGCGAGACGCCGCGTGTACTGGTGGTGCATCGAGGTCGAGCGGCTGCGCGTCGAGTGCGCAGACGCGAGACGCCCGTACACGCGATGTCGGAGAAGACGTCCACGGGACCCCGACGAGGAAGCCGCGCTGTATGAGGTGTACCGCGCGGCGAAGGAGGCTCTGTGGTTGGCCATCGGCGAGTCGAAGACGCGCTCCAGAGAAGAACTGCTCGCGACCCTAGACGGGGATCCGTGGGGGCGCCCTTATCGCAGGGTCCGAGGGAAACTTCGGCCATGGGCTCCCCCACTAACGGAAGGTCTTGAGCCGCAGTTTCTGGAGCGAGTGATCTCGGCCCTCTTCCCTGAAAGAGTCGAGTACGAGCCACCGCCGATGGTTCTGCCCACAGCTGCAGAGCCGGAAGAAGAAGAAAGCGAAACCATCCCAGAGGTGACACAAGCGGAGGTAAGCGCGGCCGTGTTGCGGCTCCGGGCAAAAAACACTGCTCCGGGGCCCGACGGAGTGCCTGGCCGCGCTCTGGTCCTCGCCCTGAAGGAGTTGGAGCCCCCACTGAGAGGACTCTTCTCGGCATGCCTTGAGCGGGGCCAGTTTCCTACCAGGTGGAAGGCTGGTCGACTGGTCCTGCTTAGGAAGGCGGGGCGCCCGGCGGACTCGTCGTCCGCTTATCGGCCCATAGTGCTGCTGGACGAGGTGGGCAAGATGCTCGAGCGAATAATCGCAGACCGCCTCGTCAGCCACTTGTGTACAGAGGGGCCGAACCTGGACGACAGTCAGTTTGGGTTTCGGCATGGGCGCTCTACCATCGACGCCATAATGAGAGTGAGAGTCCTAGCGGAGGAAGCGGTGTCCCGGGGTGGGGTGTTGCTGGCGGTGTCCTTGGACATCTCCAACGCGTTCAACACCCTGCCCTGGAGTTGCATCAGGGAGGCCCTGCGATACCATCGGGTGCCTTCCTACCTCCGCAACATTGTGGGGGCTTATCTGGCAGGAAGGTGTGTCACCTATACGGGACGCGACGGCACAGGCCGTCGTGAGATGTCGTGCGGTGTTCCACAGGGCTCGGTTCTGGGCCCACCCCTGTGGAACATCGGATACGACTGGGTTTTGCGGTGCGACCTCCTACCGGGAGTAAACCTGACGTGTTATGCGGACGACACGCTGGTCACGGCCCGGGGGAGCTCGTACAGGGAGGCAGCGTTGCTGGCTACGGCTGCGGTCTCACAGGTGGTGAGCCGCATACGACGCCTGGGCCTGGAGGTGGCCCTCAACAAGTCGGAGGCCATTGCTTTTCATGGCCCCCGACGGGCGCCGCCGTCAGGATCACACATTGTGGTCGGGGGGGCCCGAATCGCTGTCGAGTCAACCATGAAGTACCTAGGATTGGTGCTCGACAGCCGTTGGGACTTCGGCCCCCACTTTCAGCGGCTGGTGCCCAAGTTGATGGGCGCGGCGGGCGCGCTCTCAACGCTGCTTCCCAATCTGGGGGGCCCGAGCACCGCCTGTAGGCGGTTATATGTAGGGATCGTGCGATCGATGGCCCTTTACGGGGCCCCGGTATGGGCGACCGACCTGACGGCCAGCACTATCGCGGTTCTGCGCAGACCGCAGAGGGCGATGGCCGTCAGGGTCATACGGGGATATCGCACGATCTCCTACGAGGCGGCTTGCGTACTGGCCGGATCCCCGCCGTGGGACCTGGAGGCGAAGACCCTCGCGACGCTACATCAGTGGCGCGAGGAGGCCAAGGATCGGGGCGAGAGGCTGGTGCAGCGACAGATAACGCTGCGCCGGTCTCAGCTCCGGCAGGTCATGGTGGCAGAGTGGCGGGGGAGGCTAGAGCTCCCTACCGCCGGCCTCGACACAATCGAGGCGATCCGGCCAGTACTCGACGACTGGCTCGGGAGGAAGCACGGCTCCCTGACGTTTCGGGCGACGCAGGTGCTCTCGGGGCACGGCTGCTTCGGGAAGTACCTGTGTCGCATAAGTAGGGAGCCGGACGCTCGGTGCCATCACTGCGTCCGCTGTCTGGAGGACACGGCGCGGCATACGCTGGCCGAATGTGCCGCGTGGGATGAGCCGCGCCGTGCCCTCGTTGCAGAGGTGGGAGGAGACCTGTCGCTGCCGACCGTTGTTCGCTCGATGGTTGGCAGCGCAGAGTCCTGGGATGCGGTGATGTCCTTCTGCGAAACGGTCATGTCGCAGAGGGAAGCTGCGGAAAGGGAGAGGGAGATGACGAGCTCCCGCCCATCCCGCAGCAGACGCACCGGGCGTCGGCAGAGGGCGGATAACGCCCTCTTCCGGCCCCCCTAAACTGGTCCAGGGGCGACGGATTCGGGGACATCCGTCGCCCCCCATCACACTGGACCCGAGACGGTGGCGCGTAGTGTTCCACGCGCGCCTCTCTATGACGTAACGGGGGGAGTTTTGTACACCTCACTCCCCCCCGGGACGAGGCCCGCAGGTCAAGCGGGCCGACACTAGTCCGGGGCAGCGGAAGTCGCATTAGTTCCCGCTGCCCCCCGACGCAAGTGTGCGAGGGAACACCGGTGTGGTTTTAGTCAGTACGAGTCTGACAGACCCCTCCGCTCTCCCCAGGGCGGAGGACATCCATTGAGGATTTCCACATCGGGAAAAAAAAAAAAAAAAAAAAAAGGCGCCATACGTTCGGACCTGTCGGGCATGCGTACCGTTACGGTAAGCTGTCCCGTGACGGCGGCTAAAGCTATCGTGGAGGGCCGAAGGCTACTGGTGGGCTCGGTTTCAGCGCAGGTAAAGCTGCTGGAACCCAGACCTCTGAGATGCTATCGCTGCCACGTGGGGCACCACGTGTCAGTAAAATGCGCCTCGGAGGTGGACCGCAGTGGCCTCTGCTTCAGATGCAGTCAGCCCGGTCACACTTCGGCGGCCTGCTTTGCCACGCCGCACTGTGCTGCATGTGCGGCGGCCGGCAAGCCGGCTGATCACCGGGCTGGGAGCAAGGCCTGCGCTCCACCCTCAAAGGGTAAGAGTAGGCCCTCCGCCGCCTCCACCACCGTCTCCGCCGTCGCTGCCGCGGCAGCCCCCTCTGCCGCTGTCGCCGCCACTGCCGCCGCTGCGACAGTTGCGCCCTCGCAGGGGGCCCGGGAGGGGGAGGCTATGGAGTGCCAATAACGGCCCCATTACGCCTCCTCCAGGCGAACATCAACCACTGCGCCTGCGCCCAGAATCTGCTGCTTCAGAGCTTGGCGCAGTGGTTGATTAACATCGCCGTGGTCGCTGAGCCGTACTTCGTCCTGCCCAGGGAAGACTGGGTGGCGGACCTAAGCGGCTCAGTGGTCATAGTTTCGTCGGCCGCCGCCGGTACCCCGACCCTTGAAAGTGTCAGGAAGGGTCAGGGGTGCGTAGCGGCACGGTTCGGGGAGATCGTAGTGGTGGGTGTCTACTTCTCCCCGAACCGAACTCTCGCCGAGTTCCACAACTCCCTTGCGGAGTTGAGTGTCGTCGTCGGAAGCCATTCCCTCCCTGTGCTTGTCCTCGGGGACTTCAATGCCAAGAATCTGGCTTGGGGTACTCGTTGCACAGACGTGCGGGGAAGGATGGTGGAGGACTGGGCTCTGGAAACAGGCCTGGTCGTCCTGAATCGGGGTACTGTACCCACGTGTGTGCGGATGCGGGGGGAGTCGGTGGTGGACATTTCGTTCGCTAGCCCCGCTCTGTCGCCGCGTGTCGTGGACTGGCGTGTCATGGAGGGGGTGGAGACCTATTCCGACCACCGGTATATCCGGTTTGACGTCTCCGCCCAGTCCTCGAGCGCGCCGGTCTTACAGGCCCCGAGTGGTCCGCGTTGGGCGCTGAAGCAGCTGGACCGGGAGCTCCTCCTGGAAGCCTCGATCGTGCAGGCCTGGGTGACATCACCGGACAGGCCTGCCGACGTTGATAATGAGGCAGGGTGGTTCCAGGAGGCCATGTCCGACATATGTGACGTGGCAATGCCCCGAGTTCGGCCAGGACGCGCCCGGCGTCAGGTGTACTGGTGGTCGCGCGAGCTAACAACTCTGCGCGAGGCGTGCGTCGCTGCGCGACACCCGTACGCCAGGCATCGCAGGCTCCGCATTCGCCCGCCGAATGCGGAAGCCATTGAGGCGGAGCTATATGGGGATCCGTGGGGGCGCCCTTACAAGATGGTGCGGGATAAACTCCGCACCTGGGCCCCCCCACTGACGCAGAGTCTCCGGCCTCAGCTCGTGGAGGACGTGGTGAGCGCTCTGTTTCCCTCGCGAGGGGAACATCCCCCCCCGCCTATGGCTCCGCCACCTGCGGTGCCGGAAGCGGACCACGACGACGACGACGTCCCGGAAGTGGGTAGACCTGAGAGTGGCGGTAGGACGGCTCAAGGCCAAAAATACCGCCCCGGGACCCGACGGCTTGCCTGGCAAAGCCTGGGTCCTGGCCTTTGAGGCTCTCGGGCCCCGACTGGAGGGGCTCCTAAGCGCATGCTTGGAGAGAGGCCAGTTCCCGCTTCGTTGGAAGACGGGGAAGCTGGTCCTCATTCGGAAGCCGGGGCGCCCTGCGGACTCTCCGTCCGCATACCGGCCCGTTGTGTTGCTCGACGAGGTGGGCAAGCTCTTTGAAAGAGTCATTGCAAACCGCCTCGCCGAGCACCTTGTGGGGATGGGTCCGGATCTTGCGGAACACCAGTTTATTACCGTGGCACCGGGCGTCGGGGGCCACGTGGTGGCCCCCGGCCACCGTAGACGCGGGCCTGTGGACGGTGAGCTAAGGGCTAGCTCGCCGTCCCTCCGTCTTAGGACGACAGGCCGTGTCGACGGCGCGTTCGTGTTCCACGCGCGCCTCAAAGAGATGTCAGCATAGGGAAGGGGCCCGCAAGGGCCGATGCCTGCCGGGTGCTGCGGGTTGTTCGAAAGAGATACCGCGGCCCCGGAACACAAAGGGCGATGAAGGAACATGGGTGGGTTTTAGTCAGTAAAAGTCTGACACACCCTCCCGCTCAGCCCAGAGCGGGAGAAGTCATTTGATGATTTCCCATCCGGAGAAAAAAAAAAAAAAGAAAAAAAAAAAAAAGGACTCTACCACCTGGCTCTAGCGCAGCGTTTGTCGGTGATTGAAAACAATAGATGTTTTTTGTAAACATCTATTGTTTTCAATCACCGATCTACTGGATCTGGAGGCGATAGTCCTCGCGCGCCTACATGAATGGCGCGCGGAGGTTCTTCGCCGGGGGGTTACTCCGCTGCCACGGCTAATTGCCGCTCAGCGGACAAACCTCGGGGCCGATCTCATGGTGACATGGAGAGAGCGACTGTCGCAACCCCGTGCAGGGCACGCCACGATAGTGGCGATAAGTCCCCTCTTTGAGGAGTGGCTTGAGAGGCGCCACAGCGTCCTCACCTTCCGCCTGACGCAGGTCCTCACCGGACACGGTTGTTTCGGGAGGTTCCTGCACCGAATCAGGCGGGAGGAGACGCCCGGGTGTTTCAACTGCGAGGATCGACCGGAGGACACGGTGGAGCATACGGTGGAGGTCTGCCCCGCTTGGGCGGAGCAACGCCGTGTCCTCATAGCGGCGATCGGCGGCGGCGACCTCTCGCGTCCGGCCCTGGTTCGAGCCATGGTCCGGAGCGAGACGGAATGGGAAGCCGTCACCTCCTTTTGCGAAGCAGTCATGCTAGCAAAGGAGGAGGCGGAACGTGAGAGAGAGCGTTCCTCCTCACGTCCCAGCCGCCGCGGGAGACGCACCGGGCGTCGGGGGCCACGTGGTGGCCCCCGGCCACCGTAGACGCGGGCCTGTGGACGGTGAGCTAAGGGCTAGCTCGCCGTCCCTCCGTCTTAGGACGACAGGCCGTGTCGACGGCGCGTTCGTGTTCCACGCGCTCCTCAAAGAGATGTCAGCATAGGGAAGGGGCCCGCAAGGGCCGATGCCTGCCGGGTGCTGCGGGTTGTTCGAAAGAGATACCGCGGCCCCGGAACACAAAGGGCGATGAAGGAAAATGGGTGGGTTTTAGTCAGTAGAAGTCTGACACTCCCTCCCGCTCAGCCCAGAGCGGGAGAAGGCATTTGATGATTTCCCATCCGAAAAAAAAAAAAAAAAATTATGCTGGTTTCCTCACGATGTTTTCCTTCACCGAAGCAAGTGATAATTATAAAATGAGATGATAAATGAATAAAGAAAATAATAACGTGACGGCCAATTGCCTTATGGTCAAGAGCCTCAACGAACATCTTTCGAGGCTCTCTTTAGGCGGTTGGATCAAGAGCCTCATTCAGAAGCCAGTACTCCTTGATACGGCTCGCATTGTGAGGAAGTTCCTGTCTCTGGAGCCCTAACCACCGGTAGCTTGGACCCTGCTCCCGATACCGGCGCACAACTATTTTTTATATTTTTAAATGTTTTACTGTCTTTTTTTTAGAAATATTTAAAAATGTAAAAAATGAGATGATAAATGAATAAAGGAGATAATAATAATCATGTTAAATTTAAAATAATATTGTTTTTCATTAAAATAATACCTATTGTTATATTATTGGAATGATATTGATTAATATATGATTATATAATATTATAAGTGTGAAAGTTTGGATGGATGGATGGATGTTTGTTACTCTATCACGCCAGAACGGCTGAACGGATCTGGATGAAATTTGGCAGAGATAGATTATAGTTTGGAATAGCACATAGGCTTTTCATCCCGGTGGGACGATCCCGTGGGTCAATTATCGAAGCGGGCGCAGCCGCTGGCATAAGCTAGTATGATTATACGATACAGATTTTTTTTATTCGTAAGGAAACCTAAAAATAAACGTAATCAACCATGCATGCTTGCTTTGCAAAAAAGGAAATCTGGCGCTCGGCGACCGCTGCCGCGGCACGCTCGCTTCGCTAACCTAGCCGTTTCGATTTTGACTAACAGTTTATTATCACGCTGTCACAAGGGCGGTACACTCATTTATTATAAAAAGGAGCTGCACTGAATCCCTATAGATCCCCCTCCGTTAGAGTCTCTCCTCGAGGTATCCATCTGTCGGCTCGGCATGACCGGTCATCAACCGATCAGCATAATCTCTGCGTACATCCCTCCCGGCGGTTCGTCCGCTGAGAACATTTTACTCACCAAGGACCTCACAGTCCTCTTCGGCTTGAGCGACTCCGTTATTATAGTTTAATAAAACCACTTTTATACTAATAAATCAGTTTACTGATATCAAATAGACACATTAATATTACAGTTATGACAAACTCCTTATTATAACAAGTACAAACTTAATATTGTAATCTCCTAGTTGGAACGTCTTACTAGGTCGACCGCCGTGTTTGAACTGCCAGAACGATCCCCCAGTGTATGACTCTCGGACCAAGAATCGTATGATTCGACTCCCATTTTTCCCCTACCATGCCGTTATTCAAACGGCATGGCGGTTGGCTGTGTTGCCAATCGAAATAAATAAAATTCCAGAATACGAAATCATGACATTCGGCCATCCGACAACGTGCTACTCCCGGAGCACAACCCCACTTGAACCCGTTCAGTCAATTCAACACAACTTTTAAAAAAATAATGTTTTAATTAGAACAAGAACCAGGGCTACACAGAATAGACGTTTGTGAAATTGAAGTTGTCAAATATGGTGAACATTATAGTATAGGTTGCTTTTGTCAAGCCAAGGTAAATCATGACATTCGAAATCCTTTTGTAAGCAATAAACATAACAATATACACAATATATATAACAATTACTACCTATGTTTATAATAACAATATATAACAATAATAATTACTATGTTTCAAAATGATATTATTGTCAAATATAACTACATACACTATTAGAAAATACATACTTAGCTACTAGTTTCTTCGCCTGAACTAACATCCACATTGTCATCAAGCTCGAGAGCCTTGAGATGTATCCAGGGTCTAATTCTATCTGTAGATACAACACTTTCATAACTATTATTCCTTTTTCTATTGAAACCAGGTACATCACTTATCCTATATCTATCGTTACCCAACACTTCTACAATTTTATAAGGGCCTATAAACTTTGACAGAAGCTTTGTACTTTTACCATCATTATTATAATTGGTCCGTGTTAGTTTAACTAAGTCGCCAACCTGATACGTAGGGGCAGAAGTACGACCAAGGTCATGTTTACGCTTTTGTTCCTCTTGACTTTTCGTAATAGATACGCTAATATTCTCGCGTAATGACAACAAATCCTCATTTTGAACTAGCTGTGGAACATTAAACTTATTTGATAAACTATCACGCATTTTCAACCCGAACAAAGCCTCTGTTGCAGTTTTTTGGGTGGTCGCATTAACAGTATTGTTAATACCCCACTGAACTTTGCTTAGACACTTATCCCAGTCGCGTTCATTTTTATTAAAATTTTGAGCAGACAGTGAATTTAAAATAGTTTGGTTAAACCTTTCGGCTTGCCCATTTGCTCTGGGACAAGCAACAGCATTAAGTACATGTTTTATACCAAGGCCACTGCAGAAGGATTCGAAAGCTGTTGATGTGAATGAAGTACCGCGGTCCGAAATTATTCTAGTCGGTGTACCAAAATCAGTAAAAATATTCTCTAAAATTTTAATTGTACTCCTTGTTTTCGTATCTTTCACTGCTCTGACGAATACGTACTTGGTGAACCCATCTACAATCGTAAGTATGTAAGAGTTGCCGTTTCTGCTTCTTACGAATGGTCCTAAATGATCGATATGAACTGTGTGAAATGGTATACTAATTTTTTCTATTGGAAAAAGTAGGCCCTGCTTCTTTTTAGTCGCACTGTCCTTACTATAAGCACATTCTATGCAGGAACCTACATATTTCTTGACATATCGTCGTAATTTTGCGAACCAAAATTGACTCTTTATTCTTTCTAACGTTTTTGCATAGCCCAAGTGACCGATGTCATCGTGGTTAGCTCTACAAACTTGCCAACGAGCATTTCGCGGGACTACAAGACATAAACGGTCATCAACTTTGCGATAGAGTGCATTATTTTTGACAGTATATTTTTGTCTTAAATCTTCTAACTCAGGGTCAGCTTCAGGTTTAAGAACTTTTATAATTCGAGACGTTTCGGGGTCACCCATTTGCAAAGTTAAGAGCCAATTACTCGATTCAATATTGAGAATACTAACAGACCTAACATCTCCCTCCGCGTTAAGACAAGTGTTTCTGCTTAAGGCGTCTACATGCGCCATATTAACGCCCGCGCGGTATTCAATTTCAAAGTTATATTCGCTTATTTGTAACCACCACCTGGCTATCCGCGGAACGAGATCTCTCTTTGTCAATGTTGTTCTAAGTGCCGCGCAATCAGTAAATACCTTAAACGGGACTCCTAATAAGTACACTCTAAATTTCTTTAACGAACAGACAACGGCCAAAGTCTCTAATTCGTAAGAATGGAAATGTTTTTCGTCCACCGTGGTCTGTCTACTAAAATAGGCGACAGGTTTTAGAACGCGGGGCGACGCTTGCCATTGCATCAAGATTCCCCCGATGCCTAGGGCGCTGGCATCCGTATGCAACTCTGTTTCTAATTGCGGATCATACAATGCTAAAACTTGTCTGGTTATAAGGCTTTCCTTTAAGGAATTGAACGCAGTTTGTTGATCACTGCCCCAATGCCATGAGACATTTTTCTTAAGTAAGTTGGTTAGTGGTTGTGCTATCTCACCGTATCCTTTTATAAATTTACGGAAATATCCAGTTAGTCCCAAAAACTGACGGACTTCGTGAATGTTACTGGGACAAGGGAATTCTTTGACGGCCAAAACTTTTGCTTCTCCGGGTCTTACTCCTTTTGCAGAGATTTCGTAACCTAAGTAGCTGATCGTAATATCGAAAAACCGGCACTTTGTTAATTTTAATGTAAGTCCGAATTTACGGAGTAATTTTAAAATTTCTTCTAAGCGCTCAAACCCTTGTTCTATAGTTACAGATGGAATCAGTAAATCATCTAAATAAGCTAGTGCATAATCAAATCGTTTATTACCAAGAATTTTATTAATCATGCGCTGGAACACAGCGGGGGCGTTGGCCAATCCAAAAGGCATTCGCTTAAACTCATAGTGGCCGTCAGGAGTTATGAAGCCAGTGAGATGCCGACTCTCTCGAGACATAGGAATCTGGTAATACCCAGATGCAAGGTCTAAAGTCGTAAAAAACTGATTACCGCTTAAATTAATTAACTGGTCTTCAATAAGCGGGAGAGGAAACCTGTCCTTAATGGTTTTGTTATTAAGGGCTCTAAAATCAACACAAAGTCTTTGCTCACCCGATTTCTTACGGACCATTAATATCGGGCTTGCATAATCTGAACTTGATTCTTGAATAATATCGGTATCTAATAGTTCATCAACAATTTCACGCACCTGTAATCGTTCTGAATACGATAACCTATATGGCCTGTAAACAACGGGTCTATTATCCGTAAGATTTATTTTCATTTCGAAATCTTTAACACAACCTACTTCTTTCATATTGGTGGCAAAGCAGTCGCGATACTTTTGTAATAACGTATACAATCTATTCTTGTCGCTACTTATTAGATCCTCACCGACTTGAATGTGCGTTCTATCTAATGGTTCTAAAGAGAGACTGGAATTTTCTGAAATACGATTAACCCTACAGTTCTTGGCCTCAGTCACTGGTGACGATCGCGCAATTAATGTTTCAGATTTAAATAAAAGAGGTGTTCGTGACAAGTTAGCTACGGCTACTTCTCCAGTGCCATTTGAGATGCCATAAGTCCCTTGCAACAAACGGAATTCTCTACCAGGCTCTAATGAACTATAACCTTCGACATAGACGTCACCGGAAAAAGAAGTATCCCTTACTCTAATGGGTACCATACTAGTATTTACAATCGTCATAGGCTTTGAGGTATACATTTTGACAGTGATTTCGGTTGGGAAAAGATTTTCTTCTGGAGTTCTGTAAAATACTAATTGATGACAGTCTTTTAAGACTGTAATAAAAGGTAGTTCCGTGAAGTTTTGTCCTATTAAGATATTGTTTGTCATGAACTCGTCACCGACTACTAAAACGTCTAACTGGGTCTCAATATCATCAAGTTTCAAGTTTACTCTTGACGTACACAAAGGTGAAACACATGAATTGCCAAACCCTCTAATTATTGGAACAGTGCCAGAATTTTGTGCCAGCTGAAGTTCTAATGCAAGGCTCGCTCGAAGCAAGCTGCATTCACTCCCGAAGTCTATGTAAGCTGTAAAGGGCCGACCGTTTACTAAGACGGTTTTAAAAAACTTATCATTGGACGTTGTGACTGAAGTTGACGTATTATTAGAGGTATCGACAGGTTTAGAGCTTAATTGATCATTAAATGCGACGATCTTTAATGTGTTTTTCTCTATTGTAGTCCGAGTATCATCGGTTTTAGATCTGGGGACGTAATTTTCAGCAACGGGCCGCAATTTACAGTTTTCGTGATCATGACCTATTCTGTTGCATTTCTTACATTTTATTAAAGGTTTTGGACACTTGTGATAAGGGTGACCCTTGTTACGACAGTTAAAGCAGACTATAGAACCGTCGTTGGTCCCAGAATTGTTAGTTACGGTACCAGTATTTGATCTCTGCCTATTTCGGTCTCGGTTCGAAAAGTACGCAATACGTTGAGCACAAAGAAAGTTAAGCAAGTCCTCAGGTTCCTCGCAGTTAAGTGCCTGTGCACCACTTCTAACTGACCTATCAGTAATTCCGTGTATAACACAATCAACAGCTCTCTTCCCCTTTATATCACATCGGTTTAACAGATTTAACTTATCATAAAAATATTCTCGTAAACCTTCATCGACACGAGTGGTACGGGCCAGCATTTCTTCCAACAGTCTACCATAATTTTCCTCACTAGGAAATGCCCTCTTTAATTTGGCTTGCCACTCGTCCCATGAAAATACGACCGTAGGAAGAGACTCAAACCATTTCTTCGCTAGTCCAACCAGTTTTTGGAGGGAGAAGTGAATGGTTTGCTTCTGATCCCAGCTATAAATTTGTGAGCATTCATTAACCTTCCGTATCCAAGCCTCAATACTTTGTGACCTATTGGCCGGGTCAAATTCAGGTATCACATTATAAAGTTGACTATTTTGCAAGGAATTGGTACTCTTACTTGGTTCAGCCTTCCAGGAAGTCAGGATGTTCAGAACGTCCTCTGTGGTCAAGCCTTTCGAGTGTTTTCGAGATCGTTGTCGAATCCTTTCTTCAGCTGTAGACGACGAGGACGTGGACGATGATGACGATCGTTTTCGTTTCCCTCTGCGTCTACTACGCCTTCGAGGAGGAGTATGCGATTCATCAACTGGCTCTGCATCACTCATGGTAGCTGAAAGGTTCCATATCATCCGGTTACATTCTACTCACATTATCAAGATCATTCGACTAGAAATATCCAATATGTGTGTGTGTATGCGTGATGGTTTTGATTGTGTGTGTAGAGAGAATGTGGTTGTTGTAGTAGTTGTAAAGTGTTTACGAATTATTGAACCAGGAATCAAATACGTGGTAATACAAGATTTAAATACATAATCTCATAAATCATCAATAGCCTCCAAAATCAAGTGGCAATAGCCTCCAAAATCAAGTGGCAATAGCCTCCAAAATCAAGTGGCAATAGCCTCCAAAATCAAGTGGCAATAGCCTCCAAAATCAAGTGGCAATAGCCTCCAAAATCAAGTGGCAATAGCCTCCAAAATCAAGTGGCAATAGCCTCCAAAATCAAGTGGCAATAGCCTCCAAAATCAAGTGGCAATAGCCTCCAAAATCAAGTGGCAATAGCCTCCAAAATCAAGTGGCAATAGCCTCCAAAATCAAGTGGCAATAGCCTCCAAAATCAAGTGGCAATAGCCTCCAAAATCAAGTGGCAATAGCCTCCAAAATCAAGTGGCAATAGCCTCCAAAATCAAGTGGCAATAGCCTCCAAAATCAAGTGGCAATAGCCTCCAAAATCAAGTGGCAATAGCCTCCAAAATCAAGTGGCAATAGCCTCCAAAATCAAGTGGCAAAAGCCTCCAAAATCAAGTGGCAATAGCCTCCAAAATCAAGTGGCAATAGCCTCCAAAATCAAGTGGCGCTTCAAAAACTAGCAGGGCTTGCTTATCTATATAACTTCAATGTACTGTTACTTCAGGACACTCATGCTTAGTCTTTTAACAACCAATCAACACGACACTATAACCCCAGACAAACACTGCTGAAGAGTAGCCTCAACCAAGTATCTGACGGGATCACAATGCACGCATTTTGAAAGATAGTGCACTATATCTCCGCCCAAAATACTAGCGAAGAGTAGCCTCGCTCAAGTATTATAGCAGAAGCACAGCGCACCTCTTTGTGTAAAATTCATGCAATTTTGTATCAAAATTACCAGCATATAGACGCACTATACCTCAGCAAAAGTACTGACGAAGAGTAGCCTCGCCCATGCACTCAAGACAAAAGCACAATGCATCCTTTTGGACTGATAACGTTCAAAAAACTGCATGAAAATCATTCTACCCTCAAAAATAATATTAGCATATTACTCCACTATTTAAGCGCACTATACTTCAACAGAAATGCTGACGAAGGGTAGCCTCGCCCACGCATTCAAGTCTAAAGCATATTGCACTCTTAAGACTCGATAACACTATCAGGGAGTACCCTGATCAAGTCTTATCGGACCCTATGTCGAATAAGATGCCAATGTAACTTTTTAAAATTACTTAACTAAGCATGAAAATCATTCTACCCTCAAAAATGATATAGCATATTACTCCACTATTTAAGCGCACCATACTTCAACAGAAATGCTGACGAAGGGTAGCCTCGCCCACGCATTTAAGTCTAAAGTATATTGCACTCTTAAGACTCGATAACACTATCAGGGAGTGCCCTGATCAAGTCTTATCGGACCCGATGTCGAATAAGATGCCAATGTAACTTGTTAAAATTAATTAACCCGAACAATATGGAATGACAATCAACCACACAAGCTCTGCCAGTTAAGTTCAAATATTATTTAGCGAGGTACATACCTTTTAATAAGTCTTAGCGAAGGTGGGCGCGTACTTTTGGTCTTGTCACTTCTGATATTTAATAAAACCACTTTTATACTAATAAATCAGTTTACTGATATCAAATAGACACATTAATATTACAGTTATGACAAACTCCTTATTATAACAAGTACAAACTTAATATTGTAATCTCCTAGTTGGAACGTCTTACTAGGTCGACCGCCGTGTTTGAACTGCCAGAACGATCCCCCAGTGTATGACTCTCGGACCAAGAATCGTATGATTCGACTCCCATTTTTCCCCTACCATGCCGTTATTCAAACGGCATGGCGGTTGGCTGTGTTGCCAATCGAAATAAATAAAATTCCAGAATACGAAATCATGACAATAGCGGGCGACCTCAACGCCAAACACCCCGCCTGGAACAGCACGACGACCTCTGCCAGAGGACGCCTCGTGTTCGACCTAGGGGCCTCCCTTAACTTTGACCCCATCGCTCCTATGGAGCACACGCACTACCCCCATGATCCCGATCATCGTTCTGACGTGCTCGATATAGCGCTGCTCAAGAATGTCAGCTTAAAGCTGCATCTCATTGAGACGCTACACGAGCTTGATTCCGACCACCGTCCAGTGCTCGTGCACTTAGTTCCCCGCTCAGGTCCTTCAGACCCCAGCAAGCCCCCGCCTTCCCAAGTGATCACTGACTGGAGGAAAGTCAGCGAAAAGCTGAAATCCACCACGTCACCTCACCTGGATTCCATTCCCGAACACATTGTCTCGGTCGCAGACACGACGGCCGCCATCAACTCGTTTACAGAACACGTTCAATCCGTACTGAAGGATTGTTCACGGGAAGTCCCAGCAATGAGCGATCATCGCTGGAGACTACCCGCTGACGTACGTGAACTGATAACCGAGAAGAACGCGGCCATCCGTGCCTACAGCAACTTTCCTTGCGACGCGAACAAGGCTCACATGCGTAATTTACAGCTCGCTGTAAAGAACCGCGTCAGTGAGCACCGTTCCAGTCAGTGGGACAAGATGCTGAGCGAACTCGAGCCCACTCATCAAGCTTTCTGGCAACTGCAGAGGAAGATGCGCAAAACCGAAGAGGCTTCGATGCCTGCTCTCATTCGTCCTGATAAGAGCGTCGCTTTCGACGACTCTGAAAAGGCAGAATGCCTAGCCGACAGCCTGGAATCTCAGTGCTCTCCCAGTTTACAACCAGTAGACCAACGACACCTCGATGAGGTGGACGCCGAGGTCGAACGTAGAGCCGCCCTACCTCCCGTTGAAGACCCTGATGCTCCTCTGCCTTCTATCACACCTGAAGAAGTGCACGACATCATAAAAGGGCTTCAGCCACGGAAAGCACCTGGCTCCGACGGATTCACCAATAGGGTGTTTAAAGTCTTACCCGCTCAGTTAATCGCGTTAATGGCAGCCATCTTCAATGGCGCCCTTTCGAACAACATCTTCCCTCAGGTATGGAAAGAGGCCACTGTTATCGGTATCGCCAAACCTGGCAAACCTAAGGCGGAGCCTTCGAGCTACCGTCCCATCAGTCTCCTGAGTGCCCTCGGCAAAATCTACGAGAGGCTTATTTATAAGCGTCTCAAAGATTATGCCGAGGCCAAGAGCCTCATACCGAACGAGCAATTCGGCTTCAGGACCGAACACTCGTGCGTACAACAGGTCCACCGTATCGTTGAGCACGTGAGCGCTGGTTTCCAGCGTGGATCGATAACGGGCGTGTTGTTCTTCGACATAGCGAAAGCGTTCGACAAAGTCTGGCACAACGGCTTAATATACAAGCTGTACCAACTGGGAGTGCCGGACCGTCTCGTGCTCATCTTGCGAGACTTTTTGTCCAATCGCACCTTCCGCTATCGCGTCGGAGGAGTTCTCTCCTCCCCTCACCCGATTCGTGCCGGTGTCCCTCAGGGCTCGGTCATCTCCCCTCTCATTTTTACGTTGTTCACCAGCGATATCCCTAGGAGCAAAAAGGCTCAGTTAGCCCTGTTCGCGGACGACACGGCCATTTATTATACTGGTCGTTGTCAGAACGTTATCGCCAAAACGCTCCAAACCTCAGCCAACGTCCTCGGCGCTTGGTTCAGGAAGTGGAGGATCGAGGTTAACCCCGATAAGAGTCAGGCGGTTCTTTTCTCTAAACCGCGTATCAATCCCCCCAGCCCCCGTCCGATCACTTGGGAGAAGCAAGCCAAATACTTAGGAGTCATACTTGACCAACACCTGTCCTTCGGGGCACATATCAAAGCAGCTCGCGACCTAGCTGCCTTCGCTATGAGTAGGCTTCATTTTATGGTAGTCGCTAAGAGCAAGTTGTCACTCAAGTGCAAGTTGCGTCTCCATACCGCAGTGATCCGTCCCATCATGTCGTACGCTTGTGTTGTGTTCGCACATACCAAGCCCCGCTATATTCACAGGATGCAGGCGCTCCAAAACCGATACTTACGTAGGATCACGGGTGCCCCCTTTTACGTACGTAACGAACGTCTCCATGTAGACCTTAGGATGCCCACCTTATTGCAGTTCATGAAACGCCTCACCAAGCGTTTCTTCGATCGTGCAATAAAACACCGAAATCCCCTGATCGCATCGGCCGCCCGATACGACCCCTCGCGTATCAGTCAGGTTCGCCGACCAAGGCACACACTCGTAACTCCCGACGACGCTATCACTCTCCTCCAGGAGAGCCGTAGAGAAACTAGTACGCTCCTCAAGCGTAAACCCCGATTCAAACCGCCGTCTTTCCGCCCTCGCCGTCGAGGTCCGTCGCGACGTCCCGGTAACTGCCCTCCCCGACCCTTGCTCGAGCCAGCCCGCGATGCTGTGCCAGTAGTTTTAAACCAACCCATAAATAATACCATTCAGATCCAGCCTGTCCCCTTGCTGCCCTCCCCCAGCGACGCCCTAAGCCGAGGTCCGAGCCCCACAGGGGGAGCCCTTAGCGTGTAGTCGCTTAGTTTGTAAGATTTTTGCCCTGGCAGGAGGCCTTAAATTCAAGGCATCCACAGGATAGTCCGGTTGAGCAGACGACAACCTCCTAGGTTGAACTGCGAGATGCTATTCAAAAAAAAAAAAAAAATAGAACAGGCAGTTGCTCTTCGACTTTCAAGGCGTTAACATCTAAGGTATGATATTATTCTGATTATTGTTGATGATGATGTATATTTATATTATAATTATGAATTATGTAATTTAATGTTATTATGATGGTTATTTGATATTATACTATGAATATTACTGATAGTTATGTGCTAGAAATATGTTGTAATATGGCTTATATTGCTTATTGTTTATTCATACCTATAAACTGCTATAACTTGAGAAATGGTCCAGGACAATATAGATTGTCCTGGCATTATACTTTTTAAGATGTAACCGTGGAGTTTCTTGTCCATTCTTCTCCACGAAGACCTAGGTTTGCGAATGGACGTAGTTTGATAGTTATAAATGAATAGTCTTGTCTTTCTGTGGTTTTCTTTATAAAATCCCTTTACCCTACATACCTTTTTAGAGACACTTTCAGACATAGTAAATAATAAGTTACCATTCTGACACTCAAAGCTTGTTGGAGCGCCTGATCAACACAGCATAGCAGCAACTCGCGCAGTTATTCATTAAGTCTAATTATATTTTAAGGTGTGCATGTTTTTTTTGTTCACACGTTACTTGCTGTACTTAACCCGTGTAGTTAACACCAAATATATTTATTGTTTTTAAATCAAGTATTCCTGCAGTCATTCTTCCAGTAAATCCCTTGAATTCCCGCACATGGTCCGTAACGAGCTGGATAACGTATAATATAAAGAAGATCAGCGGATATAATCAAGGAATTAAGGATTTATTATCCACGTGTCGTGGAGGTTATTTGCCGGTGAATTGGATTGATTTCAAGCAAGCTATTAGCGGTGTACTGCGTTTATATTTAACTAATATCGTTACCCAACACTCAGGTAGTATAAGTAAATATTAATAAAAAGGTCAGTGAAATTTATTGTATTACCTATTGTATTGTGTTAGATGTAAATCATTAGGTACTTGTTGCATTGTGATTAGTATTTTATTCAACAGCAAAATTAAGTTTAAAATCATACTGATTACAGTATAGTTAGCTAGTTAGCTACATCAATTAAACTTAAGTTAGATATAAGCTGTAACTAATTCACGTAATTATCTACTTAAAAATGGTTGTTAGGTAATTGTTAGCAGGTATCTTAACATAACTTATAAGTCGAGTATTGATATTAGTGCAAGTCATTGTTATAAAACAGTAAAGTCATTAATACTTATTACTTAGAATCATTTATGTCTTCAATAAAGATTAGTGTTTAGTTGTGCCTTATTATTACTAAGTTAGCGATAAAGTTTTACAAACGAAAATATTGTACTTGAATGTTATGTATGGTGGGTACACTTGCTAGTTACCTTATTAGGTTTATGTTGTTTGCAATAGCATTCAGGTAGTTTATACAGTTTTAGGCGTATGATAAGGATAATAAGTATTGTTCGGTTTTATAATTTGCATTCCTGTATCAATTTCAGGTCGACAACACTCATCTCCCAGCATGTCCGAGGAAAGGGATTTAGTTAAAAAGCGAGGTAGCTTCAAGGGTCGTTTGACTGCGTTCGTCAACTTTCTGGACTCAATTAAGGACAAAGAGTTATCAAACTGTGATGTGTCTGAATTGCAGTTGCGCATGGGCAAGATGGAGTCGTTGTACGAGCAGTATGATGAGGTACAGTTACGTCTGGAATGCATTGTAGATGATCTCAAATTACAATACTCTGAGCGTTCTGAATTCGAGTCTCTTTATTATAAATCCTTGTCCAGAGCACAAACTATTCTGAGTGACTTTAATAAGGATAATAAATCGATGGAAAGCTGTAAAAGTACACCTGCTAGCATGCACAAGCCGGTTAGGTTGCCAACGATTCAGTTACCAAAGTTTGGCGGATTATATTCGAATTGGCTCGAATTTCGCGACACATTTACTAGTCTGATTCATTGTAACGATGACATTGACGAAATAAATAAGTTCCATTACTTGAGAGCATCTCTTGAGGGGACTGCTGCTGTAGTAATTAAATCTATTGAGTTTTCTTCGAGGAATTACTCTGTGGCATGGAGGCTATTATGTGATCGGTTTGACAACAAACGATTACTGGTGCAAAATCATGTATCCGCATTGTTCAATATCGAACCTATCTTAAAGGAATCTTCAGTTGCAATAAAAAGTTTAATCGATTACTTAAATAAAGATTTGCGTGCATTGGAGTCGTTAGGGGAACCTGTTAAAAACTGGGACACACTTTTGATTGAATTTGTTACTCGCAAGCTTGATCAAAAGACGTATCGTGAGTGGGAGGAGTACAAAGGTAGGATCGACAAAGATAGCACGATCACACTGGACGCTTTGATGCAGTTCCTACGTAATCGAGCCAATCTCATCGAGACCTTAGAACTAAGTCGTAATCATTCCCAAACATCAGGTAAATCAGGCCCTAAGATCAAATCTATGGTAGCAACACAATCTCCAAACAGTTCTGTCACTGAATTAACTCCTAAGGTATGTCCTAAATGTAATAACAATGATCACACTTTAAATAATTGTTCACAGTTTCTCGCATTAAGCAATGACGATCGTCTCAAATTACTACCCAGTTATAAAGTCTGTTTCAACTGTTTTCGTTCCGGTCACTACGCTAACAAATGTAAAAAACCAGGTTGCAAACTATGCAAACGTAGGCATAACACACTAATTCACATAGATTCTAAACTCACTATCGCGAATACACTTCGTGATAGCAACAACTTGTCTGCATCGTCTTCTTTACCGTCGACTAGCACTGATACAAGTACCGTAGCCTTGTCAGCTAACATTGCATGTCGTGGTCATAAGCAGCAAGATGTGCTGTTATCAACCGCCCTGGTCAAACTGCGGGACCAAAATGGTTGTGTTCATCTCGCTCGCGAGGTTCTTGACAGCGGTAGCACCTCGTCATTCATAACGGACAGGTTGTGTAAACAACTCAGTTTAATAACTAGCCAAGTCAGTAAATCGATTCTTGGCATCAACAACGTCACTTCGCACGTAGGCAAAACATGTCGTGTTAAAATGACGTCATTAGATGATAGTTTTGTTTTCGAACTTAATTGTTTTGTTCTACCTTACATTACAAGTAATGTACCGTGCCGTGAAATAAACATATCTGATTTCGAAATACCGTCTAATATTATTTTAGCTGATCCTACTTTTTATAAGCCCGCTCATGTTGATTTATTAATCGGCGCTGACCTCTTTTGGGAATTGTTAGGATAGCAAAGACTAGATTTAGGTACCGGAAAACCAGTATTATGTGAAACCCGTTTAGGATGGATAGTTTCCGGCCCAATTACTCAAAATTATATTTCACTGCTGTCGAATAATGTAAATTGTAATTTTACTAAATTGATTTCCGATAGCGATGATAGTGACTGGGAAAGGCTTAGAACAGAATTGACAAGGTTCTGGCAATTAGAGGAGGTGAGTGCGAAATCTTCCGATTCTTACATGCCAGAAGAAAAAATGAGTGAAGATCATTTCGTTAAAAATACGACACGTTTGGCTGATGGTCGCTTTTGTGTTCGCAGTTCTGGGAAATTCTTTTAAGAAAGCTGCACATTGTTTACAGTCTTTAGAGCGTAGATTAAAAGTTAAGCTAGACTTTAGTAGAATGTATCATGACTTTTTGTTAGAATACGAGTCACTTGGTCATATGACAAAAATTAAAAACCCTAATTTGTGTACCGGTTATTTTATTCCCCATCACGGAATATTACGTGAGTCGAGTAGCACGACCAAACTTCGTGTTGTATTCAACGCAAGTTGTCCTACTCCGACGGGAGTGTCCTTTAATGACCTACAGATGGTCGGACCCACTGTCCAGGACGATCTATTGTCTATACTTCTTCGTTTCAGGTTTCACAAGTATGTCCTATCTGCAGATGTGGAGAAGATGTATAGACAAATAGTCATCCACCCGTCGGATAGGTATTTGCAGCAGATTGTTTGGCGTGACAATGTTTGTGAGCCGATTAGTGTTTATGAATTAAACACCACCACGTACGGTACGGCTAGTGCACCGTTCCTCGCGACTCGATGCCTTAAACAAGTAGGACTCAATTGTAGGAACCCTAAAATATCCGAAATTATCAGACATGACTTTTACGTCGACGACTTACTGACAGGAGGGGATGACTTAGACGAGGCATCATTAATTCGCATTGAAGTTACAAAGGCGCTTGCGTCGGCATGTATGCCATTGAGAAAATGGAAGTCAAATGAACCTCAACTAGTGTCGGATTGTGTTCCTGCGTCAGACAACTTGCCGGCGTCATTAGACTTAAAAATTGGACCTAATGAGCCAGACAGATTGCTTGGTCTTGGATGGTATGTCAGTACTGATGATTTAGGGTTCCCTATTAGTATTACTAAGTCCTCAACTGAGCACACTAAGCGTGATTTACTATCCGTGATTGCACGAATTTTCGACCCCTTAGGCCTTTTGGGTCCTATTGTTATCACCATGAAGGTATTGCTACAGAAAGTATGGTTAGACAAATTATCATGGGATCAACCATTACCTCATGAAATTAGTAATCATTGGGATATGATAATTAAGTCTTTGCCTCTTTTAAATCATTTCCGTATTCCGCGAATTGTAGTCTGCAATTTATATACGGAGCTTGAACTCCATATTTTCACAGATGCGTCTGAGTCCGCATATGGTGCTTGCGTCTACATTCGCAGTGTTAATGTTAAGGGTGAACATTCGGTACGTTTATTGATGGCAAAGAGTCGAGTGGCTCCCTTAAAGCCAATAACAATCCCGCGGTTGGAGTTGTGTGGTGCGGTAGTCGGTTCTCGTCTCTGTGAGAAAGTTATGGGCTCACTGCAAGTGAAGATCAGTCGGGTCTATTGTTGGACTGATTCAACCATCGTACTGGGATGGTTACAGATGACGCCTACCAGACTTCAGCCGTTTGTACGCAACCGCGTTGCTGAAGTTTTGGATAAGGCTGGTAACTGTACATGGCGGCACGTCCCAACCGATCAAAACCCAGCAGACCTCATATCTCGTGGAGTGGATATCGGTGTTCTGCAGGGTTTGGATCTGTGGTGGCATGGACCAAAATTCTTAGGACTGCACTCGTCTGACTGGCCTTCACAAATTAAGTGTCCAGAACTGGAATCATTACCGGAAACTAGACCTAATGTAGTATTAAATGCTGTCATTAATGATTCAAAGTGTGAGGATTTCATTGATTTTAGTCGTTATTCTAATTACTCACGGCTGATACGTTCTGTTGCTTATCTATTGCGATTCATTAAGGCATGCAGAAAACATTATCCAAAGAATCATCATTTGTCACAGGATGAGTTACAAGATGCACTAGATGTTGTCATTATTCAAAGTCAGTCTCAATCATTTCCTGAGTACGAATTACTTAGAAATAAAAAAGGTTTATCTAAGGGGAGCGCCCTTCTTAAGTTCAATGTTTTTTTGGACGACCAAAATATTATGCGAGTAGGAGGACGTCTCGATAATTCAAAATTTAATTACAGTAAAAAGCACCCTATATTATTACAGTCCACTCATAATTTTACAAAATTATTATTTCATTTCGAGCATAGAAGATTGATGCATGCTGGCCCACAATTACTGCTAGCTTCCATTAGGGAATCTTACCGGCCAATAGGAGGTCGCAACTTGGCAAGGGTCTGTTATCACAAATGTGTTCTGTGTCAACGCATGAAGGGTAAGGTCGTAACTCCGTTAATGGGTAACTTACCACAAGAACGCCTTCGTCCAGGTTATCCCTTTGAGAGCACGGGCGTTGATTATGCCGGCCCTATTATGTGTGCTAATCGTCAAGGTCGTGGATGCAGGCTGGTAAAGATGTATGTCGCAATTTTCATTTGTTTTACAACCAAGGCCATCCATTTGGAGCTCGTTGGCGACTTAACTAGCAATAGTTATTTGCTGGCTTTGTATCGATTTATTTCTCGGAGAGGTAAACCCGCAGATATCTTCTCGGATAACGATACCTCATTTGTCGGTGCGTACAACGAACTTTCCAAATTTTTTAATTCAAATGCTTCGTCCTTGAGTGAAAGTGCAGCGAACGATGGAATAAGGTTCCATTTTATACCCGCATATACCCCGCATTTCGGTGGGCTCTGGGAGGCGGGTGTCAAGTCAACCAAATACCACCTTCAAAGAGTGTTGGGAAATTGTAATATGACCTTCGAGGAGCTTTACACCACGCTAGCTAAGATTGAAGCCATTCTGAACTCTCGTCCACTGACGCCGTTGTCTTCAGATCCTGCAGATTATACTCCGCTTACGCCAGGACATTTTCTTATTGGGCGGTCTCTTACTTCCTTACCGCAACCTGACTACCAGGATTACTCTGCCAACCATCTGTCTCGCTTCCAACGAATTGAGCAACTCCGCCAACATTTCTGGAGCCGATGGAATAAGGAATATGTGGCAGAATTACAAGTACGTTCCAAATGGCGTGCCTGCAAGGATGGTCTAAAACTGAACTCCTTAGTGGTAATTAAAGAGGATTGTCTTCCTCCTCTGAAGTGGAGACTCGGACGAATTGTGGCTGTTCACCCGGGAACGGATGGCATCGCTCGTGTAGCTGACATCCAGACTTCCACTGGAGTCGTTCGGCGGGCATTCAACAGAATCTGCCCATTGCCTGTGTCTTCTGAATCTGGTTGAAACCGTTGCTTTCAACGCCCGGGGGCATGTTGGAGCGCCTGATCAACACAGCATAGCAGCAACTCGCGCAGTTATTCATTAAGTCTAATTATATTTTAAGGTGTGCATGTTTTTTTTGTTCACACGTTACTTGCTGTACTTAACCCGTGTAGTTAACACCAAATATATTTATTGTTTTTAAATCAAGTATTCCTGCAGTCATTCTTCCAGTAAATCCCTTGAATTCCCGCACAAATTAATTATTAATTAAATAGATATCAATACATATACATGTAGTTTACATCCACTTTCTAACATCAGAAGTGGGATTGTGCTCTGGCCTATTTATTATTCCTAACGAACTTTAATTTGATATTTTCATGACCAATGTTGGAGCTATTGGTGTGATGCTGAAAGCTGTGATGTCGGCGGGTCGCCGCCTCGACTCAACTAGGACCAGAATGATGACGACGTGCTGCCGACTCTGTCGGCAGAATTAAGAGGCTGCTGCGACAGCATCGAAGCCATGCCGTGGATCAAACTGAGCAGCAGTACGAATTACCTAATATCGGTAAGGCCTTTAGAGGCTCTGCTTTAAGATTTTGCTTTCTGAAAAGTTAGAAATGAGAGATTCTAGGGAAAACTGAAGGAATAAGATGTAGAATTTATCAACTTCAATTATTTACCAAAATATTGTTTTAAAAGTTAAAAGCTTTGATTTAACTTCACTGGAATTTTGCAATCAATATTACACCCTCATACACTGACGTTTTTCTTATTATCAGATCAAAAAAAAAACACAGATTTAAAATTGCAAATAGTTGGTACTAGTAGTAAATTAACTCAAAGGAAATGACTCAAAAAGAAGCAAATTATAATGAATGAACACAAGCTTTTCATCGACCTTCGATATAATTTCCGATTAGAATTTATCGGAATCGAAGGTGTAAAATTAGTCGGATGTACCGAACTTTCAGATTTTGAATCGAACCTCCGTAGCATCTCTAGTATGTATATTATTTTCAAAACTTGAATAGAATTAAAATAATAGTACGAATATTTGTACAGGTATCAATGTGGGCAAATTTTATTTTAAATTGGTTAGTCAATATTTTATTGAAGCTTGGATTTATTAATAGCTTTAGTTTTAGGTTAATACGAGTATTATATTTACTTCGTAATTATAGTTCTCACAAAATATAAGACTGAGAATGGAATGTATAGTATGGAGCTTGACATAAATACAGTAAAATAGTAAAACTCACGAAAATAAGTTAGAAAATAATATACCAGATCATTTTGACAAGGTTTAAGGTTACTGATGAGCATTTCTCAAATTTTTTGACGCTAGTCTTAAAAATCGTCTAAAATTAAAATATGTATATTTAGGACATATTCAGCTAGATAAAGCTAGCTAATCCTATGCAAATTCTAAATTTCTGTTTATTTTCTAGTTTTATTTAGGTTTTTGTACAAAAAACCTGTGAAATATTAGTTAAGGGCAAAATAAAAGTTCTTGTTTTGTTACTTGAAAATGTGTGAAAACCTTATAGAAATATGCAAATTTTACTATAAATTTATGTTTTACTGTATAGAGCATTGACTAAACAACATCTTCACAAAAGAAAAAATGTGAAATCAAAATAAAGAATTGTTTTTTTGCAAATCTATTGGTTTTTGTTACCATTAGAACACTTTGTAATGATAAAGTTCCGTTTTCCTATATAAAAAAGAAGGATGCTATAATTCCTATTTATTAAAAAAACTATTTTTTTTTTTTATCAAGTGCTTTTTGCGTTTGAATTTAAAGAAATAAACAAGATATGGAACATAATTATCAGCATTATTTTGGGACAGTAACAAAACAAGAAGCGTTGGTAACAAAATTGGAAATGTAAGGCTTAGCCTACACACACTTGACTCAGTATCATAAAATGGAAACAAAAGCTTTAAGGAAGCATATAAAAAGTTAAACCTCTAATTAATCACATACAAAGTCCTAATTTTCTTTGGTTAAATCAATATTTTCTTATGATAATTAGTAAAGTACAATAGTTTTTTTAATCACAATATTTTTTTAATCTCACGTGCAGTGTACACTTAAAATTATTTCAATACTTAAAATCAGTTAAAAACACAACGGCTATGCAGAGCTTAATATATTGTATAAAAGCAAACAAACAAATCTTCTTCTATATAATATTAGTGTAGATTAATATACACGGTTACTTTTAGGTCGTTCTGGAACCGAAAGCCATAAACTCAATCATCGAACTTGAAACGATTGGGACATTTTTTTTTTCCAAGTTGTATCCCGCATTATTATTTTAGAAAAAGAAAATAAGATAATAATTTGTAAGAAAGCAATATAAGGTACATAGGGTTCATAAATATACCTAAGTGGCATTTTTGTGAAATGTATACAGGGCTTTAAAAAAATCCTTTTTTGTTACCCCGCGTTCCGATTATAAGTTACCACGAGAAAGTAACAAAAACAGAAGTAACGAAATGAAGGTTTTGCATTTTCAAAAAAATTAATTAAGTTTAAAACCCAACAGGTGAAAAAAGTATTTTACATCAATGTGTAGGTTATAAAACGAACTATTAACCAATTTTAACAAAAATATGAAGTATCTTAAACTTACCTTGACACAGTGTAACAAAATCCAGAAAGATTTTGTCGCAGTAGTCAGGGTACAGTGCTATCGCGGCTGTTGTCGATACCGAAATGACAAAACAACAAAAAGGTGGAGTTAAATGTCGTCAGATAGTCTGTTGCCGTATTTTACTATAAACTCAATATAACATGGAATTTGAGGCCATAAACAGTGTTTTGACACTATAACATACGTAGCTTCTTATAATGTATTGAAACTAAATGAGTTCGAAATCACTGCGGTCACAACGGGACAAACTATTATCCATACTACGAAAATTTCGGCATTATCAGATTTTAAATTTTAAAATTAACTTAATAATTTGTACACTGTTTAGAAAATTTTGTCTGATAATTTAATAACATCGATGCAGTTACGACAATCATGATATTAGGGTAGACCGGGGACAATTAAAACAGGTCATGATTGCAACAACTTCAATTTCTCGGAAACCATGATACCTATGCGTGTGACGCGTCGTTCGTTGCATCGTCGGATATGTTCGGTTTTGTGTTTAGTACGGCTCGAGCGAGCGAGCGACGCACTTGTGCACAGGACGCCTCGACGAATTTCGCGCCAAAAAGTAAGTATTCACGATTTTCATTTTTTTGTTATTTACCTATTTAAATCTTGTTGTTTGTCAGTTTTTCTTATTTTGGAATATTGTTTATCTATTTAAGTTTGTTTTTATTACTGTTGATTAATGATTAAGTCAATAAATAACAAAATATTGAGTGTTGAAGTAGAAGATGTGACAAGGGTACGTTTGAAACGACCTGTCTGTGGACGTTTGAAACGTTTCAAACGTCCCCGCATATTCCGCGTTTTTACCCGACTGCACAGAAGAAGGTTGTGTTTTCTAGAATATCAATAATTAATAGAATATAAAAACGCATCGATTTTTAAAAATAAAGGTATTACGATGAAAAATAAAACTACTTTTAACTCACAATCACTTACTCCGACGACCCCAAAAATTGAGCCCGCGACATTAAGTTTAATTTTTTTTTCTAGACATGCCCTGAAAACGAAAACACGTTACAGACAGAAGTTCCAAGAACGTATTTGCATATCAACAAGCATATGAGGAATTGGTATCGGGTAAATCGTTGAGGAAGGCTGCAGAAATGTTCAGTTTAGATCACGTCTCATTATCACGATATAAAAAAAAGAGAGAAAGCGCGCCTGAAAATACTCCTGTCGATGATATAACAATGGGTTACAATTCAGCAAAAAAAATATTTACATCCGCTCAGGAAAACGAGATTGTCTCGTATGCAATCAAGTCCGCTGATATTTACTTTGGGCTAACCGCTAAGGATATGAGAAAACTAGCATATGATTTGACTGTACGCTACGAACTCCGAAGGCCTGCTACTACTACTACTACCTTTTTTTATTATTTTATATTTTATTTTTAGAAGAGTTTATTTCTTTTACTTTGTATCTAGTCCTTAAATGGAGGATGTTTGACTAGTTTTAGGGTATAAATTCCCAATATTTTAGGTGTTAAGTGCCAAATACTAAGTTGATTGATCTTCTCTTAAATTAAGATTCTTAGGAAGAGTCAAACCTATACGGGTCAATAAACGATTGTTATGATTGAAACATTTTTATGATTGAAACATTGTCATGATTGAAACATTGTTATGATTGAAACGAGCTGTTTTGTATGAGACTGGATAACCTTTTTTTCTCCCCCATGTAAGTGCAATTACAGCAAAATAGGGTAATAAGTCTTTGAATAATGTGAAATAGTACTCAATAAAACAAATTAGAGCACGAAAATGATTAAAATAAGAGTTATTTTGCGTTGTTTATATTGAAGATGTTTTTGCATTTTTAATTTTCGAAATATTAATGTTACGGTGACGGAGTTGACACGATCTCAATAAATAATTTAGTGGTAAGTTACATTGTTAAGATTGATTAAAAACCTTCAGTATTTCCTAAAATATTTCAGTGTTTCAATTATTCCCACATACCGTTTCAACCGTCCTTGGGGTGGGGTCAATAGAACCACTGTGCCCGGTCTTCGTTAATATGTGATTGTAGGTTAACTATTCGAAATAGAGATATAGATTATGTTTAATTTAGGAACTAGATAACGACTCTTTCAACTATATAAATACGAGGGATGTAGGTACTTTAGATACTTCACTGCCCACGGTTTAAGTAAAATTGTTTCAATTGTCCCCGGGCTACCCTACTTATAATGTCTCAGTAATAAAATAATCAAAGACAAAAACATGGGACATCGACATTATTACTATGGTCAAAGGTTTTGAGAAATGCTCTGATAGTGCTGATTGATGGTCTTCCTGAAACAATATTTTGACTTTGGCTTCTAAACTATTACTTTAACAAAAAGTAAAGTAGCTATTGATGTTCTGTTTTATATGAATGTCAAATATCTGAAAGATATTATCATAAAACATAAGTACATAAATGTATGATCAATCAATCAATCAATCAAATCAATCAATCGTTTATTTTATAAAAAGGTGCACAGTTACAATAAAATATCACAACAATTAAAATCAGAGCACAGTTGCTTATTTGCCTGAACTAGGTTGAACCTGTGTCTCAGGCTACAAAGTGCAAGTAGACATCTACTTAAAATAAATAAAATTAACATTAAGTGATGTCCATCATGTCCTGTTACAGTTTCATCCACTAAGGCTTTTGGATATCTTTTAGTGCAACGATCGTCTTGCATGCAAGGAGCATTCCCGTTAAATGCACCACATGGACCATGTATCATATGAGTTTTAACAATGTCGTATAACACGGGATCTGCAATCGGATCTGGAATTTCAGCACGGATCAAACTGTCTACATCATTAGGTCAAACCTTATCTTTTAACGAAAGCAGGATATGTGCGTGAGGTAAGCCGCGTTTTTGCCACTCAACACTAAACATACAACACAATACTTCTCCAAAAATGTTATCTTTGGTAAGTAGATCTATCATTGATTTTAATTTTAAATGAAAAACTCTTGCGATAATATCATGGCGGTCATGCGGTGCTTGACCCTCAAGAAGCTCCTGAGTGATTTCATCCCACTTGGGATTGGTAGTTACAGTAATAAATAAGTCGGGACGTCCATGTTTTCTTACGTAACAAAAAGCATCTTGTGTACGTTCGTGCATGTAGCGTGGACCACCAGTAAAAGAAGAGGGTTAAATAACTAAACGGCCCATATTCACCGTATCATTATCGTGCTGCATGGCGTCGCGAAGGTGCACGTATTCTTCAGCGCGCAGCTGCCTTTGATTAGATCGTATATAAACTAATCTTTCGGTTTCAATTTTTGCATACATGTCAACAATAAACTGATTGAATAAGCCACGAAAACGTTGAAAGTATACAAATCTATTCCTTCTCACTTGCAAGTGGTAACAATAAAATTGAAGGCATGACATCTTTTTATTATAATTAGGTACGCCTGTACGCGGATCAGTTTGGTGTAAAGCGAAATTATAACCATCTTCCCCTCGACAGTATATTAAAGGATATTGCAAACTGTCGTAAGCCCTGTGGGTTTCGTAAATACGTTGCAAATGATTGTCTCTGGCACGGATAACGATATCACGCCTATCACATTCCTGGTCGACCAATACTACAGCAACTTCATTCGTTATAATGCCCAGGGTGTTCCTGAGTTGGACGCCTATCGGCATTTATGACAATTTTATAATTATTATCACCATCTTGAGGAAAAGCTTCCAATGCCGATTTAAAACTGCATACATACGAATTAACCTGATGAAACATGTTCTGAAGTTGTGAAATGAGTTCAGTATTTAAATTCGGGAAATATTGATTTCTTATATT
This sequence comes from Standfussiana lucernea, assembly GCA_964057025.1. Taxonomy (NCBI): domain Eukaryota; kingdom Metazoa; phylum Arthropoda; class Insecta; order Lepidoptera; family Noctuidae; genus Standfussiana; species Standfussiana lucernea. The sequence goes on from OZ059783.1 coordinate 5,657,062, forward strand.
CGACTGTTCGTCGTAATCGGATACAAAATATATTTGAAGAAACTTAGGTTGGTCTTCAGGCAAAAGAGATCCTATCAAATGGTAAACCTGACCTTGTATCTTAAAAGTAGGCATGAAAGGACCTTCTGAGATTTGTTGAGCACCAAATGATGTCATTTGAAACGCACTATTATAAGTGCGAATATTGTCTAAGAACTGTTTAGATTGCACATGTTCCCCTGAAAGTAGTGATTTCAAAGGTTCCGGTGGGTCTTCGAACGAAAGCAAATTTATTTTACCTCCAGAACAACAGAAACCAGCCGACTCCTTACTCCACTTTAAAGCATTACAAAAAGAACATACTGCGTTCAAATCGCCTATTACAGAAGATGATCTGTAATCAATTGTGAGGTTATAAGCAAACCCACTTTTATATTTGTCGGACCACACCACCGAATTCGTAGATTGATCTTCTATGTTTACATCTAAGTCATTAAGATTATGTCGAAATCTGTCTGCAGTAAGACGGGCCTCTCGCTGTTCGTCCCTTTCAAGAGACCGAATATTTTCAATTCTTAATCTTTCATTAGACAAACTTATTAATCGTTCTTGTCTCAAAGAATTGTAATATTCGCGTCCCGACTCTAGTCGTTGTTCATTGTCACGATTTACTTACCTACTTAATTTCTAAATATTTTAAACGGTTAAATAATAAACTATCTATCTAATTATCGTTCATGCGAATAAAATAAAATTACGAACAAACGGACACGGCAACTTGTTGCGGCGCGCGGTTTTATATAATTATATCCTTAATTCCCTTCCCTTCACTTACCACACGAAGCGCGAGCGGCGAGCGCATTCATTCCGCGGCGGCAGCCGCCAGTGACACTCCAACGACCATCGAGGAACCACGCATACTAAGTTTTCTGAACAGTACATACCTCTGCTCCCTCGTACTCCATGTAATTTTATTCTAGTGACTACCTAGAAACCACTAGTAACTTTATCTAAATTTAAATAATACTTGGTTATTGAAGTAATTAATAAGTGCCTAGTTTTCTTCCCGTACTGGGAACTTCTACACGGCTGAAGATCAGCGTAGCTAGCTGACAGGACGGAACCCTTGGACCGGCATCCTGTTCTGCTGGCTGACTGGACGGCACCCCAGAACCGGCACTGAACCGCCCTGCTAGACTGATTCCGAAGCCATCACCGACGTCACCGACTGGCACTAAGCAGGAGAGTGCGGTATTCACGGCCTTCTACGTGGTCCGACCTTTGACCGGCCTACCTTCTACCCTCTCGTTTTTAATTATTTTAAACTTTTAAAATATAGTCTTTTTTTAAACTTTAGCGTTTCCTTTTTAAAACCTGTCAGCTGGGAAAAAGGAACGTGACATCATGCTCATGTTCATCTTCAAGAGATCGAATAATATTATGGTGCACCCTATCATTTGTCAAACGGTCTTCATATTGAGTAAAAGTTTCAGATTCTCGAGATAAAATGTGACGTTCGCGATCAGCTGTAAGCCGTAATTCCCTCTCAGTGAAGGTTTCGGACTCACGGGATAGTACATGCCGTTCGCGATCAGCTGTGAGACGTAGTTCCCTCTCAGTGAAGGTTTCGGACTCACGGGATAGTACATGCCGTTCGCGATCAGCTGTGAGACGTAATTCCCTCTCAGTGAAGGTTTCGGACTCACGGGATAGTACATGCCGTTCGCGATCAGCTGTGAGACGTAATTCCCTCTCAGTGTAGGTTTCGGACTCGCGAGATAATGTATGCCGTTCGCGGTCAGCTGTGAGTCGCAATTCTCGTTGTGAAGCAGTTTCAGCTTCTCGGGATAACACATGTTGTTCTCGGTCAATGGTATGCCTAAGCTCTCGTTGAGAAGAGCTTTGAGACGCCCGTGATGAAGCTCGTCTCGCTCTGTCAGCTGCTAATCGCATCTCTCTCTCGGGAGAGCTTTCATTGGCTCGAGAAGTTGAGGCACTAACTCTCATAGAGTTTAACCGATGTGCTCTTTCCTCTGCCGATTCTTGAGAACGCCTATTTCTCATTCTCTTAGCTTCTCTCGAATTTCGAGATAAAGATAATCGTTTTTTAGGTGGCATTGATGCAGGCAAATAAAAATAAAGCTAAAACGTAAATGAAAATAAAACTAATAGGTATAAAAAAAGTGAACGTAAATTAGCCAAAACTTACCTATCAGTATCTAAAAATCTATGCGTACCTACTACTACTTCACCTAAAAAGAAATAAAATGTAAACTATTAATAATTGTAATTTGAACGAATATTTAAACACTACCAAAATAACTAATACCTATTTTATAAAATAACAACAAAAGGAAATATTATTAAGGAATAAATTATCAAAGACTAAAAGTCGCGCTGATAAGCACGGTTTGTTAATATCAATTAAGTATTGTCTGTCAATAAGGTCGAACGCTCTGAACGTCTATTCGCATCAACAGGCAAAAATTGTATGAAGCTCGCGTTTTTTTTTTTTTTTTTGTGTATGGCATCTCGCAGTTCAGCCTAGAGCTGGCTTCTGCTTAACCGGACAATCCTGTGGGTGCCTTGAAATAAATTAAGGCCTCCAGCCAGGGCAAAACTTATATACTAAGCGACAACTCACTAAGGGCACCCCCTGTGGGGTACGAACCTCGGCTTAGGGCGTCCCTGGGGGAGGGCAGCAAAGGGACAGGCTGGATCTGAGTGATATTATTTGGGGACTGATTTATAGCTACAGGCTCAGCAACGCGGGCTGGCTCTTGAAAGGGTCGGGGGGGGAGTGAACGGGGACGTCGCGACGGGCCTCGGCGGCGAGGCCGGAAGGATGGCGGTCTGTGTTTGTATATCTTAAGAGTACTGGTTTCCCTATTACTTTCTTGTAAAACGGTGATGGGGTCGTCAGGAGTGACAAGGGTATGACGGGGACGTCGGACCATGCTAATACGCGATGGTTCGTATCGGGCGGCCGATGCGATCAATGGGTTATTATGTTTGACTGCCGAGTCAAAGTAACGCTTGGAAAGGCGTTTCATAAATTGAAGGACGGTAGGTAATTTGAGGTTTAAGTGTAGACTGTCATTATGGACATAAAAGGGGGCTCCCGTGATTTTACGGAGGAATCGGTTCTGCAGGGTCTGCATCCTATAGATGTGACGGGGGTTTACTTGACAGCACAGAGCACAGAACATATATTATACTCTAAGGAGAAGAATGTCAACTTCAAATAAAAAAGACAAAACGGAAGTTGCTTCTAGCGACATCTAGTTTGCACCCATTTAACTATCCTGCACCGCGAAATTTAAAACGTCCTACGTTTTTCTGATATTTAGACTATTTTGGGTAGTTGGGCACTCTCACTTGTAAGAAAACTCGAAACACATGGTGATTCGAGCCATGTGTTTCGAGTTTTCTTACAAGTGAGAGTGCTCCAAGTATTAGAAAAAATAGAAAATAAAACAACATAGGACATTATATTAGAATTATTTATTTTTCTATCAGACAGATGACATCAACACACAAGTTGAGACATTTTCTCTATTTTACATTAGCTGAGAGTTACATATTCTATATTCGTTCTCGTACTATTTCTACAGTGTAAGTATTTTTTTATCGCAACAATGTTTTGTGTTCACCACTAAAAATACACGGTAAGGACCAAGTTTCTGGCCTACCCATGTTACATGTACCAAACTTCTAGTAAAAGTCATTTTTCTTTTCATTACCTACCCACAACAAAAATTATTTGATATTCATTTTGTTACAAAGGTAATTTAATGAAAAAAATGTATCTCCGATTAATCTAATGTGGGTTGGCCAGAAACTTTGGGATTGGTGAACATAAAACATTGTGGCGATAAAGAAATACTGCTACTACTACTAATACTATTTGTGGAGAATGTCTATGATCGCGTGTGCGAGAGTGTTCAGAATAATTTGGGAACAATATGGTTTTTAGATGCACCTGGAGGAACTGGGAAAACCTTTTTGACTAAATTAATATTAGCTTATGTTCGAAATCAGCGTAAAATTGCTCTTGCCGTAGCTTCATCAGGTATAGCTGCAACATTGCTACCAGGAGGTAAAACTGCTCACACTATGTTTAAAATACCAATTGATTTAGATCGCACGGAAAGTCCAACCTGTAGTATTTCAAGAAATAGCGACAAAGCTAAGGTATTACGTGAGTGTAATTTAATCATATGGGATGAATGTACGATGGCCCATCGAAAAGGAGTAGAAGCGGTAGACAGAACTTTAAGGGATATAAGACAAAATGATCGACCAATGGGCGGTATCACTGTTTTATTTTGTGGTGATTTCCGACAAACCTTACCGGTAATACCACGGGGAACCCGAGCTGATGAGGTTAGGGCTTGCCTGAAAAGCTCTTATTTGTGGCGTGATATACAATCGGTGCATTTGACTATAAACATGCGAGTGAGAACTGGAGATAACCCGGATGATCGTCAATTTTCTGATACATTATTAAAGATTGGTGAAGGTACCTACACATCCACAACTACACCAAGGAAAAGTTATTCTGACGCCTGAGTTATGTTGTATAGTGCAATCCCAACCACATCTTATATCGTCGGTATACGGTGACGTAACAAATATATTAAATAGGGACAATTCTTGGCTATGCGAAAGATCCATTTTAACTCCTCGCAATGACCAGGCATTTGAGATTAATAACAAAATACTGTCGAATATACAGGGGGAAAGCAAAGTTTATAGTTCAATAAATAGAATGATCGATGAACAAGAAGCCACTAATTACCCGATAGAATTTTTATATTCTTTAAATATGCCCGGACTTCCTTCTCATGAAATTTGTTTAAAAATTGGCATTCCGATTATTCTGCTCCGAAATTTAAGACCACCACAACTTTGTAATGGAACTCGGCTAAAAGTAACCCAGTTGCAACAAAATATAATCGAGGCTCAAATTTTAACAGGTTGCGGTGCAGGAGAAACCGTCTTTATACCCAGAATTCTCATAATACCAAATAATTTTCCATTCCAATTTAAAAGAACGCAATTCCCAGTATCGGTGTGTTATGCAATGACAATTAATAAGGCTCAAGGGCAGACTTTTCGTGTTGCTGGAGTAGATCTCGGTGTCAGTTGTTTCTCGCATGGTCAGTTGTACGTCGCTCTTTCCCGGGTTAGCAGTTCTGGAAATCTTTATGTTCACGTGCCGGACGGGTCAACTTTCAACATAGTTTACCCGGAAGCTTTGCGCTGAACTATTTCTGTTCTATAGGTACTTAAGCCTCATGTGAACGTAATCTAAACAATATTACCAATACATTAACTTAATAATACACAAGGAGTTACACGCTGACGGAGTCGCGGGCTATTAACAATAATATTGTGCGGTTCCGTATTGCGATATTTTTCAACAGTATTGTAGATTGCGCTCACAAGAGATCCAAAAAGCGTTTAAAGAGCGCATGGGCCTTATTGTGGATAAACCAAAACCTGGGTATGGCAATACGAACGATGGAAACACAGCACGTAGATTTTTTTCTAATGCAGAATTAACCCTACAAGGCACCCAGTTCCATATGTGGAACACCGACTTTAATCCTTCCTATAGCTATAAAACTATTAGTAGCGTCATCCCTTGACATCTTGATAGAAGCTACTGACACTAAGCAATGTAGTAATACGAATATTTACCTAAAGATGTCGTTCGTGTTTATATTATAGTGCACTCAGTGTAAAATTTGAATGAAAGTGATACGTTAGTCGTTTGTCTGAATTCAAAAATAAAAAAAGAATAGTTATTGAACAGTTTTGACTCGAAAAAAATACTGTGTGTTATAAAGAAGTGTATATTTTTCAGAGGTAAGTTGTTTTTTATATTACAATAGCAAACGTATTAGTAAATCATATTTTTATGTATGTTCCAAATAGGGTACGCTGAGCTTTAGTGTGCGTTTTTACTTATACGAACTTACGATAACTTTCCTTATGAATACTTTGATTTTATTGCAGATAATGTCGCGAAAAAGATTGCGTGATGGGAATATTGAGGGTTTCTTGAATATTCCTTCTGGGAGTGAAGATGAACAAGATTTTTCTGACGCTGAAAGTGATGATGACATCGAAAAAATTCAGTCCATCCAAAACTTTTTATCTGAGCCACTTAGCGACGTGAAAACTTCCCTATCTCCACAGAGACATCAGTGTTCGTCTCCCATCAACGAGGTTATTACGAATATTGAACATCGTCAGCCAGAAATATCAGACCCTCAGCCTAGTACATCAGGAATGACTTCAGGGACAACTACAGGTACCATTACACAATCTCGGGCACCTAGACGATCATCGACTATGAGTAACGCAATCGGTCATAGATCTAGAATCCCTGGCTCTGTGACTGTCACCCAAAGAAAAAAGAGAAGATTTATTTGGAAGAAAATAATCTTTCAATCACCTTCTTTTGTATTTACTGGAAACACAAATTTACAGTCACCGATTATAGACTTTGAAACTCCCCTTCAATATTTTTTATGGTTTTTTGATGATGAGTTACTTCAGCATATTGTAGAAGAAATGCACAAATTTAAAAAAATATAAAATAAAAATGAGGACTAGAAAATGGTACTTGAGGCTCTTTTATCATCTTCTTGATGTAACTCTTATCAATTACTGGTTATTGTACAGAAGAGTCGGGGAGCAGCAGCATACGCCAACCCCAATGAAACAGAAGAACTTCAAATTTGAAGTAGGTAAAATAATAAGTCACTAATTGAAAAAAAAATCAAATAGGAAACAATTTCCAAAACAATTCATTTGTACTAGTTTAATACCAAAAAGTATAGTTAAGGCTCAGTGTTCCATATGTGGAACTGAAATAAAAAGTTAATTTTTCCGTAAATTATGGTTTTATTTTTATAAGTTTTCCCTATCTTCTGATCACTAATTACAAACAATATATTTTTGTCGCGCACTAAAAAAAAATTGAGCCTTGTAGGGTTAAGCAGTGAAATTACAGGATTAGACGTTAGTCTTACGCGAAGATTTCATGTAATTTTAAGAACTTTGTCATCGGGATATGACATTAACTGTGTAGAATTCGAAAAGTATTGTGGTGATACAAGAAAGTTATATCTTGATCTGTATTCGTGGTACTCGATGCCCGTTACTGTGCATAAAATTCTTGTACACAGTGCAGAAGTCATTAAATCTTGCCTTCTTCCTATTGGACAGCTTTCCGAAGAAGCCCAAGAAGCAAGAAATAAAGACTGTCGTAGATTTAGGGAACGACATACCAGAAAACGATCACGCTGTGCCACGAATACGGATCTTCTGAGAATGCTTTTGATTACGTCCGATCCTGGAATAAATACATTCAGAGAATTACCGCGAAAAAAAATCACTACATTACCACCAGAAGTAGAACCACCATTAAACAAAAGTAGAAAATTTGGTGACTACTTCCATCTTGCATCCACACACCTTTGGACTTAGAGAACACGGGACGGCATAAGACACCTTAAATATACGTAAACAATTAAAATAAGTAAAAAAATAATTTTGTCTCGCTAGCTTGTACTAGATGAAACACTGTGCGATGGTTTGAAATAAACAATGCTTGCCACTGTGTATATATCAGTATTTTTTTTAAATATATATGTAGATGTATAATAATTATATTTAAGGTTGACCGAAATTCTCTTTTAAATGGAACCACTTCTTATGAGAATTAGTGGGTGATGTGATGATTATAGTATAAACTTGTTTTTAATAAGCAACAGAATAAATATATTTTACCGACTATTAATTTAATTGTAGGGAAGCTCTTGTTTATTGTGCCTTTTTTATTATTGTTTTTTTTTTTTAATGTTTACTTACAGATATTTTGATGTTTTCTCATATTGCAAAATGTTTTATTATAAGTACTGTAATTTGGCTGCACTCATCTGTAGATATGTATGATTATTTACTCTATACAATATTTGTATTTTTAATAAAAAAGAGCAACCAAGCCAAGTATTCAGTATTAAAACTTGGTAAAGTAATAATCTATGCACGAAGTATTATTGTTTTGTTGTTTGTTATGTGTGAACTCCAATACTTTCTCTTTTACACACGCACTACCTGTTTCACTTTGTATATGTAGGCGTCTTGTCAGGATCGGATATTTTAAATTAGAAAGTACTTAGTTCACTTATTAATCACTTTTATTCGATTGACTCACGTAATTATAACTGTGACGTAATTAATTATAGTAATTATGAATTAAAAGGTTACACAATAATTAACAACTCTAGGCGCTATGACAACATGTGCAACGGACCGAAATCAAGAATAAAAAAGCCCCGATCGCTCCGCCGGGCCTTGTTTTATACGCGAGCACAAACAAGTCGAGTAGTGGGGGAAGTGGGGATGGCGACATCGCCCGATCGGTCCGGTGCACGTGCCGTTTTACAATCGTACGACGACGTAGCGCCGTCACGGCCATGCTGACGTGCGTACGTCCTCGTACGCGCACCTTAGAGGTACTTAGGTATCTGAAAAAGGGAACCACAACTTTAGTGTTCGTTCATCCTGACATTAAAATCATATCTTATGGTCTGGTCCGGTCTAACGACCCTTCAGTTATAACCTCCTGGTCCGGTCTAACGACCCTTCAGTAATAACCTCCTGGTCCGGTCTAACGACCCTTCAGTTATAACCTCCTGGTCCGGTCTAACGACCCTTCAGTTATAACCTCCTGGTCCGGTCTAACGACCCTTCAGAGTTATAATCTCCTGGTCCGATTATAACTAATCCTTCAGGATTATTACTGCTTGGTCCGGTCATAGATGACCCTTCAAGATCACTTCAGTTTATACTGGTCCTGAATTTGCTAGTCCGGACTAAACTGGTCCCTGTAGCTTAAATAATCAATTAACTAGTAATTTGTCCTTTTTCTACTTTATTAATTTTCTCTATGTATTAAAGCACTTGTCACAACGTTAACTGATTCAGGCCCTAAAGACTCTACCGATGATGTACGTGATCTACTGAGTTGACTATTGCTACTGGCTTTTAAAGTACGAGAGTCGGCAGTCATTGTTTCACTATTAACAGACACTGTGTCACTGTTAATTAAAGAAGTATCACTTAAAACATCATTTTCATGGGTACTTTCATGAACAAGTTCATCATTATTATTTGCCGTCACGTCATCACTGATATTTTCTGCGATTTCTATTAAACCAGATTGTCCATGAGGTACTTCCCGTAAATTTTCGTGCGAATACTTGTAAATTCTGTTAGATCCATTAATATGTTTTAATTCATAACGGTCATTTTCTAAAACAGAAATTATTTTAAATGGGCCCTTATACTGGCGATCTAATTTGGTCTGGTGCCTTTCTTCGCTTTTTATGAAAACAAAATCACCTACGGAAAAAGGACGTACCCTGGCTTATCCCTTATTGAACCGTTCGGCATCAGATTTAGACAGTCTTTGAATATTGTCAGATGCGTTTGACCTAGCTGATTCAAGATCAAGTCTATTAATGTCGTGAGAGTTTACAGATATTCTTGATAATTGTAATGAATTTCCCTGAATTCCAAACATCAATTCTAATGGGGTGAACCCTGTTACTCTACAGCGTGTACTGTTAAGAGCAAGTCCAATATCTCCCAATTGGTCTTGCCATACAGTACCTGGGTCAGATTCAACAATGGTAAGTAAACTTTTTAAAGTTCGCATGACACGTTCTACTTGACCATTAGCCCTACTGGAACCAGTCGCAATAAGATGAAGTTTAATATGATTGTCGGTACAAAAATTGTTTGAAATCGCTGTTATCATAGGAACGACCTCGGTCAGCTATTATTCGCTTTGGAGCACCAAATAAATCTTCTGCGTTTTTAACCGCTATAATAGCATTTATCGAATTCAAATTCATAGTATGTTCCAGGAGAACATATTTGGTGAACGCGTCTATAATGACGGAACAGTATTCTTTACGTTCACTTTTTCCACTAAGTTTGCCCGTTAAATCTAGATGGATGGTGTGCCATGGAATAGCCAATTTTGGGATAGGATGCAAACGCACTTGCTGTGCACCCGACGAACCTTTGGAAGCCTTACATGTGACACAATTTTGACATATTTTGAAACCAATATAGGCCATATAATTTAGAAAGTGTTTTTTCAAAACCAAGGTGTTTTATTTCACTGTGCACTAGGTTTATCAAAGACCAGATTAATGATTTGGGTAAAATGGGAAGCCATTTTGTGATTTTGCTTCGTTCAATCATTCGATACAGAATGCCTTGTCTAATGTCGTAAGTGCGTTCCACATCAGTAAGCGATTCATTTGATCACATTTTCGAAATTATTTCTGCTATTTCAGAGTCGCGTGATTGTTCAACATGCAACCATCCCCTTTCCAATTCAGATAAATTGACTATTCTTGTATGTCTTTTTTTTAAAGCACATACTTCATTATGTCAAAGTCAAAGTCAAAGATTTATTTGCAGATAAATATGGTTACAAACGTTCTTAAAATGTTAGGTAATATTAGTAGCTTAGCATATTTAATCATAACATAATGACATGCAAATTTTTGTTATAGGTAGGTACAATTACAATATTACTTAAATTTAAACTGAAAGAATTCTTTTATATTATAGAAGGGATTCTCAATTAACCACCTACGTAAAGCCCGTTAGAAGCGAACCATTGGAAGTTCTTTAATTTGGTTAGGAATCTTGTTATAAATCTGAATACACATAGGATAACAGCTTCGCCTATATAGTTCCGTCTTTATTCTCACATTAATTAGTCTATTAGGATATCTAGTATTGAACGCACATTTATCTCCCAGTTTTTCAAACATCTCTGGATGAGATTTGGTAAATTTACATACTTATTTATTACTTTACTTCTTTATTTACTTTGGTTATTGTTATGTTCAATAACCAACGGATTTCGAGAAAGAAAATCTGCATGAGCCATTGTTTTTCCCTCTTTATACACTATGTCAAAATCATAGGACTGCAAAATAGCCCACCATCTATGAACTCTTGGAGTTAAATCTTTTTTTGAATGAGATGCTTTTAATGCATTACAATCGGTGAAAACTTTAAATTTACGCCCGAAGAGATAATGTCTAAAATGCTCTACAGATTTTACTACCGCTAGCGTCTCTAATTCATAAGAGTGATAGCGACTCTCCGCATCAGTTTTGTGGCTGAAATACGCAACGACATGGGGAAGGTTGTTCCTCCGCTGAATTAAAACTGCTCCATACCCATCACTACTAGCATCAGTATGGAGTTCTATGGTTAAATTAGGATCAAAAATTTTTAGAAGGGGTCTGTGACGAGACGATTGACAATATCTGCGTGAATTTTATAGTGTTCTGGGGTCCAACAAATGTAACCCTTTCCAGCTGTCAAGGAATATAAGGGTTTCATAATTTTTGAAAAATTGGGGATAAATTGCCGAAAATAGGTAGCTAGACCGATGAATTGTCGAATTTGTTTAATAGTTTTTGATGTGGGGACATTTTTTTTAAAGCTTCAACTTTACATGGGTTTGGTCTGACTTCAGCTGATATTCAGCTGGCGAAACCCAAATATTCGATCTGTTTCTTCATAAAAGAACATTTTTTAAAGTTAAATGAAAATTCGACCTTTCATAAGGTATCCAACAATTTGTTAAGACGGACCAACCAGTCTTCTATAGGTTCTGTGGCAGAGAGTACGTCATCCATATAGACTAAAATTTTACTGTCATTAAGGGGCTTGAGTACTGTATTTATAGCTCTTTGAAAGACTTGAGGAGCATTAATTCTAAGACGAATGGCATAGTTAACCATTCAAACTGACCTGTTGGTGTAACAAATGCAGTTTTTTTTCATCAGATTCCTCATTTACTTTAATTTGGTGAAACTCAGAGGCCATATCTATACTAGAAAAGAAGTGAGCTCCATACAATTTATCTATTTGATCGTTTATCAGTGGAAGAGGGTAGCTATCCGGTTGAGTGTTACTATCGAGTTCTCTGTAATTCACGCACATACGATCAGAACCATCTTTTTTTTTTAAACTAATAAAATCGGACTTGCGAAAGGTGAAAAGCTTTCCCGAATTATATTCGCATCTAATAATTCTTGAACCATTTTACTCACGATATCGGATTCTGTAGGGGATAACCTATATGAGCGTCTGTGTACGGTTTTATTAGTATCATTCAATTTAATTTTAAGTTCACCGGTAGATACACGAGCGGTGGGAAGCCTTTGTATGAAATGTGAGGAATATTTTTTAAGGATCTCAATTAGTTGTTCCTTATTTTTTTCCTACAAGATCTGTATCGATTGAAGCCATATTAAGGGTCTCCTCGACTCTTGAACAGGCATTGAAAGCCTTTGTTTTAGAAAAAGTTAAACTATCACTATTAATTTTAACAGAAATTCCTTGCTCCAAAATATCACGACCTAGTAAAACTTCTTCGCTCAGACTACATTCGGAACCAGATTCGAAAACAAAAGGTACTCGTAGTTGTAAATCATTTATCTGTAACATACCTCGCGTCACCTTGGAGCATAGGTTGACCTGCTTACTGCTGTTGCCACCGCTGCTGCTGCTATTGCTGCCGTTGCTGTTGTTTTTGCTGCTTGATGCTGCATCTTCTTTTTTTTGGTCAGCGCTTAGGACATGGAGAAGCAGCATGTCCACGCTCTCGGCACACGTATCAGATGACATTTAGACTTGGGTGAATCCATACTGTTATTTGATTTGCGTATTTTCCGGAGATGGACGGGAAACCATGCTTTCAGCAAGTTTTTGAAGAATTGCTTCCATTCCAGTGGAGAACATTGTAAAGAAATTGCTTTCCATATTCGCCGAAGTTCTTTGTGGTTCTGGTTCATGTGGAGGTGGAATCATCCCACTTCTGATGTAGGCGTCTTGTCAGGATCGGATATTTTAAATTAGAAAGTACTTAGTTCACTTATTAATCACTTTTATTCGATTGACTCACGTAATTATAACTGTGACGTAATTAATTATAGTAATTATGAATTAAAAGGTTACACAATAATTAACAACTCTAGGCGCTATGACAACATGTGCAACGGACCGAAATCAAGAATAAAAAAAGCCCCGATCGCTCCGCCGGGCCTTGTTTTATACGCGAGCACAAACAAGTCGAGTAGTGGGGGAAGTGGGGATGGCGACATCGCCCGATCGGTCCGGTGCACGTGCCGTTTTACAATCGTACGACGACGTAGCGCCGTCATATACATAAAGAAAACCTCTTTTAATTACAAATAATTTTGCTTATTTCGCATTTTTGTTCATTATTGGAGTTTTTATTTATTATGCCATTATTTTTTTTTGTATTTAAATCTACCGCTGATAGTAGATCGTAATTTTGGAAAGAATTACATCAATGGAATAACTATTGTTTATAAAAACTGTTGCTCGTAATAATAGTCTACAAGGAATGGAGGTATTTTATTTGTTTAAAATTTAAGTTGATTCTATTACTTGTTTCTTTAATGTTGTGTTTAAACTATTTACTAAAAAATTCTGTTGTTTTATTTAGTTTGTGTATATTTAACTAATAAATAAACCTTTAAAATTTTTTTTTACTTTTTATTTAACAAATCATAATTGGATTTTACAAATCAAAGTTCTAGTTAGAATAAATATTATACATAGTTATAATAGGTAGTTAAAAGTTAAGTAAAATATCTGGGTGATCGAGCTCCGCTCACGACAAATATACACTAACAACGAATTTTCTCAGAGATGAGATCTAACTAGATCTTTCGCCCCTTAAAGCCCCATTATTTAAAATTTTATCTAAATCGTTAAAGCCGTTTTTAACCGACTTCTAAAAAAGGAGGAGGTTCTCAATTCGGTTGTATGTTTTTTTTTTTTTTTTTTTTTGTGTTTGTTACCTCATATCTCCGTCATTTATGTACCGATTTGAAAAATTCTTCTTTTATCTGAATGTATCTACTTCCCGATTGGTCCCATAGAAATTTCATCAAAATCGGTTCAGCAGTTTGGTTTTGAAATCAAAATAGCTGGAAATTTTTGTGTTTGTTACCTCATATCTTCGTCATTTATGAACCGATTTGAAAAATTCTTCTTTTATCTGAATGGATCTACTTCCCGATTGGTCCCATAGAAATTTCATCGAAATCGGTTCAGTAGTTTGGTTTTGAAATCAAAATAGCTGGAAACAATATGTCATCCAAGTAAAAGAAATTGCGAAATTGATACTTGACAAGGATTTGTGTGTGATGCGATAACTAAAAAGGGTAAAATAAAAACTTTTTTGCAAAAAAAAACCGACTTCCAAAAAAAAAACACTAAAAAAGTGGGAAATAACTTTACTTTCGGAAGTCGGTGGCAAAAAAGTCAATGAAACAAACAATAGTCGCCGACTTCCGAAAGTAAAGTTATTTCCCACTTTTTTAGTGTTTTTTTTTTGGAAGTCGGTTTTTAGAGAATGCGATTACAGACACCTATTGCACGTTTAATAGTAAGCATAGTATTTTATAAGATTTCTATAATAAATTAAAAAATCATTTCAGAAATCTTTAATTTTTTATTTACAATTAAAGATCATTTAATTTTTTTTTTTAATTTACATTTTTAATTTACCACATCTTTAGTAACATGAGACAATTCCAGGTTTTTTTCTAATAATAGCAGTTTGAAATAACAATAAATCCCGTTCGGCGTGCGTCGTCAGTGCGCTCGGACGGCCGGTATTGTCTCTAATTCATTTCTATTCAAAGTCAACGGGGCGGGGCTAGAGAGCGCTGCTAGTTTTGAGTGCAAGCAAAAATGAGCTTAGTGGTGGTCAGGCGGGAGTGTCCGCGATAGTACCTACAGTACATAGTTGAAGTTAGTATTAGCCTTAATATTAGCATAGTGTCACGTACGATCTATGTATATATATGCCACCAATTAAAGAAGAAGGAGAGTTGACTCTCGGAGTAGTACCCACATCACGTTGTTTACTTAACCCCTCCTCTCCCCCCACATCGCAGCCAAAGAGGGCGCGCTCGCCACTGAGAGTACGTGCGAAGTAGATGGCAGGACGTCCACACCGGGCGCGCCCGCTTTAGAAATCATGGTCGCCACAGAGGATGAGGTCACACTAGATGTTACGGTTGCCAAAGATTTCATGCTCGCCAAAGAGGATAAGCTCGCCAAAGATGGAATGCTCGCCTCAAAGAGCGAGCTCGCACTAGATGAAACGGTTGCCAAAGAGAGCTTGTTCGCCAATGAAAGCGAACTCGATATAGACGACTTGATTGCCACAGAGAGCGCGCACGCCTCAGACGACGAGATTGCTCTTGATAACACGATTGCCAAAGAGGGCATGCTTGCCGAAAAGGATTACCTCGCCATAGATGGTATGCTCGCCACAGAGGGCGAGCTCGCACTGGATGAAACGATTGCTGAAGAGGGCACGCTCGCCACAGGTGACACGGTCGCCAAAGAGGGCGCGCTCGTCATTGATGGCATGCTTGCCACTGACAGCACGCTCGACATACTTGGCGGCGCCGGTGCTGGACTAGCTATCCCATCCGTCCAGGCTAATCCGTCATTGGAACAGAAAAATTATGAACCAATTGAAGATGAATTAATTAGGTTACAGTTTGACGACAATTCCCATGATGAACCGGCAGAGATGGACAAGGTTGACAATATGGCGGAAAAGCTGGGCGATATATCGAAATTTCAGGAGGGCTCTGTTAACCCTTGTGACCCGGTCGTCACCAGCGAGGTGAGACTCGAGGATGCCATTAAGAACTTTTCCGGGAAACGTGTGGTTTCTCCAGGTTAGTAGTTTTTATTTCTGTTATGGTCCTTATTTTAATTTTGTATCCCCCTTAATTTAGATTCCTCCTGTTTTAGAACCTGGACCAAGTGGCATGCAGTTCCAAATCAGCGCATACGACTCTGATACTGAAGAACACGAAGAATACTACAATAATACGGTAATGTACTTAGGTAAATCCATACCTGAAAGGTATTTACAAGAAGTCTGACATGGCACATGTTCGAACGTAGAACATGTTGTGCGTAACCGAAAGCTCCAGAAAAAGACTTGTCTTGGGGCATCGTTGCGCTCAGACCGGGATGTTATAAATGCATCTAGTGAACTATTGGACTCCTGCTGCAAACTTTGCAAGCCCTGCCTCAGGATAGAGAAACTGATGAAAATTTCGGCATTAATTAGGCAAAAAATAGAATCAAGTAATAATATAAACGTGCAGAATAACAACGCCGAGGATCAAGAGAGCGAGCTAGTAGAAAAACAACAAGATGAGCACGAAGAACCTTCAGATGCAACAAATGCACACCAAAACAAAGAACTTTTCTTGCTTCTTCCGAGACATTCTCGTATAATGCTGAAAATAGGAACTAACGTCTATCACGGCAAAAAGTTCTTGGCGGTTTGTTTTATACCGACATGTAAGTCTCGGAAAAGTGTGTTTTTTCTAGAGGAAAAAGAGCACATTTTAGATAGGTTAATTGAGACCCTGTCAGTCGGCCAACTGATAAATGACAGTGCAGAGGGTAGCATCGACAATGCACAGATTCGAATCGAACTTGCGGAGGGTCGAAACAACAATGCGGAGGGTCGAAAAGACGATACACAGGTTAGAATCGACAATTCAGAGGCTCGAAACGAAAGCACAGTGTGCCGGAAAGTGAGTTTTGAAAATCGCAGATTGAGCATGTCATCTGACAGTGAATTGAGCGATAGTAGTATTACTCCCGAGCAAGAAACAACAAACCGCGTACATTATCACAAAATTATAGCTGCTAAAAGACGATTAGCTAAAGCGAAGCTGATGCAAGACCGCATGCGAGAAGAAAAAGAAAAAGAGATAGCTGCGCTCGAAGACAAAAATATTTGTGTGGCGGAAATATCTCGCTACCAAGAGAGGTTCACTTTGATGCAGAAGGAAAAAGAAAGAGAGTTTGCTCGCCTTAAAATGGAGATCAGAGAATAGTTGCGAGCAGAGATGGAGGCTGATCGTAGTATGATCGCTGAAGTCGACGGTATGGCGTGGGTACTTGAAAATGAAAAGGATGCCAAGAGTATGAACCAAGAAGACCTTGAAGATAAAGAATTTGCTCAGCCTGGCACCAGCGGCCTAGGGCCAGCGGATGGTGGGGTACTAGTAGATGCGCCTGTGTACCACCCTACTTTGGAGGAATTTGCTGTAAGTAGGTATGTTTAAATGTGTAGTCACCACGTAGTCACTTTACGAGTTTCAAAAATTCAGAACCAATTTTCTTGACAAGATTATTTCATGATAAAAATGTTTATGATGTAATGTTTTTTTTTTCAGGATCCCCTTAAATTCTACGGGAAAATCTGGCCGGAAGCAGTTCGATTTGGTATTTGTAAGATAGTGCCGCCTCCTGGTTGGCAGCCCCCACATAAACTAGAGGACGATATGAGATTTGATGTAACGAACCAGTTTATTTCGCGGCTGCTCAGCCGCTGGGGACCGGCCGCAAGAGAACTTTGTGCTATCAAGTTATGCCTCCTGCAACAAAACATTTCAATTAATCGATTACCAAATGTAATTGTATTAATAGCGGATATTTATGGTATTGTCTTGTTTTCCATAAAATAATTTGTACTATTGTTGTTTTCCATAATCGTCCCCCCTCATAATATTTACTTGCATTATTATCATTAATACTAATAACGCTTGTCATGTCAACTTATTAGTCATAACTTTTATTTGCCATAAAATAAGTTTCCATAATAACATGTGTTATAATAATGAGTTTCTATAAGAACACATTACATAATGGATACTTGACATAAGCAACATTTAATATAATTTAGAAACGTTTATTGTTTTGTCCAAATAATAGTGTCATTAAGGCGTTTGGTCTATAATCAAAAGATTTAATACGGCAAACCATCTTTAGACAATAAACTGTTAGTCAAAATCGAAACGGCTAGGTTAGCGAAGCGAGCGTGCCGCGGCAGCGGTCGCCGAGCGCCAGATTTCCTTTTTTGCAAAGCAAGCATGCATGGTTGATTACGTTTATTTTTAGGTTTCCTTACGAATAAAAAAATCTGTATCGTATAATCATACTAGCTTATGCCAGCGGCTTCGCCCGCTTCGATAATTGACCCACGGGATCGTCCCACCGGGATGAAGCCTATGTGCTATTCCAAACTATAATCTATCTCTGTGCCAAATTTCATCCAGATCCGTTCAGCCGTTCTGGCGTGATAGAGTAACAAACATCCATCCATCCATCCATCCATCCAAACTTTCACATTTATAATATTATATAATCATAATCATATATTAATCAATATCATTCCAATAATATAACAGGTATTATTTTAAATAAAAAACAATGTTATTTTAAAGAAGATCGGCAGTGTCAGTGTCGCTCTATTTTAGAAACGAGCCTAAACTAAATTATATGCATTTTATAGATCAAGTAGAGTAGTTTATTTTCCTGATTAAAGTTTTTTTTTATTGTGTGGGAAAAGTGAAAAAAATCATAAATAAGTATTTTGTTAAATCAGAAGTAAAAGTAGCAATAACTAAACGAAAAACAGCGGTGTTGAAGTAATCATTGCCATTTTCAGTAGAATAATACTTATTAGTAGAATATGAATATTGGCTGGAAGGTTAAAAACTAACAATCGTGTTAAAATAACATTATGAACACATTTTTCTTTTTATATTAAAAGACATTAATGCGATTGCAATATTCCAATCTTAACTATAAACTGTATTCTAAAATAATTAAAGAAAACATAACATAATCGTTAGTTTTCACAGTTTGTACCTGGCAACATTAAACAATTCGCATTTCTAACAATTACTGTTATCCTGTGATCTGTCACAGTCGTCTTACGTATCCTTGCGATCTGTTTGCTGTCTGTTATTTGTTTACTTTCCAACTCATTAGTGTTTACTTGCATTGTTTATTCCGCGTTCAGTTGAGCTTTCGAGTTCCTGCGTGTTGAGTACTTGTGATAGTGAACACTTTTTTTGAGACAGGACTCTATTTGTTAATCTAAACATGTCTCGTTCTAACGTTCGGTGTGTTAATTGTGAACTTCGGTTGACGAGACCACGTCATCGTCTTTCAAACGAAAATGAAGACCTTCTTAATATTATAAAGCTATGGACTTATCCAAGGAAGGTGAGTAAAAATATTCAGGTCATTTTTAAAATAATGTCTATAGTTACCTATTGAAGATTTATAATAGTTGATATAGCAGTATTGGTTTTGCACCACTTTCAACTCCCTCAAAGTTCATAATAAGTAAACGCAAGTGGAAAAAAACGATACACAAGTCACACTACTTTGTAACAGTGTGATTAAACCTTGGTCACCCACGGGGTCGCAAGATTTCCTCAAGATGTTTTGCTAACCTGTTAGCAAATGATAATTATAGTAAAATATTTTATTAATCTGCTTATATTGACAGGCCATGTATTATGATCTATTTTTCTAAGACTAGATTTTCTCTGCTAATTATATACCTAACAAACTTAAATGTTTAATTGTTTATTCTAAGAAGATGCTTTGTATGACTTCCACTGTGTATAACATATATGTTTTCTTTTTGATATTTCACTATCATTATAACTGGACACTACTGTAATTAAAAATACCTAAATGAGTAACACAAAGACAGTGATGTGTTCAACCTCTAAGTGTATGGTTGACGAGGCTATTCAGAGTGCTACAGAGACTAACAGTTTTTTATTATTATGTTACTCGCAGACAACTGATGCTGACTTCGTATGCCAGGCTTGTTGGGAATTAGCAAGTCATGCAACTTACCAAGTTGCTCCTGAAAGACAAGTTGGACATCAAAATGTTTGTGGTGGATGTGGTCGCTCCATTCTAAGAAGCAGAAGTCGTTTAGTACTGAGAGAAAACAGTACTGATGAAGAACAACAACTTGCTGCAATCTTTTCACAGTGGATACAGCACCGTCAAGTAAATATATTTTTTGTCTGAATAAAAATATTTTCTTATTATTTCTGTTGTTATAAATATTGATTGTATTAATTATTTTTTTAGCTTACTGCTACTGATGAAGCATGTGGGCCATGTTGGCTACGAGCTCAAAGAATATTGCGTCGCAGCACTAACACCCAAAACGCCCAATTTGACAGTAGTGCTTCAGAGGATATGGCTATATCCCCGCACCAAAGCCCTCAACATGAGGAAATTGGAGATTGCTGTGTGAATTGTGACATACAGCTACTGTCTGCAGAAAATAGGCATTGTCTGTCTTCAGAAAGTGAACATTTTATAAGAGTTATAAAGCTGTGGATATATCCTAGAAACGTAAGTTACAGGCTATTATAATCATAACTTTTTTACTGTTTCAGTAAGTTAAAGTAAAAAATTCAATGAGAAATAAATTGTAAATACTTTCTTTTTAGGTTGTGGACACCGATTATGTGTGCCACACCTGTTGGGAGCTTGCGAACCACCAGGCTTTATCTGAAATTCTAGAAGAAAATCCAGTGCAACAATCTGGAAATCAGGAAATACCACAGCAGCAATACATTACGCTGCCAAACATTAGACGAGCTGCTGACACTAGAAGGCACTGCTTGTTTCCTGACTGTCGGAATCCTGAGCGATATCATATTCCGGACAGAATACGTAGACGGGTGCTGAGTGACTGCAACTTTTATGTACCTAGAGGTGCAAGGATATGCGGTTACCACATGGGTAGAAACATATTTGGTGAATTGTACACATCTGAAAACACAGTAGACCATTTTAATTGTTTCCAAATTGAAGATATGGTTTTCATACTATCAGAACCTGTAAGTGTTTTTAATTTTGAAGACATCCAGAGTTTGCCAGAATATTTGGCACATTATTTTCTGGGAATTTCCTTATCCCAACATCAAGAAATAATGAACGAAACAAGAGGACTTCGTGAAATGCACAGAGGAAGTTTTGCATTAACTGCATTATTATGCAAATTAAGGACGGGAGACTCGGGAGACAGGCTATCGAGTTTATTTCAAACTCCAAGGCGCACTGTGGAAACCCTGATGAACAAGGCTAGAGACATATTAGCTCAGGAGTATGTGCCTCAACATTTGGGTCTGCATCATATAAGCCGGAGTAATGTCATTAATAAAAACTCATATATAGCAAATAGTTTATATGGCAGACCTGATCTCCCTCTGGAAAGACAAAATGCAATTGTTATCTGTGATGGCACCTATGTTTATGCCCAAAAAAGCTCGAATTATTTATTTCAAAAAGAGACTTATTCCCTCCATAAGTATCGAAATCTCATAAAGCCATTCATGATTGTATGTTGCACTACTAACGACGCGTCGATAATGATGGATTTATTAAACAAAGACAGTTTTTTGGATTTTTTTAGAGAAGATGATGTTTTTATTCTCGATAGAGGCTTTAGGGATAGTGTAGATGCTATACATCAGCGTGGCTTCCTCGCCCATCTACCAGAAACCCTGTCACCAGGTCAATTCCAGTTAACTACGCTAGAAGGGAACAGGTCTCGTTGTGTGACAATAAATAGATGGGTTGTGGAAGCCGTTAATGGCAGGATCAAAAGAGACTTTAAAATATTCAGGCATGAATATTTTAATCGTGCATGCCCTCACATGATGAAGGACTTTTCCATTGCAGCAGCTCTGCATAATGCATTTGCCACAATGTTTGTCGATCCAAGTAATGCGGAACAAATAGTCAATATTATAAATGAAAGGCTTTTTGCAGACAACACTTTAGCAGAAATAGTACAAGAAGAGAATCTCAATAGAAGAAACTCTATATTTACAACTATAACCAGTTCAAATGTTGTGTTCCCTAGCCTGTCTATAGAAGAATTGGTCCTCTTTGCTTGCGGCACTTATCAAATTCGACAAGCTAGGTCATACATAGGTGAACAATTACGCTTTCATGGCCTTTACACAATAGAAGTTTGCAGAGAGGACCATGTCAATATAAGCAGGTTAGGGGGAATAAGTCCTTATTTGATTCGAGCAAAAGTAAAGTCCCGGCATGTGTCACGAAAATCTTATTATGTTTTTATATCAATAGATCGGCAACAAGTGGGTAGGAATGCCATCACCGGATATTGTTGCAATTGTATTGTTGGTTTGCGCACTGTGGGATGTTGCTCTCACGTAATGAGCATAGTGTGGTACCTGGGCTACGCGCGTCACCAGGATAATGTAACTCCACCTGCACAATTCCTTGACCAAGTTTTACTCAGGCTAGATACATAATTGTTAAATAATAAATAGGTACCTACCTAATAAATGTTTGTAAAAAGTCTTTGTTTCATTTATAAAATAACATACCTATTACCCTACCTACCTACCTTATTGCTGGACCTGACTTACATTGGCTAGGGATACATACTTTAGGAGAAGCTTAAGTATATTATATAATATATAGGGATGGCAATCAAGTAGAGGTACGGTTCGCCTGATGATCCAGCAACATACAAAGGCATAACCTTTTGGTGTAGGTAACAACTTCCTTACACGTACATCCTATACTTTTCGCCTCAAAGGAAAAGCGTTATTATACTTAAAACATGAAGGTACATTGTATTCTAAAATGAAGTAATCTGCTCAGTAATCAATCTTAACAATACACATTCCACAACATACCTACATAACCTAACCTAAATGGTAAATCTTTAAAACGATTTTCTGTCTAAATCCCATTACAAAAAAATATGCTATGATTACACTTTATGTTATTAGGCCTTAGATCCATCTCTTGCGGGTGTTTTCACTAATGCACGCGATGTATAAAGGCGACACTCAAAGTACATGGGGTTTTGCCAATCTTCTTTAACATGATTATTATTATCTCCTTTATTCATTTTCACTTCTACAATGTCATAAAATCAGTGACTACTAAGTGAAATGTGTTTGTTATAATCACAATAAATTAACTGAGTAAAGCAAACAAACAAACACAGCAAGTCATCGTCGTCGCAAGTAAACAACCAGTGAGTCACCAAGCTGCTTCGCTCCAATTCGTCGGCTGGCGGTGAGTCAGACAACGCACGACGACCCAAAACGCTACCATATATGGTCACAAACTCCAACACAGCTAGACCGTACCGACACACCCACTAGTGGAATACATTGGCGATTTTCGTCACAATATCGTGAGACATCGTAGCAGGATAAGTCTTCCTGCGGACTTTCGACTTTCGACTTGTGGCGGGTTGTGGGTTCGAATCCGAGTACGCGCATTTGTTTTTGATTTTTACTTTTTGTGTGATTGTTTGTACTTTTCTCACAAAAAGAAGCTATTATTGTTAATTTGGTGGACTAAGTCCTACAAAAAGATATAACAATGCCACTTCAACGATCTCCTTTAAAAACACCCACTGTCTCTGAATCAGAAGCTGAATCGAGCACGGGCTCTCAAACTCAGACCCTTATGAAAAAACTTACCCCTTCTCCGGCAGTTCCTGAAAACGAACATATAACTACCCGTAAACGTAAACATGTTAATGACTATTCCACCTTTATGAAGGAGATCCATGATATGTTGAAATCTCATACAGCTCAGATGGACAGCAAGTTAGAGTCTATACAGATAACAATGAAGGAGATAATTTCACAGAACACTGAAATAAAAGAAAAATTAACCACTATGACTAAGCAATATGATGATATTGTCATTAGAACAGAGAAGTTGGAAGCTGAGAGATCTGATTTTAACTATATTATTCAGCTCGAAGACCGAATCGACAACTTGGAAAGGATATCATGCCTGTCGAAAATGGAAATAAGAAATATTCCGAAACCGTCGGGAGAGTCTAAGGAGTACCTGCACAAAATTGTCAAAGAAACGGCCACGGTTCTCGGTGTATCCATCCAACGGCATGAAATTAAGGATTTGTTCCGGCTAAAGAGGAAGGAGGGCGTATCACCAATAATAGTGGATTTTACGAACATGCATATTAAAGTCGATTTCATTAAAAATGCACGGGACTTTAATAAGACTAATAAAGAAGATAAGTTAAACACGTCTCATATAAAATTAGAGGGCCCTCCTAAGCCGATATTCCTGTCAGAGTGCCTAACACCAAAAGCTCAGCATCTATTCTACCTTGCTAGAAAATTCGCCAAAGAGAATAACTATATGTTCTGCTGGACTTCTCTCGGCAAAGTATTTCTAAGAAAGAGTGAGGGAGAAAAGCAAATCCCTATTAAAAACGAAGCAGACATAAATCTCCTACATCAAACTAAATGACTAGCTGAGTATTTATGCATCTTTTATCCTTCAAACCCGTATTACTATTATAAGCTTTTTATTCTTACATTTTGCATGCTTTGTATTCAATCAAAATTATCTCATATGTTCACACTGTTAGTAATTAAGTATTTCTGTCATTGTTCTTTCTACTGTTCAACTACTTACATTCACCACACATCGAAACATAACAATCACACATTATTCTTACTAAAACACAAAACACTCTCGTGCATTTCATTGTGTGCCTTTAATACAGTATATTCTGCAGCTTTTGATGTTCCGACGATTTGTCTCTGCTATACCATTGCTTCTAGTTTTGTTTCGGTTTCTACCTACAAAGAATATGGTTGATATACAAGATATCGCGAATGACATTGACGATGTAGTCAGTGTCGGCGATGCTATAGCTATTGACATTCCGGAACACTGCAGGGCTGCCTTTAATTCAGGTGCAAAAGCGTTTTCAGTTTTAAATCAAAATATCAGAAGTCTAAACCGTAATTATGAAGGGCTTGCTGTTCTCCTCGAGAGACTAGACATCAACTACGATCTTATTATGCTTACAGAATCTTGGCTATCCGAAAATTCGATCATACCTGAAATGGTAAATTACACAACTCACAGTACTAAAACCCACCTTAATCAAAATGATGGTATCGTATTATACCTGAAAGATAGCATACACGCGAATATCTATGAACCAATTTATTGTGAAGAAGTAAATTGCCTTGTGACAACAATCAACAACGATTTAGCTGTTGTATCAATGTACAGACCTCCATCATTCAAAAACCTAGATCCCTTTTTAAAGTCTTTAGATAAAATCTTGTCCAGTATTAAACAATATAAAAACGTAGTTTTAATGGGCGATTTAAATATTAATATAAAACTTGAACAGCTGAACCCTAAACTTACAGAATACTTAAATCTACTAGCGTCCCACGGCCTTCTTACCACTCACACTCTACCGACTAGAGAATCAAACTGTCTTGACCACTGCTTCGTCAAAACAAAACTAAAACCGTTGACTATAGTTTGTAATTCAACCCTAACAGACCACTCGAGTGTTATGATATCACTACCTCTGAAAATGAATAATAGGCCTAAAAAAACCCCCTTCCGTACTAAAACCGACTACGATGCTGCTATTAGAGACCTAAAGCAGATTGACTGGGAAGAAAGATTTCACAATGATGATCCAAACTCAATGATGAACATCTTCTTGAAAACCATCACAGACATCCTTTCGAATCACACACACACCGTCAAACAGCCTAGGCGACAAATAATCGTTAAGCCCTGGATTACACCAGGCCTATGTAGATGTATGAGGAATCGCGATCAGGAAAACCCAACCCCTTACAAGCGCTACCGAAATACATGTAATAATCTACTAAAAAACCTTAAAAACAAATATTTTAAATTAGAATTAGCTAAGTCTAGTAACAACATAAAAAAACAATGGGGATTGGTAAAAGAGATGGCTAATTTAAACAGCTATCCAATAATGCCATCAGAGCTTTTTTCCACTTATTCAACACATCAGGACGCGTTAAATAACATAAATAGCTACTTTGTCAATGTCGGTAGTAATTTGGCAAACACCATCCTGTCCAGGACCCTCACAAATGAGACTGATCTAAGCAGGCTGTGTAGACCAAAACCGAATAGCGGAACCCTAAATTCTTTCATGCTTCTCCCAACAGAC
This sequence comes from Standfussiana lucernea, assembly GCA_964057025.1. Classification (NCBI taxonomy): domain Eukaryota; kingdom Metazoa; phylum Arthropoda; class Insecta; order Lepidoptera; family Noctuidae; genus Standfussiana; species Standfussiana lucernea. The sequence goes on from OZ059783.1 coordinate 5,683,058, forward strand.
CAATTTGAAATTAAAGAAATAATTGCTAACATAAAAGCAAAGAATTCCTCGGGATGGGACGGTGTCTCTACGCTTTTTATTAAAAGAGCAGTGGATTTCCTTATTGCACCACTAGCACACGTATGTAATGCTTATTTTTCAAAAGGAGTCTTTCCAGATGCCCTTAAAAAGTCTGTCACCATTCCTGTATATAAAGCAGGAGACAAAACTGTGGTGTCGAATTATAGACCGATCTCTTTGCTACCTAGTTTTTCAAAAATTCTAGAGAAACTAATAAATAAGAGGCTAAAACACTACCTAGAAACTCATAATCTTATCTCGGGTAATCAGTTCGGGTTCAGGGAAAAAATATCAACCGCTGACGCTTTTCACAAACTAACTTCGTATGTAGTCGAAAACATGGATAAGGGACAGAAGCCTCTAGGCATATTCCTAGACCTAGCAAAGGCCTTCGACACCGTCTCTATACCCATCCTCCTGAACAAACTCGACACCTTAGGAATTCGAGGAATACCTCTCCAACTTTTCCAAGATTACTTGACAAACCGGAAACAGGTTATAAAAATTGATAACAGTATAAGCCATGAGGAAAATGTCACCTTCGGAGTGCCTCAAGGCAGTGTATTGGGTCCTACGCTGTTTTTAATATATATTAATGACCTCTGCAATTTGCCTTTAGAAAATGGTCAAATAATAACATTCGCAGATGACACAGTATCATTATTCAGCTCTAACTCGTGGAAAGATGTAACCGAAGCAGCAAATAATGGTTTTGCTCTAGTAACCTCATGGCTGGACAATCATCTGTTGACACTTAATCTTGACAAAACGAAATATATTACATTCACAATTAACAGTAGAACTCAACCGTCTCCTAACGCAATAACTATTCAAACTCACCATTGCAACAATCGAAGTACTTGTCATTGTAACCCAATCACTAGAACCAATTCCATAAGATATCTAGGTGTTATAGTAGACCAAAACTTAAACTGGAAAGAACACGTCATTAAGGTAAATAATCGCGCAAGAAAGTTAATTTATATTTTTAAAACTATTAGAAATGCATGTGACATTAAGCTACTAATAAAAATCTATCTAGCACTATGCCAATCCATACTGGTATACGGCCTGAATGTGTGGGGAAGAACCTCAAAAACAACCATGTTGTCTGTCGAAAGAGCCCAACGCATAGTACTTAAAGTGTGAGAGTCAAAGTGGCGGGTGTACCATAGCGAATCAAATTATACCAATTACCAAAAAAAAATGGGGGGGAGTTTAAATGGTGAATGTGGATGATATTGTAGAAGAAGTAAGGAATTTCCGGGTGATGCGACAGGTGTTGAGAATTGTTGCTTTTTGGTGCAGCTGAAGTGTGTGGGGAGGCATGTGTAAAGTGTGAAGGCTTTGTATAAGAGACTTTGGTACGATACCAGTGGAAGAGAGCACTATAGTACTTAATATAGTTTGTGCTTCCCACTGGGTTTTTATTTCTATGGCGAGGTCTTGATATTTACTAAGCTTTTCAGATATTGTAGTTTGAATGTTGTGTGAGTTCGGGATAGCTATATCTATTAAGTAAACTGTTTTATTGGCTTTGTCGTGAACGGTTATATCTCGTCTATTGAAATGTTTAGTTTTGTCTGTTATTATCGTCCGATCCCAATAGATTTTCTGATTTTTATTGTCTAGTATTAATTCCGGTTTATATTTATAATATGGTTTCATCTCATTTGTGAGTTTATATTTAAATGCTAATTGTTGGTGTATAATAGCGGCAACTTGGTCATGTCGATGCTTATAGTCAGTCTGTGCAAGTGATTTACAAGCTCCTGTAATATGTTGTATGGTCTCAGAGGCGGTGTTGCAATGTCTGCATAAGTCAGTCGGTTGATGAGGGTCTTTAATTATGTATTTCCTGTAATTACGAGTAGCTATTATTTGGTCTTGGATCGCCATCATAAATCCTTCCGTCTCGGGAAACAGTTCGCCTCGTTTGAGCCATTCGTTCGACTTAGCTTTGTCGGCGTGTGGTTGGCTCAGATAGGTTCGGTGTCTCCCGTGAAGGGCTTTGGCTGACCACGCGGCAATTTTTTCTTGCGTATTTATGAGTTGTTCATTAATTTGAGTGTTCTTATTGTGTAGGTTAAGAGGCGTAAGTTTCGTATCGTGTTCCGTTATATGTTTGTGTAGTGAAGAATTTTCGGATTTGTTATGAAAGTAAGCTCTTAGTGAAAGTACCTATCTGTTTGTTCATTACCACTTACCTCTACATATTCCATCACTATGCGGCTCAATTCTGGAGGTAGTGATGCGCGCAATATTTTCTGAAGGTGTCTAAATTGTTGAACCTTTTTCTCATAGATGACGTTATTGTAATCAATATCTTGCTTCAATCGTTGCAATTCCTGACGTTTCCGCTCCATCCTAAAGACATGTTGAAAAGTTTAGTTATGCAATGCTTTCATACAAACAGGCGTGTGTTAGCATGTAGCAGCTATTTTCTAATTTCAAATAAGCGATCTCCAGTCAACCGTACAGTCGTGATGATTACCGGATAGTTTGGTGAACAGACCCCCAAGGGCGCGATAACGCATAAAAACACTACACCGTAGAACCAAGAGCCACTGTCTCATTATTTAGAATTTTAGATAATTGTCATCGCTGTGCAGGCTCACCCCATGTGTTTTGCTTGCAATGTGAATATTTTATAACTTCATTGATTCAAGTGATGTAGCCGAGATGTTTACAGGGTTAATTTTCAAGTGGGTCGTGAATGGCAAAATCCGAAACTATGAGGAATAGCGAAAAATACTCAAGGACTCTCGGGATCGTTGATTTAAAAAAAACGCATACTGTATTACACCATTCATTTTATTATTATTTTATTACACCATTCGATATTGCGCTATTAATTAAGGATCAAATTCTGGGAAGTAATGACATGCAACACGCTTGAGGAAAGATTTTTTTTTTTTGATAAATTACGAAGCAGTATGCAACCAGTTTGTATTTATCTACGAAACGTCGAACCAAATCACTAAGTCAAATCACTATTGACGCCAATTCACTCTAAGTTTTTATACAGTTTCTCGTTCTTTAACCGCAAAGAGATGATAAAAATAAAATACGACCAGAATGTTGTAAAGTCCATCGCGCTGCTGGTGTCATCAATCAAGGACAAAAGGATGAAGCTACATTCCCAGTCAATGGCATAATAACTTGGACACTCTTTTAAATCAAACTATTTTTAGAAAGTTCCTGGTTGCATCATTCATGTTGAAATTATACATATACACTCACAGGCACAATTAACCGCCCACCTTGCATTTCTTTCAATTTGCACAAATCTTCAAATTTAGACCACATTTTATGAGTGGTACGTTGAAAGCTACCTTTAAGGTAAAAAAAAAACAAAAGTCTTGAAAACAAAAGTCGTTTATTAAAAGATGCTTACCAAAAATCAATTTAGTGAAAATTTTCGATGAAAATCTAACAAATTTAATTTTGAAAAAAAAAATGGTCTGTTTAAAAAAAAAAAAATTAATAGTGCGTGTTGCCGCCTCGGGTCCGTATGACTTCTTGAAGCCGGTTTGGCAATCCATCCGTGATATCTTGGATATCCGATTGGGGGATATTGTGCCACTCCTCTACCACAGCCGTCTTGAGCTCTCCTAGAGTCGCAGGGGCTGGTAATCTTGCTCGGACACGTCTTTCGAGGTTGTCCCAAATATGCTCAATTGGGTTAAGATCGGGACTGCGTGCCGGTCATGGTAAAACTTGAATCCCGACCTCGTTAAGGTACTCAGTGACGGATCTTGCGGTATGGCAACGTGCATTCTCATGCGTTAATCTAAAGTTGTCACCAATAAATGGTGCGAAAGATATGATATGGTCTTGAAGAACTTACTCCACGTATCTTTGAGCGTTCACGCTGCCTCTATCGAACACAACAAGTTCAGTACGAGCCTCGTAAGAGATACCTCCCCAAACCATTATGGACCCTCCCTGGTAACCCACTGTTTCGGTTATAGCACATGGAGCAAACCTTTCATTTCGTCTTCTGTAGACACGCTGACGTCCATCTGGACCTCTTAAGGCTATTCTGCTCTCATCTGAGAGCAGTACGTCCTTCCATTCCTCCATAGTCCAGTCAGCATATTCTCGCGCAAAAGCAAGTCTGGCTCTACGGTGTTGTAGACAGTTGTGGGGCGCGAGCTGAACGAAAAGCCCTCAGATTTCTTTCTGCCAGTCTTCTTCTAATGGTACGTTCACTCACACTGACATTTCTCACCTCAAAGAGTCGCGTACGAGCTTTAGTAGCGGTGAAAAAGCGATTTCTCAACACTTTGCTGACAACGAAACGGTCATCTCGAGTTGAAGTGCATCGATGTCGCCATTGACCTGGCCTGCGGGTGTTTGAGCCTGTCTCCAGAAATCGTCTGATGGCATCACGTACCGTGGTTCGAGGTACACAGAGTGTACGAGCGATGCGACGTTGGCTGTACCCAGCGTCAGCTAAAGCCACTGCCCTAACTGCACCTGTTGCATCCAGTGGCATTTTTTCAGTCACTATCAATAAGCGAACACTACAAACTCAAATTAAACAATATTCACACACTATGGCAGAAAAGAACAGGAAATGTTAACACGGTAACGCAACGGCAACAATGTCAAACAACGACTAAGTTCCAAAAACCCGTCGGTGACACAAATTTAGGAAACGAAATAAGGGTATAAGTGTTTAATTTATTGCTAGAGTACCCACTTGACAAAAAATAAAACAGCTGATAAGCCATAGTCAACTTAAACAAACAGGGCGACGAATGATATAGGTGGGCGGTTAATTGTGCCTGTGAGTGTACACTCAGCGGCCGAAAAAGTAGCCCAAGTGCATAAAGGAAGCTTGTAAACAAACAAGTGTTATTTATGAGATGTTTTGATGTCGGTTGGTTTCAAGTGACCTGTTTAGTTTATTTAAGTGGGTAATTTGAAATTAACTTGTGTTTAGATTGGCGCTGGCTAAAAGGTTATCCCAGAACTGTTTTTAACGTTAATCCGAGAGTTAAGTTGAGAAATCGCTTCCTCCCCGCTGTTGAAATCAAGCGGCACTTGGTATCATCGTGAACGGTCCATATGGCGAAGAATGGAGGAACGTGATTTACGTGCCAGGAGACCAGTTCGAGGGCCAGAACACGAGAGACACTACCGAGTTGCTTGCTTAAGATTTGCCGGTGCCGCACAAATTCAATCACACTTACTACTAAATGTTTTTGGAGGGGAATTTAAGTTGACCAATTACTTTTGTGGAAATTCACGCTCTCATGTATAGATTGAGGAGCCAAATTAAAAGTATTGTATATTCTTGAATATCAACAGTACTGGAATCAGATTTTTAGTAGGCATTGTACACAATTACTACTAAATAATACAATTTTTTCAAGAATATTCATTATATACTTTCCGTGTTCCACGTGGCTCCTCAATCCAAACATTTGGATTGAGGAGCCACCTTTATGTTCATAATATAACTATTGAACTATTATACTACAAATTCGAGGATTCATCCTACAATATTTTTAAGCTTACTACTAAATAAGTATATTAATTGTACGGTGCACGTACATGGGTTTTAAAATATATTTATTACAATAAGTTAGCCAGTAGGCTCGCGTATTTGCACTTTGGACGCGACCTACATTTGGCAGTGCATTGACACTGACATATTGCATTGTTCTATGCATTTTATGTATATTACATTTTAGTGTTCAATTAGACGTGGTTTGAGTCGGACAACTTGCATTTTTATTTAGATTCATCCCGTTGAGCATTCACTGACATTTTCTGCATTTAAGTTTAAATTTGACATTTTACATTGACATTGACATCACTTATGTTAGGGAAGCACCCTACATAGTTTTTTGGTCCTTCGAAACTACCTACATAGTTTTTTGGTCCTTCGAAACTACCTACATGGTTTTTTGGTCCTTCGTAACTATTGCAAGTACTATACAGTCCGATACGTCGGTCGATAAGTCGCCGCGCGGGATCTGTGTCGTGTCGTGTCATACCGTGCCACGTGTGTTGCCGTGCAGGAGCATTCGGGGAGGTAGCAGCGGTCCAGGTTCCAGAGCGTCACATTGCATTGCATTTGCATACAGGGAGAGTTCCTGAATTTCAAGTAAGATCGTTCATTATTTATCTTACGGCTTTACAATGGAGGGTTTCATCGTGCGTCAAGCGGAGATCCTCGAGGAAGTGAAGAGAATCCATTCTAATTTTAAGAAGGATTCAGCGAGCAGGAAGACCACCGATTACATTCGTAAAAGGCTTGAGGGGTTAGATGTACTATGGGCGGAATGTGAAGAGAAGAATCGGGAGCTGAGTGCAGTAGAGGAGAAAAATCATCAATATTTCACCGGTAACATTTATGAGGTCATTAAAAGCTGGTACCATGGAACGCGTCAGGAGATTGCAGCCTTCGAGATGAAGACTCTTGCTGGACCCAGTAACGCCGGCCATAGTAAGTTAAACATTGAGTTCGACAAAACCCTGTTCGAAACATCTGTAAGAGCAGAAGACAAGCTACTCGAGTTACAGCAGTTGCAACAAGCTAACTTCCGTGCATTCACTAGGTTAGTAAATCGAAGCCTAAACGAGGTTAAGGAGAAATGGGAAATTGAGGATATGCTTAAGACTGTAGACTTTCGGTGGACTGCGATTGACAAATTACATTTACAAATTGATGGCATATTAGAGGGGAATTCACAGGACTATTATGACGAGTTCTGTCACCACGAAAATGCATTTACAAAGATGAAACGGGCGCTGAACACGAAATTAAACGCTTCTATACATCAACAGCAAACATTGCCAAAAATTGACATACCTATCTTTAACGGCAACTATACCTTATGGCCTACTTTTATGGATCTCTACGTAGAAGCGATTCATAATAATTCGGCGATTGCAAAAACTCAGAAAATGCAGCATCTAAAAGGTAGACTTCGCGGTGAAGCGGAAAAGCTCGTGCAGCATTTACACATAGCACCCGAAAATTATGACACGTGTTGGGAAATTTTGAACCATAGATATAATAATAAGTTTCTGCTATTTACCAGAAATTTCCAGGTATTTATGCGTCAACCTAATTTGCAAAAACAATCTGCATTCAACCTCAAGCGGTTATATGACACTACCAATGAAACCATAAACGCGATACACAACTTGGGCATTGATACAAGCTCATGGGATCCAATTCTAGTTTACGTGTTATGCGAAAAATTAGACTCCGAAACGTATTCGGAATACATGCAGTCCAGGTCGGATCCGCGCGGGATACCAACATACAATCATTTTATGGATTTCGTCGAAAACAAGTTTATGGCATTAGAACCATTGCACAGGAAAAAGCTAGAAAACGGTGATAAACCTGCATCAAAACCACATTTTAAGACGCCACATCCGTTCGGAAAAAATTCCAAGTCACAACCCAATAAAAGTTCATCAAACTACTCTCGCAATTTCCATGCGTCAAACGCTGGACAATTCAGCAAGATTATTTGTCCATTGTGCAATACGAATCATGCATTATTTCAATGTTCTAAATTCGCTGACATGCTGAGTTCGGAAAAAATTGCATTTATAGAAAACAATAAAATATGCAAAAATTGTTTGTATGTGCATACTAAGGGTTACTGTGCATCACAGAAAAGATGCAGAGATTGCAACGATCAACATAACACACTTTTGCACAGCGATATTGTGAAGTCAGCGCAAACGCCCTCAGCAACACAAACAGCACCTAAACCGTCGTCATCGACTTCAACTAGGTCAAATAAAAATATGCAAAACAACTTCGCATCAAATAATGATGATGAAATATTATTACCAACAGCATTATTGCAAGTAGCCACAGCTGGAGGTGACTACATTACACTAAGGGCTCTAGTTGATCAAGGCTCACAAATTACGTTGATAGCGGAGAATGCAGCTCAAAGATTGGGCATAAAGCGTCAACAGCTGAGTGCAAACATAAGCGGCATCGGTACTTTATCCAACAGGAGTAAAGGAAAGGTCCATCTATCCTGCAAGTCCTTACATAACGACTTCCAGTTTACAACGGAAGCGTTAATCATGACACGTGTAGTAAACAGTTTGCCTAACATTACATTTGCAAAGAAACCTTGGGCTCATGTGACAGACATCACACTAGCCGACCCAGATTACAACTTATCTAGGCCCATTGACATACTTCTGGATGCACACGTATTTTCCGAAATACTCATGAATGGCTTAGTCAAAGGGGAGGTTAATGAACCCATGGCTCAACAAACACGGTTGGGGTGGATATTGTCAGGCAATGTCACCAAAACATTTAATTGCAACGTCGTAGTTAACGAAGTTAACGACTTGTCAAAATACTGGGAAGTGGAAGACATCAAGGGAGATGCATGCAATTCTATGACGTCAGAGGAACGATATTGTGAGGAGTTCTACACTGCAACAACCAAGCGATTAGGTGATGGCAGATATGCAGTTCGTTTGCCAATGAAGCCTAATTTTAATCAGCTGCTGGGCAAGTCAAAGCCACGAGCTGTAGCACAGTTTATGCAATTAGAAAGGAGATTAGGCAAGGATGACAAATTATCAGATAGTTACATCAAATTTATGCAAGAGTACCTGGAAATGGGACATATGAAGGAGAGCAAACCTGGCTGCAACACGGCATGCTACTTACCTCATCATGGAGTCCTAAAACAGGACTCAGTGACATCAAAATTGAGGGTGGTTTTTAACGCCTCCCAGAAAACTGACACAGGTTACAGCCTGAATGACTTGATGGAGTGTGGCCCTAAGCTTCATCAAGATCTAATGACATTATTATTAGGATGGCGGCTATACAAGTACGTCTTTACTGCAGATTGTGAGAAGATGTACCGCATGATCCTTGTCCATGAAGAAGACCAACACTTGCAAAAGATCCTGTGGAGGGAATCCAACCAAGGTCCTTTAAAGGAATTCCAGTTATGCACAGTGACGTATGGCACCAAGGCAGCACCATTTCTAGCTCTTCGAACGCTGAAACAGCTTGCAGACGATGATGCACAGAAATATCCGTTAGCAGCGGATGTCATTGCTAACGAAATGTACGTTGATGACGTCTTAAGTGGCAGCAACTCCATCGAACGAGCACAAGAAATTCAAAAGCAACTCATCGACATGCTGAGTGGAGCTGGCCTTACACTACGGAAGTGGTCAAGCAACGACCAGACCTTGATTGAAAGCTTATCTTCTTCAGATCTTAACCAAACGACAATGCATTTTACAAACGATGGAATGACAAAAGCCCTGGGCGTCCAGTGGAATCCTACAACTGACACATTTTCGTTTACAAACAAAATACAATTTGACAATAAAAACCAATTGACAAAAAGACAGCTACTATCGGAAATCTCGAAAATTTTCGACCCACTGGGCTGGCTGACACCTTTGACAGTAAAAGCAAAACTGCTATTCCAAAGCGTCTGGCTATCAGGATGCGAGTGGGATGAAACCTTACCTGACAGCGTGCAAGAAGAATGGAAGCAGTTTACTAGCGATTTACACAACATTACCGAATACCAAATACCAAGGTGGCTGGGAGATATTACGAAACCATTCCAAGTACATGGGTTCTGCGATGCATCCGAAAAGGCCTACGCATGCGCTATATATCTGCTGACAACAAATGACAAAAACGAGCCTGTGACTAGACTTATCGCTGCAAAATCGAGGTTATCGCCAATCAACAAAAAATTGACCCTACCGCGACTCGAATTATGTGGAGCGCTACTACTTTCACGGCTCCTGAAAAAGGTCCTGACAGCCTTTAAATGGGACAATGTGCACAAAAATATATACGCCTGGACGGACTCTATGATTGTATTAGGCTGGCTGCATGGGGACGTCACAAAATGGAAGTCGTTCGTCAGCAACAGAGTACAGCAAGTGCATGACGTAATTCCAAAACAGCACTGGAGTTATGTCAAGTCTGAAGAAAATGCTGCAGATTGTGCATCACGCGGAATCAGTTGTTCCCAACTATTGCAACATTCTTTGTGGTGGCAAGGTCCCTACTGGATGAAAAATTACAGTGAAGACACCTTTGACAAAATTACAATTACACCGACAACTTGCGAATCAAAACAAAAACAAATGCAAACGTATGTTGTGAAATGTGAACCGTCTTCAATAGTAATTGAGTTATTAGACAGACACAGCGACTTGACTCGCATTACAAGGGTCATTGCCTGGATGAAACGTTTCATAAACAGCTGTTCGAACACCGACACTCATCATCCTACTACTTATTTGACATCTACAGAACTACAAAGCGCTGAAAACCTAATAATGAAACATATTCAATTGCATGCCTTCAATGACGAGATTATGAGATTGAAGGAAAACAAAGGTTTAAGCACAAAAAGTAACCTTTTGAGTTTAAATCCATTCCTTGACAAACATGACATTCTGCGAGTAGGTGGAAGGTTACGTAACTCAAACTTACCCGTAGACACTAAACATCCAATTCTACTACCACATGACAATAAACTGACAGAATTATTAATTTGGCAAGCTCACAGAAGAACATTACACGGAGGTCCTAAGTTAACCCTGACACATCTACGACAAAGAGTTTGGATCGTAGGAGGACATCGCGCCGTCAAAAAGGTCTTACACAAATGCGTAACATGTCGCCGATTTAATACTAAACAAACAAATCAGATTATGGCTGATCTGCCAGAGCCGAGAGTGACAGTATCTCGCCCGTTTACACATACAGGTGTCGATTTTACTGGACACATTGAAATCAAGGCAAGTAAAGGCCGAGGCGTCAGAACATTGCTGGCATACGTTGCAGTATTTGTTTGTCTAGCAACAAAAGCCATTCATCTAGAACTGGTATCAGAACTATCCAGTACAGCATTCCTATCGGCTTTCAAGCGCTTCTGCGCACGTCGAGGTACGCCACGTGACATGTACAGCGATAACGGCACGAATTTTGTGGGTGCAAATCGGATCCTACTGCAACAATACAAATGCATTGTAGAAAACATTGACAACTTCTTCTTGGGCAAAATATCAGAGATGGGAGTTCAATGGCACTTCAATGCCCCGGTCTGGCCAAGTGCAGGCGGACTGTGGGAAGCTGCTGTGAAGAGCATGAAATATCATCTCAAACGGGTCATTGGAGACCAACGTCTGACATACGAAGAATTTACCACTCTGCTATGTCAAATAGAAGCTTGCTTGAACTCACGACCGCTATGCACCGTTTCAGAGAACGCCGAAGACATAAACTGTTTAACTCCAGGACATTTCTTAACCGGCACATCACTCATGACAATTCCAGAACCCGACATGGACAATACTTACCATTCAAACACGAGATGGCAAATTGTACAACAACTTAGCAAGGATTTCTGGAAGAAGTGGTCGCAAGAGTATCTCCAACAACTACAAGCAAGACTAAAGTGGAAACGACAGAATACTGACATAAAGAAAAATGACATTGTATGCATTAAAGATGAAAGGCTACCTGCAGGAAAATGGGCACTGGGTCGTGTAGCGGATTTACACCCTGGAAAGGACGGCCACACTAGAGTTGTGACATTACAAACTGCAAAAGGCGAAACTAAACGACCTATTACAAAGCTGGTACCACTAGTGGAGGCTGAGGAACAAAACAACCCTGACACTGACAAACTATGCAAAAACAGGCGAAACCGAGCTAAAAGGCTTGTCTGGAACAGCTTGGTATGTTATATGCTGATGCTAGTTATGACATTGATAACACCTACTGTCCAGCAAGATATGAAACTTACTCAACTGACAAAAAATCAAACACTTTACTTTGACAAGATTGCAGATCTACAAGAAATTAGAGATGAATGGAAACTGGTATTCTATTACAATATGACAAATTATTGGCGCAATGTGGACACTCTGCAAGTATTCGTATCTCATATAAAGCAAGCTCGTTGCGAAGAATGGTTGATGCAATTTCATGTTTTGATTAACCAACTTGAACAAAGCACGAGTGAACTAAATTATTACAACGAATTACTGAAGTCCCAGAGGATAATTCAACACAGGTTCAAAAGAGGATTGATCGACGGAGTAGGATATGTTGCAAATTCGTTATTTGGAGTGTTAGATCAACATTTTGCAGAACAATACGAACAGGATATCGACACAATCCAACATAATGAAAATCACCTATTCCAACTGCTTAAAAACCAGACAAGTGTTCTGGAAACCGAGAACAACATTGTACAGCGTAACGAAGCAACAATGGTGAAGCAGTTCACTTTAATCAACGATCACCTCGCGTCCCTAGAAAACAAGACGCTCAAAGATAAACTTGAGAGTTCAAATGCATTCTACATCATTACATCGGCCATAGCTGCAGAAATAATGGCCCAAAACTTAAAAGATATTCAAGAATCACTCATCAACACCCTGACAAATATGTACCAAGGACATTTGGACGTACATCTATTATCACCAACCCAAATGCAAAGCGAACTGGATAAAGTAGCTCGACTACTACCTCGCGATTCTATACTACCTGAAGTTCGCAATGACATAAGAGACATCTACAGGCTGTTCAGAATACATGCGCGCATAACACAGCACTACCTGTTGATGGAAATAAAAGTACCGATCTTGAGTGATGCCCTATACGAACTTAACAGACTTATCAGCATTCCTCAACGTATTGACATAAATCGGGTAATGTACGTTATTCCCAACTCTGCATTAATAGCATTTAACGCCAACCAATACTCATTTATACCCCTAGAACAATATGACATTGATAAATGCCAAAAATTACAAGACCAATCTCTACTGTGCAAACTAAATCACCCTATATACAACACCGGTGATCGTCACAAATCTATTTGTGATATACAGCTGATTCGAGACAACGAAGAACACAGCGTTTATTGCCATACGGAAATAAAAATATGCACCGACAAATGGGTCAAATTACATAAACAAAACACCTGGTTCTATTATTGTTGTGACACGTGCGAAGTACAATTAGTGTGCGGCACTCAAATGACATCGGAGACGTTACGTCACTCGGGTCTGATAACGCTGAAACAAGGATGCAACTTGCAAGGCGACTCATTCACATTGCACGCATATATGGAACATACAAGTGACATTTTAGTCAATGAACCATACGCGATGATCGTGCCCACGATCTCTCCAATCAACAACATAATCAATACGTCGATTCGTAACTCATCGTTGTATATTGAAACGCACGAAGAGACGTTCAAGAAGATTGACACGCAACTACGTTCTATAGAAGAACAGTCTAAGCTAGACACCTTATCCTCTCACGACGTTCATCACTACATTGCAATCTATGTGGTTGTTGCGATTAGCATTGCACTGTTTGTAACATCGGTGTACTTTTGGCGAAAGATGGCCACCCAAAGACACGGGGAGGGTCCGCAAGACGCGAGAAGCAGAAGCAGACGAGAAGAAGATCATGACATCGAGGACAGGAACAGCAAGATCGACAAACGGGACTCAAAAGTGAATAAAGTGTCGTGTGCTAACCCTACCTCAAGTGAAGTGAAATTTGACACTGAAAAACATAGTGAAGAGTGCTAATTTATTATTATGGTGACATTCTCTCTATAGACTTTAGTTCTTTTGTTTAGATATTTCTTCTTAGTAGTTGTTGATCAATCATATTTACATTATAGTCCTGCATTTTTACATTTTAACATTAGTTTTTACATTCATAATTTACATATTTTGGGATTGTTTTATTTACTTATTTTCTTTTTGTGTTGTGGCAATATGTACGGTGCACGTACATGGGTTTTAAAATATATTTATTACAATAAGTTAGCCAGTAGGCTCGCGTATTTGCACTTTGGACGCGACCTACATTTGGCAGTGCATTGACACTGACATATTGCATTGTTCTATGCATTTTATGTATATTACATTTTAGTGTTCAATTAGACGTGGTTTGAGTCGGACAACTTGCATTTTTATTTAGATTCATCCCGTTGAGCATTCACTGACATTTTCTGCATTTAAGTTTAAATTTGACATTTTACATTGACATTGACATCACTTATGTTAGGGAAGCACCCTACATTAATGTTATTATGATACGAAAAGTGGCTCCTCAATCCTTACGGACATAAAATTGTAGGGTACACACCTACTATTTAGTTTATATATTTGTATTACATAGTTACACAATACAACACATTTACAGACTAACACAAACACACATCTATTTACATTTATCTATAATAATCATTATTACACATCAACGGCATCTCATATTATTCACATCAATATAATGTCGGATGATGCCGGGCCATTAGTATAGTACACTGGAATCGCGCCGCGGCTGGTCTACGTCATAGTGACGTAGCCGTAGGCGAGTAGTAGGGCAGCGCGCGAGCGTTGCCCGACCGCAACATGACCTTCAGTCGGTACGAGCCTTGACGACACGCGCGCGCGCATATGTTCTGTGCCACCTCGATCGCCCACGTTTCCGTGTTTCTCCTGTTCTATCTATTTCTGTTATTACTATAAACTGTACCGTGTATCTGTGACTATTGTGACTGTGCTGTATCATCTATCTACTGTTCTCCTTCTCTACTGTATGTGTTGTGCGTGTGGACTATTTCTCAATAGAACTGTGAGTACCCAGAGGCAGTGAGTTTCATTTACACCTCTGCCTACCTAACCCCACACCGACGACACCTCTATACTGGTGACCCCGAGTCGAACACTAATTAAAATGAGTGATAGTGAGTCCGAGCACACCGCGTCGTCACAGCCGGCGGAACACGTCACGCGGAGACCGCGCAAGGCGAAGCGCGTTTCCATTGAGGCGTCGCACGAGATTTACCGTGCGTCGTTAAAGCTGCCACCGTTTTGGGCAGAAGAGCCCGAAATATGGTTCGCCCAAATAGAACGTCACTAAATTTAATTATGTAGTCGGTCACCTTGACCCCCAATTCTCAAAGGAAGTGAAGGACGTAATCATGTCCCCTCCCGCCACGAACCGGTACGACAAGCTAAAGACCGAATTGGTAAAGCGCCTCTCAGCCTCCCAGGAGAAGAAGGTTAAGCAGCTGCTGATGCACGAGGAGCTGGGAGACCGAAAACCGTCACAGTTTCTTCGCCACCTGCAGGGTCTAGCTGGACCAAGCGTGCCGGAGGACTTCGTGCGCACCATTTGGAGCAGCCGACTTCCCAGCAGCATCCAACCCCTGCTGGCATTACAACAGCACAGCACCTTGGAGGCGTTGGCTGAGCTGGCAGACCGTGTCCAGGACATCGTCGCACCGAGCCACGTAGCCTCGACTTCAGCAGCAGGACCCACCGTGAGTGAGATGGCTGCCGAAATCGCGGAGCTGAAGCGCGCTATGCAGGACCTGACGGTGCAGCTGCGTGACAGTCGGTCGCGGAATCGCTCCCACAGCCGTGGTCGAGACACGCGCCGCTACTCACGCCAGCGATCGTCAACACGCTCAGACTCCAGCTACCGGAAACACCCACAGTGCTGGTACCATTCCATGCACGGTGAGAAGGCCAAGCGTTGTGTCAAGCCCTGCGACTACAAGAAGGGAAACGCCGCGGGCAGTCAGTAATGGCGACAGACGATTGCCCCGCCTTCACTGGTCGCCTGTTCGTCGCGGACCGAAGGACAAATACGCAGTTCCTGGTCGATACTGGAAGCGACCTCTGCGTGTACCCTCGTCGTCTGCTCAGTGATCGCCGTGCGCCCACCAACTACCAACTTGTGGCCGCGAATGGGACGCCCATTCCTACATATGGTTTCCTCGAATTAAACTTAAATTTAGGACTTCGTAGAGACTTTAAGTGGCGTTTTGTGGTAGCTGAGGTAACAAAACCTATAATAGGCGTAGATTTTTTATGTTTTTACTCGTTAACCGTGGACTGTAGAAACCAACGGTTAATCGACAGTAGCACCAATGTTTATTGTATAGCCTCGAATCCTTCAGATTCCTCTTTATTTTCTGTAAAGGTGTCTTCTGGCGACTCGAGGTATCACAAACTCCTAGATAATTTTCCCGACATCACCCGACCTGCCGGAACACTACGCACCACACCACATAACACTGTACACCATATCCGCACGACCCCAGGCCCTCCAGTATCTTCTTCGTTTAGGCGATTAGCGCCGGACAAACTTAAAATTGCTCAACAGGAGTTCCAGCTGATGTTGGCAAACGGAACTGCCAGACCCTCAGAGAGTCCCTGGTCATCTCCACTCCATCTAGCTCCCAAAAAGGACAATGGTTGGCGACCTTGCGGAGACTACCGCATGCTCAACGCGCGAACAGTCCCTGACAGGTACCCGATAAGGCACATTCACGATTTTGCACACAACATTGCAGGCTGTCGAATTTTCAGCACTATCGACCTCGTGAAAGCCTACAACCAGATACCTGTCAGCCCGGACGACATTCCGAAGACCGCAATAACCACACCGTTTGGATTGTACGAATTCCCGTACATGACGTTCGGTCTGCGTAACGCAGGCCAGACGTTTCAACGTTTTGTAGACGAGATGACCAGAGGGCTAGACTTCTGTTACTGCTATCTGGACGATTTTTTAATTTTTTCAAGGTCAGAAGCAGAGCACGAGGAGCATCTCCGCATTATTTTTAATAGGTTGAAGGACTTTGGCATGTTGGTCAACACGTCCAAGTGTGTTTTCGGTGTCCCGGAGGTAACCTTTTTGGGTTACCACATATCCGAAAAGGGCACAAAACCACTTGACACTAAGGTTGACGCCATTAAGAAGTTCCCACCGCCCAAGGACGTTCGTCAGTTGCGCCGATTTCTGGGCATGATCAACTTTTATAGACGATTCATGCCCCACGCAGCTCAGATTCAGGCGCCACTTCACAACCTTTTGATTGGCAACGTAAAGGGCTCGCACCCCATATGTCTGGCGGAGAGTACTTTACAAGCATTTGAGGACTGCAAGGAAAGCCTAGCTAATGCTGCTTTATTAGCGCACCCCGATTGCAATGCCAAACTCGCATTGGTTACCGATGCGTCGGATACAGCAATCGGCGCGGTGTTACAGCAGCTTAGCGATGACGGCTGGCAGCCATTAGCATTCTTTTCCCGGAAGCTTAGCCCTCCGCAAGTAAAGTATTCTCCCTATGACAGGGAGCTGCTGGCCATTTACGAGGCCATCAAATACTTTCGCCACATGCTGGAGGCTAGACACTTCGTCGTGTACACGGACCACAAGCCGATCAGTTTCGCATTCCACGAACGGAAAAGAAGCTGCTCGCCTAGGCAATTCCGGTACCTCGACTTCATAGCCCAATTCACCACCGAGATAAGGCATATTGCTGGTAAAGACAATGTTGTCGCCGATCCCTTATCTCGCGTGGAGGAATTACAGTTGCCGGTCAGCCTCAACACCCTCGCAGATTCACAGGCCTCAGATCCGGAACTGAAGAAACTTCTTCAGGAAGGATCTTCACTGGTGCTTGAGAAGGTGCAGGTCCCTGGGGAGCGTACGTCCGTGTACTGCGACGTCAGTACAGCGTCACCCAGGCCATTTGTGCCCAAAATGCTTAGAAAGCAAGCATTCGACAGCTTGCACTCCCTCAGTCACCCAGGCGTCTCAGCGACTGCCAAATTGATCGCAGAGCGCTTTGTTTGGCCAGGCGTCAGGAAGGACTGCAGGGAGTGGGCACGAGCTTGTCTCGCATGCCAGCGGGCTAAAGTGAGCCGCCACGTGTCGGCACCATTAGGAAATTATCATCTCCCACGCGCCAGGTTCACCACGATCCACATCGACCTTGTGGGCCCGCTCCCAATTTCACAAGGCTTTAGATACTGTCTGACGGCAGTCGACCGATTTACCAGGTGGCCAGAGGTCATACCTATTGTCGACATTACTGCCGAGACAGTAGCTAAAGCATTGCTGTCTGGATGGATTGCCCGGTTTGGCTGTCCTACCGACATTGTTACGGACAGAGGCCGTCAGTTCGAGTCGGCTCTGTTCGAACAATTGTCCAAGATTGCTGGATTCCAGCACAAACGGACAACGGCATACCATCCAGCGTGTAATGGCATGGTGGAGCGATTTCATAGGCAACTCAAGGCGTCCATCACGTGCCATGCCAATGACAAATGGACCGAGTCCCTGCCGTGGGTATTGCTTGGTATACGGAGCGCATTCAAAAAGGATGTCCAAGCGTCTTCTGCCGAACTGGTATATGGCGAACCGCTAAGACTCCCGGGAGAATTTTTTTCCCCCAGTAATGACGGAACGACCGACATCACGGACTTTACCGCGCGCATCCACAAGTTTGCTCACGACTTACAGCCAACTCCAGCTTCCCGTCACAACAAATCAAGCATTTTTATATTTAAGGATCTGCAGACCACTGATCACGTGTTCCTTCGTGAAGACGCATTACGTGGCTCGCTGCAAGCAGCTTATACAGGTCCTCACAAAGTTCTGCACAGGGGTGATAAAATCTTTAAAATTTTATTCAAAGGCAAAGAGGTCACGGTGTCAATAGACCGCCTAAAACCGGCCTACATACTGGCCGACAAAACTGACCCCCATGAACGTACTCCACCTGGCGACAAAAACGAGTATACTACTCGTTCTGGTCGTCGGGTCAAGTTTCCAGATTTTTATCGCCCTTGACGGTCTCTGGAGGGGGGTGGTGTAGGGTACACACCTACTATTTAGTTTATATATTTGTATTACATAGTTACACAATACAACACATTTACATACTAACACAAACATACATCTATTTACATTTATCTATAATAATCATTATTACACATCAACGGCATCTCATATTGTTCACATCAATGTAATGTCGGATGATGCCGGGCCATTAGTATAATACACTGGAATCTCGCCGCGGCTGGTCTACGTCATAGTGACGTAGCCGTAGGCGAGTAGTAGGGCAGCGCGCGAGCGTTGCCCGACCGCAACATGACCTTCAGTCGGTACGAGCCTTGACGACACGCGCGCGCGCATATGTTCTGTGCCACCTCGATCGCCCACGTTTCCGTGTTTCTCCTGTTTTATTTATTTCTCTTATCACCATAAACTGTACCGTGTATCTGTGACTATTGTGACTGTGCTGTATCATCTATCTACTGTTCTCCTTCTCTACTGTATGTGTTGTGCGTGTGGACTATTTCTCAATAGAACTGTGAGTACCCAGAGGCAGTGAGTTTCATTTACACCTCTGCCTACCTAACCCCACACCGACGACACCTCTATAAAATTTTAGGTTTCAGATGAAGTGGTTTAGCCTGCGCGTTCGGCTTTATCTGCCAGATACATGAAGTGTTCATGATCCTTAAACATAACTGGCAAAAAATGGGATACAGGCATGAATGCATGATGCTGTGTTATGTTTATGAATGAGATTTTCAATTAGCTTGTATCTACAAAATGGCGGCTTCTAACATCTCCACACTGGCCCTTTTCACCCAAGTTGGTGTTACTTGTCTAATGAGCTGCATCAGTGTAATTATTACTTAGTTATACCTATTAAGACGATTGCTAGTACTTACGTCAATCGTGCTTGGGGATGTTTCAGGACTGTGATTTACTAAAAGCAAATAAATACATCTTTAATAACACACTAAACATTCGGGTTATTCTCGCATACACAATCTTAAATAATTTACACTAACTTATGTTGGCATGCCGATGAAAATGGATTTGACATTTAATTATCTATACATTTAATAAGAAATTGTTAGTTTAGAAAAGGGCCTTTAAAATCGGATTGCAATGGAATTTGAATTTTACACGCATTAAGTTTGTTTCCAAATCATTTATCTGAGGATTAGAATTCAAGTACACGGACTAAAAATATTGTAAATAAGGAGCATACCTTCACGTGCTTCGTATGTTAAATTGCTTTTCTTTGAGACCTTTTTAACCGACTTCTAAAAAAGGAGGAGGTTCTCAATTCAGTTGTATGTTTTTTTTTGTGTTTGTTACCTCATATCTCCGTCATTTATGAACCGATTTGAAAAATTCTTCTTTTATCTGAATGGATCTACTTCCCGATTGGTCCCATAGAAATTTCATCAAAATCGGTTCAGCAGTTTGGTTTTGAAATCAAAATAGCTGGAAAAAAATTCATCCAAGTAAAAGAAATTGCGAAATTGATACTTGACAAGGATTTGTGTGTGATACTATAACTAATAAAAAGGGTAAAATAAAAACTTTTTTGCAAAAAAAAAAACCGACTTCCAAAAAAAAAACACTAAAAAGTGGAAAATAACATTACTTTCGGAAGTCGGTGACAATGGTTTGTTTCATTGACTTTTTTGGCACCGACTTCCGAAAGTAATGTTATTTTCCACTTTTTTTGTTTTTTTTTGGAAGTCGGTTTTTTTTTTCATACAGGTCTTTTTGCAGCTTGAAGAAACCGAAAGAAATAAAATGGATGATAACTTTTAAGTTTTTTTTTCTGTAGTTTGGGAATGCTATATTATGCTATAGATTTATATCGGGTTCGTTTGGGGTGGAAGTAAAACTCCGACTCTTCAAATTCAAAAAACGTTGCCCCACACTAGGAATTTCTCCTGTATCGTGGGTGCGTTTACAAACATTTAAAGTCACATACACAAACAACCAGACCCGGAACAACTATCTGTAGGCCATACAAATATTTGTTCCGTGCGGGGATCGAACCCGCGACACGCAGCGCAGCAGTCAATCGCTCAGGTACTGCGCCAACCGTGCCGTCATATTATTTGATATCCTGCTGTCTTCTTAAAGGTAAGGCACCTTTACACAAAAACTCAGGGGATATTAGTTACATGCAATGGATACATCGATATTAAATCGATTATTAGATTATTGTGGTCTATTATGGGAATTTAACATGATTGGCGAAATGTGGGTGTACATTAGGTACACCGCTGCCTAACCTTTCGGCGATCACAGGTGTTATGTTATTATCTAAGCAATAATAAATGACGGCCGTCCTGTACAAAATTACAAATGGAGAGGGATTTTTGACATCGTTTTATGGTTTAAATTGACGGATGTACATGAAGGCATGATGACCTTCATATTAAGACAGCAACAGGTTTCTTAGCAGATGTGCCTACACGTGCTTCAAAAACCGAGTTTTTACCCGCCGAAAATACGCTAATCTGTAAATGCCCGAAGTCGGCTATCAGCGAGTGGTCGTATTGTTACATGGAGTCATGTCGCTCAAATGTCAATCGTGGGCGTGTATCATTGCATGTAGCTATGTGAGGCTGGGTTAACGGTTATGACTCCGCTAATCCACGCGGTCGGGCGGTGAAGCGCATCTCACGTCGCATCTACTTTATGAAATCCGTTGATGCCTAACACACGACACCGCCCTATCGCGCGGACGAGCGGCTCTCACCGCCTCTCCGCACGGTGCATTGCCGGTAAATCCAACTCCACACGACGAGCAGTGTCGTGTGCGAATCGCCTAGCATGAAAATGACGCAAATTGACCGCCCTAAAATAACCCGCGCCGCTAATATTGTAAGTTAAACAAGACCGACGATGACGTTCCATCTCCTCATCTTCTAATCAGAGATCAACAGCAACAGTTATGCAAACCGCTTAAGATTTTATTTATTTATTTATTTGTTTCGGTTAGCCAACAATTGTTTACACTAAACATTTACAATCAATACCTTATTAATACTTTTACAAGTGCAACAATCACTTACAGGCTAACACAACATGCACCATTTATGGTTTGTGTAGAAAATTGGTATTTCAATTTCTTAAAATGTAAATAAATTGCGTTTAAAATAGATTAATAACATTAAGTGACCTAAAAATCAATTACATTAATTAACAACAGTAGCAATAAATTCATCAGATATAGGTATATAAAAACAGATTAATAAACAATAAAAACAGTTAATAGACACTAAAATCAATAAATGAAAACAGAAAATTAAAATTAAATTATAAACTATCTAAAATATCACAACATTCAATTCAATCTTAAAATTAACATTCAATAGCGATATTGGCTGGGAGAATTGTGCTCAATGATTCTTTTACAAAATTTTCGGATGCTGTCGTGGTGGATATCAATGAGATCACTGCAGCTATTAAGAATCTTACACAGGCGTGGGATCGGAGAGTTTGCACCCAGAACCGTTCTGCGCAAGGGTGGGTATAGCGGTGTGATAGGATTTCGTGGGTAACGGGCCGGGGCACGAAACTTTAGGAGACTCAATATGTTTGGGCAGTCAATTTTATTTCTAAGCAATTTATAGAGGAACAAGGCATCAGCTACTTCTCTTCGGGCTGACAATGGGTGTATTTTGAAAAAAATCAGTCTAGTATTGTAAGACAGCAGCTGCTTACCCATTCCCCTAGAAAATGCGAGGTGCCACAGGAATCGTTTCTGAACTCTTTCTAAAAGTAATTTATGTGTGGCATAGTGTGGCCTCCATACAACACTGCAATACTCTAGGATGCTTCGCACGTAGTTATGTGTGTTATCAAAATCCTTGACATTCATCTTAATATTTATCAAATCGTGCCGTGTACTTAAAGGTGACTAGTATCTACTTGGAGCAACTTCTTGTCCTCCACAACTGTGTAGCTAATAGTGTTTCGCGTGATTATAAGCATTTATTTTGCGCTGTTTGAGTTACCGTAAAATCTTATATGCAGTTTAATGAACTTGACCACGTTAGAGATGAATTTTTAATATCAAATATTTGTATCTCTCCTGAAGTACCATTCCGATCTGAGGGAGCAATAAGAGCGCATTTTTGTTTTGCAATAGTTGACATGTATGTTTTGTACAGTCCAATTAAAGTTCATATTTGTATGTAATAATCATTAAAGAACATCGATTACGTACGACAGCAATCACACAGATCTCATAAGTAGGAATTCTGGCGTACTTTCCTTGCCGGTCAGATGTGGGCGGATGCCGCATCTTCTTTTGTTTCAGCGGAATACATATGCGTAAAAATTTCATCCCTGCTGATACTCTCAGACAGGTCGGAATAATGCTTAACAAACGGTTGGCATAGCTCTTACGTTCATAAAGCCACCCTGTATACAACCACTTGTACACTAATTCCACTTCTCTAGGATTATTAATATTCTAAGAATAACTAATTTAAAATCTATAGATAACAGTGTTCGTATCACTTCACTTTCGCCTGGTTCTTCTTTTCGTGCGGTTGATGAGTAGCCACATCATCACAGCAGCAAATTTCTGCGAAATCAATTGAATATATGAAATTTAATTGACACACTTGCTGTGGTCTACGAACATTGAAGCGTTTAGTCTCAAAACTTTCAACTGGCAAAAAAATATACGGTTGCAAAACGTTCAAATCTCAAAAAGTTCAAGTTGCAACACACGTTGCTATTGCTGTTCAAGTCTCAAAAGATCCATCTCATAATATGCAATTCTTTGAACGAGTGGTTGTGAGGGTTACATAATTAAAATTCACAAATATTAATCAATTTTACCAATAATAAAAGTAAATAAATCAGAATCCAACATAAGGCACAGTCATAGTTTTGTCTTAGCTCTAACTCGAGGTGCCGTGATCGTATTTTAGCGGACAATGCCCGGAATTAGAAATACTTTCCTTCACCTATGTATTTAGTCGAGTGCAATTAGACATAAAGGGAGAACGAAGTTTGTAGTGGTCGGATTTATCATGGAACTCTTTTTTATTGAGTTCTTAGGAAGTGAATTTTGGATTTTATTTTTAAAATTTCCGTTTACGTTGAACGCCAAAGAAACATTTTGAAAAAAAAAATGTCCATCTTTAACTTTACATAGAGATTTTCTGAAATTTGCGATGGAATTTTTAGTCACTACACTTATTAATATGTGTTTCTTGAACATTTATTATGTCCAGTTATTAGTGAAAAAGTATCAGTTAAAAATGACGAAACAAATCTTAAAATTAGGAATTTGAAGAAATCGGGAAATTTTCATCGAATTTCAAGTTAATCATGAAGAAAAAAAAACTTGCGAGCAGCGAATTTTTTTTAACTTTGTTCTCCTCACCTCTAGGAACTCAATATAAAAGTCCCATGAAAATCCGACTACTATAAACTTTGTTCCACCTTTTGAGTATTTTTGTCTTTTATTTTTTTTTGCACTCGGATAATTGGGCATGAATAATTAAAGAGTTTTAAGGTATGTAACAGTTACCGGGCTAGGGCTCGAAAAAAAATACGAATGTGATTTTAGGTAGGTACTTCACAAACTAATATTTGTCAGTTAACTTCAGTATTACATTCACACTCGTACAAAGAAATTGCATATCGCACGTCCTCAAAAAAACCGTCGTAACACAAAAAAATCAGTATTGAGATATTATACTTTAAAGTTTTTTTGTGTCCGGCCGATGATATCCGTAAAAAACATTCGCGTGTGTTATTCTGTGATTTAATTATTTTCGCAGAACCTACACTTTTGGAGTTTTTTTTTTCAATTATAGATCAAGGAGAATTGACATTGAGATGGGTGTTATCTAAAAACCTAAAATTTTTGTGTTATGACAGTTTTTAGAGGACATGCGATATTATGTAGGACATGGATGTTTTCAGACTTGAACATTCTGCATTTGCATCATCATTATCCTCCACAGCCCGACTCACCCCCGTTGGGTGTAGGCGTCTATTTGTGCCAATCTCCATGCTCTTGTGCCAGCCTGATCCAGGTTTTAGGTACCCGCGATAACAACCATCTCGCTGCCTTGGATGCCACTCAGTCACAGCCTTGCTCCAAATGCCATCACCGCGCCTTGCTAGGTGTCCCAACTCCACTTGAGTTCCGAAACGCGATTTTCAATATCGAAGACCTTCGTAAGCCTTCGGATTTCAACGTTTGGAACTCGGTGTATAAGTATTATGCCGAGCATGAAACGCTCCACGGCTCTCAGTGAAACTCTGAGCATATACAGTCTCATGTGTGAACGTCCACGTCTCAGCACCGTATGTCACGGTGGGCGGAACATACTGAGAGGCCAGACTTCAGGCAGTGTGGAATTTTGTATGACTTTAGAATGACGTTCTGCTTTGAACATTCTAGAACTTTTTGAGACTTTGCTCTTTTCAGTTTTGAACGTTTTGAAACTAAACCTATTGAATCGCTAGCCGCGTTAGTAAACTGCGCAGCCTAACAAGCATTTTCTAAGTGGAGAGGTCAAGCGCCAAAGCTCTTTCGAATTTGTATGAATTTTCCGTGACTTGCCAGTGTTACTACCAGTAAGGTACCTAACACGGGCAATGCTCGTGTTACTACCGCAGTTAAGTACTAACTAGTACACAGGAAATTAATCATCTACTTGAGGTTAAAAAGACAAATAGTAAAAATAATGAGAAATTAAAATAACCCAGCAAAAGAACTAGGCTAGCATAAGTTTTAGTTGGTAGAGTATATTAAGAGTTCCGGGTAGGTATGTAGATGTGTGTTGATACTATAATTGAATTACTTTCTTCCATTTATGTTAGAATTTTATAAGGTAACTTATCAATTTGAGTAACTTTATGGCAAAATTCAAAATTTCTTACGTTATTTGCCGTTGATGTATATGTTGAACAAAATATGATTCGCGACCGTAACAAATAAGGTTTTACAGAGTTATAATCATTAAAATCATCAATAAAACCCTCGAAGTTCATTTAATCCTAATCAATGACTATTCCATGAAAAAGTCATTCACCCATTGAATGAGTTTTCGAACTTTTTACCTGCAAATTGCAAAAACCATAAGATATATTGTAATTCGCGGGTTAACCCTAAAGACCCCCCTAACCCTAGTTTTCACCTTAAAGTTACTCAAATTGTTGAAAGTACACCTTCAAAGAGACATTATTCAATAAAAACTGATCTTAAACGAGTTTGACTCAAAAAATTGTTTTTTATCAACATTTTTTTAAACTAATAACAAAAATTCGTCTATAACAAACCTCTACAAACCGCTCTCAGTCATTTCTAACGTATTTAAAATCGTATACACCTTCAAAAAGGCATTATTCAATAAAAACTGCTCTTAAACAAGTTTGACTCAAAAAATTGTTTTTTATCAACTTTTTTCTGAACTAATAACAAAAATTCGTCTATAACAAACGTCTACGAACCTCTCTCAGTCATTTCTAACGTATGTAGAAATCGTATACACCTTCAAAAAGGCATTATTCAATAAAAACTGATCTTAAACGAGTTTGACTCAAAAAATTGTTTTTTATCAACTTTTTTCTCAACTAATAACAAAAATTCGTCTATAACAAACCTCTACGAACCTCTCTCAGTCATTTCTAACGTATGTAAAAATCGTATACACCTTCAAAAAGGCATTATTCAATAAAAACTGCTCTCAAACAAGTTTGACTCAAAAAAATTGTTTTTATCAACTTTTTTCTCAACTAATAACAAAAATTCGTCTACTACTAACCTCCACATCCCTTAGTCATTTCTTTCGTTTTTAGTAATCGAGTACACCTTCAAAGAGACATTATTCAATAAAAACTGATCTTAAACGAGTTTGACTCAAAAAAATTGTTTTT
This sequence comes from Standfussiana lucernea, assembly GCA_964057025.1. NCBI lineage: Eukaryota > Metazoa > Arthropoda > Insecta > Lepidoptera > Noctuidae > Standfussiana > Standfussiana lucernea. The sequence goes on from OZ059783.1 coordinate 5,709,690, forward strand.
ATCAACTTTTTTCTCAACTACTAACAAAAATTCGTCTACTTCTAACGTCTACAAACATCCTTTAGTCATTTTATTCGTTATTAGTAACTTTGGACACCTTCAAAGAAACATTATTCAATAAAAACTGCTCTTAAACAAGTTTGACTCAAAAATTGTTTTTTATCAACTTTTTTCTCAACTAGTAACAAAAATTCGTCTACTACTAACCTCCACAAACATCCCTTAGTCATTTCTTTCGTTTTTAGTAATCGAGTACACCTTCAAAGAGACATTATTCAATAAAAACTGCTCTTAAACAAGTTTGACTCAAAAAATTGTTTTTTATCAACTTTTTTCTCAACTAATAACAAAAATTCGTCTATAACAAACCTCTACGAACCTCTCTCAGTCATTTCTAACGTATGTAAAAATCGTATACACCTTCAAAAAGGCATTATTCAATAAAAACTGCTCTTAAACAAGTTTGACTCAAAAACATTTTTTTTATCAACATTTTTTTCAACTAATAACAAAAATTCGTCTATAACGAACCTGTACAAACCGCTCTCAGTCATTTCTAACGTATTTAAAATCGTATACACCTTCAAAAAGGCATTATTTCATAAAAACTGACCTTAAACAAGTTTGACTGAAAAAAAATTGTTTCTATCAACTTTTTCCTGAACTAATAACAAAAATTCGTCTAATAATAACCTCTACAAACCTCTTTCAGTCATTTCTAATGTATTTAAAAATCGTATACACCTTCAAAAAGACATTATTTCATAAAAACTGACCTTAAACAAGTTTGACTCAAAAAATTGTTTTTTATCAACTTTTTTCTCAACTAGTAACAAAAATTCGTCTACTACTAACCTCCACAAACATCCCTTAGTCATTTCTTTCGTTTTTAGTAATCGAGTACACCTTCAAAGAGACATTATTCAATAAAAACTGCTCTTAAACAAGTTTGACTCAAAAAATTGTTTTTTATCAACTTTTTTCTCGACTAATAACAAAAATTCGTCTATAACAAACCTCTACGAACCTCTCTCAGTCATTTCTAACGTATGTAGAAATCGTATACACCTTCAAAAAGGCATTATTCAATAAAAACTGATCTTAAACGAGTTTGACTCAAAAAATTGTTTTTTATCAACTTTTTTCTCAACTAGTAACAAAAATTCGTCTACTACTAACCTCCACAAAAATCCCTTAGTCATTTCTTTCATTTTTAGTAATCGAGTACACCTTCAAAAAGGCATTATTTAATAAAACCTTCTCTTAAACAAGTTTGACTGAAAAAAAATTGTTTCTATCAACTTTTTCCTGAACTAATAACAAAAATTCGTCTAATAATAACCTCTACAAACCTCTCTCAGTCATTTCTAATGTATTTAAAAATCGTATACACCTTCAAAAAGACATTATTTCATAAAAACTGACCTTAAACAAGTTTGACTCAAAAAATTGTTTTTTATCAACTTTTTTCTCAACTAGTAACAAAAATTCGTCTACTACTAACCTCCACAAACATCCCTTAGTCATTTCTTTCGTTTTTAGTAATCGAGTACACCTTCAAAGAGACATTATTCAATAAAAACTGCTCTTAAACAAGTTTGACTCAAAAAATTGTTTTTTATCAACTTTTTTCTCAACTAATAACAAAAATTCGTCTATAACAAACCTCTACGAACCTCTCTCAGTCATTTCTAACGTATGTAGAAATCGTATACACCTTCAAAAAGGCATTATTCAATAAAAACTGATCTTAAACGAGTTTGACTCAAAAAATTGTTTTTTATCAACTTTTTTCTCAACTAATAACAAAAATTCGTCTATAACAAACCTCTACGAACCTCTCTCAGTCATTTCTAACGTATGTAAAAATCGTATACACCTTCAAAAAGGCATTATTCAATAAAAACTGCTCTCAAACAAGTTTGACTCAAATAAAATTGTTTTTATCAACTTTTTTCTCAACTAATAACAAAAATTCGTCTACTACTAACCTCCACTAACATCCCTTAGTCATTTCTTTCGTTTTTAGTAATCGAGTACACCTTCAAAGAGACATTATTCAATAAAAACTGCTCTTAAACAAGTTTGACTCAAAAAATTGTTTTTTATCAACTTTTTTCTCAACTAATAACAAAAATTCGTCTATAACAAACCTCTACGAACCTCTCTCAGTCATTTCTAACGTATGTAGAAATCGTATACACCTTCAAAAAGGCATTATTCAATAAAAACTGATCTTAAACGAGTTTGACTCAAAAAATTGTTTTTTATCAACTTTTTTCTCAACTAATAACAAAAATTCGTCTATAACAAACCTCTACGAACCTCTCTCAGTCATTTCTAACGTATGTAAAAATCGTATACACCTTCAAAAAGGCATTATTCAATAAAAACTGCTCTCAAACAAGTTTGACTCAAAAAAATTGTTTTTATCAACTTTTTTCTCAACTACTAACAAAAATTCGTCTACTTCTAACGTCTACAAACATCCTTTAGTCATTTTATTCGTTATTAGTAACTTTGGACACCTTCAAAGAAACATTATTCAATAAAAACTGCTCTCAAACAAGTTTGACTCAAAAAATTGTTTTTTATCAACTTTTTTCTCAACTAATAACAAAAATTCGTCTACTACTAACCTCCACTAACATCCCTTAGTCATTTCTTTCGTTTTTAGTAATCGTATACACCTTCAAAAAGGCATTATTCAATAAAAACTGATCTTAAACGAGTTTGACTCAAAAAATTGTTTTTTATCAACTTTTTTCTCAACTAATAACAAAAATTCGTCTATAACAAACCTCTACGAACCTCTCTCAGTCATTTCTAACGTATGTAAAAATCGTATACACCTTCAAAAAGGCATTATTCAATAAAAACTGCTTTTAAACAAGTTTGACTCAAAAAATTGTTTTTTATCAACTTTTTTCTCAACTAGTAACAAAAATTCGTCTACTACTAACCTCCACAAACATCCCTTAGTCATTTCTTTCGTTTTTAGTAATCGAGTACACCTTCAAAGAGACATTATTCAATAAAAACTGCTCTTAAACAAGTTTGACTCAAAAAATTGTTTTTTATCAACTTTTTTCTCAACTAATAACAAAAATTCGTCTATAACAAACCTCTACGAACCTCTCTCAGTCATTTCTAACGTATGTAGAAATCGTATACACCTTCAAAAAGGCATTATTCAATAAAAACTGATCTTAAACGAGTTTGACTCAAAAAATTGTTTTTTATCAACTTTTTTCTCAACTAATAACAAAAATTCGTCTATAACAAACCTCTACGAACCTCTCTCAGTCATTTCTAACGTATGTAAAAATCGTATACACCTTCAAAAAGGCATTATTCAATAAAAACTGCTCTTAAACAAGTTTGACTCAAAAAATTGTTTTTTATCAACTTTTTTCTCAACTAGTAACAAAAATTCGTCTACTACTAACCTCCACAAACATCCCTTAGTCATTTCTTTCGTTTTTAGTAATCGAGTACACCTTCAAAGAGACATTATTCAATAAAAACTGCTCTTAAACAAGTTTGACTCAAAAAAATTGTTTTTATCAACTTTTTTCTCAACTACTAACAAAAATTCGTCTACTTCTAACGTCTACAAACATCCTTTAGTCATTTTATTCGTTATTAGTAACTTTGGACACCTTCAAAGAAACATTATTCAATAAAAACTGCTCTCAAACAAGTTTGACTCAAAAAATTGTTTTTTATCAAACTTTTTTCTCAACTAATAACAAAAATTCGTCTACTACTAACCTCCACTAACATCCCTTAGTCATTTCTTTCGTTTTTAGTAATCGAGTACACCTTCAATGAGACATTATTCAATAAAAACTGATCTTTAACGAGTTTGACTCAAAAAATTGTTTTTTATCAACTTTTTTCTCAACTAATAACAAAAATTCGTCTATAACAAACCTCTACGAACCTCTCTGTCATTTCTAACGTATGTAGAAATCGTATACACCTTCAAAAAGGCATTATTCAATAAAAACTGATCTTAAACGAGTTTGACTCAAAAAATTGTTTTTTATCAACTTTTTTCTCAACTAATAACAAAAATTCGTCTATAACAAACCTCTACGAACCTCTCTCAGTCATTTCTAACGTATGTAAAAATCGTATACACCTTCAAAAAGGCATTATTCAATAAAAACTGCTCTTAAACAAGTTTGACTCAAAAAATTGTTTTTTATCAACTTTTTTCTCAACTAGTAACAAAAATTCGTCTACTACTAACCTCCACAAACATCCCTTAGTCATTTCTTTCGTTTTTAGTAATCGAGTACACCTTCAAAGAGACATTATTCAATAAAAACTGCTCTTAAACAAGTTTGACTCAAAAAATTGTTTTTTATCAACTTTTTTCTCAACTAATAACAAAAATTCGTCTATAACAAACCTCTACGAACCTCTCTCAGTCATTTCTAACGTATGTAGAAATCGTATACACCTTCAAAAAGGCATTATTCAATAAAAACTGATCTTAAACGAGTTTGACTCAAAAAATTGTTTTTTATCAACTTTTTTCTCAACTAATAACAAAAATTCGTCTATAACAAACCTATACGAACCTCTCTCAGTCATTTCTAACGTATGTAAAAATCGTATACACCTTCAAAAAGGCATTATTCAATAAAAACTGCTCTCAAACAAGTTTGACTCAAAAAAATTGTTTTTATCAACTTTTTTCTCAACTAATAACAAAAATTCGTCTACTTCTAACGTCTACAAACATCCTTTAGTCATTTTATTCGTTATTAGTAACTTTGGACACCTTCAAAGAAACATTATTCAATAAAAACTGCTCTCAAACAAGTTTGACTCAAAAAATTGTTTTTTATCATTTTTTTTCTCAACTAATAACAAAAATTCGTCTATAACAAACCTCTACGAACCTCTCTCAGTCATTTCTAACGTATGTAGAAATCGTATACACCTTCAAAAAGGCATTATTCAATAAAAACTGATCTTAAACGAGTTTGACTCAAAAAATTGTTTTTTATCAACTTTTTTCTCAACTAATAACAAAAATTCGTCTATAACAAACCTCTACGAACCTCTCTCAGTCATTTCTAACGTATGTAAAAATCGTATACACCTTCAAAAAGGCATTATTCAATAAAAACTGCTCTTAAACAAGTTTGACTCAAAAAATTGTTTTTTATCAACTTTTTTCTCAACTAGTAACAAAAATTCGTCTACTACTAACCTCCACTAACATCCCTTAGTCATTTCTTTCGGTTTTAGTAATCGAGTACACCTTCAAAGAGACATTATTCAATAAAAACTGCTCTCAAACAAGTTTGACTCAAAAAATTGTTTTTTATCAACTTTTTTCTCAACTAATAACAAAAATTCGTCTATAACAAACCTCTACGAACCTCTCTCAGTCATTTCTAACGTATGTAGAAATCGTATACACCTTCAAAAAGGCATTATTCAATAAAAACTGATCTTAAACGAGTTTGACTCAAAAAATTGTTTTTTATCAACTTTTTTCTCAACTAATAACAAAAATTCGTCTATAACAAACCTCTACGAACCTCTCTCAGTCATTTCTAACGTATGTAGAAATCGTATACACCTTCAAAAAGGCATTATTCAATAAAAACTGATCTTAAACGAGTTTGACTCAAAAAATTGTTTTTTATCAACTTTTTTCTCAACTAGTAACAAAAATTCGTCTACTACTAACCTCCACTAACATCCCTTAGTCATTTCTTTCGTTTTTAGTAATCGAGTACACCTTCAAAGAGACATTATTCAATAAAAACTGCTCTTAAACAAGTTTGACTCAAAAAATTGTTTTTTATCAACTTTTTTCTCAACTAATAACAAAAATTCGTCTATAACAAACCTCTACGAACCTCTCTCAGTCATTTCTAACGTATGTAGAAATCGTATACACCTTCAAAAAGGCATTATTCAATAAAAACTGATCTTAAACGAGTTTGACTCAAAAAATTGTTTTTTATCAACTTTTTTCTCAACTAATAACAAAAATTCGTCTATAACAAACCTCTACGAACCTCTCTCAGTCATTTCTAACGTATGTAAAAATCGTATACACCTTCAAAAAGGCATTATTCAATAAAAACTGCTCTCAAACAAGTTTGACTCAAAAAAATTGTTTTTATCAACTTTTTTCTCAACTACTAACAAAAATTCGTCTACTTCTAACGTCTACAAACATCCTTTAGTCATTTTATTCGTTATTAGTAACTTTGGACACCTTCAAAGAAACATTATTCAATAAAAACTGCTCTCAAACAAGTTTGACTCAAAAAATTGTTTTTTATCAACTTTTTTCTCAACTAATAACAAAAATTCGTCTACTACTAACCTCCACTAACATCCCTTAGTCATTTCTTTCGTTTTTAGTAATCGTATACACCTTCAAAAAGGCATTATTCAATAAAAACTGATCTTAAACGAGTTTGACTCAAAAAATTGTTTTTTATCAACTTTTTTCTCAACTAATAACAAAAATTCGTCTATAACAAACCTCTACGAACCTCTCTCAGTCATTTCTAACGTATGTAAAAATCGTATACACCTTCAAAAAGGCATTATTCAATAAAAACTGCTTTTAAACAAGTTTGACTCAAAAAATTGTTTTTTATCAACTTTTTTCTCAACTAGTAACAAAAATTCGTCTACTACTAACCTCCACAAACATCCCTTAGTCATTTCTTTCGTTTTTAGTAATCGAGTACACCTTCAAAGAGACATTATTCAATAAAAACTGCTCTTAAACAAGTTTGACTCAAAAAATTGTTTTTTATCAACTTTTTTCTCAACTAATAACAAAAATTCGTCTATAACAAACCTCTACGAACCTCTCTCAGTCATTTCTAACGTATGTAGAAATCGTATACACCTTCAAAAAGGCATTATTCAATAAAAACTGATCTTAAACGAGTTTGACTCAAAAAATTGTTTTTTATCAACTTTTTTCTCAACTAATAACAAAAATTCGTCTATAACAAACCTCTACGAACCTCTCTCAGTCATTTCTAACGTATGTAAAAATCGTATACACCTTCAAAAAGGCATTATTCAATAAAAACTGCTCTTAAACAAGTTTGACTCAAAAAATTGTTTTTTATCAACTTTTTTCTCAACTAGTAACAAAAATTCGTCTACTACTAACCTCCACAAACATCCCTTAGTCATTTCTTTCGTTTTTAGTAATCGAGTACACCTTCAAAGAGACATTATTCAATAAAAACTGCTCTTAAACAAGTTTGACTCAAAAAAATTGTTTTTATCAACTTTTTTCTCAACTACTAACAAAAATTCGTCTACTTCTAACGTCTACAAACATCCTTTAGTCATTTTATTCGTTATTAGTAACTTTGGACACCTTCAAAGAAACATTATTCAATAAAAACTGCTCTCAAACAAGTTTGACTCAAAAAATTGTTTTTTATCAAACTTTTTTCTCAACTAATAACAAAAATTCGTCTACTCCTAACCTCCACTAACATCCCTTAGTCATTTCTTTCGTTTTTAGTAATCGAGTACACCTTCAATGAGACATTATTCAATAAAAACTGATCTTTAACGAGTTTGACTCAAAAAATTGTTTTTTATCAACTTTTTTCTCAACTAATAACAAAAATTCGTCTATAACAAACCTCTACGAACCTCTCTGTCATTTCTAACGTATGTAGAAATCGTATACACCTTCAAAAAGGCATTATTCAATAAAAACTGATCTTAAACGAGTTTGACTCAAAAAATTGTTTTTTATCAACTTTTTTCTCAACTAATAACAAAAATTCGTCTATAACAAACCTCTACGAACCTCTCTCAGTCATTTCTAACGTATGTAAAAATCGTATACACCTTCAAAAAGGCATTATTCAATAAAAACTGCTCTTAAACAAGTTTGACTCAAAAAATTGTTTTTTATCAACTTTTTTCTCAACTAGTAACAAAAATTCGTCTACTACTAACCTCCACAAACATCCCTTAGTCATTTCTTTCGTTTTTAGTAATCGAGTACACCTTCAAAGAGACATTATTCAATAAAAACTGCTCTTAAACAAGTTTGACTCAAAAAATTGTTTTTTATCAACTTTTTTCTCAACTAATAACAAAAATTCGTCTATAACAAACCTCTACGAACCTCTCTCAGTCATTTCTAACGTATGTAGAAATCGTATACACCTTCAAAAAGGCATTATTCAATAAAAACTGATCTTAAACGAGTTTGACTCAAAAAATTGTTTTTTATCAACTTTTTTCTCAACTAATAACAAAAATTCGTCTATAACAAACCTCTACGAACCTCTCTCAGTCATTTCTAACGTATGTAAAAATCGTATACACCTTCAAAAAGGCATTATTCAATAAAAACTGCTCTCAAACAAGTTTGACTCAAAAAAATTGTTTTTATCAACTTTTTTCTCAACTACTAACAAAAATTCGTCTACTTCTAACGTCTACAAACATCCTTTAGTCATTTTATTCGTTATTAGTAACTTTGGACACCTTCAAAGAAACATTATTCAATAAAAACTGCTCTCAAACAAGTTTGACTCAAAAAATTGTTTTTTATCATTTTTTTTCTCAACTAATAACAAAAATTCGTCTATAACAAACCTCTACGAACCTCTCTCAGTCATTTCTAACGTATGTAGAAATCGTATACACCTTCAAAAAGGCATTATTCAATAAAAACTGATCTTAAACGAGTTTGACTCAAAAAATTGTTTTTTATCAACTTTTTTCTCAACTAATAACAAAAATTCGTCTATAACAAACCTCTACGAACCTCTCTCAGTCATTTCTAACGTATGTAAAAATCGTATACACCTTCAAAAAGGCATTATTCAATAAAAACTGCTCTTAAACAAGTTTGACTCAAAAAATTGTTTTTTATCAACTTTTTTCTCAACTAGTAACAAAAATTCGTCTACTACTAACCTCCACTAACATCCCTTAGTCATTTCTTTCGGTTTTAGTAATCGAGTACACCTTCAAAGAGACATTATTCAATAAAAACTGCTCTCAAACAAGTTTGACTCAAAAAATTGTTTTTTATCAACTTTTTTCTCAACTAATAACAAAAATTCGTCTATAACAAACCTCTACGAACCTCTCTCAGTCATTTCTAACGTATGTAGAAATCGTATACACCTTCAAAAAGGCATTATTCAATAAAAACTGATCTTAAACGAGTTTGACTCAAAAAATTGTTTTTTATCAACTTTTTTCTCAACTAAAAACAAAAATTCGTCTATAACAAACCTCTACGAACCTCTCTCAGTCATTTCTAACGTATGTAGAAATCGTATACACCTTCAAAAAGGCATTATTCAATAAAAACTGATCTTAAACGAGTTTGACTCAAAAAATTGTTTTTTATCAACTTTTTTCTCAACTAATAACAAAAATTCGTCTATAACAAACCTCTACGAACCTCTCTCAGTCATTTCTAACGTATGTAAAAATCGTATACACCTTCAAAAAGGCATTATTCAATAAAAACTGCTTTTAAACAAGTTTGACTCAAAAAATTGTTTTTTATCAACTTTTTTCTCAACTAGTAACAAAAATTCGTCTACTACTAACCTCCACAAACATCCCTTAGTCATTTCTTTCGTTTTTAGTAATCGAGTACACCTTCAAAGAGACATTATTCAATAAAAACTGCTCTTAAACAAGTTTGACTCAAAAAATTGTTTTTTATCAACTTTTTTCTCAACTAATAACAAAAATTCGTCTATAACAAACCTCTACGAACCTCTCTCAGTCATTTCTAACGTATGTAGAAATCGTATACACCTTCAAAAAGGCATTATTCAATAAAAACTGATCTTAAACGAGTTTGACTCAAAAAATTGTTTTTTATCAACTTTTTTCTCAACTAATAACAAAAATTCGTCTATAACAAACCTCTACGAACCTCTCTCAGTCATTTCTAACGTATGTAAAAATCGTATACACCTTCAAAAAGGCATTATTCAATAAAAACTGCTCTTAAACAAGTTTGACTCAAAAAATTGTTTTTTATCAACTTTTTTCTCAACTAGTAACAAAAATTCGTCTACTACTAACCTCCACAAACATCCCTTAGTCATTTCTTTCGTTTTTAGTAATCGAGTACACCTTCAAAGAGACATTATTCAATAAAAACTGCTCTTAAACAAGTTTGACTCAAAAAAATTGTTTTTATCAACTTTTTTCTCAACTACTAACAAAAATTCGTCTACTTCTAACGTCTACAAACATCCTTTAGTCATTTTATTCGTTATTAGTAACTTTGGACACCTTCAAAGAAACATTATTCAATAAAAACTGCTCTCAAACAAGTTTGACTCAAAAAATTGTTTTTTATCAAACTTTTTTCTCAACTAATAACAAAAATTCGTCTACTACTAACCTCCACTAACATCCCTTAGTCATTTCTTTCGTTTTTAGTAATCGAGTACACCTTCAATGAGACATTATTCAATAAAAACTGATCTTTAACGAGTTTGACTCAAAAAATTGTTTTTTATCAACTTTTTTCTCAACTAATAACAAAAATTCGTCTATAACAAACCTCTACGAACCTCTCTCAGTCATTTCTAACGTATGTAGAAATCGTATACACCTTCAAAAAGGCATTATTCAATAAAAACTGATCTTAAACGAGTTTGACTCAAAAAATTGTTTTTTATCAACTTTTTTCTCAACTAATAACAAAAATTCGTCTATAACAAACCTCTACGAACCTCTCTCAGTCATTTCTAACGTATGTAAAAATCGTATACACCTTCAAAAAGGCATTATTCAATAAAAACTGCTCTTAAACAAGTTTGACTCAAAAAATTGTTTTTTATCAACTTTTTTCTCAACTAGTAACAAAAATTCGTCTACTACTAACCTCCACAAACATCCCTTAGTCATTTCTTTCGTTTTTAGTAATCGAGTACACCTTCAAAGAGACATTATTCAATAAAAACTGCTCTTAAACAAGTTTGACTCAAAAAATTGTTTTTTATCAACTTTTTTCTCAACTAATAACAAAAATTCGTCTATAACAAACCTCTACGAACCTCTCTCAGTCATTTCTAACGTATGTAGAAATCGTATACACCTTCAAAAAGGCATTATTCAATAAAAACTGATCTTAAACGAGTTTGACTCAAAAAATTGTTTTTTATCAACTTTTTTCTCAACTAATAACAAAAATTCGTCTATAACAAACCTCTACGAACCTCTCTCAGTCATTTCTAACGTATGTAAAAATCGTATACACCTTCAAAAAGGCATTATTCAATAAAAACTGCTCTCAAACAAGTTTGACTCAAAAAAATTGTTTTTATCAACTTTTTTCTCAACTACTAACAAAAATTCGTCTACTTCTAACGTCTACAAACATCCTTTAGTCATTTTATTCGTTATTAGTAACTTTGGACACCTTCAAAGAAACATTATTCAATAAAAACTGCTCTCAAACAAGTTTGACTCAAAAAATTGTTTTTTATCATTTTTTTTCTCAACTAATAACAAAAATTCGTCTATAACAAACCTCTACGAACCTCTCTCAGTCATTTCTAACGTATGTAGAAATCGTATACACCTTCAAAAAGGCATTATTCAATAAAAACTGATCTTAAACGAGTTTGACTCAAAAAATTGTTTTTTATCAACTTTTTTCTCAACTAATAACAAAAATTCGTCTATAACAAACCTCTACGAACCTCTCTCAGTCATTTCTAACGTATGTAAAAATCGTATACACCTTCAAAAAGGCATTATTCAATAAAAACTGCTCTCAAACAAGTTTGACTCAAAAAAATTGTTTTTATCAACTTTTTTCTCAACTACTAACAAAAATTCGTCTACTTCTAACGTCTACAAACATCCTTTAGTCATTTTATTCGTTATTAGTAACTTTGGACACCTTCAAAGAAACATTATTCAATAAAAACTGCTCTCAAACAAGTTTGACTCAAAAAATTGTTTTTTATCAAACTTTTTTCTCAACTAATAACAAAAATTCGTCTACTACTAACCTCCACTAACATCCCTTAGTCATTTCTTTCGTTTTTAGTAATCGAGTACACCTTCAATGAGACATTATTCAATAAAAACTGATCTTTAACGAGTTTGACTCAAAAAATTGTTTTTTATCAACTTTTTTCTCAACTAATAACAAAAATTCGTCTATAACAAACCTCTACGAACCTCTCTCAGTCATTTCTAACGTATGTAGAAATCGTATACACCTTCAAAAAGGCATTATTCAATAAAAACTGATCTTAAACGAGTTTGACTCAAAAAATTGTTTTTTATCAACTTTTTTCTCAACTAATAACAAAAATTCGTCTATAACAAACCTCTACGAACCTCTCTCAGTCATTTCTAACGTATGTAAAAATCGTATACACCTTCAAAAAGGCATTATTCAATAAAAACTGCTCTTAAACAAGTTTGACTCAAAAAATTGTTTTTTATCAACTTTTTTCTCAACTAGTAACAAAAATTCGTCTACTACTAACCTCCACAAACATCCCTTAGTCATTTCTTTCGTTTTTAGTAATCGAGTACACCTTCAAAGAGACATTATTCAATAAAAACTGCTCTTAAACAAGTTTGACTCAAAAAATTGTTTTTTATCAACTTTTTTCTCAACTAATAACAAAAATTCGTCTATAACAAACCTCTACGAACCTCTCTCAGTCATTTCTAACGTATGTAGAAATCGTATACACCTTCAAAAAGGCATTATTCAATAAAAACTGATCTTAAACGAGTTTGACTCAAAAAATTGTTTTTTATCAACTTTTTTCTCAACTAATAACAAAAATTCGTCTATAACAAACCTCTACGAACCTCTCTCAGTCATTTCTAACGTATGTAAAAATCGTATACACCTTCAAAAAGGCATTATTCAATAAAAACTGCTCTCAAACAAGTTTGACTCAAAAAAATTGTTTTTATCAACTTTTTTCTCAACTACTAACAAAAATTCGTCTACTTCTAACGTCTACAAACATCCTTTAGTCATTTTATTCGTTATTAGTAACTTTGGACACCTTCAAAGAAACATTATTCAATAAAAACTGCTCTCAAACAAGTTTGACTCAAAAAATTGTTTTTTATCATTTTTTTTCTCAACTAATAACAAAAATTCGTCTATAACAAACCTCTACGAACCTCTCTCAGTCATTTCTAACGTATGTAGAAATCGTATACACCTTCAAAAAGGCATTATTCAATAAAAACTGATCTTAAACGAGTTTGACTCAAAAAATTGTTTTTTATCAACTTTTTTCTCAACTAATAACAAAAATTCGTCTATAACAAACCTCTACGAACCTCTCTCAGTCATTTCTAACGTATGTAAAAATCGTATACACCTTCAAAAAGGCATTATTCAATAAAAACTGCTCTCAAACAAGTTTGACTCAAAAAAATTGTTTTTATCAACTTTTTTCTCAACTACTAACAAAAATTCGTCTACTTCTAACGTCTACAAACATCCTTTAGTCATTTTATTCGTTATTAGTAACTTTGGACACCTTCAAAGAAACATTATTCAATAAAAACTGCTCTCAAACAAGTTTGACTCAAAAAATTGTTTTTTATCATTTTTTTTCTCAACTAATAACAAAAATTCGTCTATAACAAACCTCTACGAACCTCTCTCAGTCATTTCTAACGTATGTAGAAATCGTATACACCTTCAAAAAGGCATTATTCAATAAAAACTGATCTTAAACGAGTTTGACTCAAAAAATTGTTTTTTATCAACTTTTTTCTCAACTAATAACAAAAATTCGTCTATAACAAACCTCTACGAACCTCTCTCAGTCATTTCTAACGTATGTAAAAATCGTATACACCTTCAAAAAGGCATTATTCAATAAAAACTGCTCTTAAACAAGTTTGACTCAAAAAATTGTTTTTTATCAACTTTTTTCTCAACTAGTAACAAAAATTCGTCTACTACTAACCTCCACAAACATCCCTTAGTCATTTCTTTCGTTTTTAGTAATCGAGTACACCTTCAAAGAGACATTATTCAATAAAAACTGCTCTTAAACAAGTTTGACTCAAAAAATTGTTTTTTATCAACTTTTTTCTCAACTAATAACAAAAATTCGTCTATAACAAACCTCTACGAACCTCTCTCAGTCATTTCTAACGTATGTAGAAATCGTATACACCTTCAAAAAGGCATTATTCAATAAAAACTGATCTTAAACGAGTTTGACTCAAAAAATTGTTTTTTATCAACTTTTTTCTCAACTAATAACAAAAATTCGTCTATAACAAACCTCTACGAACCTCTCTCAGTCATTTCTAACGTATGTAAAAATCGTATACACCTTCAAAAAGGCATTATTCAATAAAAACTGCTCTCAAACAAGTTTGACTCAAAAAAATTGTTTTTATCAACTTTTTTCTCAACTACTAACAAAAATTCGTCTACTTCTAACGTCTACAAACATCCTTTAGTCATTTTATTCGTTATTAGTAACTTTGGACACCTTCAAAGAAACATTATTCAATAAAAACTGCTCTCAAACAAGTTTGACTCAAAAAATTGTTTTTTATCATTTTTTTTCTCAACTAATAACAAAAATTCGTCTATAACAAACCTCTACGAACCTCTCTCAGTCATTTCTAACGTATGTAGAAATCGTATACACCTTCAAAAAGGCATTATTCAATAAAAACTGATCTTAAACGAGTTTGACTCAAAAAATTGTTTTTTATCAACTTTTTTCTCAACTAATAACAAAAATTCGTCTATAACAAACCTCTACGAACCTCTCTCAGTCATTTCTAACGTATGTAAAAATCGTATACACCTTCAAAAAGGCATTATTCAATAAAAACTGCTCTCAAACAAGTTTGACTCAAAAAAATTGTTTTTATCAACTTTTTTCTCAACTACTAACAAAAATTCGTCTACTTCTAACGTCTACAAACATCCTTTAGTCATTTTATTCGTTATTAGTAACTTTGGACACCTTCAAAGAAACATTATTCAATAAAAACTGCTCTCAAACAAGTTTGACTCAAAAAATTGTTTTTTATCATTTTTTTTCTCAACTAATAACAAAAATTCGTCTATAACAAACCTCTACGAACCTCTCTCAGTCATTTCTAACGTATGTAGAAATCGTATACACCTTCAAAAAGGCATTATTCAATAAAAACTGATCTTAAACGAGTTTGACTCAAAAAATTGTTTTTTATCAACTTTTTTCTCAACTAATAACAAAAATTCGTCTATAACAAACCTCTACGAACCTCTCTCAGTCATTTCTAACGTATGTAAAAATCGTATACACCTTCAAAAAGGCATTATTCAATAAAAACTGCTCTCAAACAAGTTTGACTCAAAAAAATTGTTTTTATCAACTTTTTTCTCAACTAATAACAAAAATTCGTCTACTACTAACCTCCACTAACATCCCTTAGTCATTTCTTTCGGTTTTAGTAATCAGGTACACCTTCAAAGAGACATTATTCAATAAAAACTGCTCACAAACAAGTTTGACTCAAAAAATTTGTTTTTATCAACTTTTTTCTCAACTAATAACAAAAATTCGTCTAATAATAACCTCTACAAACCTTTCTCAGTCATTTCTAACGTATTTAAAATCGTATACACCTTCAAAGAGACATGATTCAATAAAAACTGCTCTTAAACAAGTTTGACTCAAAAAATTTGTTTCTATCAACTTTTTTCTCATTTAATAACAAAAAATCGTCTAATAATAACCTCTACAAACCTCTCTCAGTCATTTCTAATGTATTTAAAAATCGTATACACCTTCAAAAAGACATGATTTAATAAAAACTTCTCTTAAACAAGTTTGACTAAAAAAATTGTTTTTTATCAACTTTTTTCTCAACTAGTAACAAAAATTCGTCTACTACTAACCTCCACAAACATCCCTTAGTCATTTCTTTCGTTTTTAGTAATCGAGTACACCTTCAAAGAGACATTATTCAATAAAAACTGCTCTTAAACAAGTTTGACTCAAAAAATTGTTTTTTATTAACTTTTTTCTCAACTTATAACAAAAATTCGTCTATAACAAACCTCTACGAACCTCTCTCAGTCATTTCTAACGTATGTAGAAATCGTATACACCTTCAAAAAGGCATTATTCAATAAAAACTGATCTTAAACGAGTTTGACTCAAAAAATTGTTTTTTATCAACTTTTTTCTCAACTAATAACAAAAATTCGTCTATAACAAACCTCTACGAACCTCTCTCAGTCATTTCTAACGTATGTGAAAATCGTATACACCTTCAAAAAGGCATTATTCAGTAAAAACTGCTCTCAAACAAGTTTGACTCAAAAAAATTGTTTTTATCAACTTTTTTCTCAACTAATAACAAAAATTCGTCTACTACTAACCTCCACTAACATCCCTTAGTCATTTCTTTCGGTTTTAGTAATCGAGTACACCTTCAAAGAGACATTATTCAATAAAAACTGCTCTCAAACAAGTTTGACTCAAAAAATTTGTTTTTATCAACTTTTTTCTCAACTAATAACAAAAATTCGTCTAATAATAACCTCTACAAACCTTTCTCAGTCATTTCTAACGTATTTAAAATCGTATACACCTTCAAAGAGACATGATTCAATAAAAACTGCTCTTAAACAAGTTTGACTCAAAAAATTTGTTTCTATCAACTTTTTTCTCATTTAATAACAAAAAATCGTCTAATAATAACCTCTACAAACCTCTCTCAGTCATTTCTAATGTATTTAAAAATCGTATACACCTTCAAAAAGACATGATTTAATAAAAACTTCTCTTAAACAAGTTTGACTAAAAAAATTGTTTTTTATCAACTTTTTTCTCAACTAGTAACAAAAATTCGTCTACTACTAACCTCCACAAACATCCCTTAGTCGTTTCTTTCGTTTTTAGTAATCGAGTACACCTTCAAAGAGACATTATTCAATAAAAACTGCTCTTAAACAAGTTTGACTCAAAAAATTGTTTTTTATCAACTTTTTTCTCAACTTATAACAAAAATTCGTCTATAACAAACCTCTACGAACCTCTCTCAGTCATTTCTAACGTATGTAGAAATCGTATACACCTTCAAAAAGGCATTATTCAATAAAAACTGATCTTAAACGAGTTTGACTCAAAAAATTGTTTTTTATCAACTTTTTTCTCAACTTATAACAAAAATTCGTCTATAACAAACCTCTACGAACCTCTCTCAGTCATTTCTAACGTATGTAAAAATCGTATACACCTTCAAAAAGGCATTATTCAATAAAAACTGCTCTCGAACAAGTTTGACTCAAAAAAATTGTTTTTATCAACTTTTTTCTCAACTACTAACAAAAATTCGTCTACTTCTAACGTCTACAAACATCCTTTAGTCATTTTATTCGTTATTAGTAACTTTGGACACCTTCAAAGAAACATTATTCAATAAAAACTGCTCTCAAACAAGTTTGACTCAAAAAATTGTTTTTTATCAACTTTTTTCTCAACTAATAACAAAAATTCGTCTATAACAAACCTCTACGAACCTCTCTCAGTCATTTCTAACGTATGTAGAAATCGTATACACCTTCAAAAAGGCATTATTCAATAAAAACTGATCTTAAACGAGTTTGACTCAAAAAATTGTTTTTTATCAACTTTTTTCTCAACTAATAACAAAAATTCGTCTATAACAAACCTCTACGAACCTCTCTCAGTCATTTCTAACGTATGTAAAAATCGTATACACCTTCAAAAAGGCATTATTTCATAAAAACTGACCTTAAACAAGTTTGACTTAAAAAATTGTTTTTTATCAACTTTTTTCTCAACTAGTAACAAAAATTCGTCTACTACTAACCTCCACAAAAATCCCTTAGTCATTTCTTTCATTTTTAGTAATCGAGTACACCTTCAAAAAGGCATTATTTAATAAAAACTTCTCTTAAACAAGTTTGACTGAAAAAAAATTGTTTCTATCAACTTTTTCCTGAACTAATAACAAAAATTCGTCTAATAATAACCTCTACAAACCTCTTTCAGTCATTTCTAATGTATTTAAAAATCGTATACACCTTCAAAAAGACATTATTTCATAAAAACTGACCTTAAACAAGTTTGACTCAAAAAATTGTTTTTTATCAACTTTTTTCTCAACTAATAACAAAAATTCGTCTATAACAAACCTCTACGAACCTCTCTCAGTCATTTCTAACGTATGTAGAAATCGTATACACCTTCAAAAAGGCATTATTCAATAAAAACTGATCTTAAACGAGTTTGACTCAAAAAATTGTTTTTTATCAACTTTTTTCTCAACTAATAACAAAAATTCGTCTATAACAAACCTCTACGAACCTCTCTCAGTCATTTCTAACGTATGTAAAAATCGTATACACCTTCAAAAGGGCATTATTCAATAAAAACTGCTCTCAAACAAGTTTGACTCAAAAAAATTGTTTTTATCAACTTTTTTCTCAACTACTAACAAAAATTCGTCTACTTCTAACGTCTACAAACATCCTTTAGTCATTTTATTCGTTATTAGTAACTTTGGACACCTTCAAAGAAACATTATTCAATAAAAACTGCTCTCAAACAAGTTTGACTCAAAAAATTGTTTTTTATCATTTTTTTTCTCAACTAATAACAAAAATTCGTCTATAACAAACCTCTACGAACCTCTCTCAGTCATTTCTAACGTATGTAGAAATCGTATACACCTTCAAAAAGGCATTATTCAATAAAAACTGATCTTATACGAGTTTGACTCAAAAAATTGTTTTTTATCAACTTTTTTCTCAACTAATAACAAAAATTCGTCTATAACAAACCTCTACGAACCTCTCTCAGTCATTTCTAACGTATGTAAAAATCGTATACACCTTCAAAAAGGCATTATTCAATAAAAACTGCTCTCAAACAAGTTTGACTCAAAAAAATTGTTTTTATCAACTTTTTTCTCAACTACTAACAAAAATTCGTCTACTTCTAACGTCTACAAACATCCTTTAGTCATTTTATTCGTTATTAGTAACTTTGGACACCTTCAAAGAAACATTATTCAATAAAAACTGCTCTCAAACAAGTTTGACTCAAAAAATTGTTTTTTATCAAACTTTTTTCTCAACTAATAACAAAAATTCGTCTACTACTAACCTCCACTAACATCCCTTAGTCATTTCTTTCGTTTTTAGTAATCGAGTACACCTTCAATGAGACATTATTCAATAAAAACTGATCTTTAACGAGTTTGACTCAAAAAATTGTTTTTTATCAACTTTTTTCTCAACTAATAACAAAAATTCGTCTATAACAAACCTCTACGAACCTCTCTGTCATTTCTAACGTATGTAGAAATCGTATACACCTTCAAAAAGGCATTATTCAATAAAAACTGATCTTAAACGAGTTTGACTCAAAAAATTGTTTTTTATCAACTTTTTTCTCAACTACTAACAAAAATTCGTCTACTTCTAACGTCTACAAACATCCTTTAGTCATTTTATTCGTTATTAGTAACTTTGGACACCTTCAAAGAAACATTATTCAATAAAAACTGCTCTCAAACAAGTTTGACTCAAAAAATTGTTTTTTATCAACTTTTTTCTCAACTAATAACAAAAATTCGTCTACTACTAACCTCCACTAACATCCCTTAGTCATTTCTTTCGTTTTTAGTAATCGAGTACACCTTCAATGAGACATTATTCAATAAAAACTGATCTTTAACGAGTTTGACTCAAAAAATTGTTTTTTATCAACTTTTTTCTCAACTAAAAACAAAAATTCGTCTATAACAAACCTCTACGAACCTCTCTCAGTCATTTCTAACGTATGTAAAAATCGTATACACCTTCAAAAAGAAATTATTCAATAAAAACTGCTCTTAAACAAGTTTGACTCAAAAAATTGTTTTTTATCAACTTTTTTCTCAACTAGTAACAAAAATTCGTCTACTACTAACCTCCACAAACATCCCTTAGTCATTTCTTTCGTTTTTAGTAATCGAGTACACCTTCAAAGAGACATTATTCAATAAAAACTGCTCTTAAACAAGTTTGACTCAAAAAATTGTTTTTTATCAACTTTTTTCTCAACTAATAACAAAAATTCGTCAATAACAAACCTCTACGAACCTCTCTCAGTCATTTCTAACGTATGTAGAAATCGTATACACCTTCAAAAAGGCATTATTCAATAAAAACTGATCTTAAACGAGTTTGACTCAAAAAATTGTTTTTTATCAACTTTTTTCTCAACTAATAACAAAAATTCGTCTATAACAAACCTCTACGAACCTCTCTCAGTCATTTCTAACGTATGTAAAAATCGTATACACCTTCAAAAAGGCATTATTCAATAAAAACTGCTCTCAAACAAGTTTGACTCAAAAAAATTGTTTTTATCAACTTTTTTCTCAACTACTAACAAAAATTCGTCTACTTCTAACGTCTACAAACATCCTTTAGTCATTTTATTCGTTATTAGTAACTTTGGACACCTTCAAAGAAACATTATTCAATAAAAACTGCTCTCAAACAAGTTTGACTCAAAAAATTGTTTTTTATCAACTTTTTTCTCAACTAATAACAAAAATTCGTCTACTACTAACCTCCACAAAAATCCCTTAGTCATTTCTTTCATTTTTAGTAATCGAGTACACCTTCAAAAAGGCATTATTTAATAAAAACTTCTCTTAAACAAGTTTGACTGAAAAAAAATTGATTCTATCAACTTTTTTCTGAACTAATAACAAAAATTCGTCTAATAATAACCTCTACAAACCTCTCTCAGTCATTTCTAATGTATTTAAAAATCGTATACACCTTCAAAAAGACATTATTTCATAAAAACTGACCTTAAACAAGTTTGACTCAAAAAATTGTTTTTTATCAACTTTTTTCTCAACTAATAACAAAAATTCGTCTATAACAAACCTCTACGAACCTCTCTCAGTCATTTCTAACGTATGTAAAAATCGTATACACCTTCAAAAAGGCATTATTCAATAAAAACTGCTCTCAAACAAGTTTGACTCAAAAAAATTGTTTTTATCAACTTTTTTCTCAACTACTAACAAAAATTCGTCTACTTCTAACGTCTACAAACATCCTTTAGTCATTTTATTCGTTATTAGTAACTTTGGACACCTTCAAAGAAACATTATTCAATAAAAACTGCTCTCAAACAAGTTTGACTCAAAAAATTGTTTTTTATCAAACTTTTTTCTCAACTAATAACAAAAATTCGTCTACTACTAACCTCCACTAACATCCCTTAGTCATTTCTTTCGTTTTTAGTAATCGAGTACACCTTCAATGAGACATTATTCAATAAAAACTGATCTTTAACGAGTTTGACTCAAAAAATTGTTTTTTATCAACTTTTTTCTCAACTAATAACAAAAATTCGTCTATAACAAACCTCTACGAACCTCTCTCAGTCATTTCTAACGTATGTAAAAATCGTATACACCTTCAAAAAGGCATTATTCAATAAAAACTGCTCTTAAACAAGTTTGACTCAAAAAATTGTTTTTTATCAACTTTTTTCTCAACTAGTAACAAAAATTCGTCTACTACTAACCTCCACAAACATCCCTTAGTCATTTCTTTCGTTTTTAGTAATCGAGTACACCTTCAAAGAGACATTATTCAATAAAAACTGCTCTTAAACAAGTTTGACTCAAAAAATTGTTTTTTATCAACTTTTTTCTCAACTAATAACAAAAATTCGTCTATAACAAACCTCTACGAACCTCTCTCAGTCATTTCTAACGTATGTAGAAATCGTATACACCTTCAAAAAGGCATTATTCAATAAAAACTGATCTTAAACGAGTTTGACTCAAAAAATTGTTTTTTATCAACTTTTTTCTCAACTAATAACAAAAATTCGTCTATAACAAACCTCTACGAACCTCTCTCAGTCATTTCTAACGTATGTAAAAATCGTATACACCTTCAAAAAGGCATTATTCAATAAAAACTGCTTTTAAAAAAGTTTGACTCAAAAAATTGTTTTTTATCAACTTTTTTCTCAACTAGTAACAAAAATTCGTCTACTACTAACCTCCACAAACATCCCTTAGTCATTTCTTTCGTTTTTAGTAATCGAGTACACCTTCAAAGAGACATTATTCAATAAAAACTGCTCTTAAACAAGTTTGACTCAAAAATTGTTTTTTATCAACTTTTTTCTCAACTAATAACAAAAATTCGTCTATAACAAACCTCTACGAACCTCTCTCAGTCATTTCTAACGTATGTAGAAATCGTATACACCTTCAAAAAGGCATTATTCAATAAAAACTGATCTTAAACGAGTTTGACTCAAAAAATTGTTTTTTATCAACTTTTTTCTCAACTAATAACAAAAATTCGTCTATAACAAACCTCTACGAACCTCTCTCAGTCATTTCTAACGTATGTAAAAATCGTATACACCTTCAAAAAGGCATTATTTCATAAAAACTGACCTTAAACAAGTTTGACTTAAAAAATTGTTTTTTATCAACTTTTTTCTCAACTAGTAACAAAAATTCGTCTACTACTAACCTCCACAAAAATCCCTTAGTCATTTCTTTCATTTTTAGTAATCGAGTACACCTTCAAAAAGGCATTATTTAATAAAAACTTCTCTTAAACAAGTTTGACTGAAAAAAAAATTGTTTCTATCAACTTTTTCCTGAACTAATAACAAAAATTCGTCTAATAATAACCTCTACAAACCTCTTTCAGTCATTTCTAATGTATTTAAAAATCGTATACACCTTCAAAAAGACATTATTTCATAAAAACTGACCTTAAACAAGTTTGACTCAAAAAATTGTTTTTTATCAACTTTTTTCTCAACTAATAACAAAAATTCGTCTATAACAAACCTCTACGAACCTCTCTCAGTCATTTCTAACGTATGTAGAAATCGTATACACCTTCAAAAAGGCATTATTCAATAAAAACTGATCTTAAACGAGTTTGACTCAAAAAATTGTTTTTTATCAACTTTTTTCTCAACTAATAACAAAAATTCGTCTATAACAAACCTCTACGAACCTCTCTCAGTCATTTCTAACGTATGTAAAAATCGTATACACCTTCAAAAAGGCATTATTCAATAAAAACTGCTCTCAAACAAGTTTGACTCAAAAAAATTGTTTTTATCAACTTTTTTCTCAACTACTAACAAAAATTCGTCTACTTCTAACGTCTACAAACATCCTTTAGTCATTTTATTCGTTATTAGTAACTTTGGACACCTTCAAAGAAACGTTATTCAATAAAAACTGCTCTCAAACAAGTTTGACTCAAAAAATTGTTTTTTATCAACTTTTTTCTCAACTAAAAACAAAAATTCGTCTATAACAAACCTCTACGAACCTCTCTCAGTCATTTCTAACGTATGTAAAAATCGTATACACCTTCAAAAAGAAATTATTCAATAAAAACTGCTCTTAAACAAGTTTGACTCAAAAAATTGTTTTTTATCAACTTTTTTCTCAACTAGTAACAAAAATTCGTCTACTACTAACCTCCACAAAAATCCCTTAGTCATTTCTTTCATTTTTAGTAATCGAGTACACCTTCAAAAAGGCATTATTTAATAAAAACTTCTCTTAAACAAGTTTGACTGAAAAAAAATTGTTTCTATCAACTTTTTCCTGAACTAATAACAAAAATTCGTCTAATAATAACCTCTACAAACCTCTTTCAGTCATTTCTAATGTATTTAAAAATCGTATACACCTTCAAAAAGACATTATTTCATAAAAACTGACCTTAAACAAGTTTGACTCAAAAAATTGTTTTTTATCAACTTTTTTCTCAACTAATAACAAAAATTCGTCTATAACAAACCTCTACGAACCTCTCTCAGTCATTTCTAACGTATGTAGAAATCGTATACACCTTCAAAAAGGCATTATTCAATAAAAACTGATCTTAAACGAGTTTGACTCAAAAAATTGTTTTTTATCAACTTTTTTCTCAACTAATAACAAAAATTCGTCTATAACAAACCTCTACGAACCTCTCTCAGTCATTTCTAACGTATGTAAAAATCGTATACACCTTCAAAAAGGCATTATTCAATAAAAACTGCTCTCAAACAAGTTTGACTCAAAAAAATTGTTTTTATCAACTTTTTTCTCAACTACTAACAAAAATTCGTCTACTTCTAACGTCTACAAACATCCTTTAGTCATTTTATTCGTTATTAGTAACTTTGGACACCTTCAAAGAAACATTATTCAATAAAAACTGCTCTCAAACAAGTTTGACTCAAAAAATTGTTTTTTATCAAACTTTTTTCTCAACTAATAACAAAAATTCGTCTACTACTAACCTCCACTAACATCCCTTAGTCATTTCTTTCGTTTTTAGTAATCGAGTACACCTTCAATGAGACATTATTCAATAAAAACTGATCTTTAACGAGTTTGACTCAAAAAATTGTTTTTTATCAACTTTTTTCTCAACTAATAACAAAAATTCGTCTACTACTAACCTCCACAAAAATCCCTTAGTCATTTCTTTCATTTTTAGTAATCGAGTACACCTTCAAAAAGGCATTATTTAATAAAAACTTCTCTTAAACAAGTTTGACTGAAAAAAAATTGTTTCTATCAACTTTTTTCTGAACTAATAACAAAAATTCGTCTAATAATAACCTCTACAAACCTCTCTCAGTCATTTCTAATGTATTTAAAAATCGTATACACCTTCAAAAAGACATTATTTCATAAAAACTGACCTTAAACAAGTTTGACTCAAAAAATTGTTTTTTATCAACTTTTTTCTCAACTAATAACAAAAATTCGTCTATAACAAACCTCTACGAACCTCTCTCAGTCATTTCTAACGTATGTAAAAATCGTATACACCTTCAAAAAGGCATTATTCAATAAAAACTGCTCTCAAACAAGTTTGACTCAAAAAAATTGTTTTTATCAACTTTTTTCTCAACTACTAACAAAAATTCGTCTACTTCTAACGTCTACAAACATCCTTTAGTCATTTTATTCGTTATTAGTAACTTTGGACACCTTCAAAGAAACATTATTCAATAAAAACTGCTCTCAAACAAGTTTGACTCAAAAAATTGTTTTTTATCAACTTTTTTCTCAACTAATAACAAAAATTCGTCTATAACAAACCTCTACGAACCTCTCTCAGTCATTTCTAACGTATGTAAAAATCGTATACACCTTCAAAAAGGCATTATTCAATAAAAACTGCTCTTAAACAAGTTTGACTCAAAAAATTGTTTTTTATCAACTTTTTTCTCAACTAGTAACAAAAATTCGTCTACTACTAACCTCCACAAACATCCCTTAGTCATTTCTTTCGTTTTTAGTAATCGAGTACACCTTCAAAGAGACATTATTCAATAAAAACTGCTCTTAAACAAGTTTGACTCAAAAAATTGTTTTTTATCAACTTTTTTCTCAACTAATAACAAAAATTCGTCTATAACAAACCTCTACGAACCTCTCTCAGTCATTTCTAACGTATGTAGAAATCGTATACACCTTCAAAAAGGCATTATTCAATAAAAACTGATCTTAAACGAGTTTGACTCAAAAAATTGTTTTTTATCAACTTTTTTCTCAACTAATAACAAAAATTCGTCTATAACAAACCTCTACGAACCTCTCTCAGTCATTTCTAACGTATGTAAAAATCGTATACACCTTCAAAAAGGCATTATTCAATAAAAACTGCTTTTAAAAAAGTTTGACTCAAAAAATTGTTTTTATCAACTTTTTTCTCAACTAGTAACAAAAATTCGTCTACTACTAACCTCCACAAACATCCCTTAGTCATTTCTTTCGTTTTTAGTAATCGAGTACACCTTCAAAGAGACATTATTCAATAAAAACTGCTCTTAAACAAGTTTGACTCAAAAAATTGTTTTTTATCAACTTTTTTCTCAACTAATAACAAAAATTCGTCTATAACAAACCTCTACGAACCTCTCTCAGTCATTTCTAACGTATGTAGAAATCGTATACACCTTCAAAAAGGCATTATTCAATAAAAACTGATCTTAAACGAGTTTGACTCAAAAAATTGTTTTTTATCAACTTTTTTCTCAACTAATAACAAAAATTCGTCTATAACAAACCTCTACGAACCTCTCTCAGTCATTTCTAACGTATGTAAAAATCGTATACACCTTCAAAAAGGCATTATTCAATAAAAACTGCTCTTAAACAAGTTTGACTCAAAAAATTGTTTTTTATCAACTTTTTTCTCAACTAGTAACAAAAATTCGTCTACTACTAACCTCCACAAACATCCCTTAGTCATTTCTTTCGTTTTTAGTAATCGAGTACACCTTAAAAGAGACATTATTCAATAAAAACTGCTCTTAAACAAGTTTGACTCAAAAAAATTGTTTTTATCAACTTTTTTCTCAACTACTAACAAAAATTCGTCTACTTCTAACGTCTACAAACATCCTTTAGTCATTTTATTCGTTATTAGTAACTTTGGACACCTTCAAAGAAACATTATTCAATAAAAACTGCTCTCAAACAAGTTTGACTCAAAAAATTGTTTTTTATCAACTTTTTTCTCAACTAATAACAAAAATTCGTCTACTACTAACCTCCACAAAAATCCCTTAGTCATTTCTTTCATTTTTAGTAATCGAGTACACCTTCAAAAAGGCATTATTTAATAAAAACTTCTCTTAAACAAGTTTGACTGAAAAAAAATTGTTTCTATCAACTTTTTTCTGAACTAATAACAAAAATTCGTCTAATAATAACCTCTACAAACCTCTCTCAGTCATTTCTAATGTATTTAAAAATCGTATACACCTTCAAAAAGACATTATTTCATAAAAACTGACCTTAAACAAGTTTGACTCAAAAAATTGTTTTTTATCAACTTTTTTCTCAACTAATAACAAAAATTCGTCTAT
The DNA here is from genome assembly GCA_964057025.1 of Standfussiana lucernea. Lineage (NCBI taxonomy): Eukaryota > Metazoa > Arthropoda > Insecta > Lepidoptera > Noctuidae > Standfussiana > Standfussiana lucernea. The sequence goes on from OZ059783.1 coordinate 5,736,626, forward strand.
AACAAACCTCTACGAACCTCTCTCAGTCATTTCTAACGTATGTAAAAATCGTATACACCTTCAAAAAGGCATTATTCAATAAAAACTGCTCTCAAACAAGTTTGACTCAAAAAAATTGTTTTTATCAACTTTTTTCTCAACTACTAACAAAAATTCGTCTACTTCTAACGTCTACAAACATCCTTTAGTCATTTTATTCGTTATTAGTAACTTTGGACACCTTCAAAGAAACATTATTCAATAAAAACTGCTCTCAAACAAGTTTGACTCAAAAAATTGTTTTTTATCAACTTTTTTCTCAACTAATAACAAAAATTCGTCTATAACAAACCTCTACGAACCTCTCTCAGTCATTTCTAACGTATGTAAAAATCGTATACACCTTCAAAAAGGCATTATTCAATAAAAACTGCTCTTAAACAAGTTTGACTCAAAAAATTGTTTTTTATCAACTTTTTTCTCAACTAGTAACAAAAATTCGTCTACTACTAACCTCCACAAACATCCCTTAGTCATTTCTTTCGTTTTTAGTAATCGAGTACACCTTCAAAGAGACATTATTCAATAAAAACTGCTCTTAAACAAGTTTGACTCAAAAAATTGTTTTTTATCAACTTTTTTCTCAACTAATAACAAAAATTCGTCTATAACAAACCTCTACGAACCTCTCTCAGTCATTTCTAACGTATGTAGAAATCGTATACACCTTCAAAAAGGCATTATTCAATAAAAACTGATCTTAAACGAGTTTGACTCAAAAAATTGTTTTTTATCAACTTTTTTCTCAACTAATAACAAAAATTCGTCTATAACAAACCTCTACGAACCTCTCTCAGTCATTTCTAACGTATGTAAAAATCGTATACACCTTCAAAAAGGCATTATTCAATAAAAACTGCTTTTAAAAAAGTTTGACTCAAAAAATTGTTTTTATCAACTTTTTTCTCAACTAGTAACAAAAATTCGTCTACTACTAACCTCCACAAACATCCCTTAGTCATTTCTTTCGTTTTTAGTAATCGAGTACACCTTCAAAGAGACATTATTCAATAAAAACTGCTCTTAAACAAGTTTGACTCAAAAAATTGTTTTTTATCAACTTTTTTCTCAACTAATAACAAAAATTCGTCTATAACAAACCTCTACGAACCTCTCTCAGTCATTTCTAACGTATGTAGAAATCGTATACACCTTCAAAAAGGCATTATTCAATAAAAACTGATCTTAAACGAGTTTGACTCAAAAAATTGTTTTTTATCAACTTTTTTCTCAACTAATAACAAAAATTCGTCTATAACAAACCTCTACGAACCTCTCTCAGTCATTTCTAACGTATGTAAAAATCGTATACACCTTCAAAAAGGCATTATTCAATAAAAACTGCTCTTAAACAAGTTTGACTCAAAAAATTGTTTTTTATCAACTTTTTTCTCAACTAGTAACAAAAATTCGTCTACTACTAACCTCCACAAACATCCCTTAGTCATTTCTTTCGTTTTTAGTAATCGAGTACACCTTCAAAGAGACATTATTCAATAAAAACTGCTCTTAAACAAGTTTGACTCAAAAAAATTGTTTTTATCAACTTTTTTCTCAACTACTAACAAAAATTCGTCTACTTCTAACGTCTACAAACATCCTTTAGTCATTTTATTCGTTATTAGTAACTTTGGACACCTTCAAAGAAACATTATTCAATAAAAACTGCTCTCAAACAAGTTTGACTCAAAAAATTGTTTTTTATCAAACTTTTTTCTCAACTAATAACAAAAATTCGTCTACTACTAACCTCCACTAACATCCCTTAGTCATTTCTTTCGTTTTTAGTAATCGAGTACACCTTCAATGAGACATTATTCAATAAAAACTGATCTTTAACGAGTTTGACTCAAAAAATTGTTTTTTATCAACTTTTTTCTCAACTAATAACAAAAATTCGTCTATAACAAACCTCTACGAACCTCTTTCAGTCATTTCTAACGTATGTAAAAATCGTATACACCTTCAAAAAGGCATTATTCAATAAAAACTGCTCTTAAACAAGTTTGACTCAAAAATTGTTTTTTATCAACTTTTTTCTCAACTAGTAACAAAAATTCGTCTACTACTAACCTCCACAAACATCCCTTAGTCATTTCTTTCGTTTTTAGTAATCGAGTACACCTTCAAAGAGACATTATTCAATAAAAACTGCTCTTAAACAAGTTTGACTCAAAAAATTGTTTTTTATCAACTTTTTTCTCAACTAATAACAAAAATTCGTCTATAACAAACCTCTACGAACCTCTCTCAGTCATTTCTAACGTATGTAGAAATCGTATACACCTTCAAAAAGGCATTATTCAATAAAAACTGATCTTAAACAAGTTTGACTCAAAAAAATTGTTTTTATCAACTTTTTTCTCAACTAATAACAAAAATTCGTCTACTACTAACCTCCACAAACATCCCTTAGTCATTTCTTTCGGTTTTAGTAATCAAGTACACCTTCAAAGAGACATTATTCAATAAAAACTGCTCTCAAACAAGTTTGACTCAAAAAATTTGTTTTTATCAACTTTTTTCTCAACTAATAACAAAAATTCGTCTAATAATAACCTCTACAAACCTTTCTCAGTCATTTCTAACGTATTTAAAATCGTATACACCTTCAAAGAGACATGATTCAATAAAAACTGCTCTTAAACAAGTTTGACTCAAAAAATTTGTTTTTTATCAACTTTTTTCTCAACTAATAACAAAAATTCGTCTATAACAAACCTCTACGAACCTCTCTCAGTCATTTCTAACGTATGTAGAAATCGTATACACCTTCAAAAAGGCATTATTCAATAAAAACTGATCTTAAACGAGTTTGACTCAAAAAATTGTTTTTTATCAACTTTTTTCTCAACTAATAACAAAAATTCGTCTATAACAAACCTCTACGAACCTCTCTCAGTCATTTCTAACGTATGTAAAAATCGTATACACCTTCAAAAAGGCATTATTTCATAAAAACTGACCTTAAACAAGTTTGACTTAAAAAATTGTTTTTTATCAACTTTTTTCTCAACTAGTAACAAAAATTCGTCTACTACTAACCTCCACAAAAATCCCTTAGTCATTTCTTTCATTTTTAGTAATCGAGTACACCTTCAAAAAGGCATTATTTAATAAAAACTTCTCTTAAACAAGTTTGACTGAAAAAAAAATTGTTTCTATCAACTTTTTCCTGAACTAATAACAAAAATTCGTCTAATAATAACCTCTACAAACCTCTTTCAGTCATTTCTAATGTATTTAAAAATCGTATACACCTTCAAAAAGACATTATTTCATAAAAACTGACCTTAAACAAGTTTGACTCAAAAAATTGTTTTTTATCAACTTTTTTCTCAACTAATAACAAAAATTCGTCTATAACAAACCTCTACGAACCTCTCTCAGTCATTTCTAACGTATGTAGAAATCGTATACACCTTCAAAAAGGCATTATTCAATAAAAACTGATCTTAAACGAGTTTGACTCAAAAAATTGTTTTTTATCAACTTTTTTCTCAACTAATAACAAAAATTCGTCTATAACAAACCTCTACGAACCTCTCTCAGTCATTTCTAACGTATGTAAAAATCGTATACACCTTCAAAAAGGCATTATTCAATAAAAACTGCTCTCAAACAAGTTTGACTCAAAAAAATTGTTTTTATCAACTTTTTTCTCAACTACTAACAAAAATTCGTCTACTTCTAACGTCTACAAACATCCTTTAGTCATTTTATTCGTTATTAGTAACTTTGGACACCTTCAAAGAAACGTTATTCAATAAAAACTGCTCTCAAACAAGTTTGACTCAAAAAATTGTTTTTTATCAACTTTTTTCTCAACTAAAAACAAAAATTCGTCTATAACAAACCTCTACGAACCTCTCTCAGTCATTTCTAACGTATGTAAAAATCGTATACACCTTCAAAAAGAAATTATTCAATAAAAACTGCTCTTAAACAAGTTTGACTCAAAAAATTGTTTTTTATCAACTTTTTTCTCAACTAGTAACAAAAATTCGTCTACTACTAACCTCCACAAAAATCCCTTAGTCATTTCTTTCATTTTTAGTAATCGAGTACACCTTCAAAAAGGCATTATTTAATAAAAACTTCTCTTAAACAAGTTTGACTGAAAAAAAATTGTTTCTATCAACTTTTTCCTGAACTAATAACAAAAATTCGTCTAATAATAACCTCTACAAACCTCTTTCAGTCATTTCTAATGTATTTAAAAATCGTATACACCTTCAAAAAGACATTATTTCATAAAAACTGACCTTAAACAAGTTTGACTCAAAAAATTGTTTTTTATCAACTTTTTTCTCAACTAATAACAAAAATTCGTCTATAACAAACCTCTACGAACCTCTCTCAGTCATTTCTAACGTATGTAGAAATCGTATACACCTTCAAAAAGGCATTATTCAATAAAAACTGATCTTAAACGAGTTTGACTCAAAAAATTGTTTTTTATCAACTTTTTTCTCAACTAATAACAAAAATTCGTCTATAACAAACCTCTACGAACCTCTCTCAGTCATTTCTAACGTATGTAAAAATCGTATACACCTTCAAAAAGGCATTATTCAATAAAAACTGCTCTCAAACAAGTTTGACTCAAAAAAATTGTTTTTATCAACTTTTTTCTCAACTACTAACAAAAATTCGTCTACTTCTAACGTCTACAAACATCCTTTAGTCATTTTATTCGTTATTAGTAACTTTGGACACCTTCAAAGAAACATTATTCAATAAAAACTGCTCTCAAACAAGTTTGACTCAAAAAATTGTTTTTTATCAAACTTTTTTCTCAACTAATAACAAAAATTCGTCTACTACTAACCTCCACTAACATCCCTTAGTCATTTCTTTCGTTTTTAGTAATCGAGTACACCTTCAATGAGACATTATTCAATAAAAACTGATCTTTAACGAGTTTGACTCAAAAAATTGTTTTTTATCAACTTTTTTCTCAACTAATAACAAAAATTCGTCTACTACTAACCTCCACAAAAATCCCTTAGTCATTTCTTTCATTTTTAGTAATCGAGTACACCTTCAAAAAGGCATTATTTAATAAAAACTTCTCTTAAACAAGTTTGACTGAAAAAAAATTGTTTCTATCAACTTTTTTCTGAACTAATAACAAAAATTCGTCTAATAATAACCTCTACAAACCTCTCTCAGTCATTTCTAATGTATTTAAAAATCGTATACACCTTCAAAAAGACATTATTTCATAAAAACTGACCTTAAACAAGTTTGACTCAAAAAATTGTTTTTTATCAACTTTTTTCTCAACTAATAACAAAAATTCGTCTATAACAAACCTCTACGAACCTCTCTCAGTCATTTCTAACGTATGTAAAAATCGTATACACCTTCAAAAAGGCATTATTCAATAAAAACTGCTCTCAAACAAGTTTGACTCAAAAAAATTGTTTTTATCAACTTTTTTCTCAACTACTAACAAAAATTCGTCTACTTCTAACGTCTACAAACATCCTTTAGTCATTTTATTCGTTATTAGTAACTTTGGACACCTTCAAAGAAACATTATTCAATAAAAACTGCTCTCAAACAAGTTTGACTCAAAAAATTGTTTTTTATCAACTTTTTTCTCAACTAATAACAAAAATTCGTCTATAACAAACCTCTACGAACCTCTCTCAGTCATTTCTAACGTATGTAAAAATCGTATACACCTTCAAAAAGGCATTATTCAATAAAAACTGCTCTTAAACAAGTTTGACTCAAAAAATTGTTTTTTATCAACTTTTTTCTCAACTAGTAACAAAAATTCGTCTACTACTAACCTCCACAAACATCCCTTAGTCATTTCTTTCGTTTTTAGTAATCGAGTACACCTTCAAAGAGACATTATTCAATAAAAACTGCTCTTAAACAAGTTTGACTCAAAAAATTGTTTTTTATCAACTTTTTTCTCAACTAATAACAAAAATTCGTCTATAACAAACCTCTACGAACCTCTCTCAGTCATTTCTAACGTATGTAGAAATCGTATACACCTTCAAAAAGGCATTATTCAATAAAAACTGATCTTAAACGAGTTTGACTCAAAAAATTGTTTTTTATCAACTTTTTTCTCAACTAATAACAAAAATTCGTCTATAACAAACCTCTACGAACCTCTCTCAGTCATTTCTAACGTATGTAAAAATCGTATACACCTTCAAAAAGGCATTATTCAATAAAAACTGCTTTTAAAAAAGTTTGACTCAAAAAATTGTTTTTATCAACTTTTTTCTCAACTAGTAACAAAAATTCGTCTACTACTAACCTCCACAAACATCCCTTAGTCATTTCTTTCGTTTTTAGTAATCGAGTACACCTTCAAAGAGACATTATTCAATAAAAACTGCTCTTAAACAAGTTTGACTCAAAAAATTGTTTTTTATCAACTTTTTTCTCAACTAATAACAAAAATTCGTCTATAACAAACCTCTACGAACCTCTCTCAGTCATTTCTAACGTATGTAGAAATCGTATACACCTTCAAAAAGGCATTATTCAATAAAAACTGATCTTAAACGAGTTTGACTCAAAAAATTGTTTTTTATCAACTTTTTTCTCAACTAATAACAAAAATTCGTCTATAACAAACCTCTACGAACCTCTCTCAGTCATTTCTAACGTATGTAAAAATCGTATACACCTTCAAAAAGGCATTATTCAATAAAAACTGCTCTTAAACAAGTTTGACTCAAAAAATTGTTTTTTATCAACTTTTTTCTCAACTAGTAACAAAAATTCGTCTACTACTAACCTCCACAAACATCCCTTAGTCATTTCTTTCGTTTTTAGTAATCGAGTACACCTTAAAAGAGACATTATTCAATAAAAACTGCTCTTAAACAAGTTTGACTCAAAAAAATTGTTTTTATCAACTTTTTTCTCAACTACTAACAAAAATTCGTCTACTTCTAACGTCTACAAACATCCTTTAGTCATTTTATTCGTTATTAGTAACTTTGGACACCTTCAAAGAAACATTATTCAATAAAAACTGCTCTCAAACAAGTTTGACTCAAAAAATTGTTTTTTATCAACTTTTTTCTCAACTAATAACAAAAATTCGTCTACTACTAACCTCCACAAAAATCCCTTAGTCATTTCTTTCATTTTTAGTAATCGAGTACACCTTCAAAAAGGCATTATTTAATAAAAACTTCTCTTAAACAAGTTTGACTGAAAAAAAATTGTTTCTATCAACTTTTTTCTGAACTAATAACAAAAATTCGTCTAATAATAACCTCTACAAACCTCTCTCAGTCATTTCTAATGTATTTAAAAATCGTATACACCTTCAAAAAGACATTATTTCATAAAAACTGACCTTAAACAAGTTTGACTCAAAAAATTGTTTTTTATCAACTTTTTTCTCAACTAATAACAAAAATTCGTCTATAACAAACCTCTACGAACCTCTCTCAGTCATTTCTAACGTATGTAAAAATCGTATACACCTTCAAAAAGGCATTATTCAATAAAAACTGCTCTCAAACAAGTTTGACTCAAAAAAATTGTTTTTATCAACTTTTTTCTCAACTACTAACAAAAATTCGTCTACTTCTAACGTCTACAAACATCCTTTAGTCATTTTATTCGTTATTAGTAACTTTGGACACCTTCAAAGAAACATTATTCAATAAAAACTGCTCTCAAACAAGTTTGACTCAAAAAATTGTTTTTTATCAACTTTTTTCTCAACTAATAACAAAAATTCGTCTATAACAAACCTCTACGAACCTCTCTCAGTCATTTCTAACGTATGTAAAAATCGTATACACCTTCAAAAAGGCATTATTCAATAAAAACTGCTCTTAAACAAGTTTGACTCAAAAAATTGTTTTTTATCAACTTTTTTCTCAACTAGTAACAAAAATTCGTCTACTACTAACCTCCACAAACATCCCTTAGTCATTTCTTTCGTTTTTAGTAATCGAGTACACCTTCAAAGAGACATTATTCAATAAAAACTGCTCTTAAACAAGTTTGACTCAAAAAATTGTTTTTTATCAACTTTTTTCTCAACTAATAACAAAAATTCGTCTATAACAAACCTCTACGAACCTCTCTCAGTCATTTCTAACGTATGTAGAAATCGTATACACCTTCAAAAAGGCATTATTCAATAAAAACTGATCTTAAACGAGTTTGACTCAAAAAATTGTTTTTTATCAACTTTTTTCTCAACTAATAACAAAAATTCGTCTATAACAAACCTCTACGAACCTCTCTCAGTCATTTCTAACGTATGTAAAAATCGTATACACCTTCAAAAAGGCATTATTCAATAAAAACTGCTTTTAAAAAAGTTTGACTCAAAAAATTGTTTTTATCAACTTTTTTCTCAACTAGTAACAAAAATTCGTCTACTACTAACCTCCACAAACATCCCTTAGTCATTTCTTTCGTTTTTAGTAATCGAGTACACCTTCAAAGAGACATTATTCAATAAAAACTGCTCTTAAACAAGTTTGACTCAAAAAATTGTTTTTTATCAACTTTTTTCTCAACTAATAACAAAAATTCGTCTATAACAAACCTCTACGAACCTCTCTCAGTCATTTCTAACGTATGTAGAAATCGTATACACCTTCAAAAAGGCATTATTCAATAAAAACTGATCTTAAACGAGTTTGACTCAAAAAATTGTTTTTTATCAACTTTTTTCTCAACTAATAACAAAAATTCGTCTATAACAAACCTCTACGAACCTCTCTCAGTCATTTCTAACGTATGTAAAAATCGTATACACCTTCAAAAAGGCATTATTCAATAAAAACTGCTCTTAAACAAGTTTGACTCAAAAAATTGTTTTTTATCAACTTTTTTCTCAACTAGTAACAAAAATTCGTCTACTACTAACCTCCACAAACATCCCTTAGTCATTTCTTTCGTTTTTAGTAATCGAGTACACCTTCAAAGAGACATTATTCAATAAAAACTGCTCTTAAACAAGTTTGACTCAAAAAAATTGTTTTTATCAACTTTTTTCTCAACTACTAACAAAAATTCGTCTACTTCTAACGTCTACAAACATCCTTTAGTCATTTTATTCGTTATTAGTAACTTTGGACACCTTCAAAGAAACATTATTCAATAAAAACTGCTCTCAAACAAGTTTGACTCAAAAAATTGTTTTTTATCAAACTTTTTTCTCAACTAATAACAAAAATTCGTCTACTACTAACCTCCACTAACATCCCTTAGTCATTTCTTTCGTTTTTAGTAATCGAGTACACCTTCAATGAGACATTATTCAATAAAAACTGATCTTTAACGAGTTTGACTCAAAAAATTGTTTTTTATCAACTTTTTTCTCAACTAATAACAAAAATTCGTCTATAACAAACCTCTACGAACCTCTTTCAGTCATTTCTAACGTATGTAAAAATCGTATACACCTTCAAAAAGGCATTATTCAATAAAAACTGCTCTTAAACAAGTTTGACTCAAAAATTGTTTTTTATCAACTTTTTTCTCAACTAGTAACAAAAATTCGTCTACTACTAACCTCCACAAACATCCCTTAGTCATTTCTTTCGTTTTTAGTAATCGAGTACACCTTCAAAGAGACATTATTCAATAAAAACTGCTCTTAAACAAGTTTGACTCAAAAAATTGTTTTTTATCAACTTTTTTCTCAACTAATAACAAAAATTCGTCTATAACAAACCTCTACGAACCTCTCTCAGTCATTTCTAACGTATGTAGAAATCGTATACACCTTCAAAAAGGCATTATTCAATAAAAACTGATCTTAAACAAGTTTGACTCAAAAAAATTGTTTTTATCAACTTTTTTCTCAACTAATAACAAAAATTCGTCTACTACTAACCTCCACAAACATCCCTTAGTCATTTCTTTCGGTTTTAGTAATCAAGTACACCTTCAAAGAGACATTATTCAATAAAAACTGCTCTCAAACAAGTTTGACTCAAAAAATTTGTTTTTATCAACTTTTTTCTCAACTAATAACAAAAATTCGTCTAATAATAACCTCTACAAACCTTTCTCAGTCATTTCTAACGTATTTAAAATCGTATACACCTTCAAAGAGACATGATTCAATAAAAACTGCTCTTAAACAAGTTTGACTCAAAAAATTTGTTTTTTATCAACTTTTTTCTCAACTAATAACAAAAATTCGTCTATAACAAACCTCTACGAACCTCTCTCAGTCATTTCTAACGTATGTAGAAATCGTATACACCTTCAAAAAGGCATTATTCAATAAAAACTGATCTTAAACGAGTTTGACTCAAAAAATTGTTTTTTATCAACTTTTTTCTCAACTAATAACAAAAATTCGTCTATAACAAACCTCTACGAACCTCTCTCAGTCATTTCTAACGTATGTAAAAATCGTATACACCTTCAAAAAGGCATTATTCAATAAAAACTGCTCTCAAACAAGTTTGACTCAAAAAAATTGTTTTTATCAACTTTTTTCTCAACTAATAACAAAAATTCGTCTACTACTAACCTCCACTAACATCCCTTAGTCATTTCTTTCGGTTTTAGTAATCGAGTACACCTTCAAAGAGACATTATTCAATAAAAACTGCTCTCAAACAAGTTTGACTCAAAAAATTGTTTTTTATCAACTTTTTTCTCAACTAATAACAAAAATTCGTCTATAACAAACCTCTACGAACCTCTCTCAGTCATTTCTAACGTATGTAGAAATCGTATACACCTTCAAAAAGGCATTATTCAATAAAAACTGATCTTAAACGAGTTTGACTCAAAAAATTGTTTTTTATCAACTTTTTTCTCAACTAATAACAAAAATTCGTCTATAACAAACCTCTACGAACCTCTCTCAGTCATTTCTAACGTATGTAAAAATCGTATACACCTTCAAAAAGGCATTATTCAATAAAAACTGCTCTCAAACAAGTTTGACTCAAAAAAATTGTTTTTATCAACTTTTTTCTCAACTACTAACAAAAATTCGTCTACTTCTAACGTCTACAAACATCCTTTAGTCATTTTATTCGTTATTAGTAACTTTGGACACCTTCAAAGAAACATTATTCAATAAAAACTGCTCTCAAACAAGTTTGACTCAAAAAATTGTTTTTTATCATTTTTTTTCTCAACTAATAACAAAAATTCGTCTATAACAAACCTCTACGAACCTCTCTCAGTCATTTCTAACGTATGTAGAAATCGTATACACCTTCAAAAAGGCATTATTCAATAAAAACTGATCTTAAACGAGTTTGACTCAAAAAATTGTTTTTTATCAACTTTTTTCTCAACTAATAACAAAAATTCGTCTATAACAAACCTCTACGAACCTCTCTCAGTCATTTCTAACGTATGTGAAAATCGTATACACCTTCAAAAAGGCATTATTCAATAAAAACTGCTCTCAAACAAGTTTGACTCAAAAAAATTGTTTTTATCAACTTTTTTCTCAACTAATAACAAAAATTCGTCTACTACTAACCTCCACTAACATCCCTTAGTCATTTCTTTCGGTTTTAGTAATCGAGTACACCTTCAAAGAGACATGATTCAATAAAAACTGCTCTTAAACAAGTTTGACTCAAAAAATTTGTTTCTATCAACTTTTTTCTCATTTAATAACAAAAAATCGTCTAATAATAACCTCTACAAACCTCTCTCAGTCATTTCTAATGTATTTAAAAATCGTATACACCTTCAAAAAGACATGATTTAATAAAAACTTCTCTTAAACAAGTTTGACTAAAAAAATTGTTTTTTATCAACTTTTTTCTCAACTAGTAACAAAAATTCGTCTACTACTAACCTCCACAAACATCCCTTAGTCGTTTCTTTCGTTTTTAGTAATCGAGTACACCTTCAAAGAGACATTATTCAATAAAAACTGCTCTTAAACAAGTTTGACTCAAAAAATTGTTTTTTATCAACTTTTTTCTCAACTTATAACAAAAATTCGTCTATAACAAACCTCTACGAACCTCTCTCAGTCATTTCTAACGTATGTAGAAATCGTATACACCTTCAAAAAGGCATTATTCAATAAAAACTGATCTTAAACGAGTTTGACTCAAAAAATTGTTTTTTATCAACTTTTTTCTCAACTTATAACAAAAATTCGTCTATAACAAACCTCTACGAACCTCTCTCAGTCATTTCTAACGTATGTAAAAATCGTATACACCTTCAAAAAGGCATTATTCAATAAAAACTGCTCTCGAACAAGTTTGACTCAAAAAAATTGTTTTTATCAACTTTTTTCTCAACTACTAACAAAAATTCGTCTACTTCTAACGTCTACAAACATCCTTTAGTCATTTTATTCGTTATTAGTAACTTTGGACACCTTCAAAGAAACATTATTCAATAAAAACTGCTCTCAAACAAGTTTGACTCAAAAAATTGTTTTTTATCAACTTTTTTCTCAACTAATAACAAAAATTCGTCTATAACAAACCTCTACGAACCTCTCTCAGTCATTTCTAACGTATGTAGAAATCGTATACACCTTCAAAAAGGCATTATTCAATAAAAACTGATCTTAAACGAGTTTGACTCAAAAAATTGTTTTTTATCAACTTTTTTCTCAACTAATAACAAAAATTCGTCTATAACAAACCTCTACGAACCTCTCTCAGTCATTTCTAACGTATGTAAAAATCGTATACACCTTCAAAAAGGCATTATTTCATAAAAACTGACCTTAAACAAGTTTGACTTAAAAAATTGTTTTTTATCAACTTTTTTCTCAACTAGTAACAAAAATTCGTCTACTACTAACCTCCACAAAAATCCCTTAGTCATTTCTTTCATTTTTAGTAATCGAGTACACCTTCAAAAAGGCATTATTTAATAAAAACTTCTCTTAAACAAGTTTGACTGAAAAAAAATTGTTTCTATCAACTTTTTCCTGAACTAATAACAAAAATTCGTCTAATAATAACCTCTACAAACCTCTTTCAGTCATTTCTAATGTATTTAAAAATCGTATACACCTTCAAAAAGACATTATTTCATAAAAACTGACCTTAAACAAGTTTGACTCAAAAAATAGTTTTTTATCAACTTTTTTCTCAACTAGTAACAAAAATTCGTCTACTACTAACCTCCACAAACATCCCTTAGTCATTTCTTTCGGTTTTAGTAATCAAGTACACCTTCAAAGAGACATTATTCAATAAAAACTGCTCTCAAACAAGTTTGACTCAAAAAATTTGTTTTTATCAACTTTTTTCTCAACTAATAACAAAAATTCGTCTAATAATAACCTCTACAAACCTTTCTCAGTCATTTCTAACGTATTTAAAATCGTATACACCTTCAAAGAGACATGATTCAATAAAAACTGCTCTTAAACAAGTTTGACTCAAAAAATTTGTTTTTTATCAACTTTTTTCTCAACTAATAACAAAAATTCGTCTATAACAAACCTCTACGAACCTCTCTCAGTCATTTCTAACGTATGTAGAAATCGTATACACCTTCAAAAAGGCATTATTCAATAAAAACTGATCTTAAACGAGTTTGACTCAAAAAATTGTTTTTTATCAACTTTTTTCTCAACTAATAACAAAAATTCGTCTATAACAAACCTCTACGAACCTCTCTCAGTCATTTCTAACGTATGTAAAAATCGTATACACCTTCAAAAAGGCATTATTCAATAAAAACTGCTCTCAAACAAGTTTGACTCAAAAAAATTGTTTTTATCAACTTTTTTCTCAACTAATAACAAAAATTCGTCTACTACTAACCTCCACTAACATCCCTTAGTCATTTCTTTCGGTTTTAGTAATCGAGTACACCTTCAAAGAGACATTATTCAATAAAAACTGCTCTCAAACAAGTTTGACTCAAAAAATTGTTTTTTATCAACTTTTTTCTCAACTAATAACAAAAATTCGTCTATAACAAACCTCTACGAACCTCTCTCAGTCATTTCTAACGTATGTAGAAATCGTATACACCTTCAAAAAGGCATTATTCAATAAAAACTGATCTTAAACGAGTTTGACTCAAAAAATTGTTTTTTATCAACTTTTTTCTCAACTAATAACAAAAATTCGTCTATAACAAACCTCTACGAACCTCTCTCAGTCATTTCTAACGTATGTAAAAATCGTATACACCTTCAAAAAGGCATTATTCAATAAAAACTGCTCTCAAACAAGTTTGACTCAAAAAAATTGTTTTTATCAACTTTTTTCTCAACTAATAACAAAAATTCGTCTACTACTAACCTCCACTAACATCCCTTAGTCATTTCTTTCGGTTTTAGTAATCGAGTACACCTTCAAAGAGACATTATTCAATAAAAACTGCTCTCAAACAAGTTTGACTCAAAAAATTTGTTTTTATCAACTTTTTTCTCAACTAATAACAAAAATTCGTCTACTACTAACCTCCACTAACATCCCTTAGTCATTTCTTTCGGTTTTAGTAATCGAGTACACCTTCAAAGAGACATTATTCAATAAAAACTGCTCTCAAACAAGTTTGACTCAAAAAATTGTTTTTTATCAACTTTTTTCTCAACTAATAACAAAAATTCGTCTATAACAAACCTCTACGAACCTCTCTCAGTCATTTCTAACGTATGTAGAAATCGTATACACCTTCAAAAAGGCATTATTCAATAAAAACTGATCTTAAACGAGTTTGACTCAAAAAATTGTTTTTTATCAACTTTTTTCTCAACTAATAACAAAAATTCGTCTATAACAAACCTCTACGAACCTCTCTCAGTCATTTCTAACGTATGTAAAAATCGTATACACCTTCAAAAAGGCATTATTCAATAAAAACTGCTCTCAAACAAGTTTGACTCAAAAAAATTGTTTTTATCAACTTTTTTCTCAACTAGTAACAAAAATTCGTCTACTACTATATTCCACAAACATCCCTTAGTCATTTCTTTCGTTTTTAGTAATCGAGTACACCTTCAAAGAGACATTATTCAATAAAAACTGCTCTTAAACAAGTTTGACTCAAAAAATTGTTTTTTATCAACTTTTTTCTCAACTAATAACAAAAATTCGTCTATAACAAACCTCTACGAACCTCTCTCAGTCATTTCTAACGTATGTAGAAATCGTATACACCTTCAAAAAGGCATTATTCAATAAAAACTGATCTTAAACGAGTTTGACTCAAAAAATTGTTTTTTATCAACTTTTTTCTCAACTAATAACAAAAATTCGTCTATAACAAACCTCTACGAACCTCTCTCAGTCATTTCTAACGTATGTAAAAATCGTATACACCTTCAAAAAGGCATTATTCAATAAAAACTGCTCTCAAACAAGTTTGACTCAAAAAAATTGTTTTTATCAACTTTTTTCTCAACTACTAACAAAAATTCGTCTACTTCTAACGTCTACAAACATCCTTTAGTCATTTTATTCGTTATTAGTAACTTTGGACACCTTCAAAGAAACATTATTCAATAAAAACTGCTCTCAAACAAGTTTGACTCAAAAAATTGTTTTTTATCAACTTTTTTCTCAACTAATAACAAAAATTCGTCTATAACAAACCTCTACGAACCTCTCTCAGTCATTTCTAACGTATGTAGAAATCGTATACACCTTCAAAAAGGCATTATTCAATAAAAACTGATCTTAAACGAGTTTGACTCAAAAAATTGTTTTTTATCAACTTTTTTCTCAACTAATAACAAAAATTCGTCTATAACAAACCTCTACGAACCTCTCTCGGTCATTTCTAACGTATGTAAAAATCGTATACACCTTCAAAAAGACATTATTTCATAAAAACTGACCTTAAACAAGTTTGACTCAAAAAATTGTTTTTTATCAACTTTTTTCTCAACTAATAACAAAAATTCGTCTATAACAAACCTCTACGAACCTCTTTCAGTCATTTCTAACGTATGTAAAAATCGTATACACCTTCAAAAAGGCATTATTCAATAAAAACTGCTCTTAAACAAGTTTGACTCAAAAAATTGTTTTTTATCAACTTTTTTCTCAACTAGTAACAAAAATTCGTCTACTACTAACCTCCACAAACATCCCTTAGTCATTTCTTTCGTTTTTAGTAATCGAGTACACCTTCAAAGAGACATTATTCAATAAAAACTGCTCTTAAACAAGTTTGACTCAAAAAATTGTTTTTTATCAACTTTTTTCTCAACTAATAACAAAAATTCGTCTATAACAAACCTCTACGAACCTCTCTCAGTCATTTCTAACGTATGTAGAAATCGTATACACCTTCAAAAAGGCATTATTCAATAAAAACTGATCTTAAACGAGTTTGACTCAAAAAATTGTTTTTTATCAACTTTTTTCTCAACTAAAAACAAAAATTCGTCTATAACAAACCTCTACGAACCTCTCTCAGTCATTTCTAACGTATGTAAAAATCGTATACACCTTCAAAAAGGCATTATTCAATAAAAACTGCTCTCAAACAAGTTTGACTCAAAAAAATTGTTTTTATCAACTTTTTTCTCAACTAATAACAAAAATTCGTCTACTACTAACCTCCACTAACATCCCTTAGTCATTTCTTTCGGTTTTAGTAATCGAGTACACCTTCAAAGAGACATTATTCAATAAAAACTGCTCTCAAACAAGTTTGACTCAAAAAATTTGTTTTTATCAACTTTTTTCTCAACTAATAACAAAAATTCGTCTAATAATAACCTCTACAAACCTTTCTCAGTCATTTCTAACGTATTTAAAATCGTATACACCTTCAAAGAGACATGATTCAATAAAAACTGCTCTTAAACAAGTTTGACTCAAAAAATTTGTTTCTATCAACTTTTTTCTCAACTAATAACAAAAAATCGTCTAATAATAACCTCTACAAACCTCTCTCAGTCATTTCTAATGTATTTAAAAATCGTATACACCTTCAAAAAGACATGATTTAATAAAAACTTCTCTTAAACAAGTTTGACTCAAAAAATTGTTTTTTATCAACTTTTTTCTCAACTAGTAACAAAAATTCGTCTACTACTAACCTCCACTAACATCCCTTAGCCATTTCTTTCGTTTTTAGTAATCGAGTACACCTTCAATGAGACATTATTCAATAAAAACTGATCTTTAACGAGTTTGACTCAAAAAATTGTTTTTTATCAACTTTTTTCTCAACTAAAAACAAAAATTCGTCTATAACAAACCTCTACGAACCTCTCTCAGTCATTTCTAACGTATGTAAAAATCGTATACACCTTCAAAAAGGCATTATTCAATAAAAACTGCTCTCAAACAAGTTTGACTCAAAAAAATTGTTTTTATCAACTTTTTTCTCAACTAGTAACAAAAATTCGTCTACTACTATATTCCACAAACATCCCTTAGTCATTTCTTTCGTTTTTAGTAATCGAGTACACCTTCAAAGAGACATTATTCAATAAAAACTGCTCTTAAACAAGTTTGACTCAAAAAATTGTTTTTTATCAACTTTTTTCTCAACTAATAACAAAAATTCGTCTATAACAAACCTCTACGAACCTCTCTCAGTCATTTCTAACGTATGTAGAAATCGTATACACCTTCAAAAAGGCATTATTCAATAAAAACTGATCTTAAACGAGTTTGACTCAAAAAATTGTTTTTTATCAACTTTTTTCTCAACTAATAACAAAAATTCGTCTATAACAAACCTCTACGAACCTCTCTCAGTCATTTCTAACGTATGTAAAAATCGTATACACCTTCAAAAAGGCATTATTCAATAAAAACTGCTCTCAAACAAGTTTGACTCAAAAAAATTGTTTTTATCAACTTTTTTCTCAACTACTAACAAAAATTCGTCTACTTCTAACGTCTACAAACATCCTTTAGTCATTTTATTCGTTATTAGTAACTTTGGACACCTTCAAAGAAACATTATTCAATAAAAACTGCTCTCAAACAAGTTTGACTCAAAAAATTGTTTTTTATCAACTTTTTTCTCAACTAATAACAAAAATTCGTCTATAACAAACCTCTACGAACCTCTCTCAGTCATTTCTAACGTATGTAGAAATCGTATACACCTTCAAAAAGGCATTATTCAATAAAAACTGATCTTAAACGAGTTTGACTCAAAAAATTGTTTTTTATCAACTTTTTTCTCAACTAATAACAAAAATTCGTCTATAACAAACCTCTACGAACCTCTCTCAGTCATTTCTAACGTATGTAAAAATCGTATACACCTTCAAAAAGACATTATTTCATAAAAACTGACCTTAAACAAGTTTGACTCAAAAAATTGTTTTTTATCAACTTTTTTCTCAACTAATAACAAAAATTCGTCTATAACAAACCTCTACGAACCTCTTTCAGTCATTTCTAACGTATGTAAAAATCGTATACACCTTCAAAAAGGCATTATTCAATAAAAACTGCTCTTAAACAAGTTTGACTCAAAAAATTGTTTTTTATCAACTTTTTTCTCAACTAGTAACAAAAATTCGTCTACTACTAACCTCCACAAACATCCCTTAGTCATTTCTTTCGTTTTTAGTAATCGAGTACACCTTCAAAGAGACATTATTCAATAAAAACTGCTCTTAAACAAGTTTGACTCAAAACATTGTTTTTTATCAACTTTTTTCTCAACTAATAACAAAAATTCGTCTATAACAAACCTCTACGAACCTCTCTCAGTCATTTCTAACGTATGTAGAAATCGTATACACCTTCAAAAAGGCATTATTCAATAAAAACTGATCTTAAACGAGTTTGACTCAAAAAATTGTTTTTTATCAACTTTTTTCTCAACTAGTAACAAAAATTCGTCTACTACTAACCTCCACAAAAATCCCTTAGTCATTTCTTTCATTTTTAGTAATCGAGTACACCTTCAAAAAGGCATTATTTAATAAAAACTTCTCTTAAACAAGTTTGACTGAAAAAAAATTGTTTCTATCAACTTTTTCCTGAACTAATTACAAAAATTCGTCTAATAATAACCTCTACAAACCTCTCTCAGTCATTTCTTATGTATTTAAAAATCGTATACACCTTCAAAAAGACATTATTTCATAAAAACTGACCTTAAACAAGTTTGACTCAAAAAATTGTTTTTTATCAACTTTTTTCTCAACTAGTAACAAAAATTCGTCTACTACTAACCTCCACAAACATCCCTTAGTCATTTCTTTCGTTTTTAGTAATCGAGTACACCTTCAAAGAGACATTATTCAATAAAAACTGCTCTTAAACAAGTTTGACTCAAAAAATTGTTTTTTATCAACTTTTTTCTCAACTAATAACAAAAATTCGTCTATAACAAACCTCTACGAACCTCTCTCAGTCATTTCTAACGTATGTAGAAATCGTATACACCTTCAAAAAGGCATTATTCAATAAAAACTGATCTTAAACGAGTTTGACTCAAAAAATTGTTTTTTATCAACTTTTTTCTCAACTAAAAACAAAAATTCGTCTATAACAAACCTCTACGAACCTCTCTCAGTCATTTCTAAC
Organism: Standfussiana lucernea; assembly: GCA_964057025.1. Taxonomy (NCBI): domain Eukaryota; kingdom Metazoa; phylum Arthropoda; class Insecta; order Lepidoptera; family Noctuidae; genus Standfussiana; species Standfussiana lucernea. Next base: position 5,756,107 of record OZ059783.1, read on the forward strand.
GTATGTAAAAATCGTATACACCTTCAAAAAGGCATTATTCAATAAAAACTGCTCTCAAACAAGTTTGACTCAAAAAAATTGTTTTTATCAACTTTTTTCTCAACTAATAACAAAAATTCGTCTACTACTAACCTCCACTAACATCCCTTAGTCATTTCTTTCGGTTTTAGTAATCGAGTACACCTTCAAAGAGACATTATTCAATAAAAACTGCTCTCAAACAAGTTTGACTCAAAAAATTGTTTTTTATCAACTTTTTTCTCAACTAATAACAAAAATTCGTCTATAACAAACCTCTACGAACCTCTCTCAGTCATTTCTAACGTATGTAGAAATCGTATACACCTTCAAAAAGGCATTATTCAATAAAAACTGATCTTAAACGAGTTTGACTCAAAAAATTGTTTTTTATCAACTTTTTTCTCAACTAATAACAAAAATTCGTCTATAACAAACCTCTACGAACCTCTCTCAGTCATTTCTAACGTATGTAAAAATCGTATACACCTTCAAAAAGGCATTATTCAATAAAAACTGCTCTCAAACAAGTTTGACTCAAAAAAATTGTTTTTATCAACTTTTTTCTCAACTAATAACAAAAATTCGTCTACTACTAACCTCCACTAACATCCCTTAGTCATTTCTTTCGGTTTTAGTAATCGAGTACACCTTCAAAGAGACATTATTCAATAAAAACTGCTCTCAAACAAGTTTGACTCAAAAAATTTGTTTTTATCAACTTTTTTCTCAACTAATAACAAAAATTCGTCTACTACTAACCTCCACTAACATCCCTTAGTCATTTCTTTCGGTTTTAGTAATCGAGTACACCTTCAAAGAGACATTATTCAATAAAAACTGCTCTCAAACAAGTTTGACTCAAAAAATTGTTTTTTATCAACTTTTTTCTCAACTAATAACAAAAATTCGTCTATAACAAACCTCTACGAACCTCTCTCAGTCATTTCTAACGTATGTAGAAATCGTATACACCTTCAAAAAGGCATTATTCAATAAAAACTGATCTTAAACGAGTTTGACTCAAAAAATTGTTTTTTATCAACTTTTTTCTCAACTAATAACAAAAATTCGTCTATAACAAACCTCTACGAACCTCTCTCAGTCATTTCTAACGTATGTAAAAATCGTATACACCTTCAAAAAGGCATTATTCAATAAAAACTGCTCTCAAACAAGTTTGACTCAAAAAAATTGTTTTTATCAACTTTTTTCTCAACTAGTAACAAAAATTCGTCTACTACTATATTCCACAAACATCCCTTAGTCATTTCTTTCGTTTTTAGTAATCGAGTACACCTTCAAAGAGACATTATTCAATAAAAACTGCTCTTAAACAAGTTTGACTCAAAAAATTGTTTTTTATCAACTTTTTTCTCAACTAATAACAAAAATTCGTCTATAACAAACCTCTACGAACCTCTCTCAGTCATTTCTAACGTATGTAGAAATCGTATACACCTTCAAAAAGGCATTATTCAATAAAAACTGATCTTAAACGAGTTTGACTCAAAAAATTGTTTTTTATCAACTTTTTTCTCAACTAATAACAAAAATTCGTCTATAACAAACCTCTACGAACCTCTCTCAGTCATTTCTAACGTATGTAAAAATCGTATACACCTTCAAAAAGGCATTATTCAATAAAAACTGCTCTCAAACAAGTTTGACTCAAAAAAATTGTTTTTATCAACTTTTTTCTCAACTACTAACAAAAATTCGTCTACTTCTAACGTCTACAAACATCCTTTAGTCATTTTATTCGTTATTAGTAACTTTGGACACCTTCAAAGAAACATTATTCAATAAAAACTGCTCTCAAACAAGTTTGACTCAAAAAATTGTTTTTTATCAACTTTTTTCTCAACTAATAACAAAAATTCGTCTATAACAAACCTCTACGAACCTCTCTCAGTCATTTCTAACGTATGTAGAAATCGTATACACCTTCAAAAAGGCATTATTCAATAAAAACTGATCTTAAACGAGTTTGACTCAAAAAATTGTTTTTTATCAACTTTTTTCTCAACTAATAACAAAAATTCGTCTATAACAAACCTCTACGAACCTCTCTCGGTCATTTCTAACGTATGTAAAAATCGTATACACCTTCAAAAAGACATTATTTCATAAAAACTGACCTTAAACAAGTTTGACTCAAAAAATTGTTTTTTATCAACTTTTTTCTCAACTAATAACAAAAATTCGTCTATAACAAACCTCTACGAACCTCTTTCAGTCATTTCTAACGTATGTAAAAATCGTATACACCTTCAAAAAGGCATTATTCAATAAAAACTGCTCTTAAACAAGTTTGACTCAAAAAATTGTTTTTTATCAACTTTTTTCTCAACTAGTAACAAAAATTCGTCTACTACTAACCTCCACAAACATCCCTTAGTCATTTCTTTCGTTTTTAGTAATCGAGTACACCTTCAAAGAGACATTATTCAATAAAAACTGCTCTTAAACAAGTTTGACTCAAAAAATTGTTTTTTATCAACTTTTTTCTCAACTAATAACAAAAATTCGTCTATAACAAACCTCTACGAACCTCTCTCAGTCATTTCTAACGTATGTAGAAATCGTATACACCTTCAAAAAGGCATTATTCAATAAAAACTGATCTTAAACGAGTTTGACTCAAAAAATTGTTTTTTATCAACTTTTTTCTCAACTAAAAACAAAAATTCGTCTATAACAAACCTCTACGAACCTCTCTCAGTCATTTCTAACGTATGTAAAAATCGTATACACCTTCAAAAAGGCATTATTCAATAAAAACTGCTCTCAAACAAGTTTGACTCAAAAAAATTGTTTTTATCAACTTTTTTCTCAACTAATAACAAAAATTCGTCTACTACTAACCTCCACTAACATCCCTTAGTCATTTCTTTCGGTTTTAGTAATCGAGTACACCTTCAAAGAGACATTATTCAATAAAAACTGCTCTCAAACAAGTTTGACTCAAAAAATTTGTTTTTATCAACTTTTTTCTCAACTAATAACAAAAATTCGTCTAATAATAACCTCTACAAACCTTTCTCAGTCATTTCTAACGTATTTAAAATCGTATACACCTTCAAAGAGACATGATTCAATAAAAACTGCTCTTAACCCTATTCTTGGTACTGTATACAATTTGATACGTTGTTCTTTAAAAAAATCTAGACATAAACCGAGATATATTTTTAAAACTTTTATTATTTTAGGGGATGCAAAATATAATTATTTTTTTTACCAAAAATGTTTTTTCACTATTAGTTACACTGAGAAAGTAGTAGACTCCAAGATGACGAACCGAAATAACGCGTCTACGCATCGCAAGGTAAGAAAAATCATTTTAAATTGTATTTTGCAATAATTTTAACCGTAAGTGATATAATTTGAATAGCTTAGAATATTTTACTAGTCAGTATTCTATTTTGGTTGATCAAAATCGATTGTAACTATATTTTATTCACCGGTTTTTTCGAGTGTATCAGATCTGATACATTGCTAGATAACCAATATTTTAGATATTTTTGACTATGTATCTAATATGTGACATTGCCAGAGGTGTGTACAGAGGCATTTATTAAGTTAGTATTTATATTTTATCATTACAGGTGGTTGGTCAACTAACTATGCAGCAACAAAATAGAGCTCGACAACTTGTGGCTCTTGTACCGAAGCCGGGGGAAAAATCTGATTTGGACGAAAGTGAATCATCGGGAGATGAACTCCAGTATTACGTAGGCCCAGCGAAGTCCGACAGTAGTTCACCACCGCTCTCATTACCCTCTTCGATGGAAAACCTCCATCTATTATCAGATGACGATACTGAGGTAAATGATGAAAACAGGAAGAGTGGGACTGCATTCTGCATCCAAGCCTCGATTTTTGTCTCGCGGAATTAAAACTAAATATTTATTTTTTATTTTTATTTCTATCGATGCTTGGAAACTCGCTTGCCCGAATACTGAAGAACCCGACAATCCATTTTCCCAGAGACGGTGGGACGAGCCGCTCTGCAGAGTAGTTCAGCTCAATTTACTCAACACGTCTGCTATTACTGCTGAGCGTGCGCGACTGCTGGCTGTGGGTGAGTGGGAGTCGGGTCTTTGGCTTCACGCACTGCCGTCGTCGAGCATAGGCACTTTGTTCGACGACACGACCTTCCGCCTCGCTGCTTCGTTACGTCTTGGAGCCGCCTGCTGCTCTCCTCATCGCTGTCACTGTGGTGAAGCTGTTAACAGCCTTGGACACCACGGCCTGTCATGCAGCCGAAGTGCGGGCCGTTTTGCGCGGCACGCGAACATAAACGACATCATCCGACGAGCTCTTGTTACCGTCGGCGTTCCAGCTATCTTAGAGCCCAATGGCTTGGCACGCGACGATGGCAAAAGACCGGACGGCATGTCTTTGTTTCCTTGGAAGATGGGTAGGCCTTTAGTGTGGGACGCAACTTGTGTCGATACTCTTGCGCCATCACATCTTCCAAGCTCATCGTGCTGTGCTGGCGCTGCCGCTGCGGCTGCGGAGAACCTCAAGCGGCGTAAATATAGTAACCTTTGTGGAAACTATATTTTCGAGCCGTTTGGGGTTAAAACTCTGGGGCCGTGGGGTCCGAGTGCTCACAGCCTTTTTAAGGAAATTTCCAAACGCCTAGTTGACGCTTCCCGTGACCCAAGGGCTGGCTTTTACCTTGGCCAGAGGCTAAGTGTTGCCATACAACGTGGCAACGCCGCCAGTCTCTTGGGCACATTACCGGCTGACAGCGTTGAGGAGGAGTTTTTTGATGCTCTTTTATAGTTTGTAGTTAGTTAATTTTAGTCATTTTAATTATTATAATGTATATAGTTAAAATGTATATCTAACCTATTTATTAGAAAATAAAATTTTAATCCATAAGTCAAATATTTTTCCTAACATTTTAATGTCATGGATTTCCGCTGATTCCTAAGTTATGGAATCAGCGGAAATCCATGACATTAAAATATAAACTTACGTATTAAGTAGTAATGTAAAAAATTAATCTCACTTTAATCATAAATAAGACTCATTAATAAGGTAAGACTTAAAGGCTGATTGTGACTGATAATTATGTTGATTTTTAGAAGAATTTATTTTGTACTTGTTCATATTGAAAACAGAATTTGTATTATTTTTATTTTTCCTATTCTAAGCAATGTGTCAAATATGATACATAGTTTTTTTTCTATTGATTGTTATGAACCTGGCAATGTGCCTAATGTGATACATACAATAAAACGTAAACTAAACAATTATATATTTTTTTATTATTTTTTACCTTTCCAGTGAACACCTAGGAACACAATTCAGGCACTCTTTTTCAAAAATTCTGAAATAAAAATCTCTGCCAAGAATAGGGTTAAACAAGTTTGACTCAAAAAATTTGTTTCTATCAACTTTTTTCTCAACTAATAACAAAAAATCGTCTAATAATAACCTCTACAAACCTCTCTCAGTCATTTCTAATGTATTTAAAAATCGTATACACCTTCAAAAAGACATGATTTAATAAAAACTTCTCTTAAACAAGTTTGACTCAAAAAATTGTTTTTTATCAACTTTTTTCTCAACTAGTAACAAAAATTCGTCTACTACTAACCTCCACTAACATCCCTTAGCCATTTCTTTCGTTTTTAGTAATCGAGTACACCTTCAATGAGACATTATTCAATAAAAACTGATCTTTAACGAGTTTGACTCAAAAAATTGTTTTTTATCAACTTTTTTCTCAACTAAAAACAAAAATTCGTCTATAACAAACCTCTACGAACCTCTCTCAGTCATTTCTAACGTATGTAAAAATCGTATACACCTTCAAAAAGGCATTATTCAATAAAAACTGCTCTCAAACAAGTTTGACTCAAAAAAATTGTTTTTATCAACTTTTTTCTCAACTAGTAACAAAAATTCGTCTACTACTATATTCCACAAACATCCCTTAGTCATTTCTTTCGTTTTTAGTAATCGAGTACACCTTCAAAGAGACATTATTCAATAAAAACTGCTCTTAAACAAGTTTGACTCAAAAAATTGTTTTTTATCAACTTTTTTCTCAACTAATAACAAAAATTCGTCTATAACAAACCTCTACGAACCTCTCTCAGTCATTTCTAACGTATGTAGAAATCGTATACACCTTCAAAAAGGCATTATTCAATAAAAACTGATCTTAAACGAGTTTGACTCAAAAAATTGTTTTTTATCAACTTTTTTCTCAACTAATAACAAAAATTCGTCTATAACAAACCTCTACGAACCTCTCTCAGTCATTTCTAACGTATGTAAAAATCGTATACACCTTCAAAAAGGCATTATTCAATAAAAACTGCTCTCAAACAAGTTTGACTCAAAAAAATTGTTTTTATCAACTTTTTTCTCAACTACTAACAAAAATTCGTCTACTTCTAACGTCTACAAACATCCTTTAGTCATTTTATTCGTTATTAGTAACTTTGGACACCTTCAAAGAAACATTATTCAATAAAAACTGCTCTCAAACAAGTTTGACTCAAAAAATTGTTTTTTATCAACTTTTTTCTCAACTAATAACAAAAATTCGTCTATAACAAACCTCTACGAACCTCTCTCAGTCATTTCTAACGTATGTAGAAATCGTATACACCTTCAAAAAGGCATTATTCAATAAAAACTGATCTTAAACGAGTTTGACTCAAAAAATTGTTTTTTATCAACTTTTTTCTCAACTAATAACAAAAATTCGTCTATAACAAACCTCTACGAACCTCTCTCAGTCATTTCTAACGTATGTAAAAATCGTATACACCTTCAAAAAGACATTATTTCATAAAAACTGACCTTAAACAAGTTTGACTCAAAAAATTGTTTTTTATCAACTTTTTTCTCAACTAATAACAAAAATTCGTCTATAACAAACCTCTACGAACCTCTTTCAGTCATTTCTAACGTATGTAAAAATCGTATACACCTTCAAAAAGGCATTATTCAATAAAAACTGCTCTTAAACAAGTTTGACTCAAAAAATTGTTTTTTATCAACTTTTTTCTCAACTAGTAACAAAAATTCGTCTACTACTAACCTCCACAAACATCCCTTAGTCATTTCTTTCGTTTTTAGTAATCGAGTACACCTTCAAAGAGACATTATTCAATAAAAACTGCTCTTAAACAAGTTTGACTCAAAACATTGTTTTTTATCAACTTTTTTCTCAACTAATAACAAAAATTCGTCTATAACAAACCTCTACGAACCTCTCTCAGTCATTTCTAACGTATGTAGAAATCGTATACACCTTCAAAAAGGCATTATTCAATAAAAACTGATCTTAAACGAGTTTGACTCAAAAAATTGTTTTTTATCAACTTTTTTCTCAACTAGTAACAAAAATTCGTCTACTACTAACCTCCACAAAAATCCCTTAGTCATTTCTTTCATTTTTAGTAATCGAGTACACCTTCAAAAAGGCATTATTTAATAAAAACTTCTCTTAAACAAGTTTGACTGAAAAAAAATTGTTTCTATCAACTTTTTCCTGAACTAATTACAAAAATTCGTCTAATAATAACCTCTACAAACCTCTCTCAGTCATTTCTTATGTATTTAAAAATCGTATACACCTTCAAAAAGACATTATTTCATAAAAACTGACCTTAAACAAGTTTGACTCAAAAAATTGTTTTTTATCAACTTTTTTCTCAACTAGTAACAAAAATTCGTCTACTACTAACCTCCACAAACATCCCTTAGTCATTTCTTTCGTTTTTAGTAATCGAGTACACCTTCAAAGAGACATTATTCAATAAAAACTGCTCTTAAACAAGTTTGACTCAAAAAATTGTTTTTTATCAACTTTTTTCTCAACTAATAACAAAAATTCGTCTATAACAAACCTCTACGAACCTCTCTCAGTCATTTCTAACGTATGTAGAAATCGTATACACCTTCAAAAAGGCATTATTCAATAAAAACTGATCTTAAACGAGTTTGACTCAAAAAATTGTTTTTTATCAACTTTTTTCTCAACTAAAAACAAAAATTCGTCTATAACAAACCTCTACGAACCTCTCTCAGTCATTTCTAACGTATGTAAAAATCGTATACACCTTCAAAAAGGCATTATTCAATAAAAACTGCTCTCAAACAAGTTTGACTCAAAAAAATTGTTTTTATCAACTTTTTTCTCAACTAATAACAAAAATTCGTCTACTACTAACCTCCACTAACATCCCTTAGTCATTTCTTTCGGTTTTAGTAATCGAGTACACCTTCAAAGAGACATTATTCAATAAAAACTGCTCTCAAACAAGTTTGACTCAAAAAATTTGTTTTTATCAACTTTTTTCTCAACTAATAACAAAAATTCGTCTAATAATAACCTCTACAAACCTTTCTCAGTCATTTCTAACGTATTTAAAATCGTATACACCTTCAAAGAGACATGATTCAATAAAAACTGCTCTTAAACAAGTTTGACTCAAAAAATTTGTTTCTATCAACTTTTTTCTCAACTAATAACAAAAAATCGTCTAATAATAACCTCTACAAACCTCTCTCAGTCATTTCTAATGTATTTAAAAATCGTATACACCTTCAAAAAGACATGATTTAATAAAAACTTCTCTTAAACAAGTTTGACTCAAAAAATTGTTTTTTATCAACTTTTTTCTCAACTAGTAACAAAAATTCGTCTACTACTAACCTCCACTAACATCCCTTAGCCATTTCTTTCGTTTTTAGTAATCGAGTACACCTTCAATGAGACATTATTCAATAAAAACTGATCTTTAACGAGTTTGACTCAAAAAATTGTTTTTTATCAACTTTTTTCTCAACTAAAAACAAAAATTCGTCTATAACAAACCTCTACGAACCTCTCTCAGTCATTTCTAACGTATGTAAAAATCGTATACACCTTCAAAAAGGCATTATTCAATAAAAACTGCTCTCAAACAAGTTTGACTCAAAAAAATTGTTTTTATCAACTTTTTTCTCAACTAGTAACAAAAATTCGTCTACTACTATATTCCACAAACATCCCTTAGTCATTTCTTTCGTTTTTAGTAATCGAGTACACCTTCAAAGAGACATTATTCAATAAAAACTGCTCTTAAACAAGTTTGACTCAAAAAATTGTTTTTTATCAACTTTTTTCTCAACTAATAACAAAAATTCGTCTATAACAAACCTCTACGAACCTCTCTCAGTCATTTCTAACGTATGTAGAAATCGTATACACCTTCAAAAAGGCATTATTCAATAAAAACTGATCTTAAACGAGTTTAACTCAAAAAATTGTTTTTTATCAACTTTTTTCTCAACTAATAACAAAAATTCGTCTATAACAAACCTCTACGAACCTCTCTCAGTCATTTCTAACGTATGTAAAAATCGTATACACCTTCAAAAAGGCATTATTCAATAAAAACTGCTCTCAAACAAGTTTGACTCAAAAAAATTGTTTTTATCAACTTTTTTCTCAACTACTAACAAAAATTCGTCTACTTCTAACGTCTACAAACATCCTTTAGTCATTTTATTCGTTATTAGTAACTTTGGACACCTTCAAAGAAACATTATTCAATAAAAACTGCTCTCAAACAAGTTTGACTCAAAAAATTGTTTTTTATCAACTTTTTTCTCAACTAATAACAAAAATTCGTCTATAACAAACCTCTACGAACCTCTCTCAGTCATTTCTAACGTATGTAGAAATCGTATACACCTTCAAAAAGGCATTATTCAATAAAAACTGATCTTAAACGAGTTTGACTCAAAAAATTGTTTTTTATCAACTTTTTTCTCAACTAATAACAAAAATTCGTCTATAACAAACCTCTACGAACCTCTCTCAGTCATTTCTAACGTATGTAAAAATCGTATACACCTTCAAAAAGACATTATTTCATAAAAACTGACCTTAAACAAGTTTGACTCAAAAAATTGTTTTTTATCAACTTTTTTCTCAACTAATAACAAAAATTCGTCTATAACAAACCTCTACGAACCTCTTTCAGTCATTTCTAACGTATGTAAAAATCGTATACACCTTCAAAAAGGCATTATTCAATAAAAACTGCTCTTAAACAAGTTTGACTCAAAAAATTGTTTTTTATCAACTTTTTTCTCAACTAGTAACAAAAATTCGTCTACTACTAACCTCCACAAACATCCCTTAGTCATTTCTTTCGTTTTTAGTAATCGAGTACACCTTCAAAGAGACATTATTCAATAAAAACTGCTCTTAAACAAGTTTGACTCAAAACATTGTTTTTTATCAACTTTTTTCTCAACTAATAACAAAAATTCGTCTATAACAAACCTCTACGAACCTCTCTCAGTCATTTCTAACGTATGTAGAAATCGTATACACCTTCAAAAAGGCATTATTCAATAAAAACTGATCTTAAACGAGTTTGACTCAAAAAATTGTTTTTTATCAACTTTTTTCTCAACTAGTAACAAAAATTCGTCTACTACTAACCTCCACAAAAATCCCTTAGTCATTTCTTTCATTTTTAGTAATCGAGTACACCTTCAAAAAGGCATTATTTAATAAAAACTTCTCTTAAACAAGTTTGACTGAAAAAAAATTGTTTCTATCAACTTTTTCCTGAACTAATTACAAAAATTCGTCTAATAATAACCTCTACAAACCTCTCTCAGTCATTTCTTATGTATTTAAAAATCGTATACACCTTCAAAAAGACATTATTTCATAAAAACTGACCTTAAACAAGTTTGACTCAAAAAATTGTTTTTTATCAACTTTTTTCTCAACTAGTAACAAAAATTCGTCTACTACTAACCTCCACAAACATCCCTTAGTCATTTCTTTCGTTTTTAGTAATCGAGTACACCTTCAAAGAGACATTATTCAATAAAAACTGCTCTTAAACAAGTTTGACTCAAAAAATTGTTTTTTATCAACTTTTTTCTCAACTAATAACAAAAATTCGTCTATAACAAACCTCTACGAACCTCTCTCAGTCATTTCTAACGTATGTAGAAATCGTATACACCTTCAAAAAGGCATTATTCAATAAAAACTGATCTTAAACGAGTTTGACTCAAAAAATTGTTTTTTATCAACTTTTTTCTCAACTAAAAACAAAAATTCGTCTATAACAAACCTCTACGAACCTCTCTCAGTCATTTCTAACGTATGTAAAAATCGTATACACCTTCAAAAAGGCATTATTCAATAAAAACTGCTCTCAAACAAGTTTGACTCAAAAAAATTGTTTTTATCAACTTTTTTCTCAACTAATAACAAAAATTCGTCTACTACTAACCTCCACTAACATCCCTTAGTCATTTCTTTCGGTTTTAGTAATCGAGTACACCTTCAAAGAGACATTATTCAATAAAAACTGCTCTCAAACAAGTTTGACTCAAAAAATTGTTTTTTATCAACTTTTTTCTCAACTAATAACAAAAATTCGTCTATAACAAACCTCTACGAACCTCTCTCAGTCATTTCTAACGTATGTAGAAATCGTATACACCTTCAAAAAGGCATTATTCAATAAAAACTGATCTTAAACGAGTTTGACTCAAAAAATTGTTTTTTATCAACTTTTTTCTCAACTAATAACAAAAATTCGTCTATAACAAACCTCTACGAACCTCTCTCAGTCATTTCTAACGTATGTAAAAATCGTATACACCTTCAAAAAGGCATTATTCAATAAAAACTGCTCTCAAACAAGTTTGACTCAAAAAAATTGTTTTTATCAACTTTTTTCTCAACTACTAACAAAAATTCGTCTACTTCTAACGTCTACAAACATCCTTTAGTCATTTTATTCGTTATTAGTAACTTTGGACACCTTCAAAGAAACATTATTCAATAAAAACTGCTCTCAAACAAGTTTGACTCAAAAAATTGTTTTTTATCAACTTTTTTCTCAACTAATAACAAAAATTCGTCTACTACTAACCTCCACAAAAATCCCTTAGTCATTTCTTTCATTTTTAGTAATCGAGTACACCTTCAAAAAGGCATTATTCAATAAAAACTTTTCTTAAACAAGTTTGACTGAAAAAAAATTGTTTCTATCAACTTTTTTCTGAACTAATAACAAAAATTCGTCTAATAATAACCTCTACAAACCTCTCTCAGTCATTTCTAATGTATTTAAAAATCGTATACACCTTCAAAAAGACATTATTTCATAAAAACTGACCTTAAACAAGTTTGACTCAAAAAATTGTTTTTTATCAACTTTTTTCTCAACTAATAACAAAAATTCGTCTATAACAAACCTCTACGAACCTCTCTCAGTCATTTCTAACGTATGTAAAAATCGTATACACCTTCAAAAAGGCATTATTCAATAAAAACTGCTCTTAAACAAGTTTGACTCAAAATCATTTTTTTTATCAACATTTTTTTCAACTAATAACAAAAATTCGTCTATAACGAACCTGTACAAACCGCTCTCAGTCATTTCTAACGTATTTAAAATCGTATACACCTTCAAAAAGGCATTATTTCATAAAAACTGACCTTAAACAAGTTTGACTTAAAAAATTGTTTTTTATCAACTTTTTTCTAAACTAGTAACAAAAATTCGTCTACTACTAACCTCCACAAAAATCCCTTAGTCATTTCTTTCATTTTTAGTAATCGAGTACACCTTCAAAAAGGCATTATTTAATAAAAACTTCTCTTAAACAAGTTTGACTGAAAAAAAATTGTTTCTATCAACTTTTTCCTGAACTAATAACAAAAATTCGTCTAATAATAACCTCTACAAACCTCTTTCAGTCATTTCTAATGTATTTAAAAATCGTATACACCTTCAAAAAGACATTATTTCATAAAAACTGACCTTAAACAAGTTTGACTCAAAAAATTGTTTTTTATCAACTTTTTTCTCAACTAGTAACAAAAATTCGTCTACTACTAACCTCCACAAACATCCCTTAGTCATTTCTTTCGTTTTTAGTAATCGAGTACACCTTCAAAGAGACATTATTCAATAAAAACTGCTCTTAAACAAGTTTGACTCAAAAAATTGTTTTTTATCAACTTTTTTCTCAACTAATAACAAAAATTCGTCTATAACAAACCTCTACGAACCTCTCTCAGTCATTTCTAACGTATGTAGAAATCGTATACACCTTCAAAAAGGCATTATTCAATAAAAACTGATCTTAAACGAGTTTGACTCAAAAAATTGTTTTTTATCAATTTTTTCTCAACTAATAACAAAAATTCGTCTATAACAAACCTCTACGAACCTCTCTCAGTCATTTCTAACGTATGTAAAAATCGTATACACCTTCAAAAAGGCATTATTCAATAAAAACTGCTCTCAAACAAGTTTGACTCAAAAAAATTGTTTTTATCAACTTTTTTCTCAACTACTAACAAAAATTCGTCTACTTCTAACGTCTACAAACATCCTTTAGTCATTTTATTCGTTATTAGTAACTTTGGACACCTTCAAAGAAACATTATTCAATAAAAACTGCTCTCAAACAAGTTTGACTCAAAAAATTGTTTTTTATCAACTTTTTTCTCAACTAATAACAAAAATTCGTCTATAACAAACCTCTACGAACCTCTCTCAGTCATTTCTAACGTATGTAGAAATCGTATACACCTTCAAAAAGGCATTATTCAATAAAAACTGATCTTAAACGAGTTTGACTCAAAAAATTGTTTTTTATCAACTTTTTTCTCAACTAATAACAAAAATTCGTCTATAACAAACCTCTACGAACCTCTCTCAGTCATTTCTAACGTATGTAAAAATCGTATACACCTTCAAAAAGGCATTATTCAATAAAAACTGCTCTCAAACAAGTTTGACTCAAAAAAATTGTTTTTATCAACTTTTTTCTCAACTACTAACAAAAATTCGTCTACTTCTAACGTCTACAAACATCCTTTAGTCATTTTATTCGTTATTAGTAACTTTGGACACCTTCAAAGAAACATTATTCAATAAAAACTGCTCTCAAACAAGTTTGACTCAAAAAATTGTTTCTATCAACTTTTTCCTGAACTAATAACAAAAATTCGTCTAATAATAACCTCTACAAACCTCTTTCAGTCATTTCTAACGTATGTAAAAATCGTATACACCTTCAAAAAGACATTATTCAATAAAAACTGCTCTTAAACAAGTTTGACTCAAAAAATTGTTTTTTATCAACTTTTTTCTCAACTAGTAACAAAAATTCGTCTACTACTAACCTCCACAAACATCCCTTAGTCATTTCTTTCGTTTTTAGTAATCGAGTACACCTTCAAAGAGACATTATTCAATAAAAACTGCTCTTAAACAAGTTTGACTCAAAAAATTGTTTTTTATCAACTTTTTTCTCAACTAATAACAAAAATTCGTCTATAACAAACCTCTACGAACCTCTCTCAGTCATTTCTAACGTATGTAGAAATCGTATACACCTTCAAAAAGGCATTATTCAATAAAAACTGATCTTAAACGAGTTTGACTCAAAAAATTGTTTTTTATCAACTTTTTTCTCAACTAATAACAAAAATTCGTCTACTTCTAACGTCTACAAACATCCTTTAGTCATTTTATTCGTTATTAGTAACTTTGGACACCTTCAAAGAAACATTATTCAATAAAAACTGCTCTCAAACAAGTTTGACTCAAAAAATTGTTTTTTATCAAACTTTTTTCTCAACTAATAACAAAAATTCGTCTACTACTAACCTCCACTAACATCCCTTAGTCATTTCTTTCGTTTTTAGTAATCGAGTACACCTTCAATGAGACATTATTCAATAAAAACTGATCTTTAACGAGTTTGACTCAAAAAATTGTTTTTTATCAACTTTTTTCTCAACTAATAACAAAAATTCGTCTATAACTAACCTCTACGAACCTCTTTCAGTCATTTCTAACGTATGTAAAAATCGTATACACCTTCAAAAAGGCATTATTCAATAGAAACTGCTCTTAAACAAGTTTGACTCAAAAAATTGTTTTTTATCAACTTTTTTCTCAACTAGTAGCAAAAATTTATTTATTTATTTATTTATTAAAACTTTATGCACAAGTAAAAAAACTGTACAAAGGCGGACTTAATGCCTTAAAAATTCGTCTACTACTAACCTCCACAAACATCCCTTAGTCATTTCTTTCGTTTTTAGTAATCGAGTACACCTTCAAAGAGACATTATTCAATAAAAACTGCTCTTAAACAAGTTTGACTCAAAAAATTGTTTTTTATCAACTTTTTTCTCAACTAATAACAAAAATTCGTCTATAACAAACCTCTACGAACCTCTCTCAGTCATTTCTAACGTATGTAGAAATCGTATACACCTTCAAAAAGGCATTATTCAATAAAAACTGATCTTAAACGAGTTTGACTCAAAAAATTGTTTTTTATCAACTTTTTTCTCAACTAATAACAAAAATTCGTCTATAACAAACCTCTACGAACCTCTCTCAGTCATTTCTAACGTATGTAAAAATCGTATACACCTTCAAAAAGGCATTATTCAATAAAAACTGCTTTTAAACAAGTTTGACTCAAAAAATTGTTTTTTATCAACTTTTTTCTCAACTAGTAACAAAAATTCGTCTACTACTAACCTCCACAAACATCCCTTAGTCATTTCTTTCGTTTTTAGTAATCGAGTACACCTTCAAAGAGACATTATTCAATAAAAACTGCTCTTAAACAAGTTTGACTCAAAAAATTGTTTTTTATCAACTTTTTTCTCAACTAATAACAAAAATTCGTCTATAACAAACCTCTACGAACCTCTCTCAGTCATTTCTAACGTATGTAGAAATCGTATACACCTTCAAAAAGGCATTATTCAATAAAAACTGATCTTAAACGAGTTTGACTCAAAAAATTTGTTTCTATCAACTTTTTTCTCAACTAATAACAAAAATTCGTCTATAACAAACCTCTACGAACCTCTCTCAGTCATTTCTAACGTATGTAGAAATCGTATACACCTTCAAAAAGGCATTATTCAATAAAAACTGATCTTAAACGAGTTTGACTCAAAAAATTGTTTTTTATCAACTTTTTTCTCAACTAATAACAAAAATTCGTCTATAACAAACCTCTACGAACCTCTCTCAGTCATTTCTAACGTATGTAAAAATCGTATACACCTTCAAAAAGGCATTATTCAATAAAAACTGCTCTTAAACAAGTTTGACTCAAAAAATTGTTTTTTATCAACTTTTTTCTCAACTAGTAACAAAAATTCGTCTACTACTAACCTCCACAAACATCCCTTAGTCATTTCTTTCGTTTTTAGTAATCGAGTACACCTTCAAAGAGACATTATTCAATAAAAACTGCTCTTAAACAAGTTTGACTCAAAAAATTGTTTTTTATCAACTTTTTTCTCAACTAATAACAAAAATTCGTCTATAACAAACCTCTACGAGCCTCTCTCAGTCATTTCTAACGTATGTAGAAATCGTATACACCTTCAAAAAGGCATTATTCAATAAAAACTGATCTTAAACGAGTTTGACTCAAAAAATTGTTTTTTATCAACTTTTTTCTCAACTAATAACAAAAATTCGTCTATAACAAACCTCTACGAACCTCTCTCAGTCATTTCTAACGTATGTAAAAATCGTATACACCTTCAAAAAGGCATTATTCAATAAAAACTGCTCTTAAACAAGTTTGACTCAAAAACATTTTTTTTATCAACATTTTTTTCAACTAATAACAAAAATTCGTCTATAACGAACCTGTACAAACCGCTCTCAGTCATTTCTAACGTATTTAAAATCGTATACACCTTCAAAAAGGCATTATTTCATAAAAACTGACCTTAAACAAGTTTGACTTAAAAAATTGTTTTTTATCAACTTTTTTCTAAACTAGTAACAAAAATTCGTCTACTACTAACCTCCACAAAAATCCCTTAGTCATTTCTTTCATTTTTAGTAATCGAGTACACCTTCAAAAAGGCATTATTTAATAAAAACTTCTCTTAAACAAGTTTGACTCAAAAAATTGTTTTTTATCAACTTTTTTCTCAACTAGTAACAAAAATTCGTCTACTACTAACCTCCACAAACATCCCTTAGTCATTTCTTTCGTTTTTAGTAATCGAGTACACCTTCAAAGAGACATTATTCAATAAAAACTGCTCTTAAACAAGTTTGACTCAAAAAATTGTTTTTTATCAACTTTTTTCTCAACTAATAACAAAAATTCGTCTATAACAAACCTCTACGAACCTCTCTCAGTCATTTCTAACGTATGTAGAAATCGTATACACCTTCAAAAAGGCATTATTCAATAAAAACTGATCTTAAACGAGTTTGACTCAAAAAATTGTTTTTTATCAATTTTTTCTCAACTAATAACAAAAATTCGTCTATAACAAACCTCTACGAACCTCTCTCAGTCATTTCTAACGTATGTAAAAATCGTATACACCTTCAAAAAGGCATTATTCAATAAAAACTGCTCTCAAACAAGTTTGACTCAAAAAAATTGTTTTTATCAACTTTTTTCTCAACTACTAACAAAAATTCGTCTACTTCTAACGTCTACAAACATCCTTTAGTCATTTTATTCGTTATTAGTAACTTTGGACACCTTCAAAGAAACATTATTCAATAAAAACTGCTCTCAAACAAGTTTGACTCAAAAAATTGTTTTTTATCAACTTTTTTCTCAACTAATAACAAAAATTCGTCTATAACAAACCTCTACGAACTTCTCTCAGTCATTTCTAACGTATGTAGAAATCGTATACACCTTCAAAAAGGCATTATTCAATAAAAACTGATCTTAAACGAGTTTGACTCAAAAAATTGTTTTTTATCAACTTTTTTCTCAACTAATAACAAAAATTCGTCTATAACAAACCTCTACGAACCTCTCTCAGTCATTTCTAACGTATGTAAAAATCGTATACACCTTCAAAAAGGCATTATTCAATAAAAACTGCTCTCAAACAAGTTTGACTCAAAAAAATTGTTTTTATCAACTTTTTTCTCAACTACTAACAAAAATTCGTCTACTTCTAACGTCTACAAACATCCTTTAGTCATTTTATTCGTTATTAGTAACTTTGGACACCTTCAAAGAAACATTATTCAATAAAAACTGCTCTCAAACAAGTTTGACTCAAAAAATTGTTTTTTATCAAACTTTTTTCTCAACTAATAACAAAAATTCGTCTACTACTAACCTCCACTAACATCCCTTAGTCATTTCTTTCGTTTTTAGTAATCGAGTACACCTTCAATGAGACATTATTCAATAAAAACTGATCTTTAACGAGTTTGACTCAAAAAATTGTTTTTTATCAACTTTTTTCTCAACTAATAACAAAAATTCGTCTATAACAAACCTCTACGAACCTCTTTCAGTCATTTCTAACGTATGTAAAAATCGTATACACCTTCAAAACGGCATTATTCAATAAAAACTGCTCTTAAACAAGTTTGACTCAAAAAATTGTTTTTTATCAACTTTTTTCTCAACTAGTAACAAAAATTCGTCTACTACTAACCTCCACAAACATCCCTTAGTCATTTCTTTCGTTTTTAGTAATCGAGTACACCTTCAAAGAGACATTATTCAATAAAAACTGCTCTTAAACAAGTTTGACTCAAAAAATTGTTTTTTATCAACTTTTTTCTCAACTAATAACAAAAATTCGTCTATAACAAACCTCTACGAACCTCTCTCAGTCATTTCTAACGTATGTAGAAATCGTATACACCTTCAAAAAGGCATTATTCAATAAAAACTGATCTTAAACGAGTTTGACTCAAAAAATTGTTTTTTATCAACTTTTTTCTCAACTAATAACAAAAATTCGTCTATAACAAACCTCTACGAACCTCTCTCAGTCATTTCTAACGTATGTAAAAATCGTATACACCTTCAAAAAGGCATTATTCAATAAAAACTGCTTTTAAACAAGTTTGACTCAAAAAATTGTTTTTTATCAACTTTTTTCTCAACTAGTAACAAAAATTCGTCTACTACTAACCTCCACAAACATCCCTTAGTCATTTCTTTCGTTTTTAGTAATCGAGTACACCTTCAAAGAGACATTATTCAATAAAAACTGCTCTTAAACAAGTTTGACTCAAAAAATTGTTTTTTATCAACTTTTTTCTCAACTAATAACAAAAATTCGTCTATAACAAACCTCTACGAACCTCTCTCAGTCATTTCTAACGTATGTAGAAATCGTATACACCTTCAAAAAGGCATTATTCAATAAAAACTGATCTTAAACGAGTTTGACTCAAAAAATTGTTTTTTATCAACTTTTTTCTCAACTAATAACAAAAATTCGTCTATAACAAACCTCTACGAACCTCTCTCAGTCATTTCTAACGTATGTAAAAATCGTATACACCTTCAAAAAGGCATTATTCAATAAAAACTGCTCTTAAACAAGTTTGACTCAAAAAATTGTTTTTTATCAACTTTTTTCTCAACTAGTAACAAAAATTCGTCTACTACTAACCTCCACAAACATCCCTTAGTCATTTCTTTCGTTTTTAGTAATCGAGTACACCTTCAAAGAGACATTATTCAATAAAAACTGCTCTTAAACAAGTTTGACTCAAAAAATTGTTTTTTATCAACTTTTTTCTCAACTAATAACAAAAATTCGTCTATAACAAACCTCTACGAGCCTCTCTCAGTCATTTCTAACGTATGTAGAAATCGTATACACCTTCAAAAAGGCATTATTCAATAAAAACTGATCTTAAACGAGTTTGACTCAAAAAATTGTTTTTTATCAACTTTTTTCTCAACTAATAACAAAAATTCGTCTATAACAAACCTCTACGAACCTCTCTCAGTCATTTCTAACGTATGTAAAAATCGTATACACCTTCAAAAAGGCATTATTCAATAAAAACTGCTCTCAAACAAGTTTGACTCAAAAAAATTGTTTTTATCAACTTTTTTCTCAACTACTAACAAAAATTCGTCTACTTCTAACGTCTACAAACATCCTTTAGTCATTTTATTCGTTATTAGTAACTTTGGACACCTTCAAAGAAACATTATTCAATAAAAACTGCTCTCAAACAAGTTTGACTCAAAAAATTGTTTTTTATCAACTTTTTTCTCAACTAATAACAAAAATTCGTCTATAACAAACCTCTACGAACCTCTCTCAGTCATTTCTAACGTATGTAGAAATCGTATACACCTTCAAAAAGGCATTATTCAATAAAAACTGATCTTAAACGAGTTTGACTCAAAAAATTGTTTTTTATCAACTTTTTTCTCAACTAATAACAAAAATTCGTCTATAACAAACCTCTACGAACCTCTCTCAGTCATTTCTAACGTATGTAAAAATCGTATACACCTTCAAAAAGACATTATTTCATAAAAACTGACCTTAAACAAGTTTGACTGAAAAAAAATTGTTTCTATCAACTTTTTCCTGAACTAATAACAAAAATTCGTCTATAACAAACCTCTACGAACCTCTCTCAGTCATTTCTAACGTATGTAGAAATCGTATACACCTTCAAAAAGGCATTATTCAATAAAAACTGATCTTAAACGAGTTTGACTCAAAAAATTGTTTTTTATCAACTTTTTTCTCAACTAATAACCAGTGATCGGATAATCGGGCGCTTTTATAACTAAACTTCTTCCCACGAAAGAATAATATGGACATTCCTTTCTGAATAAATAAATAATCCCGGGTTCCCGGGATTTAACAACTTTGTAAAAACAACTACAAACAAACTTAATGAAATTATAGCAGTGGTTATTTTGATTTAGTATCTTTATTTTATTCAAAACAAATGAAATATCAATAAAAAATTATAATGTACACAATGTAGTCAAGTAGTGGAAATTGTTCTATTTATCTAACAGATTAGTGATCGAATTTTGTATTTTATAGGAACAGAAGACTAAAAAATATTATTTGTATTTATTACACGACTGCCCAAGAAAAGGAGTGTAATATTTTTTATGTATGTATGAAACTTCTAAATCCCAGAACCGATTTAAAAGTGTGTGGTATTGTTAGAATCCTAATGTCATCCCGAGTGACATAGGATATCTTAACTCCCGGCGGGTTCGCGAAAAAATAATAATATAAATAAAAATAAAAACCTTAATACGAAAATAGGTCTTATTTAACGCATAATAGGCCAAAGACAGCGCGGGCCGCGTGGGCTTTAAAAATGCCACGCCGTCATCGGGATTTTCGTATTGCATTGATAAATACCACGCCGTCCCCTAGAGATTAATTGTCAAAAACCACCGTAAGAAATTAAAACACGACTGCAAACTTTTTCTAAGTAAAAAGACTGCCCCCCTAACTGCTAATAAAGTTCACAGTTGTATTTTTTTATTATTGATATTTCCAAGCAAGCAACAAATACACGAGAGTCTACATAAGAGTAGATAACTTTATCCAAAATCTATTCGTGCAAGTGCAAAGAGTGAGACAGCAAATAATATTACCTGGCCAACGTAATTAGACGACCAGCAGAAATGACGTAATTCGGGCAAAAATGCGGTTACGATAACGAAAACGCTATGAACTATGAAGGGGTGAGCGGGGGACTGAAGTAGGGAGGGGGCGGCTGTTTGATCCCGCGCCCGCGCAAATTTAGGTTCATTCGTCGCTTGTTTGTCTATTCATGCGTTCGGGTGTTGTGTTGCGTTTTGCTCCTTTTTCTAACGACTTTGCTTTCCAACGGTTTTTGATTTGCATAGTGATCTGGATATCTGTTTTGCTTGGAACGACAACTTTACGCTACGAATCACGGACTCCGACACTCTCTGCGACCTGGCTTGAGTTATTTGTTTCTCTTTTTACAAGGTAAGAAATGTTTACTTATTTTATTTTCTACGATGCAATTGCAGTGTTGCCAAAATTGCAGAGCCAAACGATATATGTAAATATAATATAATTTAAATATAGAATATCACTATTCTGGTGTTATTTACTTAACCCTGTAGTTCGATGATTTACCATTTGTGCTAAATAATATTCTAGAATAATGCATAACTAAATGAAAACGGAATTGATTTTGCATTTCCTTTCTTTATTTCAGTCTGCAATTCAATTACTGCATCTTGGCTGACTGTCAACAAACCATTCTCGAGTCTTGTTGTGAAATTAAAATGGCAGATCCGATTCCAGTCGAAGACATTGCACTGTCATGGATAAGGAATATTCCTGAGATGGTTTACGACGCAGCAAGTAAAACTATATTTTGCAGTAAGTGTGAAACAACTATGAAGGCAAAGAAGACCAATGTTGATCGGCACATAAAGTCGCAGAAACATCGAAATCTTCAAACACCCTCAGATGATTTTTATTTTGATTTGGTAAATTTTCTGATAATCTGCAATATACCTTGGTCTCAGGTAGAAAATCCCACATTTCGAAACTTTTTTCAAAAATACATTTGTAACTGCAAACAAAATCGTACCATTCCTAGTGAATCTTTATTGAGAAAAACATATTTAAACCGTGTTTTTCAGGCTAAAATGAAAAGTATTCATGACGATGTAAATGATTGTAAATTATGGATTTCATTAGATGAAACTACAGATTTTCAGGGTCGAAATGTGGTCCATTTTTTAGTAAAACCATTAATTGAGGGTGAACCTAAGCAGACTTATATGTTGGCCTGTAAGACATTAGATGCTGTGAATGGACAATCAATATCTCAATTTGTCATTGAATGCTTGAAAATTTTGTGGGGTGACTTATTTGAATGTAAAGTTCAAAACTTGGTTATGATGTGCACCGATAGTGTAGCGTACATGATACTTGCTGGCAAAATATTGAAGAAAACTTTTCCTAACATGAAGCATTTTACTTGTTTAGCTCACGCATTGCATAGATTAACAGAAAAAATACGTCTAGATTACGAGGATGTCGATACGCTTATATCAAATGTAAAAAAAGTTTTTTTGAAATCTCCCAATAGAGTAAAAATTTTAAAGGACATGTATCCTGATTTACCGTTGCCTCCACGACCCGTTATTACCAGATGGGGTACTTGGTTGGAGGCTGCATTTTATTATGCAAAATATTTCAATGAAATTTCTAACGTTGTGTCTTCGTTAAATAGCAATGAAGCAATAGCCATCAAAAATGTTAAAAATGTATTGACTAAAACAAACTTGTTACGAGATCTGAAATTTATTGATGAGCATTTTAAAATTATTCAGATTGCAATAAAAAAGTTAGAAAAACATGATTTGTCCCTATCCCAGGCATTTGGAATATTTGACGAGGTAAGAACCCTAATTGAGTGGACATCAAATAATGAATTAATCGATAAATTAGAACAACTCATGGATAGAAACCCCGATTTTGACGTAGTCAGGGAAATATCCCTGAACTCTATGGAAGTAAGTGACACTAATCTTTACAAGTTCGCGCCACTTACTTCCGTGGATGTTGAACGGTCATTTTCTACATATAAGTGGATTTTAAATGTTAAAAGAAATAGGTTAAAAATTGAAAATCTAGAGAAAATTATGATTATTTATTTTAACTCAATGAATGTCATAAGTAGGAGTACTTCAAAGGAAGTAGAATGTGAAGATAACGACGTTAACGTTTCTGCCTCAGGTTCACAACAGCCTAACACAGAAATGCTAACTTCGTAAAACGTATAATCAAATTTTGTAAAAGACTTTATAATAATAATTTGCATTTGTACGTAAATAAATGGTGCTACACATAAAAAAACAATTATTTCATTTCCAATTTCCAAAAGTAGTATAAAGCTGCTGGCCTGTTATTAAACCAGTTGTCATAAAAAATCCATTATAAATTAAAAGTTTCATTAGAACCGGCTTTTTAAATCTAAAAAAATACAATAAGAGTTTAACAAGGAACAACCGTCTTGAAAGTACGAGTAACATACTTACTTGTACTTTCAAGACGGTTGTTAATAATGCTTACATAAGCATTATTCAATGATAATTTTTCATTTTCACAACGAGTTCTATCTATATACAAAATATAGATAGAACTCGTTGTGAAAATGAAAAATTATTTATAATTAACCTGTCCAGGATGCACAAAATGCTTGATTTTTTAGAAAAACGTGTCTTTAGTTGTAATTAAAACATATCTTTGGAAAAATTTTCATCCTTCGAAAAACGCCTATCTCAGTTTATCGCCGTAGGCGCCGCATTTGACAGGCGTTAACTTGTCAAATGCGGCGAACGCCTGTCAGATGCATGTATATAGTGACCCTATATGCAGGTAACATTTTTAGCAACCTTAAGAATTTTAAACGATTCCGGGTTCCGAGATTCTGAAAGGCATGTCCATATTATACTTTCGTGTGAATAAAAGTGAAGTTTAGGTATAAAAGCGCCTGATTATCCGATCACTGCTAATAACAAAAATTCGTCTATAACAAACCTCTACGAACCTCTCTCAGTCATTTCTAACGTATGTAAAAATCGTATACACCTTCAAAAAGGCATTATTCAATAAAAACTGCTCTCAAACAAGTTTGACTCAAAAAAATTGTTTTTATCAACTTTTTTCTCAACTAATAACAAAAATTCGTCTACTACTAACCTCCACTAACATCCCTTAGTCATTTCTTTCGGTTTTAGTAATCGAGTACACCTTCAAAGAGACATTATTCAATAAAAACTGCTCTTAAACAAGTTTGACTCAAAAAATTGTTTTTTATCAACTTTTTTCTCAACTAATAACAAAAATTCGTCTATAACAAACCTCTACGAACCTCTCTCAGTCATTTCTAACGTATGTAGAAATCGTATACACCTTCAAAAAGGCATTATTCAATAAAAACTGATCTTAAACGAGTTTGACTCAAAAAATTTGTTTCTATCAACTTTTTTCTCAACTAATAACAAAAAATCGTCTAATAATAACCTCTACAAACCTCTCTCAGTCATTTCTAATGTATTTAAAAATCGTATACACCTTCAAAAAGACATGATTTAATAAAAACTTCTCTTAAACAAGTTTGACTAAAAAAATTGTTTTTTATCAACTTTTTTCTCAACTAGTAACAAAAATTCGTCTACTACTAACCTCCACAAACATCCCTTAGTCATTTCTTTCGTTTTTAGTAATCGAGTACACCTTCAAAGAGACATTATTCAATAAAAACTGCTCTTAAACAAGTTTGACTCAAAAAATTGTTTTTTATCAACTTTTTTCTCAACTAATAACAAAAATTCGTCTATAACAAACCTCTACGAACCTCTCTCAGTCATTTCTAACGTATGTAGAAATCGTATACACCTTCAAAAAGGCATTATTCAATAAAAACTGATCTTAAACGAGTTTGACTCAAAAAATTGTTTTTTATCAACTTTTTTCTCAACTAATAACAAAAATTCGTCTATAACAAACCTCTACGAACCTCTCTCAGTCATTTCTAACGTATGTAAAAATCGTATACACCTTCAAAAAGGCATTATTCAATAAAAACTGCTCTCAAACAAGTTTGACTCAAAAAAATTGTTTTTATCAACTTTTTTCTCAACTACTAACAAAAATTCGTCTACTTCTAACGTCTACAAACATCCTTTAGTCATTTTATTCGTTATTAGTAACTTTGGACACCTTCAAAGAAACATTATTCAATAAAAACTGCTCTCAAACAAGTTTGACTCAAAAAATTGTTTTTTATCAACTTTTTTCTCAACTAATAACAAAAATTCGTCTACTACTAACCTCCACAAAAATCCCTTAGTCATTTCTTTCATTTTTAGTAATCGAGTACACCTTCAAAAAGGCATTATTCAATAAAAACTTTTCTTAAACAAGTTTGACTGAAAAAAAATTGTTTCTATCAACTTTTTTCTGAACTAATAACAAAAATTCGTCTAATAATAACCTCCACAAACATCCCTTAGTCATTTCTAATGTATTTAAAAATCGTATACACCTTCAAAAAGACATTATTTCATAAAAACTGACCTTAAACAAGTTTGACTCAAAAAATTGTTTTTTATCAACTTTTTTCTCAACTAATAACAAAAATTCGTCTATAACAAACCTCTACGAACCTCTCTCAGTCATTTCTAACGTATGTAGAAATCGTATACACCTTCAAAAAGGCATTATTCAATAAAAACTGATCTTAAACGAGTTTGACTCAAAAAATTGTTTTTTATCAATTTTTTCTCAACTAATAACAAAAATTCGTCTATAACAAACCTCTACGAACCTCTCTCAGTCATTTCTAACGTATGTAAAAATCGTATACACCTTCAAAAAGGCATTATTCAATAAAAACTGCTCTCAAACAAGTTTGACTCAAAAAAATTGTTTTTATCAACTTTTTTCTCAACTACTAACAAAAATTCGTCTACTTCTAACGTCTACAAACATCCTTTAGTCATTTTATTCGTTATTAGTAACTTTGGACACCTTCAAAGAAACATTATTCAATAAAAACTGCTCTCAAACAAGTTTGACTCAAAAAATTGTTTTTTATCAACTTTTTTCTCAACTAATAACAAAAATTCGTCTATAACAAACCTCTACGAACCTCTCTCAGTCATTTCTAACGTATGTAGAAATCGTATACACCTTCAAAAAGGCATTATTCAATAAAAACTGATCTTAAACGAGTTTGACTCAAAAAATTGTTTTTTATCAACTTTTTTCTCAACTAATAACAAAAATTCGTCTATAACAAACCTCTACGAACCTCTCTCAGTCATTTCTAACGTATGTAAAAATCGTATACACCTTCAAAAAGGCATTATTCAATAAAAACTGCTCTCAAACAAGTTTGACTCAAAAAAATTGTTTTTATCAACTTTTTTCTCAACTACTAACAAAAATTCGTCTACTTCTAACGTCTACAAACATCCTTTAGTCATTTTATTCGTTATTAGTAACTTTGGACACCTTCAAAGAAACATTATTCAATAAAAACTGCTCTCAAACAAGTTTGACTCAAAAAATTGTTTTTTATCAAACTTTTTTCTCAACTAATAACAAAAATTCGTCTACTACTAACCTCCACTAACATCCCTTAGTCATTTCTTTCGTTTTTAGTAATCGAGTACACCTTCAATGAGACATTATTCAATAAAAACTGATCTTTAACGAGTTTGACTCAAAAAATTGTTTTTTATCAACTTTTTTCTCAACTAATAACAAAAATTCGTCTATAACAAACCTCTACGAACCTCTTTCAGTCATTTCTAACGTATGTAAAAATCGTATACACCTTCAAAAAGGCATTATTCAATAAAAACTGCTCTTAAACAAGTTTGACTCAAAAAATTGTTTTTTATCAACTTTTTTCTCAACTAGTAACAAAAATTCGTCTACTACTAACCTCCACAAACATCCCTTAGTCATTTCTTTCGTTTTTAGTAATCGAGTACACCTTCAAAGAGACATTATTCAATAAAAACTGCTCTTAAACAAGTTTGACTCAAAAAATTGTTTTTTATCAACTTTTTTCTCAACTAATAACAAAAATTCGTCTATAACAAACCTCTACGAACCTCTCTCAGTCATTTCTAACGTATGTAGAAATCGTATACACCTTCAAAAAGGCATTATTCAATAAAAACTGATCTTAAACGAGTTTGACTCAAAAAATTGTTTTTTATCAACTTTTTTCTCAACTAATAACAAAAATTCGTCTATAACAAACCTCTACGAACCTCTCTCAGTCATTTCTAACGTATGTAAAAATCGTATACACCTTCAAAAAGGCATTATTCAATAAAAACTGCTCTCAAACAAGTTTGACTCAAAAAAATTGTTTTTATCAACTTTTTTCTCAACTACTAACAAAAATTCGTCTACTTCTAACGTCTACAAACATCCTTTAGTCATTTTATTCGTTATTAGTAACTTTGGACACCTTCAAAGAAACATTATTCAATAAAAACTGCTCTCAAACAAGTTTGACTCAAAAAATTGTTTTTTATCAACTTTTTTCTCAACTAATAACAAAAATTCGTCTACTACTAACCTCCACTAACATCCCTTAGTCATTTCTTTCGTTTTTAGTAATCGAGTACACCTTCAAAGAGACATTATTCAATAAAAACTGATCTTAAACGAGTTTGACTCAAAAAATTGTTTTTTATCAACTTTTTTCTCAACTAATAACAAAAATTCGTCTATAACAAACCTCTACGAACCTCTCTCAGTCATTTCTAACGTATGTAAAAATCGTATACACCTTCAAAAAGGCATTATTCAATAAAAACTGCTCTTAAACAAGTTTGACTCAAAAAATTGTTTTTTATCAACTTTTTTCTCAACTAGTAACAAAAATTCGTCTACTACTAACCTCCACAAACATCCTATCCATCATACTGGAGTAAAAGTATTTCACTCCAAATTCTGTAAATAATAATTTGGAAAGACCCAGAAAACTCTGCAACGTAGTGATCCACCCTTCAAGGCACGGAGGACGCACATGTCTCGGTTTTGCAGTCTGCCTAGCCAATTTACTATTGGTGTCAATATATTTAATATTTTTTAGGGATTTAATTGCTTTTTGCCAAAATTCTTGATGAGGAGAATTTGGTTTTACTGCGCATCTAAGTTTGCCCCTTGGTTGACCTGGCGATCCATTCACACTATCAAATAGGTCGTCAAAAAATGCCACCACTACTGCTGTAGTCTCCATGGTCTCTATAGGAGTGTTGAGCCGCTTATCTGAAATATTAAATTTGCTTTAAATAAATATTACCAACATTTATTGCTTCAATAATGTCACTACCTAGCATATAATATATGTAGATAGGTTAGGTAGACTTTAGAGCATTACATTTTTAGAAAAAAAATATAGTGTACAAGTGCTTTTTACATTTGTGTCTATGAAACAGTTGTAATGTTCATGCAAACATCACAAAAACATTTATTCATTTCTCAAACAATTATACCAATTTAAAGTTATAATACTACTTACGAAGAGCATCAGTATAATTAAGCATTGCAGCTGTTCGTGCACTTAGCACTTGAGTGGCTGCTTTAACTTTCATTTTATTTATGTGTTTTGGGTCCACATGTCGTGCAGTCAAATTCGGTAATGCTCTGGTGTGACCTGATTTACTGTCTAGATCGTAAATATATGAAATATCTGCCCATGATGCTCTTTTTCCATTATATAAAATATCCTTGGAAATAAAATTGTTGCGGACACTCTTTAAAAGATGTGGTGGATCGTGAAATATGAAAAGATCTTGTCCAGCTATGTTAATAGTAACATCTGAAACAATTTAAAAAATAAATAAATAAAAGAATACAATATAATGTTATGTAATGAAACTGTATACAATAGTTACAAAATTACCATTTTCTCTGCATTGATTGCTGCGAAGTCGTGCAGTCGATTGTTTTAATTGTTTAAAACATGATCTAAACGTGGATCCTTGATCACACACAAGTGTCAGCGGTTTTAGACCAGTTTCAACAAGCAAAGGAATAATTTCTTTTAAAATTCTCATCAGCTCATGTGCTGAAATTGTTCCCTCACAAAAATAATATGCAATGGGTTGCCTCCATGAATGACATATGCCCCTAATCATAAATACCAGAGCATGGTCAGCCAGTTTTGGTTTTCTTTCTTCTGCTATCTCTACGAATCCGATAATTTTGTCTTTGCTTTCATTATATGTGAGATGTGGTGACAATGCTACCTCATCAAAAACTAAGGAGCAAAGCTTTTTTGTTGTGTCCCAGTCCTTAGTGGTGTGTTTGATATGCTCAAAAATATTTCTATTTATTCCGCATTCAAATTCAATTTTATTTGAAAGTCTAGCCAGTGTCCTCTTGTTAGGTAAGGAAAACATTTTTTCTAAAAGCTTATATCCCTTTGGACTTTGCTTCATCAGAGCAAGGGCGAATAATTTGTCTTCTAAAGAAAATCGTCTTGCCATTTTGCTTCTTCTAGCAAGTCTTAGTTGCATCAATAAAAAAGCTTTAGCTTTCTTATTAAGTTTTTCAAAATTTTGTATAAGCTCTAGGTTTTCGGGTTTGTATGCATTTTGGAGATTCTGAGCATTTGTGTCACCCAGACTATCTGAAACAATTTTTGTAAATTGCTTTACATACCGGTGAGTTTTAGCACGACACTGTGTTGCACTCTTTCCTGAAATCAATAATAAATAATTGTTTAGATTATCTATATACTAATAATAAAGCTGAAGAGTTTGTTTGTTTGCTTGAACGCGCTAATCTCAGGAAACACTGGTCTGATTGGAAAAATTCTTTCAGTGTTAGATAGCCCATTTATCGAGGAAGACTATAGGCTATATATCATCACGCTAAGACTAATAGGAGGGGAGCACTAATGAATAATGTGTCAAAATCGGAGGTTACTTTTTCCTTTTGAGACCTTCCGCTGCGTAAACGGTTAAAGTTTCGCAAAAATCATGTATGACAGAATTGTTCCCCTTTAAAAGTTCTAAAAAGAAGTCCGCGACAGCATGTCTATCTTTTAAGGTAGGCTCAATATAACCTTTTTTATGCTAACCAAATTTGTTGTAAAATAATGCAACATTTGCGAAGGTGTTTTCATAAACATGATATTAATCCTTATCCAAATAAATACGTTATTCATCACAAGTATTTAATTTAAAACAAAATTGCCCTTTGCATCATTCGATTTCAATGAATATCTTAGGAGATATCGCAATTTTAAAATAACTCCGCAGCAAAATAATGATCAAGTACTGCGCGCGCATTTATGATGTGCAAGGCGGCGGGCAGACATGAGAGGGAAGATATTATTTAAAAATATTTTCACCTACGTAAACAAAGTCACAACAAAGTTAGCGTTAGCCCATGTAACTATTCCACGCGGACGAAGTCACGGGCAGAAGCTAGTAAAAAAATAAAAAAGAAATCTATAATCCATAAACAGTATAAAACTAAGTTGCTTTTTGTGGCTTTCTGTTTGGCCACCACACCATATTTTAGCAAATGTTTAGTAAGCAATTTACTTACTTGATTTGGGTTTCTGTGATGATTTCTTTATTTCAACCATTTCAGAAACAGGTTGACATTCTGTAATCAAAGTTTATTTTATGAGTAGAATGCAAAATAAAATGTTTTGACATCTTTCCTATTCAGTTTAAGGTTGCCCGATTGGCACAGGAATCCTCAAAAGGAGAACGGGTGAGAAAACCAATGGTGAGAAAATAATTTTAGTAAGATTATTCATTAAGAATGGTTAGTGATTGTTCAATCATAGTACCTGTGCTTATCTGAATCTCCTTGTTCTCTGTGTTTGATTCTCTTTGTTCAATTTCTGTGGTTTCAGTTATCATACCAGCAAATATACAACCTAAAACAAAAAAAAAATGTACATTTAAAGTGTGACTTTAAACATTAAATGAATACATTGGTAGTACTACTTTTGATGACATGACAGAAAAGGTTGCACTTTGGTGTTACACAAATCTTTCAGCACTTGCATAACATTGACAGGGGGTTGCTATGTTCATTCTCATAAATAAAAAAATCTTAACTATTAACACTACCTCCCTGAAACACCATGGCGACCTTTGACTTGCCACACTCCGTGTGGTAAGGCTCAATATTAATTTAATAAATGAAAACACAAACCTGCATTTTGCAAATGAAGAGAAACTCCTGATTGGCTCGTTGAAGGAAGTGAATATTTATGTTCCTGGGAAATGTCACCTGCAAAAAAATATATTTGAATGGTAAGGTTTTGATACACAAGTTAAAGTGGGTACGAATGGCACCTTTGTCTTAGGGAAACAATAGGAGGGAAAGCGGATATTAAAAAAGATATCTCTGCCATTTTGTTGTGAAATAGACTGAAGAATCTATCATCACTTGGGATCGGCTGGACCTGGATCAAATTGGCATTTTGTTTTTTTCTCCAAAGTTCACAATAGTAAGAATAAGGTTTTTAAATTAAGAATAATTGTTAAACTGATAGTGCTTCTTTCTATGAAATTTGGACAGGACAACGTCTGTTAGGTCAGCTATTAAGTTTACAAAAGGGTTGACATTGCTGTCTGTTTCTGTCATAGGCTCTGTGAAGTAATTTTTTTCATACCTGTCATGGTAATTAGTTCTCCTGTTGAATTGTTATCATGTTGTTCTTGGCTCTGACAATAATTATGTTCATCCAGAAAAGTACACCCTGGAAACAAAAACATCAAAGCATTAATGCTTAGTTGTATTAAGTTGATGCGACTGAGCTGGAGATGACTTGTGTATTTAAACTAATGATGTTTTGTGTAGTAAGAAGGGCAAACGTGCACAGGAAACACGGCTTTAGGAAGACAATTACAAGTTACAACCACTGCCAATTTCATCCTTTTGATACTATGAATACTTAGTGAAATAATGATTGTGTGGAAAATAGACTATAATGTACAATAACTTGGGTACTTTTTGTGATTGTCATGTTGTTAAGCTAGATTAAAGGTACATACCCTTAGCAAGTGGTACGCCATGAGCAATTTCCAGTTCCGTAAACAAGCAAGGATAAGAATATCTGATTCTTACACCTGCCTGGTCGAATTGACTTTGATCAAAATGTCTTTCACAAACACGTTTTGTCATTAATTGCTTCTTTGTCAGTCCGAGTAGATTAGAGTTTGTCGGAACTAGTAACGACATCCACAAATTGCGTAAATTATCATTCATTGGCATGCAAAATAGTCTGTGTGTGTTACTTGTTGAATCGCAACCACCAACACAACACTTTTTTGGCGCCATGACGAGAAAGTATTGAGCACAGTGAAAGAATCACGGAGCACAAAGCGTAGAATTGTATTGTACAACAGAGGAGGATGGCTTCTCAAGTATCTCAACGGGGAGAAGACAAGGTAACCTGCTCGACTCGATGCTATACAAAACAATGGCAATGGCCGATGACACCTTAAATTACTATACTCTATGATAAATGGACGTAGTTATGCAGAATGGATCCAGCCACAAAAACTTACTTTTGAGAAAACAGGAGTTTTAGTAAAATTGATATAGAAAAATAACAAGACTGTAGTTTGTTTTCGAATTTCTCTTAAATATTGGGTATTGTTATCTACTTCCTGTATAGTATTGTTTTAATAAGTTTCATGTTAATAAATATACTTTTTGTCAGTAAAATTGTCTTTGGATCTTTTTTACAATATTAAAAATGGACGTAGTTATGCAGAAACGTTCCAACCCACAAGTCACCCGAAATTGAGATAATGTGATCAAACTACCTTTTTTGACACTTAGCGTCAGATTAGCAAAAAGGTTTCAAGTTTTAAGTCATAGATTAGAAAATATTTTTTTCACTTACGTTCCAACCCACAACCTTTATAAAATAATAACGTGTGTAAATTAACTAGAACGTACTATGAGGACAGGGACATTTAATGTTTTACGAAACAGTATATTTATTTTGTTAAAACGCTACAACAACCTTGTAGCGTT
Source organism: Standfussiana lucernea (assembly GCA_964057025.1). Classification (NCBI taxonomy): domain Eukaryota; kingdom Metazoa; phylum Arthropoda; class Insecta; order Lepidoptera; family Noctuidae; genus Standfussiana; species Standfussiana lucernea. Next base: position 5,789,510 of record OZ059783.1, read on the forward strand.
GTAGCGAAACCATTTTAAACCATTTTATTTTGTAACAAATGTTCCCATTTATATTTGGAACATTTTTGCAAAATTACAATAGCGAGGCATAAACGATCCAAAATTTGTGGTACGTTATGTTTCAGACCTAAATAACATAATTTGAAAACTTAAAAGGTTTCATAAATTTTGTACTATTATATACCTAAATAAAAAACCTGTTTCGAAAAAAAATGATTAAACTTTAAAGGGTTCATTTTTAACACGCGTTAATTAGCTTCATCCTTAACTGTTTGCATACACGACCACTAAAAATAAATATTTATAACACGTAAAGAAAAAGTTTATTTTCTTTGTAGTTGTTTACCAATAAAATATTACTTGAAACTTTTAATATCATAGACAAAAGAAAAGTTGTGTAGATGTCATTATGACAGTAACTAAAAAAAATGGTTTTTGTGGGTTGGATCCATTTTGCATAACTACGTCCAAATATACACTGATTGTCACTTTTTTTTTTCTTATTTACCCGACTGTCAAATGACCAATGACATAAACACACATTGACAAACAATGACGTTTAATGTCACTATGGCGACCATACCGCGACAGCAGAGCCAAAACTATGAAATTGGAACTAAAGCTGTCAGCCCCCTGAATTGGACGTAGTTAAGCAGAAAGGACTCAATCCACAATAAGTCACTTTTGAGTTATGGGCGTTTGAAGTTTCAGCTGTAATTTCTCTAACAAAAAGTGTTTTTATTTTTAAATTTGGCCCGTTATTATTAAGAAGATAGTTTATATTTTATTTGTCCATCAAAATAGTAATATATTTTGTAATAGATTTCGAGATATTAAGTGAAATGTGGGTTGAGTCCTTACAATTAAACTTAAGTTTGTAAAGACAGGTATTTTTTTTTATTTTCTCAGAATGAACTCAAAACTACCCATCGACTAGAAAATAAGTTATTTAAAAAAAATAAAACAAGTATTATTATAAAAAAGTTATATATTTACTGACCCGAAATATAAAGTTAACAAAATCACGTAAAAACGCCATCATTAAAATTAAAAAAAATAGGAAAAACGTCGCTAAAATGAACACTCATCAATTTTCCTCATCCTCCATGTCAAAGTCAAGAGTTCATCAACATCCTCGTTGATACAGCTGGTTCCCTTAAGGTTATTATAAAATATGTGACAGTCTTCGAGTATTAAAGTAAACATAGATCTAAGATCGTCGAGCTTTGCTTGAGGAATGGCTTTTCCCTGGGGCCAAAGAGCTTACTTACTTTAACGGTGGACCTTCTTTTTCTGGGGGACTTTAATGCCCACCACGATGAGTGGTTGTTCCCGTTCCAGAAAACTGACCATGCTGGGAGAAAGGCGCGCAGATTTGCACTGTCGCTATATCTCACCCAGCTGGTGAGTGAAGCCACGCGAATGCCGGATGTTGACGGACACACCCAATTGCTTGGACTTGCTGCCGACTACGGACCCAGACAGGCACTCAGTGTCGGTATCAGCCCCACTGGGAACATCTGACCACTCACAATCTCACGGATCTTCGGGTGACCCCTCTTGTTCAGCTGAAACGGTTGCGGACGTGATACGGCAGAGAAAGTAATACTATATTCCGTTCTCCGAAACACCACTCGGTCACAAAGCCCGTCCTTGGTTCAATGTGGACTGCGCTCGTGCTGAAGCTCAAATGCAGTCTGCATACCAGGCCTGGGTCGTGACCGCAAAGTTCGAGCTCGATGGGTTCGCGCGAAGAAAAGAGCCTTTAATTCTGCAAAGTCCTGTAAGCGGGTGATCCGAAAGACGCGTTTCGACCACGTCAGTCGCATAGGGGGGCAAAACTTGCGTCCTACCCCCCTGGTAGTAAACAGTTTTGGTCCCTATCCAAATCAGTCGAAACCAACTTCTGCCGGCCCACATTACCCCCCTGCTAAAACCGGATGGGTTGCTAGCTCACTCCGCCACCGAGAAGGCAACCCTATTTGCATCTCTATTTGCGAGCAATTCACGTCTAGATACTGACTCAAAACAGCCACCAACAATTTCTCGCTGTGATTATTCGATGCTGGAGATCACAATACACATGAAAGCGGTTCGTAGAGTGCTTCATAGCCTAGGCGTGAACAAGGCTAGCGGTCCTGACGGCATACCAGCAAGAGTCTTGAGGAACTGTGCGCCTGAGTTATCTTCTGTATTGACACGCTTGTACCGCCTTTCTCTTAAAACCCGGACGGTACCGAAATCGTGGAAGATTGCTAATGTACAACCAGTACCCAAGAAGGGTAGTCGTGCCGACCCCAGTAATTATCGACCAATCGCCATCACTTCCATACTTTGCTAAGTTATGGAAAGGGTTCTTAATGGGAAGCTGCTAGCATACCTAGAAGCCAACGACCTACTTATTGACCGTCGGTATGGTTTTCGCCGGGGACGATCAACCAGGGAACCTTCTAGTATGTGCTACGCACTGCTGGCTGGGGCGAGGCCATCGAGAAACACGGCGAAGCCCTTGCCGTGTCACTGCACATCTCGAAGACTTTCGACAGGGCAAGTCGGCTGAGCAAACATCCTGCATACGGCATTCCCGCTGTCTGTGCTGCTGGATTTCTGACTTCCTGAGTTAACGTTCTATCCGAGTTTTCATTGATGGCTGCTCTTCTGACCTTTTTGCCATTGACGCCGGAGTTCCTCAGGGGTCTGTTCTCTCCGCGACGCTTTTTCTGCTGCACAGCAATGACCTCCTTATTCCTAGTGTTGTTGGGTACGTAGACGACAGCACAGTCATGGAGAGTTATGCATCCAGCGCAAAAACTAGCGGTGAGGAAGTGCGTTCATTGAGAGAGACCATGATAGAGCGAACAAATTCAACCGTAAGTCTTGTCCCCAAGTGGGGTGAGGATCCTTATTGTCATAATAAGTAATGTAACACTTATGCACCATCTATCTACCCATATTATGTGAATAAATTATTTGATTTGATGAAAATGTGGTTGTTTTTAACGCCATCAAAACACAAGTGTGTCTGTTCACCGCCAAAAGGAGCCCGTTCAATCTGGCTCCTACTTTCCGAAGTATATCTATACCAGTTACCGATAGCCTCGAGCTTTTTGGCGCGAAGTTAAGTGCGAATCTGAACTTCGGTGCCTACATTGAGTCGAAACAACAAACTGCAATTCAATTAAAAGTATTTGTATCAGTCATTACAGCTATTCCTTATCCTTACAAACGGCTCAGTCTGCTTGAGTCGATTTAGGTTATTTGATATTAAATGTGCTGTTCATCAAAAGCTCTTTTGCTGAAATATCTCCAGTGTTTTGAGTCGTTTCTGATAAACAAAAAGAAATATTTTATGTTAGTAAACCTATATCACAGAAACGACCCAACCTGTTTGAGTCGTTTCAGTTATTTGATAAAATGATATTTACAATCAAAACTAATTCTTAGAAAGGATCCAAACTGTTTGAGTTTATTCTGGTTTATCGACCTTAAGAACATACATAAAGAAATGTCATTACTCAAAA
>OZ059783.1:5793230-6159745 GCA_964057025.1 Standfussiana lucernea
GTTTTAAATGTTAAATGGGTTAATTGCTGCAGCATTAGTGACCTACGTGTATTTGTTACTGTCCATCCTCTACCAACATCAGCAAAAAAAAAATATTACGCATTTATTTCCTACAGAAATAGGCAAAATTCTTGGTATAGTACTATGTAATAGGGCCGTGACAAATCCTCAGGCTAATATATTTAGAAATTCGAAAAGCAAAAACACTGCTTGACCTGGGGATCGACACAAGGACAACATGCACAACTGTTGCGGAGTCGTTACCGACATTTTCAACTTTATTACCTGATGGGATAAGATCGCCACTATTGTCTTATCTGGTAAATATATGGATGGTAAATTGTAATAGTAAATAAAATAGTATTACATATTTATTTCATACCTGTATAGTCAGAAGGCGCTAGTAATAAGTACTGTTCGGAGCGCGTCGGCCATAGTAAGTGAGCCATCACACAAAACGCAAGACAGTCCGCTGAATATGTGATACCTGGAAACCAACATAATACATTTTCTGTAAGAGTGATATTGTTAAAGGTATATATAAAAATTATATATCCGAAGGTGTAGGCAAAAGTGCTAGACCTCGTAATCTCATCGAAAAAGTAAAAGAAAGCTTTGTAAATACTTTCGTTAGGCGGTGGCATTTGAAAAAAAAAAACAAAATATAAAAATTTTGAAGCGGACATTTGTTACTGGCGTCATTGCTCTGGTTTATTTGGATAAACCAGAGCCCAATGACGCTGATTTGAAAATTGTTAAGAATTTGTAAGAACAATAATAACCGGAAATTCCTTTCCCAAATGAACCTCTAAATTAATTAATCTTTCCTTATAAGTCATAATTCCCGAGACGAACGAACCTTATGCACGTCACATCCTTGTGACGTAGGAAACTATAGCAGGAGCTGAACGCATGCGTGCATCAGTAGGTATGTTAATACCTACTAAGGACATTGAAACTTGATTTATGTAATTTTAATGAAGCGAAAATCAACTAACTACTATGTAGGTACATATTATACTCGTTTAAAACATTGACTAATACATAAATCAGACGTCTTAAAACCTATAGTGGTTTTGAAACGACGTAGAAATAAAAAAAAAAACGATTTAAAAATAATTCCTTAGAACTGTAATGATTTTACACTAACAAATTTCACAAACAAGGCTGTTCATTATAATTGCCGATAAATGGCGTGACCGGACACTATTCGGTTAACTGTAACACCGTGTCAATTTTAACGAGAGCCCAGTACTATACTTGTAGAAGAAAATGTGTTCACATTTTATTCAGCTACTGTAATAATCTATTTTGCATTTAAATTAATGGTGTAACAAAAAATATTTAAATGAATGGTAATAGCTTCGACAGCGAAAGTGTAAGTACAATGCAAATAACTAAAAAGAAAAATGATATCTTCTCTGATATATATGTATAAAAATTGTTATTTATAAAATAAACCCACTTTCTATTAGCTACAAAATTGGACCGCAGCCAAGGTGAATGGAACTGGTATGTAATAAATAAAAAGAGTTTTGCAATGTCGCTGAACTTACATAATTAATTAAAAACAAACTGTAACACTCACCCAATAAAAACTTGAACCTCCACAGAGGGCTGATCTGTAGCGCAATGAGCGCAATAATCGGCAAGTACACAAACCACACTAGACTAGATGCACCGAAGTGTAGTAAAAAGTTTAGTTTTGGCATATTGTGTTCGTACATCATTGTATATCTGAGTTCTAGCACGAACCAAGTCATTATCGCTACGCGTAGCGCAAGGATCAACCAGCCAGGCCATGTTTGGTATTCGTCTATCTCTTCTATGATATCCACTTCAGTCTATAAATAAATAATATTGTGTTGTAAAAGAGATTGTTTCGAATAAAGGTCACTGGTATGGTAGTTATTTAAACATTTTACACACAATAAAAGTAACAGGCGTGTTCTAGTTCTTTTTTATACTTCCTTATAGCAGGTATTTTGATCATGCCTCACAAAAAACATCACTTTCAATGTCCAAGTATTCAAATATTGTTAAATTATATTCAAACAATACTCACTGTATTCCAAACATAAAGTAGAATATGAACGATTCCATAAGCCAGCCAGACTGCAAATACCAGTGGTTTGTATGTGAGCTCCAACCTAGTCACTGCCCAACCTTTTGCTAACAAAAGTAGGAGCAACATGAACAGCGTCTGAAATATAACAAATATTCATTAGTGTATTTTTATGGCAGATAAGTAGCAATAGGTATTTGTAAAATGCGATAAAATGCATGTAAATAAGTAAAATTGCATAAGCAAAACAAACAAAAGAGATATGAAATATGATCACTGTTATTCTATTATTCATTCATATGATATGGCCTACCATAGCACATGAATGAATAATATTGGTGCAGTTGTTTTATTTGTACCTAGACTAACAGGACCCTAACTGATAAAGGGTAGTGTTTATTGCAGAGTGCAGACAAGAAGAATAAGTATATGTTAATAAGAGATTAAATCTAAAAGAAAGAAAAAACCCTCGAAACATTAGATAACAAATTTTCCCTCTCAACCTTATCCAGCATTAGATGAAATGGCTAATAAGGAAACATATATGGAATTTTCCATACAGGATAAAGCTATACCTTGTGTAACATAATGAGGAAAGCCACAATATAATAATATTAATAAAAGTCTATAAGCTACTTATTATGGAAATACTACTTATGTTGAATACTGTGACCCCTTTGCACAGTACTAGCAGTTATTAGTGAATCTTTCTGAATGGCAAACAAACTGACCCTTTTTTTTTTTGAGGTATTGATTATAAATAAGATGTATTGTATCAACTTATAATTTGCTAGGTTGTCAACAACACTAAAACATTCATGTTTATGTCACACACAACTGTAGAATTAGTAGCTAATAAGGCCATAACTTCATTAATAACTAGATCAGATGCATGCAATTTGAAATGGATTTACTCTTTATAATTTACCTTTTAGTACAAATAATATTTAAATTGAAAGCATGTAGCTCCATTTAGATTTAAACAGTAATAATACATCTTATAAAAATGAATAACACAGCACAACACTTTGTTATTGATTGTAAGTATAGCAAAGTTCTTCTACTTTGTCTGGGGCTATGTATGTGATGTGACTTAACAAGTTATCATTATTGTGTACTGGTTGAAACTAAACAATAATATGTCTCTCACAATCAGCCATATAGACACGTGAAAGAGGATACATAATATGACTCACTCTGCTCATAATGTCTAAAACATCCCCAGCGGCAGCCAGCCCAGCAAACCCTACACCATCCACAGCAAACTTCACAGTATGCAGCACATTGAAGCATAGAGCGATAAACTCCAGGACAAGGCTGAATGTGAACAACTTTGTCACTGGATGCTTTTGTGTTCTGAAAGTAAATTGTTCATTTACTATGAATTTTTGTGTCAAAATCCAAAGCAATAATAATGCAATATTAAAAAGTATAGTTATAGCAATAAGTGGAATAGGTATAAATGTAGGTTAAATAAAGATTATATTCAATGAAATATCAGTTGAGAAAGCTCTATAGATTTTGCTTTGTGTTACACAAAAAATACACAGTAATACATAAAATACTGCTTACTCTATTGATCTAAAATTTTTGGAGTGAATATCTCTGAAAATGTATTAATTAATTTTACATAAAGTGTATTTTAACAAACATTAATTAATAAAAATAGGTTGAAATCTTACCTGACAGCATAAATCTGTACGGGTAATAGGACAATATAGCACAGCCAAAAAACAAGGTACAATTCCAGGGTATTCTGTCTATCAAATGAAAACTGGTACAGTAATGTGTTGTAAAATGATAAGTTGGGACTTCCATTGACTAGCCAGAAGTCATAGTTTATAGTCTGCGGTATATTTGTCAGGGTCTTGTTGTTCTTTGACGGTGCTCCAGTATAATGGTGCCAAGTACAGGAATCCTCATCTAGGTAACATGACACCATTGAAACATACCAAAACCTGTATGAAAATAAAATAAAAACATGTTAAAAGACCTAGAGATTGTCAATTTAGTTCTTTTCATTATAACAGGAAAAATCTTAAATAAGGAAAATTTACCACTTATGAAGATGATATGACAGAGATGTATATGTTCAATTATAATATTGACATTTACCTTGGTTGTCCAGAGTTTTGAATAACATAAGTAAACTGATTCTTCTTTATCACATTCCAAGGTGTGTCTTCATCTACACACAAACCTCCTTTCGGACATGGGATTCTTCTAAACAGGTCTTGACCGTAAGCATTACATTTAGGATGATAGGCTGTTCCATTCAAATTTTGGAACATAATCTGGCATGCTAGCTCTTTGTCGGCAATATCACGGTTTTTATAATAGTGTAAGAAATGGCCTCTGTCTAATACAGCGAACGTTATGGGGTATTTAAATTGAACATTCGCTGTTATGTTCCCAAAAATATAGCCATATGTTTCCTTTTGATAATGGATATCTGTTTTTTGAAATCCGAATTTCACTAGGAACTTGAAAAATTCATTCGTCGAAAATTCTCCCTTTATATGCGTGGATGAAACGAAGAGGAAAAAGGAGCAAAATATTATTGTACCAGCTTTGATACACATTTTGAGAATCGGTGATGGGACCGCAGAAAAATAACATTTCAGTAAAACACCGCAGTTCTTGACGATTTCCTTTCAGTTATTTCATATCACCGAAATTTCAAGACAATAGTACATTATTATTTCATTAATTTCACAATGTCCTAGCAAAAATAAAAAAACATTTTTGATTAGACAGATGTACGAAATTTTATAGACACTTCGCACGCCAGTTGCCACCCGTCTTACTGCGTGTGTTACCAGATTCCATATTATTGAATTCTCCTATAAATTGAATTATTTCGAGAAGGGGCAAAATTCAGATTGAGAATTTTACGGATTTTGGTGGGTAGTGGCCGTCTTCTTCACAAGCAGAGCTGAACAAGATCCATATTGGACAGTTAGACTGTATGTTAAATGTTGGTTCAAGCTTAATTTTAAGCAGTTTTAATCAAGCCGTCGTGGTTGTTTTATTTATAAATACAAGTTAAATAAATAATAAAAATAAGTACAAGTATCAAAATGGGAAATGAATAACGGGGCGTCAAATAAATTCGATCAGACATCGTTGATAGGAAAAACCCTGGGTAAAAAATATTGTTTATGCGTAAGCCTTCACCTATATTTGTATGCTCTAAGGTACGTGGTGAAACTAAGAATATTTTTAGAAGTAAAATCTAAGAACTATATGATACTTCCGGAAAACAATAGTAGGTTGGTATGTTATGACAACAGATTTTTTTGATCATTTTGATATAAAATTTAGCAAAAAACACTTTGTTTTTTTTCTGTCTGCAACATTCAATAGTGATGTCGGTTTAGTAAGTTTTTAGGGTGGCATGTTAGAGTGCACTATGACTCACTATTCTGCATTCGATTTTATCGAGTGTCTTATCGTGGATTTCAACTTTTGACGTACATTTGCAATATCGGCATTCGGCTCATCACTTGCATCTTTTTTTTAATTTATGGCGATTAGATAGATGGCGGACGGGTTTGGTGCTAGTGTTTGACTATAAAAAAGGAAGTAATCGAAGTTTCGTTGAGTTAATGTATAAAACATGGATTCACCATGTTCATTTTCCTGGATAAAGTAATGATATCCATCTACGCGAACTCTCACGTACAGATCTGAGGAAGTATTATTGCCATAGCAACAATCATACTCTTGCCCATTTCCTTTGTGATCTAGATACCTCTTTTTCGGAGTGTAGTACAAGATTTGCCGTGTTTTAACTGATTGTGTGTATATAAACGCTGTAAAATAGTGTTAATAACTGTTTAAAATGTATTGAGAGTGAATTAATTGGTTATTTTCTTCGTAACCTCGAACGCGGAAGTTTTGTGATCTAGCCGCTTTTACATTAGAATATCCTCGGAAGATGTGTTAAAGGATGTTCAGCTTATCTTAGCTATTGATGAATAAAGTGAAAATCTCATTATGTATGAACTTTGAGTGCCAATTATGAAACAATGGTTGAAATAGGCGTCCCTCAACAGTCAGCCGAAGAGAGTTTGGAGAATGCCGAATGGTATTGGGGTGATATCACTAGGTAAGTCTATATCAATCATGTTTGAGTTTGTTTATCGCCACTCACATGCAACAGACAGTTTATTATCATAAAAATCAGGAAGCTATAATATTGTGAAAAAGAAATAATTTAACATTGATTTTGTTCTCAGAGTGTCATCTCAAGTAGGTCTGGAGGCTGCATAGGTTTTTGCCCTTTGATTTACTAAGAGAACCTGTATCTACAAACTTCTCCCTTATTCCATTACTAACTGTTTTGGTGAAATACATAGTTGATTATTAGGTTAGAGTTCAGGGTTAGAGGACACCATCACACCTAAGTCCTTCAACACAAATGTCTAGTACCTATAAAACCATTTAGATTGCTCATACAAATACTAGATGGTCACATATAACCCAATTGTTGTGAAACATTACATCTTCAGGAGCAATATTCTGAATCATAAAATAGAATATGGATGTAGTATCTGTCTACATACTTCTATGGTCATTAAAAAAAATATTCTTTTTATTTTCCTTCACTCATTTGTGCTATTTGTGTATTCCAGAGATGAAGCCACAGAGAAATTGCGGGACACCTGTGATGGTACCTTCCTGGTTCGCAACGCATCTAACAAAGATAGTGGTTATACTCTGACAGTAAGAAAAGGGGGTATGAACAAACTTATCAAAATCTATAACCATGAGGGGCGGTATGGATTTTGTGAACCATTTGACTTCAAGTCAGTGGTGGAGCTTGTGCGGTTTTATAGGGAATTCTCCCTGGCACATTGCAACAGCAGCCTTGACATCAAGCTTATGTACCCTCTATCTAGACTCCTCGAAAATGAAGGTGGGGAAAACATGAGTGATGATACCCTAGAAACTAAGTTTAAGGAAATCCACAAAAAATATATATTGAAAACAAAAGACTTTGAGGGCCGCTCTTACAAATATACAAGATTACGAGAAGAAGTAAATATGAAAAAGCAAGCACTGGATGCCTTTAGAGAAACAGTTAAAATCTGTGAAGATCATTTAAAATTGCAAGAGAAGATGCAATCTGAAGCACAGCCCCATGAAAAGAATCCTGTTTTAGAAAATAATAGAAATTTAATATCAAGAGTTCAAAATTTAAAGCAAGCCAAAGCTGAACTTAATGACATTTTGAGAAATACAGTTACAGCTCAATTGCTGCTTGAGAGAGAAATTGCTAAATTAAAGTCAGATGTTACAGATCTCTACAAAATAAAAGACCGCTATAAAGTGTAAGTAATGTTCTTTTGTAATATAATTCTCGAATCTCAAACAATTTTCTGAAAGCCAAAATACCCTCTTGCTATGGCACACAGTACATTGTGACAGATAATGATAGGTCAGATGATATGTTCCAGTGATTTTTAATAAATTATTGATGTAGCATAAATTGAGGCCCTTTAACGGTTTTACATAGAGTGACAACTTCACAAGTAAAAAGGTTTTTTTTTCTAAACTATAGATAGAAACTTTGTGGTTATTTTTGAAACAATGCTTAGGTGTAATAGGTCTTTGCCCTAAGCTGTAAGGTGTATTTATGTTTGAGACTGGTACCTGATTTTTTGAACAATGTAATGGAAAATCTCAATTCGATGAGATGATAGGGACTATATTTTCCAATATTGAAAATATTATTCCTTCTACATTCCACACAATGCTGCTCTTAAATTGTTATAAACTTCTATATGATGTTCATTTAATAAAACAAGGAAAATATGTGTTTTTCCTGATGTAACCTTTAGGGCTGCTTTATATAGCACATAATTCTGAAAAATATCTTTTGCAGGTAACACAAAAAATCTCAAATATGAGTGAGATTCAGATTGGGTTATGAAATTGTTTGTAATTCATTATGATTTTGTTGTCTAGAGACTCTAAAGCTAAACATTGACTTAATTTTATATTCACCTAGGAGTTTTTAATTTTGAGGACATAATTTAACTAGTTTTCACTATCATTTCCATTACAGATGGCTACAAGGACGAGGGAAAACAGAAGAATATCTGCATTTATTAGAAGATGGCAATATACACAAACTTGAAGAATTGTATGCACACAGAGAGTGGATTAGTTGGAAAGTTAATTGTACAAGAGAAACTGCAGAAAAACTCCTCACGGGGAAACCTCAAGGCACATTTTTAATTCGGCCTAATTCCACTGGTCAATTAGCTTTATCGATTTGTTGTAACAGCATGGTCTACCACTGTATTATCTTTAAGACTGAACGAGGTTATGGATTTGCGGAACCCTATAATGTTTATGAGTAAGTTTTCTTGTTACATTTTGTTTTTGCTTATTTTAATCATCCATCACTGATTAAGAATGGCTTGTGAATATATTTGGCATAGATATTTAAAATTAAATACATTATTGGTGATGCAACATTATGTCTTGACAGAGTGCCAGCCAATTAGTAGTTTAGTTTTGTTTTGAAGATTTATTTGATTTAATAATATGTAATGTAACTAAATATCAAATAAGGATCCTAAGTCATTGATGCTGCTATATGAAGAAATATCAATTTAACTTTATTCTTGTACTGTTTCAGAACTTTGAATGAGCTTGTTCTGCATTATGCTGTGAACTCATTAGAAGAACATAATGATCAATTGAAAACGGAACTGAAGTACCCAGTGAATGCACATCTTGTGAAGAAACCTGAGAAGAAGCAATAAAATGGTTTATACTGAAAAAATGTGGCTGCCAGTTTTGTCTTCTATTTGAAGAGACCTATTACTAATGGAAATGAAGTTGAAATTACCTTCTTGTGTCCTTCAAGTAATCAACGATAAATTAAAAGGATAAACTTCTTAGCATCGAAAACTTATCAATCAGCTAAGGATGATTTTGAAGTTATAAATCCTAAAAAAATGCAGAATCATGCATAAATCTCCCAACGAAAAAAGGGATACCTTTAAATTACCCTTGACTGTTTCTATAAATGTACTGTGAGGGATCATAATAATACGACAAGAAAGTATTCATGTACAGGAAAGTAATATAAGTTGATATTTCCGTGTTTTATAGCTTTATAGCGTCGTTATAATATGATCAAATAATTATTGTACAAATAAAATGCTTTGGTACCCATGTACTATGGTACTTACCATATAATTTTAGATTTGTGCACGATTATCATAAACTTCGATTTGAAAACTGCTTACTATTGATTTGGTTTTATTTTTATTGTGATAAAACCATGATCAGTTTGAAAATCCTAGTTTTATTGTTTGTTTGCACATTAAAAATGATTCTCAGGAGCTTTTAAGAGTAGGATACTCTGTACACATATTTTTATATTTGTTGTATTTACAAAGATTGGAAAAGTGTTCTTCCTTATTAATATTGATGTTATAAAATTGATCGGGGCCTTTACGGATCGGCGGCGATGGAGGAAGGATAAGAATAACAGCTGATTCGAAATTGGAGACTGTTGAGAACAAAATTACTTTGAAATGTAAGCTCTCAGTTCAATTTGATATTGAGTCTGCATCCATGTTGACATTTAGGCTCTGGCAATTAGAGTGACTTTTGAATGACAAGCATTGATCATTGTGTATACCGGGGTGAATATCTTGAATGGCCTGCCCTAAAGTAATGTCTCATTTTCACTTTTCCATTCATTAATGAAACATTGCAGTAATGTAGTGTTGTTTAGTCTGTCTTGTGTGTTAATAAATGCAGATGCAGACTTAATACATACGAAGTTCTCATAGAGATATGTATATTATGTATGTGATAGTAATGATTAGCATTTTAGAGTTTCGGTATTTGTGTATATTATGTGATTGAGTTTTGTTACATTGTTTTTAATGGTTTATGTGATGAGAGGTTCAAAAATTATTTCATATCATTGATATATATCCAATATTAACTTAAATAATTCCCTGATAAAGTCTTGGTGGGGGTGGGGTTCACGTGCAGTACTTATTCCTTCAATATTATAAATCTCCAATATATTTTTCTTTAACTACGCAAAAAAATGAGAGTCATTACATATTTGGATATATATCATAAATGGCGGTCATTTTTAAATATATGTTAAAAGACCTGCTTTGATACTGCGCAATATTGTGCTGTTATTTATATTGCGATGTTTAACTGACGTCATTGTACTAATGTAACTCATTTTACCTTAGTAAGTAATAAATAGATGTGATCAGATCTTTTCCTCGTTACTCGAAAAACATGATAATTTTAACGTCAAGTATCGTAAGCTTTAAGTATGTAAGTGTTACATTTCCAATGTCTGTATTTTAAATCACATAATGTATAATGTTGCATTGTATTGAAGCAGGTACTTCTTACATAATATTATGACGTATCAAATGCATGGGTGATAAGTTAAATGTTTACTTGTCGCAAATCTATTACATCGAATGTTTTACTTAATGTAGTATCTGGCTGTTTAATCGCAGTAGGTATCGATTTCAGTAAAAACATTGATAATAGTAATGATTTGCAACAGTAGACGTCTTTTATGAGTTCAGTGCGTTTAAGTACTGATATTTTACATGGATGTGTGTATATTAGTGTGCGAGTCTCGTCAATTAATTTTTTTTTTCTGTTTAATTTCTTTGTTACAATGTGTAAGAAAAGATGATATGTATTGCTATAATAGTAGATAGATCGTAAGTAGGACTAACCAATTCGTAAAAAGTTATATTTATATTTAATTTCATTCAAAACTTAAAATAGTAACTTGTAAACTGAACAATTTCCTTCTAAACTTAATGTTAATCATCTTGTTATTTTTTTCAATTTAATATCTATTTAAAATTAACAGAACTTTGATATTAAACGATACAGTAAAATAGGTTTCGCGAAGAAAATTTAAAGTCGCGTTTTACATAGTTTCCTCCCAGACTCGAGTTAATCACCCAGAAATGTGATGAGTCATCATTCAAAAAGTTCTTTTTAGTAATATCATGTGGTTACACTAATATCCATTTATTCCTGAAAATGTACGACCCAGTGGCAATAAACACCGATCAATGTACAACAGTCCTAGTTCATGCATTAAAATAATCATCATGATGATAATATTCTATGTACCAACTGATAACCGCGGGCCTTATGTAACTACGACGATGGACTGTATGATGTTCATGTAATTTAATTTTCTTGGCCTATTGTGTAACATTAAATGCCGGATAGTTTTTGATACCGGCCAGTTCTACATATACAAAGCTCTTGCCAACCTGTAACGAAGCCCGTGCGGGATGCGGGTCGAAATTCGCTCGCGCCGAATTAGTCAACTAACTTCTATGGAGTTGTTCAAACAGGCGAATAATCGCGTAACTTCGCGACTCTCATCAGTGTAGAGCATCTCATGTTTATAATCATCCACCAATCAAGTATTGTAACTTATAAAAGGAACCTATAACTTACTGTAGTTTTTAAATTATGTTATTGATGGCACGACATTAATCTGTGGCTTTCCTCCTAACTCTGTAAGTGTTTGTTCACCTAATTTTATATTAAAATCAGAGTTTATTGCAAAATAGTCCTGAAGAATCTGAATAGTGCCAGTTTCACCACACCGTATTGTCTCACTATTAATAGTCTGTTTAAATGCTTATTAATAAATTAGGTGAACAAATATTGTTACGTAATAATCCAAATTCAATACAGAAAATTGTGAAAATTCAAACAGTTTTTTTTTTACAAAATTAATAATTAATTTAGATTATACATACATAATATATACCTAACTTATAAGTTTAAAGATTATATAAGTGAGATTATTGATCGCGTTATTTTTGTATTCAAGTCAATAATACAATATTATCATTAGAATGCAAAATATTCTGAGTTGCAATTTTATGTAAAACTAAATATCATTAAATGATCTCAAGAGTGAATTATATCTTAAGGTAATTCAGATGTCTGTTTGATAGTTTTATAGACACCATAATAATATTAACTAAAGTCAATAGCAGCCAAATTGGAAAAATTACATAAATTAGTAAACACTCAGTCGCCATTTTATAAGTGTAATAGTAGAACGTTTTAATAAGTGTTAATAAACAAACTATCAATGAAAACGGAGTTTTCTTCGCATGCCTACCATACCCAGGATTTGGGAGCTTTGGATCGTTGTCGCGCAGTCGCACTGCATGTGCACCGAATTGGAGGTGATGTTAATGGCGGACTGATGGAATTCCGTTCTGATGTTAGGCGCAACCCCTTGTACATAGGTAGTATTGCGGGTAGCTATACTTCGGATCGGATTGTAAATCCTAGTATAGTTCTGCTACTGTACACCGCCTGCACGTTTATACTCATAATCAGTTTGTGTTGCACATTGCCAAAAATAATCATGAGTGTCGCAGTAAAATTTTGGGTACTTGCTGATAACCGTACTTTAAGGCCACATTCCAATTTATACCTTATGTCAACGACATGGAGCCACACGTAAGGACGTTATTATTTGGAGTGATGTCATTTGGGACGAAGCCGCGTGTGACCTGACGCATAAGGCGTCCACACATTTGATTTCAGCCACTTGGAGTCTGGCCATAATATGAGGAGCAAGCAGGAGCGAAGATCCAATCGAAGAAAGGAATCGACGCTTCGCTCGCTCTTCGAGTAATATTTATTAGCCGGTGGAAAACAAACCGTCGAGTCATTGGCTAGGGGAAGGGCTCATTTACGGAGTGCAGCACACTTTGGAGGAGTGTCCAGTCTGGACAATGCAGCGCCATGGTCTTGTCGCGGCGGTCGGTGGTGCGGTAACCTCTCGCTTCCGGTCGTGGATCAGTCTAATGTCGGGAGCGCGAGCGCGTGATGGTAAAGGAAGCGGCGCAAACGAAGCGGGAGAACACAACCTGCCTCTATCCGCAGCAGACGCACCGGGCGCCCGAGGCAGAGTATTATACTGCCGGAGGGCGCTAAACGATCTCCGGCAGCCATCGGGTGTAGCCTCCGGTTGACAGATTTGGGGAGTCCGCCACCTGAACAGGCCCGCTGATGGCGGCGCGCCTCTGATGAGGAAGGCCGTGCATGGCCGAAGATCTCCACATGATGATGTGGGCCAATACCTGCCCGGACGAGCGTGAAGAACTGCGCAAGTACTCCAGCAAGATAGTCGAAGAACACCGTGATTTTAGTCAGTAGAGGAGTCTGACAGACCCCTTTGTCTACCCCTGGGCGCAGGACATCCATGAGGATTTCCACACAAAAAAAGGCTTATAAACTGTGTAATGTACCGAGGAGCCATGCACTAAGGTAGCCCGCGAAATTCAAATTGTCTTACGTTTTTGCAAATTTCAGGTCAGTGTCAGGTTGTTATGTTGATTGAAATATGATTCGCGACCGCAACAAATATAGCTTTACAGCGTTACTAATCATCAAAACAACTTACAAAGTACATTTAAACCCATTGCATGACTTTTTCATGAAAGAATCATTCAATGGGATACAACCTGACACCTGTAATTTGCAAAAAACGTGAGACAATTTGAATTTCACGGGTTACCTTGGCGCTTCCACCCACCTTTTAAGCAGGGTCGAGGGCGGAGTATAATAATAATGGTCGAGGGATCCGCTGATTGTTTCCGTGTCGATGTGCCCAAGCTTTGGTTTTCGGCGCTTTGGTCACCCCTGAACTCCGGACTGACTAGTCGTTTGATTAGACCATTAGGTGCTTGTTTTGTAGCTCGATATTTTGATCTTGCGGTGTTTCAGAGTTGTAATTCTGAATTTATAAATTTTTTGAAGGTATATGAATTATCATGTGGCAAAATTACTTTCCATATTTAGATTTGCAGCATTCAGATAAGTAGGTAGGTACTCCCCTTTTTTGCAAAGCGCTCTTTGTATTGATGGTCATGGTATTGATAGAAAGAAAGTGGGAAGGGCCCTAATTATTGGGCAGATAGTGTGTTGAACAAAATAATAACATAAAATATTTTTAAAACGTCAATTTATTGATCTTAAAACCAATCGTTCAACTTAAAAGTCAATACACATACACAGGAATGATAAATTCTTACATCTGACGAACAGGTAGAGTGGATTAAATTACACTCGATTTGAGTGACTGTTGTACACAATAGAATAACGGATATTAATATAAGCAAAACTTAATTTGTTCAATGTAGGTATGCACAGAACTTGTGTAAGATGTTTAGTTAGATTTTTTAGAATCTTTGGATGGAGAACGAGATCTTGACCGCGACATAGACCTTGCCTTGGAGCGCGAGCGAGAGCGGCTGCGGCTGCGGGACCGAGAGCCGGAGCGTGGAGAACGGGAGCGCGTGCGGCGACGGGACCTCGAACGGCTGCAAATTTACAGAATATTGTATTAGAAAAGTTTTCATTGTGGTTACAACTTTGTGTTTAACCTAATTTAGTAAGTACTAAACAAGTGCAGTAAACAAGGACTAATCAATCAGGTTAAAAGGTTAACCCTTACAATATATGGGTTAACCATTTAAATTTCACTAATTAACCAGAATGAAAGAGACAAAGCACCAAGTGCAGGTAACTCAGTCACTTTCATGCACATTGTTATGAACAAAATAATTATCCAATTAAAACCCCTTTGGGTTTTAAAGGTTACCCATATAGACGGGTAACCTTTTCAGTCCCTGGATATCAATTCTCTTTACTAAACACAGAACTAAGACATTACTGATAATAGGTATTCATATTTACTAAATTAGGTTACACACAAATCTTGCAACACTATTGCTAATAAACCAGATGTCATCTTTTAACACCTGTTTACTAACAATAGCATTTACTTCACCTTTTGATTTCACTCATTGTTTAAGAAGTACCGTAACGAAGAAACTTTCATTTAACGGGCTACCTAAACAGTGGTGTTTTTCTCCAATGGTGTGTTATATCTTCAGGTCCCCAAGAATCTTCGAGATCAACGCTTAATCTATAATGTCTGTTCTAAACATACTACCTTCCTACTAAAAAAAGGACTGGCTTAACAGCGCAGGCTTTCTCTGAACACAAAAATGGGATAGTAATGTGTAACTCACTGAGTGCACGCAGTGATTACATTAGACGTGCGTTGCGACGCGCAGAACGAACTTTACTCTCAATGACGGTCTCGACAAGTGAAGTGTGCACGTAGGCTGTAGCTACGTAGTTCGCAGAGCGAGCGAAGTTACCGATGCAACCAACTCAATGGAGTACACGCCGCGGAGTGAAAGCTACGTAGCGCAGACAATAAGAAGTGCAGACACTGAAGAGTTCGTTCTCGGCGCACAGGCCAATGATAACCTATAACATAGTTATCATTGGTATAAGTGAGTCCAATACAGTGGTATGGAATCTTTGAATAATTTAGAACAGTTCGCAATAACCAATCCAATTCATATCTTGTGTTTCTGGCACCAAGTTTGGTATAGCTCCTTTTACCTTGAAAGATTCCATGCCAAAGATAGGTTCCGTAACACACAAGATTTGTAAATGGATTTCAAATTGTCACCTGCGACGGCGGCGGCGTGTACAGTCACGAGCGTAATGTCCTCTGTCTCCACAGTCATAGCACCTGTCATCATACGGCCGAGGCGGCAGGCGAGAGCGAGGTGGCGGTCCCCTTCCTCCATAACCTCGTCCGCCGTTGGACATTTCTACACGAGCGCGCCGACCACATATTGTTCGTCCATCTAAACCACGTATCTATAAATAGACGAACATTTTATCATTAATCATCATAACTATTTATTATTTTTTAGGAAACCAAAATATTATTCAGATCAAATCGAGAACTTACGGCATCTTCAGCATCACGAGGATCTTCAAATTCTACAAAAGCGAATCCGGGGGGGTTTCTAGCTACCCAAACATTTCTCAAGGGTCCGTAATATGAAAATGCATCTTCAAGTTCAGGTTTGCTTGCATTGTTGCCTAGGTCTCCCACATACACTTTACAGTCACCGTAACGTGACATTTTCTCTGAAAAAATACCACGTCATTTTTTAACTTAGGTGCAAGTTTACGAAGTCAAAAACAAGTGTGGCGGTGGATGGATGGATGTTCTACGCGGAATGCGTAGTTAGACCCGGATTAGTGTAAGTATAACAAGAAATCATTTGTTTGTAATAAAAAAACATTAAAAGACTAAATCGCATTTTATTCTGTTAATTGAAACTCAGAATTATATGAATTACCTGCTCTAAAGCAACACAATCGAACACCACAAAATTATTATGAACAAAATGGCGACTAGACGCCACCGGAAGGATTTGATCAACTTTTTTTTGGAACTTTGGAGTTTGGAGTCTTTGGTTTTTTGGAGCAGCCAAAGTACAGACAACTAAAGTACGAAATACTTAGCCTGCTCGTGCTCCAATCTCTGTGGCTGCGCCAGCGTCTATTTAGTGGCGCAGATCATCAAGAAATTACGGAGCAGTTTTTATTGAATAATGTCTCTTTGAAGGTGTACTCGATTACTAAAAACGAAAGAAATGACTAAGGGATGTTTGTGGAGAGTAGGATATTATTGGGCATTCTACCCCACCTTCCGTTCCATCGGCTCACTCCGTTCGCCTCGTCACTCTCGGTGGAGTAGAATGCCCAATAATATAAATGAAATCCTACATAGCGCAGTAAAATACTGGTTCGGCGCCTATTCCACCCGGTGGATTAAACAGTGTAGTAAAATACTGGTTCGATGCTTATTCCACCCGATGGAGCGGAAGGAGGAGTATGAATTCCTAAGTGCAGTAAAATACTAGTTCGGCACCTATTCCACCATTTTAGTTCTAAAACTCAACATTACCTTGTTAACTTATTTTACCTTGATAACTTATTACCTTATTTTACCTTGATACTTTGTTACAATGAGTTATAAATGTCAATGTAATAAATTATTGACTCATTATTAATATAACCGTTTCAAGCAGTCGTCATGAAATTTGTTAAACAACCACAATCGTTACACGTAAACAAACTTTGTGTTCATTCTCAGGAGACTGGTTTTCGCCATGGAGAATTATTACCTAAATCGGTACGATGCATCATTTGCGGGCCGTCAAATTGTGGAAAAACTAATTTATTAATTGGCCTTCTTATACACGAGAATGGTTTAAGATTTCAAAATGTTTATGTTTATTCGAAAACCTTGCAACAACCTAAGTATGTTTTTTTAGAAAAAGTCTTGCAACGAGTACCAGGTGTTTCATTTCAGAAATATCATGAAAATGAGCAAGTACTGAGTGTTCAGACCGCAAAACCGAATTCTGTAATTGTATTTGATGATGTTGCTTGTGAAAATCAAAGTAGTATGCGTGATTATTTTGCTATGGGGAGACACAAATTCATCGATTGTTTTTATCTAAATCAGACGTATAGTAAAATCCCTAAGCAATTAGTAAGAGACAATGCAAACCTAATCGTACTTTTTAAACAAGATGAAAGAAATATGAGACATGTTTATGAAGAACACGTCAACACTGACATGCCATGGATTGAATTTCGTGAAATGTGTTCAAAAATATGGAGTATACCTTTCAATTATCTTGTAATTAACAAAGATTGTTCCAAAAACAAAGGATGTTATAGAAGTCAATTTGACACGTTTGTAGTCTTTGACTAATAACACGAATGCATATATAAGGTTATTACCTGCCTGCCATTATTATTCACCCTACAACGCTAAATCAATTACGACCTATTTTATTAATATGGAAAAATCATTAAAACGACAAATTGTTGATGCGGCAGAAGCTGTGAAGATAAAAATACGAAAAATGAGAGATGCTGAGATTAACAATAAACAAGCACTGGAATCTGTTTTCAAACCTGTAACAGAACCTCTCAACCTAATTGCTAATGCTAGTAAGCAAACTCCTCCCCTGCGTGCTAGTGAAGATTTTGCTGATGGTCCGTTTACTAACGAAACTGGTAGTGCAGGAAGCAATGATAATAATGGTGATGAAGACAAATATGAATCCGATATCAACAGTAACTCTTCATATGAATCAGTAGTTGAAAGGAATCAAGACTATGATACGTCATCCTGGTCAGTATCTTCAGAAGCGTTGGTAGATATTCCATTTGGGGTTAGAGCAGACCACGGGAAACTGATGTTAGGTTCTGCTTGCATAACGATCAACGATCAATACATCACGGTGGTTGGACGTAAATACCGAAATACACCTGGTTTAAAACAGTTGTTGCTTAAGAAAGATGTAGACCTAAGTTTGGTTACAGATAGTGATATGCAAAATTATAAATCGATGCTACTTGATACAAATGCACATCGTCGAGACTATGAACCAAGTAAACCAATAAAAAGTAACAAAGGACAAAAATATTTGCAAGTTATTAAACCTCTTTTTCAACTGAAGAAGACAATTCAGGGAAAAGGTCTACCGTTGATAAAAAGGTGGAGAAAAAACGTAGACTTAGTGTACTGGGATGATCCTAACGAATTAGTGGAAAGGTTGAAATTATTGATTGCGTCTAGAGATGCTGGCAACACAGGATTAGATAATGAAATTATATCTATCATTGAAGAATTACGTGAAAGTAAAGTTATAAATAAATAAGTATTTAAAAATGTGTTTATTTTACTATCATCCTCTCAAAACAACACACCTTAAACATGAACGTAGACAAATTTGGACACTACATTCACAAAAGAATGCGTTTATCAGAGTTATTTGAGTTTAATGAGAATGCACTGGTAAAATCAGAAAACGGAGATTTTGATTTAAAAACATCAAGACTGAGAGGAATTAGATCTCCAGTAGAAGCAGACGATGCTGTGAACAAGGATTATGTAGATCTATTGAATGCTAATACCATAAAAGAATTAAATAATCTAGTTGTAAACAAGGATTATATAGATCGATTGAATGCAAAAATGTTGAAAGAACTTAATAATTTGATTGGTACATTACGTTCACAAATCATAAAAGATGCAAAGGATACAGTTCAAGCTACTTTAAAAGCAAGGATACCTGAGGTTTCAACTCATTTGCAAGATAAGTTTTATACTAAAGCAGTGGTAGATAAATTACTTCAAAAAACTTCGTAATGACAAAACAGCAAATTGTGAATGAAATACACAAAGGGGTACGGAGAAATTTCCTTCGACGTTCTGTTATTTTGAAAGGAATCAACGACTTATGGCAAGCAGACTTGATGGACATGCAAAACCTAAAAAAGTATAACAGAGGTTACAATTTCATCTTAGTGGTGATTGACTGCTTCTCAAAGTATGCCTGGGCTGAACCGTTAAAATCAAAAAATAAATTTGATGTTACTCGTGCATTCGAACATATACTGCTTAGCAGTCGTAATAATCCGGTTAACTTGCAAACTGACATGGGGACCGAATTTTATAACATCACTTTTCAAACGCTTATGAAAAAGCATAACATTAACCATTACTCATCGTTTTCTACTAAAAAAGCATCAATTGTAGAGAGACTGATTAGAACTGTAAAAAATAAATTATATAAATATTTTAGTCTCAATGGAAACTATAAATGGTTAGATCTACCATTGGAAGATACATTGAAGAGATATAACAACACAAAACATCGCACTATTCAATTTAAACCAGTAGATGTAAATAAAAGTAATGAACAAGTAATCAAAGAAAATATTAAAAAAATAAACAAACATGATTTAGTTCCGTGGAAGCCTAAATTCAAAGTTGGTGATTGTGTCCGTATAAGTAAATACAAACATAATTTTGAGAAAGGTTATACTCCTAATTGGTCGACTGAATTATTTATTATAAAAAAGGTAAATAAAACCTTACCAGTAACATATCACATAGAAGATCGACGAAAGCAAGACATATTAGGAGCTTTTTACGAACAAGAACTGCAAAGATCTATTTATCCTGATGTATATTTGATAGAAAAGGTTTTGAAAAAGAAAGGAAATAAATTGTATGTTAAATGGTTAGGTCTGAACAGTGCAGAAAACAGTTGGATTGAAAAAGCTGCAATAATGGACTAAGATATTATATAACCATTTTTCATTTGAAATCCGATCATTATAATTTGAATAATGCAAGGGGGTGGACTAGTTAACGGCATAATTAATAATCTACCATTCGAAGTTCATTTGCCAGGATACAATTATTGCGGACCAGGAACCAAACTTCACAAACGCTTAGCGCGAGGTGACCGAGGTGTAAATAAGCTAGACGAAGCTTGCATGCAACACGATATTGCGTATACAAACCATACAGACTTATCAAATCGTCACAAAGCCGATTTAGAACTACTCAACATGGCTAAACAAAGACTTAAATCAAAAGATGCAGGGAAAGGTGAAAAACTAAGCTCTTGGCTAGTTAACAAAGTTATGAAAGCGAAATTAAAGTCTGGATCCGGCATTAAATCATTTAAAAGCTTAGTTTCAAAAATAAAATCGAAAATTAAGAAACTCAAATGCAAAGATAGTAAGACTTTAATAAAAGCAGCTTACTTAGCCGCAAAAAAGTTATTTCCAAACATTCATCATCGAATTCGAGTACCCCGAGTAATACCCATACCAAAGACTGGGGGAGTTTTGCCTTTAATTCCAATTTTTGCTGGTTTATCTGCTTTAGGAACTTTAGCTGGGGGTGCAGCTGGCATTGCAAAAACCGTCAATGATTACAAAGCAAACAAACAAAATTTACAAGAAACAGAACGACATAATAAAGCTATGGAGGCTTTAGTGTTGGGCAAGGGTTTATACATTAAGCCGTATAAAAGTGGTAAAGGATTGTTTATAACATCTTCAAAAAACTGAAAAATATGCTACCCAATCGACCTCTAACTAATGTAGACATCCGAAATTATTCAAGAGACATCCCATATTTTCGTGGGATCTACATGAAGGATCAACTACCTCGGAAGCCGAAACGCATTGAATGTGGTATCGTTAACTTAGACAATTCTAAGAACGAAGGAACGCATTGGGTAGCTTATGCTAAAGTATACAATCACTGTGAATACTTTGATAGCTATGGAAATTTAAAACCTCCCATGGAATTGATGCAATATTTCAAAAATTGTAATGTGTTTTATAACTACACAAGATATCAAAAATTTAACGCAGTCAATTGTGGTCATTTATGTTTAAATTATTTGTGGAGTTTTTGGAATAAAAATGTAATATAAAATATATACTTTTCTTTCATTTCAATCATTTGCAAGATGTCACTCACTTTGTCGATAACTGGAGACTCGTCAGTGTTAACTACATACTATCCTAATACGTTGCAACTAGATGGAGAATATGAGTGTGCATTATTGCACTTTTCAACATTTAATTCTATTCCAAACATTGATAAAAGTAATAATAAGTTCTATTATGGCATTAATGAAGTTATTGAAATACCGGAAGGCACTTATGAATTACAAGATGTCAGCGATTATTTAAAATCCGAAATAAAAGATGCAGCTATCAAACTACGGTGCAATAATAATACATTAAAAACTACAATATTTTGTACAAAAGACATTAATTTTATCAAAGAAGACTCTTTTAGAAGACTATTAGGATTTAATAAACAAATCTTGAAAGCAAATAAATGGCATGTGTCACAGTCTCCAGTCAACATTCTACCTACGACCGTAGTCAGGATTGAATGTGATATTGTAAGCGGTTCCTATGTAAACGGTGAACCCAGTCATATTATTCACGAATTTGCACTTAATGTGCCACCTGGATACAGGATCATAGAAATCCCGAAGAACGCAATATACTTTCCAATCAATCAAAACAACATAAGCTGCATACATATCAGGTTGTTAGATATAAACAAACGATTAATCAATTTACGTGGTGAAGAAGTGCAGGTGTATCTGCATCTTAGAAGAAAAAAATGATTGATTACAATAAAAATGTGTCTCAACAAGTTAAGAATATCAGTTCTGCTCGAGCTACCTATCAAATAAGACCTCTATCTAAGAAGAAAATAAAATTAACTAAAGACAATAAAGCATTCCTTAGAGCAATTGGATTGCTAAAATGAATATCTTAGACGTTTTATCCGCTCCTACTTGCGATACTACTATAGAAGGAATCGAATTTCATTCCTACAAACCCTATGTAACGAGTTTTAACAGGAACGATGAAATCCGCATATCTATCAACCAACAGGACTTGTACATATTACCATCAGCTAGCACCCTATATTTGGAAGGAACTGTTAACGTTACCAAAAAAGATACGAAGGACAAAGCTACTAGTGTCAATTTCACGAACAATGCTCTACTCTACTTGTTCCAAGACATTAGGTATGAGCTAAATGGAGTGGAGATTGACAAAATAAAAAATGCAGGTATAACAACAACCATGAAATCACTAATTTCAATGAACGAAAGTGAATCAAAAATGTCTAATGCTTGGGGCTGGAATATTGATGGTATAAAAAATATTGATGGAGGAAGATTTTCTGCTTCAATACCACTTTGTAACCTCCTCGGTTTTGCTGAAGATTTTAAAAAAGTCGTGATAAATAGTAGACATGAACTGATATTGTTACGAAGTAATACTAATTTGAACGCTGTAAAACTGAATACTGGCGAAGTAGTGGATGATGTTCAGATTAATAAAATCATATGGCGCGTACCGCATGTTAAAGTATCAGACAAAGAAAAAATTGGTTTGTTAAAAGTATTAGAAAAAGATCGCCCACTTCAAATGATATATAGAAATTGGGATCTGTACGAATATCCAGCTTTGCCTAAAACTACAAAACATACTTGGTCTATCAAAACTTCATCTCAAATAGAAAAACCAAGATACGTTATTATCGGGCTACAGTCAAATAGGAAAAGCAATGCAAGTTCAGACATGTCTCAATTCGATCACTGTCATGTTCGAAACGTTAGAGTGTACCTCAATTCAACTTATTTTCCGTATGAAAACCTAAATGTGAGTTTTGCTAATAACAGAATCGCTTTATTATACGAGCAATACACCAGATTCCAACAGTCGTATTATGGACGTCGTCCGGAGCCCATATTAAGCGAAAAACAGTTTAGAGATTTAGCACCGCTGTTTGTCATTGATTGTTCTAGACAAGCGGATAATCTAAAGACAGGTCCGGTTGTGGATGTGAGAGTAGAAATTGAGAGTGATTCAGAGATACCAGATAAAACTTCAGCATACTGTCTCATTCTGAACGATTGCATTGTTGAATACAAACCCTTAAGCAGCATTGTCAAGAAGATATCATGAAGGCGGATACCATTATAGTGGAACTCCAAGGATTTAAAGATTCTATAAATAATTTTATTGTCAAAGAATTGGCCATTGCGAGTCAGGATCATACACAGACGTTCTTGGTAAAACCACCATATTCATTCCATTACCTAACACAAGAAGAAAAAAAGCAGGTGAGGTGGTTAGAAAGAAATCGAGGAATTTACTGGAGCGAGGGTTACATAGACTACAAAGAGTTTCAACGTGTAATTTTACCATTCTTAGAAAATAAAAAAATTATCACAAAGGGTTTGGAAAAGATTAAATGGATTAAAGAGTTATGTGCAAACTGTGAAGTTATCGACATAGGTGAGAAGGGATGCCCTAATTTTTCAGAATTAAAAAGAAGGTTTTGTAAAAATAAAATTGATTTTAATTGTGTGAATCATAAAATGAATTGTGCGTTGAATAATGCTATCTGTATAAGGAAATGGTATTTTGATAATAACATGTCTGTATTTAATTTATTTTAATTATTATTGTGTTGAACAGTTAATAAAAAATGTCTATCTACTTATGAGTGTTTTATTTAGTATAATCAGGGTAACCTACATAACAAACTTTAAATTAGCTCTAGTGTGATGTATAATTATAACATGTAAAATTTAAATTTAATTATAAAAATACTGAAAGCAAATAACCTACAATTATACATCACACTAGAGCTAATTTAGAGTTCGAGTATTAATAAGTAATAAAAAAACGTAAATTAAATTATGAAAGAATATATTTTTATTTACTTTTTTACATTATTTGCAATTATTACAATCTAATTATAACTACCTACCCAAAAATAATAAGTACAAGATAAAATACAAAGAGTTAATTGCAGTAAAACATATATAATTATTTCATATTTAACATTTTATACATTCAAAACACTAAAGAATAAGAAAGCAAATAAATGGTATACATTCCTAATATTAATATACCCAAATAACTAGTAGATTACTTACATAATTTATTATTACTTATTACTGCAAATTTTACACAACAACTTATAAAGTAGGTACGTACAAAATAATGACACCAGTTAATAATAACATCTATCTCCACAAAGTTTTTTTGATATTTTATTAATTAACGATTGCGTCTCATCCATAACATGATCCACTGATTCAGTCACTACATACTGCACACTTAACATTACCATGTCCTGATTATCACTTGCAGGTTCTTGTTGTTCACTGATATCCAACACTTGTACCTGGATCAGTCGTAAACCTTTTTTCTTCTCATTGTTTATCAGGAATGATTGACTTGTATGCAGATATGGCTTCTGTTTTAGACACTCCCGTCTTGTTCTAGGCTTCTTGCTGGCAGGTTCGTAGTCTTGTCTTGCTCTAGGCTCCTTGTTGACAGGTCTTTGTTGTTCAGGGATATGCCAACTTAAACTCGGAGTCGGATAACCTTGAGCGTATTGTGAGAAGTCGATAATATCTGGAGAATCACACATTGTCAACGATCTGAAACAAACAAAATAATAATTAACTAAATTACATAAAAAAACATGATGAAATAATCTTATAAGTAGATGGGTACTTGTACAATACTTACAATTTCGTTTCGTTTTTACTCGATGTGATATGACCGCTCCGGCTGACTGTCTAATGATGGATGTTACTCAATAATATGCAATTAGACTCCATAAAGCATTATGCTGTGATTCAATTTCATGTTTCAACATGTTCAAGCTTGCGCCCGAGCACCTGTTCGGTGTCAAATTCTGCACCGCGCGTGCTTCTTCAAAGCAATCCAATATTTTATCACATTTTCGACGACACGTTTGGCGCATTGGTTATGAACTCGTCTTGATGCATCACAATGGTAAGTATTAGGTTATAAGCGTGTTGCTAGCTGCGACTAATTGCGCCAAATTAGTGTCGCGGGTTCGATTCCCGCACGGAACATACAATAAGTATTTGTTCCGGTCTGGATTTTGTTTTCATGTTTTATTTTTTCGTCATTATTTAATTTAATATAAATAATTACAATATTCTGAAAAAATTAGCAAATATCAGCCTGGATCAAAACATGATTGTATTGATGCACCGTGACTTTGTCATCAATCAGGAATGGAAATGAAACAGATATAATTGTGATCTTAAAATACTATTTATTTATTACAAATAAAAGAAAACATCATGTTCATGCAGCACGACATTTCATACAATTTTTAAAGTCCGAAGTTTTGGAAATGAATAATAAACATGATTTAATAAACATGATACGTCTAAGTAGGATACGATATAAAAAGTTAGTAAATATTTTAGTATTTTTTACGAAATGTCGCGTAAACATTCTTAAAATTAATTAACTACTAAATAAGTTCTAACATTATTTGCTACAAGTAAAAAGATAATAATATCTATTTTTAAATCTATTTGGCACCAAGAAAATATATGTTTTACAATTACATTACACATTACTTGTATCTGGAGCCTGCTTTAGGTAATAGTCATTAGTAGGTACTTACATAATATTTCGTCTTTACATTTAGGACGTTATCTAAAATACATTGTAAAAAATGTATCTACTGTAATTACTTACATTTAAAAATAATGGTAACGCATTACATAAATATGGTTGCGTTACCCCAGGCTAAAGTAGAAACTTTATCAAACGATAACAATCGTTTATCATCATTGTTTGAAAGTGCTATTTTATTTACATCCTGAGTGTATATTTCATGTTTTATTGATCTGAACAATACATTTTTTTTGCGAATTACATTGGAATTGTACAAAACATTTTTATAATCTAACATATTTAAATTTTTAGTAATACATTTTTTTGTACCTTTTGCCTTTTTAATTGTTTTGTTTAACGTTTTAATACAATAAAGCTTTGAGCGCAATCCTACGAATTCTTTGATAATGTTGCCACCCATTTCATCCTTAAACAGTCCTGGAACCTTCTTATTAATAATTGGTAAGTTATAGTCATTGTTACAGTCATAATTGCTGGTATCCAAATATTTTAGAAAATGGAGCTTAAAGTCTTTGTAAACATCATTACTCTGTACATCATATACTAGACTATCTGTGTCAGTATAGCACAATTCAATTCGGTTACCATAAAAAGGTTTTATGATAGAGTAGTGAAAGTCGTACATGTGAGTCTTAGATAATTCTAATACTGCAAACCCTATGTAAATTGGTTTATCAAGTATAATACGTACAGGTTTCATTTGGATTGCCACTAAATCATCAGAAAATACAGAGGTGCTATGAAAATATGGACTGGCTATCAGTTTTTCAGCACAAGCAGTCTTTTTCGTTTTATTGTTCGAGTCACACCACTTGTTTACTAACTTAACGTCTATTCGATGTTCATTATTTTCCAGGGTCTTTCCAAAAATACTATTGTTCAACAATTTGAAAAAATCTTGTTCAAAAGTTGACTCTGCTTTTTGACGTAACTGGGTGTTAATATCAATATATTGCTTTAAAAAACAACTTTGCTTAAATATAATAGCGCGATGGATCCTTCTCAATACTAAACCGTGCTGTAAACATTTTTTTAAATGTACGTAATGAATAACATAGTGATATTTATCATACAAATTTGGTATTAGCTTTTTATTCTTACCACCAGGTGGCAAGCATTTTTCTGGACAAAAGGGAAAGTCATTGTGTTCCATGTGCAATTTCTCCGGATATATTAAATCAACTTCAAGAATGTAACCGTTTTCCGCAGTATCACTGATGTCTGCTAAGTTCAATTGTAAAAAATCAATTTCTTGTCTATTTATAAATCTAAAATCGGAATAGGGTAGGGATTGACACATGCTATAACCGTATAAATTGTTACAGTCTAAATAAATTATAAATGAATTTGGAAGGGTTGGATCGTAAGTATCTAAATATTTATGATTGGCTTTGACATGTCTTTTGGAACACATACAAACACCTCCTCGAATACCTTTTTGTATCATTCTAAAAATTTCAACATCACTAATCAATTCTAATCGAACTCCTGTTTTTAAAAGCATTGCATCAAAAGATAGACTTGGTGCTGTAAGATAGAACGCGGGATCGAGATTGTAATGTAGTTTACAAGTTTTTCGAAAATTTTCAAATACATCTGTTAGCAACAGAACATCTGTTTTGAGATATAAATCTGTGTACATACCCATGTTTTGAATATTAAATACTGACCAAACAGATCGAGCGTGTTCATAGTCTTCGTCGTTTATTGTTTCATTAGTTATGGAGTTAAAAAAATATTTTTTAGAGGGTAAACACATATCTTCATAACGTTCCCATTGAGACATATAGTCATATGGATACACTCCCTTGCGCGTCAGTAGGTTAAATTGTTTTTTATTAGGAAAATAAGATTTTAATTGTTTAAAGTCTTGTTTTTTCATTGTACTAACCAACTTTTCTAAGCTAGTTCCTAAAAACTTGAAAGAATCTACAAACCGTACCTGGATGCTTTCCCCGGTAGAAATCGGAATAAACTTAGTGAATGAAATATAGTTTTCTTTTGTTTTAGGTATCACTTTAATAGATCCAGGAGCTTCACCTAATTCTTTTATAAAAAGATGACAATCGTATCCGGACAAATTATGAAAAAATACTGGCAAAAATGTTGGTAGTTTGTATTGTAAGTTACAATAACTATGAGCTGCGCCACGATATTTACCAGTCAAGTGACAATGATCGCGAACCCTATCGCCGAACAAGAACTGTTCACAAATATGACATGTCATCGCGTTTTCAAAGTCGTGAGCATTATCATTTGAGTAAATCATAGGAGCGTTATTTTTTAAAATATCGTAAATTTTTTTTGAATCTTTGTAGATAGACTTCACAAAATTTGATACACAATCCAAGCCGCGATAAGAAACGTAACGATTGTGACTTTCGTCTAGCGTACACGTGATATGATAAGCGAAAGCTACAGGCACATGTCGCTGTCGCGTTACAGTACTCGCCTTAGTGGGGTCAGGGTCACAAGATTCATACCGTTCTAGCATTGTTTCAAAATCTGCGTATATAACAAATGGTACAATTTGCTTTCTATTATAATTTTTAAACTGTATGCAAGAACCCCTTGGAGGTAGTTCAGTGGCGACCCCGCCACAACTATGCGAACTAAGATTATCGCATGAATTAAAAAACATTAAACAAACGTCACAAAAGTACAGTTTACTGTGGTGTTTTGTTATTTGATTTTTAACAAGTCGCGGCAAGTCTTTAATGAGACAGTAATGTGACAAATCATCTCTTTCTAAATAAAGTAAATGAATCACTTTTCCGTTCAAGGCTTTTGGTTTGTAAAGCGGTCCTATGACAGTATCATTTTTTAAACCATAAATGTAAATGCAAATTTCGGGGTTATTCACTTCGAACCGCGCAATATCTGAGAAATTCACTGGAAATGACATGTCCTTTACATTTAACACGTTACGAAAATCAGGGTAAGAAGATACTCTTTCAGGGTGACTCTTAGCTGGATATAAAGCAGCAACAACAGACCATAAAAAACAATACTCGTCATTATTGTGGATATTAACACATGCTTTTTTCGATTTTATTGCAGAAGGCAATTCGATAAAGCCCGAACCGCGTAAGGGTTGATATTTGTTAACATTGACTTCCAAATGAGAACTGCTCAAGAACGTCCACCCACTGTCTCGGTCCTGAAATTCTTCTATCTTTTTTGTTAAAATGTTTTTTACTTGAGACGATAATGAATCAAATTCATAATTCTGATGTATAGTAACGTTTTTTGTGGCAAATGATTTCATCTCCTGAGAATCATTTTTAAACATTAAAAACAACGCAAAATATTCGAAATTAACTTTTATACAAGTATGTTTTTTAAGAGACATGTCAATTAACGTTTTAATTTTGCTCCAAATATTATTAAGAAAAGGCTCTAGAGAACAATTCTCAGACGGATCGACAATTCTATAAGAAGCTATACGATTACGAAATGCAGAATGTATTATTTCAACACCATCGCAAAAATGTGAAACTGTTTTGTTTTTATGATTAGTACTACGTAGGTGACCTGTCCAGTGACTGCGCTCAACAGATGTGTTACAAACAGTACAGAAAGGCATTTTAGATTAAAATAGTTCTAAACTTACTATTAGATGTTGCAATATATTATTATTAAGATTATGATGTACAACAAAAAATACCTGGATATAATAGAATATACCTGGTGCCCAATAACTTAAATATTTATTTTATGTTTATATTGTCACTATAAAAGACGGGCTCAGAATCATCAAATAATTCATGAGTCCGTCTCATAAAAACTTGGAGTCCGTCCCACTGCGGCGTGTTACGGTTTAGCTGCACTTTTAGAACCACCGAGGCTTTCTTCCACCTATCCTCTTTAGGGGTGGAAGCAACTTCGGTCTTGTTGTAGACTTTTACCTCCACATAGAAGTCCCCGGTTAAGTTCGCCGTTCGTCGCACTTTGCCGTTGGCGACACGGCTGCAGAGGCTCGAACCGAAGTCTCCAATTGAGGTCGATGACGGAATGTAGTCCACCAAGCCAAAAAGGTCCGAGCTCGAAGTGCGTCGTTTACTGTAAACAATTTAACATAATTCTTATTTATAATAATTTACACAACACATTACATTACATTTATTTTTTAAGTGGCGAATTGAGGGTGTATTATATACTCCTCTGTCGAACCCTACGCGGATAGAAAGCATGATGTTATGTTATATTAATTCCAATAAAAATACCTCATGAATTAACTGTAAACATTCCTGCAAGGAATAATAATTGGAAATTGATTTCAGCGCTCTCTGCGTTACAGTTCGAAATTGACTTAACATACACAACAAACACCTAAAGTTAAAAGCAGTTACACAAAATTACCTTGATTTCGATTCTGACGGCGTGGTGCTCTCGAGAGCTTTGCGCTTCGACACCTTCTTTTT
The DNA here is from genome assembly GCA_964057025.1 of Standfussiana lucernea. NCBI lineage: Eukaryota > Metazoa > Arthropoda > Insecta > Lepidoptera > Noctuidae > Standfussiana > Standfussiana lucernea. The sequence goes on from OZ059783.1 coordinate 5,823,504, forward strand.
TGGTTGCACCTTCGCAACCTCGGCTACAGCTGCAGACCGTGTCTGGAATTCTGAATCGGAGTCAGACCTGAAATGGAGCAAATAAAGATTAATTTTTTACCTTATAACTATGACTTGATGAAGACTTCCGATACAACAGCCGGCAGGCAGAAACCAGGTCCGTAGCTGGGTAGTGATTAAATAAATACATTAGCAAATTCAGTAAAGTTAGTAGTACTTACTTACATTTTTTAAAGTTGAAGGTTGTACGAGTATAACGTAACTAATTATATAGCGAAGGTAACCGGTGTTTATCACTGGAAGATACTGAAGGGAATGTAATATTGTGATCAAAATTGATTGATTTTATTCATAAAAAATACCATTTCAGCAATATTTATCCCATTACAAAATTAAACCTTAACTACATGTTGTCACAGTTGTATGATTAATTTATGTTACTTAGGTCTAATTAAATCGTAGTGATTGAAAATTGTTTCCGTCAAATTGCAATTTTATCGTGAGAAATGAAATAAAAAACCAGCTTTTTACCCTCGCCGACAAAGGTGACGACGATACATGACACTTATGATTAATACATTACGTATTATAATAAAGTATGTATGTTTGTTTAAACCTTGATGTAAAACTCCGCATGACATCACACATGTGAATTAAAAAAATGATTTTTTTTTCAAAGATGCAAGGTAAGACGTGCTGAAAGAAAAATATCCTGAAAAATTTTTTTGTGCATAATAATCTATGTAAACGAACTCGCGTCAAAAAGTTAGTTCACTAATATGCTGCAGTAAAACTTAACATCAATATAAGTAATATCATCTAACGTCTAAAACGATTTTTTTATAAACATTTCATGCAAAGGTTCAGTAGGTACTGATATTAAGATTCATCTTTCAAACAATTTGTTACGAAACTTTATGATGATGTTCCTAGGATCATCCTCTATTTAAATTAATTGCATTGATTAGGAAATCCTATAAAGATCAATTTTAATCAATGACTGCAACATGCACAGCGATCATCTTACAGTGTAATTGTTGAATACATAGAAATGACTCATACATACACCTCGTGTAACAAAGTTCGAACACTGCAAATTTACAACACGCAATTTTGCAAACTTTGAGATTCTTAAGAATCACTTACTCCTACTGTGAAAGCTTAACACGATCGGCGCTCCGGCGCCGTTGTCAGGCGTTTTACAAAGAGTATGACACAATAGATGACCACGGGACGGCACACGAACCGTTTCGAAGGCAATTGTACGAGTGCGAAAGCATCTTAATAAAGCACAACGCAGATTAACAGACCAGCAAAGCAACCAGTAGTAGTTTGTTAACGTGTAAGGTAGTGTTAGCTGTATGAATTAATTAAATTAAAATTTGGATGTCCTTGGTGTCCAATCTGGGACCATAGAAATAGAATGTGTGTGTACATGTAGGTGCATGCTATTTCTTGCTCTGTGAAGAGACATGAGACAATCTGTCCTGAATTTTAGTTTAATGTTTACAGTATCCTATAATTCAGATGTCCTTGGTGCCCAATCTGGGTCACAGAAATAGAATGTGCTTGTGCCTGTAGGTGCATGTTATTTCTTGTTCTGTGAAGAGACATGAGACAATCTGTCCTGAATTTTAGGCTAATGGTTCAAGCAGCGAGCTCCCTTATTTGTTAACATGTAAGCTAGTGCCAACTGTATGAGTTAATTAAATTAAAATTTGGATGTCCTTGGTGTCCAATCTGGGACCATAGAAATAGAATGTGTGTGTGCCTGTAGGTGCATGCTATTTCTTGCTCTGTGAAGAGACATGAGACAATCTGTCCCAAATTTTAGTTTAATGTTTACAGTATCCTATAATTCAGATGTCCTTGGTGCCCAATCTGGGGTCACAGAAATAGAATGTGCGTGTGCCTATAGGTGCATGCTATTTCTTGCTCTGTGAAGAGACATGAGACAATCTGTCCTGGATTATAGCTTACTATGTTCGTATAGTTCCATTAGTAAACGAAATATGTGTGAAACTTGTTGTTATAAAAACAGTCAGCTAAGGTAGTGGTTATGTGTGAAACTTGGTGTTATAAAACTTGTCAACTAAAGTAGTGGTTTAGTGCTCAATTCGAGAATCTGCGGTACTTGATCGAGGTAAGTCATCAGTATTTTATTACACTGTTTAATCCACTGGGCGGAATAGGCGCCGAACCAGTATTTTACTGCGCTATGTAGGATTTCATTTATATTATTGGGCATTCTACTCCACCGAGAGTGACGAGGCGAACGGAGTGAGCCGATGGAACGGAAGGTGGGGTAGAATGCCCAATAATATCCTACTGTGGAGGTTAGTAGTAGACGAATTTTTGTTACTAGTTGAGAAAAAAGTTGATAAAAAACAATTTTTTGAGTCAAACTTGTTTGAGAGCAGTTTTTATTGAATAATGCCTTTTTGAAGGTGTATACGATTTTTACATACGTTAGAAATGACTGAGAGAGGTTCGTAGAGGTTTGTTATAGACGAATTTTTGTTATTAGTTGAGAAAAAAGTTGATAAAAAACAATTTTTTGAGTCAAACTCGTTTAAGATCAGTTTTTATTGAATAATGCCTTTTTGAAGGTGTATACGATTTCTACATACGTTAGAAATGACTGAGAGAGGTTCGTAGAGGTTTGTTATAGACGAATTTTTGTTATTAGTTGAGAAAAAAGTTGATAAAAAACAATTTTTTGAGTCAAACTTGTTTAAGAGCAGTTTTTATTGAATAATGTCTCTTTGAAGGTGTACTCGATTACTAAAAACGAAAGAAATGACTAAGGGATGTTTGTGGAGGTTAGTAGTAGACGAATTTTTGTTACTAGTTGAGAAAAAAGTTGATAAAAAACAATTTTTTTAGTCAAACTTGTTTAAGAGAAGTTTTTATTAAATCATGTCTTTTTGAAGGTGTATACGATTTTTAAATACATTAGAAATGACTGAGAGAGGTTTGTAGAGGTTATTATTAGACGATTTTTTGTTATTAGTTGAGAAAAAAGTTGATAAAAAACAATTTTTTGAGTCAAACTTGTTTAAGAGCAGTTTTTATTGAATAATGTCTCTTTGAAGGTGTATACGATTTTTAAATACATTAGAAATGACTGAGAGAGGTTTGTAGAGGTTATTATTACACGAATTTTTGTTATTAGTTCAGAAAAAAGTTGATAGAAACAATTTTTTTTCAGTCAAACTTGTTTAAGAGAAGTTTTTATTAAATAATGCCTTTTTGAAGGTGTACTCGATTACTAAAAATGAAAGAAATGACTAAGGGATTTTTGTGGAGGTTAGTAGTAGACGAATTTTTGTTATTAGTTGAGAAAAAAGTTGATAAAAAACAATTTTTTGAGTCAAACTTGTTTGAGAGCAGTTTTTATTGAATAATGCCTTTTTGAAGGTGTATACGATTTTTACATACGTTAGAAATGACTGAGAGAGGTTCGTAGAGGTTTGTTATAGACGAATTTTTGTTATTAGTTGAGAAAAAAGTTGATAAAAAACAATTTTTTGAGTCAAACTCGTTTAAGATCAGTTTTTATTGAATAATGCCTTTTTGAAGGTGTATACGATTTCTACATACGTTAGAAATGACTGAGAGAGGTTCGTAGAGGTTTGTTATAGACGAATTTTTGTTATTAGTTGAGAAAAAAGTTGATAAAAAACAATTTTTTGAGTCAAACTTGTTTAAGAGCAGTTTTTATTGAATAATGTCTCTTTGAAGGTGTACTCGATTACTAAAAACGAAAGAAATGACTAAGGGATGTTTGTGGAGGTTAGTAGTAGACGAATTTTTGTTACTAGTTGAGAAAAAAGTTGATAAAAAACAATTTTTTGAGTCAAACTTGTTTAAGAGCAGTTTTTATTGAATAATGCCTTTTTGAAGGTGTATACGATTTTTACATACGTTAGAAATGACTGAGAGAGGTTCGTAGAGGTTTGTTATAGACGAATTTTTGTTATTAGTTGAGAAAAAAGTTGATAAAAACAATTTTTTTGAGTCAAACTTGTTTGAGAGCAGTTTTTATTGAATAATGCCTTTTTGAAGGTGTATACGATTTTTACATACGTTAGAAATGACTGAGAGAGGTTCGTAGAGGTTTGTTATAGACGAATTTTTGTTATTAGTTGAGAAAAAAGTTGATAAAAAACAATTTTTTGAGTCAAACTCGTTTAAGATCAGTTTTTATTGAATAATGCCTTTTTGAAGGTGTATACGATTTCTACATACGTTAGAAATGACTGAGAGAGGTTCGTAGAGGTTTGTTATAGACGAATTTTTGTTATTAGTTGAGAAAAAAGTTGATAAAAAACAATTTTTTGAGTCAAACTTGTTTAAGAGCAGTTTTTATTGAATAATGCCTTTTTGAAGGTGTATTCGATTTCTACATACGTTAGAAATGACTGAGAGAGGTTCGTAGAGGTTTGTTATAGACGAATTTTTGTTATTAGTTGAGAAAAAAGTTGATAAAAAACAATTTTTTGAGTCAAACTTGTTTAAGAGCAGTTTTTATTGAATAATGTCTCTTTGAAGGTGTACTCGATTACTAAAAACGAAAGAAATGACTAAGGGATGTTTGTGGAGGTTAGTAGTAGACGAATTTTTGTTACTAGTTGAGAAAAAAGTTGATAAAAAACAATTTTTTGAGTCAAACTCGTTTAAGATCAGTTTTTATTGAATAATGTCTCTTTGAAGGTGTACTCAATTACTAAAAACGAAAGAAATGACTAAGGGATGTTAGTGGAGGTTAGTAGTAGACGAATTTTTGTTATTAGTTGAGAAAAAAGTTGATAAAAAACAATTTTTTGAGTCAAACTTGTTTGAGAGCAGTTTTTATTGAATAATGTTTCTTTGAAGGTGTCCAAAGTTACTAATAACGAATAAAATGACTAAAGGATGTTTGTAGACGTTAGAAGTAGACGAATTTTTGTTAGTAGTTGAGAAAAAAGTTGATAAAAACAATTTTTTTGAGTCAAACTTGTTTGAGAGCAGTTTTTATTGAATAATGCCTTTTTGAAGGTGTATACGATTTTTACATACGTTAGAAATGACTGAGAGAGGTTCGTAGAGGTTTGTTATAGACGAATTTTTGTTATTAGTTGAGAAAAAAGTTGATAAAAAACAATTTTTTGAGTCAAACTCGTTTAAGATCAGTTTTTATTGAATAATGCCTTTTTGAAGGTGTATACGATTTCTACATACGTTAGAAATGACTGAGAGAGGTTCGTAGAGGTTTGTTATAGACGAATTTTTGTTATTAGTTGAGAAAAAAGTTGATAAAAAACAATTTTTTGAGTCAAACTTGTTTAAGAGCAGTTTTTATTGAATAATGCCTTTTTGAAGGTGTATACGATTTCTACATACGTTAGAAATGACTGAGAGAGGTTCGTAGAGGTTTGTTATAGACGAATTTTTGTTATTAGTTGAGAAAAAAGTTGATAAAAAACAATTTTTTGAGTCAAACTTGTTTAAGAGCAGTTTTTATTGAATAATGTCTCTTTGAAGGTGTACTCGATTACTAAAAACGAAAGAAATGACTAAGGGATGTTTGTGGAGGTTAGTAGTAGACGAATTTTTGTTACTAGTTGAGAAAAAAGTTGATAAAAAACAATTTTTTGAGTCAAACTTGTTTAAGAGCAGTTTTTATTGAATAATGCCTTTTTGAAGGTGTATTCGATTTCTACATACGTTAGAAATGACTGAGAGAGGTTCGTAGAGGTTTGTTATAGACGAATTTTTGTTATTAGTTGAGAAAAAAGTTGATAAAAAACAATTTTTTGAGTCAAACTTGTTTAAGAGCAGTTTTTATTGAATAATGTCTCTTTGAAGGTGTACTCGATTACTAAAAACGAAAGAAATGACTAAGGGATGTTTGTGGAGGTTAGTAGTAGACGAATTTTTGTTACTAGTTGAGAAAAAAGTTGATAAAAAACAATTTTTTGAGTCAAACTCGTTTAAGATCAGTTTTTATTGAATAATGTCTCTTTGAAGGTGTACTCAATTACTAAAAACGAAAGAAATGACTAAGGGATGTTAGTGGAGGTTAGTAGTAGACGAATTTTTGTTATTAGTTGAGAAAAAAGTTGATAAAAAACAATTTTTTGAGTCAAACTTGTTTGAGAGCAGTTTTTATTGAATAATGTTTCTTTGAAGGTGTCCAAAGTTACTAATAACGAATAAAATGACTAAAGGATGTTTGTAGACGTTAGAAGTAGACGAATTTTTGTTAGTAGTTGAGAAAAAAGTTGATAAAAACAATTTTTTTGAGTCAAACTTGTTTGAGAGCAGTTTTTATTGAATAATGCCTTTTTGAAGGTGTATACGATTTTTACATACGTTAGAAATGACTGAGAGAGGTTCGTAGAGGTTTGTTATAGACGAATTTTTGTTATTAGTTGAGAAAAAAGTTGATAAAAAACAATTTTTTGAGTCAAACTCGTTTAAGATCAGTTTTTATTGAATAATGCCTTTTTGAAGGTGTATACGATTTCTACATACGTTAGAAATGACTGAGAGAGGTTCGTAGAGGTTTGTTATAGACGAATTTTTGTTATTAGTTGAGAAAAAAGTTGATAAAAAACAATTTTTTGAGTCAAACTTGTTTAAGAGCAGTTTTTATTGAATAATGCCTTTTTGAAGGTGTATACGATTTCTACATACGTTAGAAATGACTGAGAGAGGTTCGTAGAGGTTTGTTATAGACGAATTTTTGTTATTAGTTGAGAAAAAAGTTGATAAAAAACAATTTTTTGAGTCAAACTTGTTTAAGAGCAGTTTTTATTGAATAATGTCTCTTTGAAGGTGTACTCGATTACTAAAAACGAAAGAAATGACTAAGGGATGTTAGTGGAGGTTAGTAGTAGACGAATTTTTGTTATTAGTTGAGAAAAAAGTTGATAAAAAACAATTTTTTGAGTCAAACTTGTTTAAGAGCAGTTTTTATTGAATAATGTTTCTTTGAAGGTGTCCAAAGTTACTAATAACGAATAAAATGACTAAAGGATGTTTGTAGACGTTAGAAGTAGACGAATTTTTGTTAGTAGTTGAGAAAAAAGTTGATAAAAACAATTTTTTTGAGTCAAACTTGTTTGAGAGCAGTTTTTATTGAATAATGCCTTTTTGAAGGTGTATACGATTTTTACATACGTTAGAAATGACTGAGAGAGGTTCGTAGAGGTTTGTTATAGACGAATTTTTGTTATTAGTTGAGAAAAAAGTTGATAAAAAACAATTTTTTGAGTCAAACTTGTTTAAGAGCAGTTTTTATTGAATAATGTCTCTTTGAAGGTGTACTCGATTACTAAAAACGAAAGAAATGACTAAGGGATGTTTGTGGAGGTTAGTAGTAGACGAATTTTTGTTACTAGTTGAGAAAAAAGTTGATAAAAAACAATTTTTTGAGTCAAACTTGTTTGAGAGCAGTTTTTATTGAATAATGCCTTTTTGAAGGTGTATACGATTTTTACATACGTTAGAAATGACTGAGAGAGGTTCGTAGAGGTTTGTTATAGACGAATTTTTGTTATTAGTTGAGAAAAAAGTTGATAAAAAACAATTTTTTGAGTCAAACTCGTTTAAGATCAGTTTTTATTGAATAATGCCTTTTTGAAGGTGTATACGATTTCTACATACGTTAGAAATGACTGAGAGAGGTTCGTAGAGGTTTGTTATAGACGAATTTTTGTTATTAGTTGAGAAAAAAGTTGATAAAAAACAATTTTTTGAGTCAAACTTGTTTAAGAGCAGTTTTTATTGAATAATGTCTCTTTGAAGGTGTACTCGATTACTAAAAACGAAAGAAATGACTAAGGGATGTTTGTGGAGGTTAGTAGTAGACGAATTTTTGTTACTAGTTGAGAAAAAAGTTGATAAAAAACAATTTTTTTAGTCAAACTTGTTTAAGAGAAGTTTTTATTAAATCATGTCTTTTTGAAGGTGTATACGATTTTTAAATACATTAGAAATGACTGAGAGAGGTTTGTAGAGGTTATTATTAGACGATTTTTTGTTATTAGTTGAGAAAAAAGTTGATAAAAAACAATTTTTTGAGTCAAACTTGTTTAAGAGCAGTTTTTATTGAATAATGTCTCTTTGAAGGTGTATACGATTTTTAAATACATTAGAAATGACTGAGAGAGGTTTGTAGAGGTTATTATTACACGAATTTTTGTTATTAGTTCAGAAAAAAGTTGATAGAAACAATTTTTTTTCAGTCAAACTTGTTTAAGAGAAGTTTTTATTAAATAATGCCTTTTTGAAGGTGTACTCGATTACTAAAAATGAAAGAAATGACTAAGGGATTTTTGTGGAGGTTAGTAGTAGACGAATTTTTGTTATTAGTTGAGAAAAAAGTTGATAAAAAACAATTTTTTGAGTCAAACTTGTTTGAGAGCAGTTTTTATTGAATAATGCCTTTTTGAAGGTGTATACGATTTTTACATACGTTAGAAATGACTGAGAGAGGTTCGTAGAGGTTTGTTATAGACGAATTTTTGTTATTAGTTGAGAAAAAAGTTGATAAAAAACAATTTTTTGAGTCAAACTCGTTTAAGATCAGTTTTTATTGAATAATGCCTTTTTGAAGGTGTATACGATTTCTACATACGTTAGAAATGACTGAGAGAGGTTCGTAGAGGTTTGTTATAGACGAATTTTTGTTATTAGTTGAGAAAAAAGTTGATAAAAAACAATTTTTTGAGTCAAACTTGTTTAAGAGCAGTTTTTATTGAATAATGTCTCTTTGAAGGTGTACTCGATTACTAAAAACGAAAGAAATGACTAAGGGATGTTTGTGGAGGTTAGTAGTAGACGAATTTTTGTTACTAGTTGAGAAAAAAGTTGATAAAAAACAATTTTTTGAGTCAAACTTGTTTAAGAGCAGTTTTTATTGAATAATGCCTTTTTGAAGGTGTATACGATTTTTACATACGTTAGAAATGACTGAGAGAGGTTCGTAGAGGTTTGTTATAGACGAATTTTTGTTATTAGTTGAGAAAAAAGTTGATAAAAACAATTTTTTTGAGTCAAACTTGTTTGAGAGCAGTTTTTATTGAATAATGCCTTTTTGAAGGTGTATACGATTTTTACATACGTTAGAAATGACTGAGAGAGGTTCGTAGAGGTTTGTTATAGACGAATTTTTGTTATTAGTTGAGAAAAAAGTTGATAAAAAACAATTTTTTGAGTCAAACTCGTTTAAGATCAGTTTTTATTGAATAATGCCTTTTTGAAGGTGTATACGATTTCTACATACGTTAGAAATGACTGAGAGAGGTTCGTAGAGGTTTGTTATAGACGAATTTTTGTTATTAGTTGAGAAAAAAGTTGATAAAAAACAATTTTTTGAGTCAAACTTGTTTAAGAGCAGTTTTTATTGAATAATGCCTTTTTGAAGGTGTATTCGATTTCTACATACGTTAGAAATGACTGAGAGAGGTTCGTAGAGGTTTGTTATAGACGAATTTTTGTTATTAGTTGAGAAAAAAGTTGACAAAAAACAATTTTTTGAGTCAAACTTGTTTAAGAGCAGTTTTTATTGAATAATGTCTCTTTGAAGGTGTACTCGATTACTAAAAACGAAAGAAATGACTAAGGGATGTTTGTGGAGGTTAGTAGTAGACGAATTTTTGTTACTAGTTGAGAAAAAAGTTGATAAAAAACAATTTTTTGAGTCAAACTCGTTTAAGATCAGTTTTTATTGAATAATGTCTCTTTGAAGGTGTACTCAATTACTAAAAACGAAAGAAATGACTAAGGGATGTTAGTGGAGGTTAGTAGTAGACGAATTTTTGTTATTAGTTGAGAAAAAAGTTGATAAAAAACAATTTTTTGAGTCAAACTTGTTTGAGAGCAGTTTTTATTGAATAATGTTTCTTTGAAGGTGTCCAAAGTTACTAATAACGAATAAAATGACTAAAGGATGTTTGTAGACGTTAGAAGTAGACGAATTTTTGTTAGTAGTTGAGAAAAAAGTTGATAAAAACAATTTTTTTGAGTCAAACTTGTTTGAGAGCAGTTTTTATTGAATAATGCCTTTTTGAAGGTGTATACGATTTTTACATACGTTAGAAATGACTGAGAGAGGTTCGTAGAGGTTTGTTATAGACGAATTTTTGTTATTAGTTGAGAAAAAAGTTGATAAAAAACAATTTTTTGAGTCAAACTCGTTTAAGATCAGTTTTTATTGAATAATGCCTTTTTGAAGGTGTATACGATTTCTACATACGTTAGAAATGACTGAGAGAGGTTCGTAGAGGTTTGTTATAGACGAATTTTTGTTATTAGTTGAGAAAAAAGTTGATAAAAAACAATTTTTTGAGTCAAACTTGTTTAAGAGCAGTTTTTATTGAATAATGCCTTTTTGAAGGTGTATACGATTTCTACATACGTTAGAAATGACTGAGAGAGGTTCGTAGAGGTTTGTTATAGACGAATTTTTGTTATTAGTTGAGAAAAAAGTTGATAAAAAACAATTTTTTGAGTCAAACTTGTTTAAGAGCAGTTTTTATTGAATAATGTCTCTTTGAAGGTGTACTCGATTACTAAAAACGAAAGAAATGACTAAGGGATGTTTGTGGAGGTTAGTAGTAGACGAATTTTTGTTACTAGTTGAGAAAAAAGTTGATAAAAAACAATTTTTTGAGTCAAACTTGTTTAAGAGCAGTTTTTATTGAATAATGCCTTTTTGAAGGTGTATTCGATTTCTACATACGTTAGAAATGACTGAGAGAGGTTCGTAGAGGTTTGTTATAGACGAATTTTTGTTATTAGTTGAGAAAAAAGTTGATAAAAAACAATTTTTTGAGTCAAACTTGTTTAAGAGCAGTTTTTATTGAATAATGTCTCTTTGAAGGTGTACTCGATTACTAAAAACGAAAGAAATGACTAAGGGATGTTTGTGGAGGTTAGTAGTAGACGAATTTTTGTTACTAGTTGAGAAAAAAGTTGATAAAAAACAATTTTTTGAGTCAAACTCGTTTAAGATCAGTTTTTATTGAATAATGTCTCTTTGAAGGTGTACTCAATTACTAAAAACGAAAGAAATGACTAAGGGATGTTAGTGGAGGTTAGTAGTAGACGAATTTTTGTTATTAGTTGAGAAAAAAGTTGATAAAAAACAATTTTTTGAGTCAAACTTGTTTGAGAGCAGTTTTTATTGAATAATGTTTCTTTGAAGGTGTCCAAAGTTACTAATAACGAATAAAATGACTAAAGGATGTTTGTAGACGTTAGAAGTAGACGAATTTTTGTTAGTAGTTGAGAAAAAAGTTGATAAAAACAATTTTTTTGAGTCAAACTTGTTTGAGAGCAGTTTTTATTGAATAATGCCTTTTTGAAGGTGTATACGATTTTTACATACGTTAGAAATGACTGAGAGAGGTTCGTAGAGGTTTGTTATAGACGAATTTTTGTTATTAGTTGAGAAAAAAGTTGATAAAAAACAATTTTTTGAGTCAAACTCGTTTAAGATCAGTTTTTATTGAATAATGCCTTTTTGAAGGTGTATACGATTTCTACATACGTTAGAAATGACTGAGAGAGGTTCGTAGAGGTTTGTTATAGACGAATTTTTGTTATTAGTTGAGAAAAAAGTTGATAAAAAACAATTTTTTGAGTCAAACTTGTTTAAGAGCAGTTTTTATTGAATAATGCCTTTTTGAAGGTGTATACGATTTCTACATACGTTAGAAATGACTGAGAGAGGTTCGTAGAGGTTTGTTATAGACGAATTTTTGTTATTAGTTGAGAAAAAAGTTGATAAAAAACAATTTTTTGAGTCAAACTTGTTTAAGAGCAGTTTTTATTGAATAATGTCTCTTTGAAGGTGTACTCGATTACTAAAAACGAAAGAAATGACTAAGGGATGTTTGTGGAGGTTAGTAGTAGACGAATTTTTGTTACTAGTTGAGAAAAAAGTTGATAAAAAACAATTTTTTGAGTCAAACTTGTTTAAGAGAAGTTTTTATTAAATCATGTCTTTTTGAAGGTGTATACGATTTTAAATACGTTAGAAATGACTGAGAGCGGTTTGTAGAGGTTTGTTATAGACGAATTTTTGTTATTAGTTGAAAAAAATGTTGATAAAAAAAATGTTTTTGAGTCAAACTTGTTTAAGAGCAGTTTTTATTGAATAATGCCTTTTTGAAGGTGTATACGATTTTTACATACGTTAGAAATGACTGAGAGAGGTTCGTAGAGGTTTGTTATAGACGAATTTTTGTTATTAGTTGAGAAAAAAGTTGATAAAAAACAATTTTTTGAGTCAAACTTGTTTAAGGTCAGTTTTTATGAAATAATGTCTTTTTGAAGGTGTATACGATTTTTAAATACATTAGAAATGACTGAGAGAGGTTTGTAGAGGTTATTATTACACGAATTTTTGTTATTAGTTCAGAAAAAAGTTGATAGAAACAATTTTTTTTCAGTCAAACTTGTTTAAGAGAAGTTTTTATTAAATAATGCCTTTTTGAAGGTGTACTCGATTACTAAAAATGAAAGAAATGACTAAGGGATTTTTGTGGAGGTTAGTAGTAGACGAATTTTTGTTATTAGTTGAGAAAAAAGTTGATAAAAAACAATTTTTTGAGTCAAACTTGTTTGAGAGCAGTTTTTATTGAATAATGCCTTTTTGAAGGTGTATACGATTTTTACATACGTTAGAAATGACTGAGAGAGGTTCGTAGAGGTTTGTTATAGACGAATTTTTGTTATTAGTTGAGAAAAAAGTTGATAAAAAACAATTTTTTGAGTCAAACTCGTTTAAGATCAGTTTTTATTGAATAATGCCTTTTTGAAGGTGTATACGATTTCTACATACGTTAGAAATGACTGAGAGAGGTTCGTAGAGGTTTGTTATAGACGAATTTTTGTTATTAGTTGAGAAAAAAGTTGATAAAAAACAATTTTTTGAGTCAAACTTGTTTAAGAGCAGTTTTTATTGAATAATGTCTCTTTGAAGGTGTACTCGATTACTAAAACGAAAGAAATGACTAAGGGATGTTTGTGGAGGTTAGTAGTAGACGAATTTTTGTTACTAGTTGAGAAAAAAGTTGATAAAAAACAATTTTTTGAGTCAAACTTGTTTAAGAGCAGTTTTTATTGAATAATGCCTTTTTGAAGGTGTATACGATTTTTACATACGTTAGAAATGACTGAGAGAGGTTCGTAGAGGTTTGTTATAGACGAATTTTTGTTATTAGTTGAGAAAAAAGTTGATGAAAAACAATTTTTTGAGTCAAACTCGTTTAAGATCAGTTTTTATTGAATAATGTCTCTTTGAAGGTGTACTCGATTACTAAAAACGAAAGAAATGACTAAGGGATGTTAGTGGAGGTTAGTAGTAGACGAATTTTTGTTATTAGTTGAGAAAAAAGTTGATAAAAACAATTTTTTGAGTCAAACTTGTTTGAGAGCAGTTTTTATTGAATAATGTTTCTTTGAAGGTGTCCAAAGTTACTAATAACGAATAAAATGACTAAAGGATGTTTGTAGACGTTAGAAGTAGACGAATTTTTGTTAGTAGTTGAGAAAAAAGTTGATAAAAACAATTTTTTTGAGTCAAACTTGTTTGAGAGCAGTTTTTATTGAATAATGCCTTTTTGAAGGTGTATACGATTTTTACATACGTTAGAAATGACTGAGAGAGGTTCGTAGAGGTTTGTTATAGACGAATTTTTGTTATTAGTTGAGAAAAAAGTTGATAAAAAACAATTTTTTGAGTCAAACTCGTTTAAGATCAGTTTTTATTGAATAATGCCTTTTTGAAGGTGTATACGATTTCTACATACGTTAGAAATGACTGAGAGAGGTTCGTAGAGGTTTGTTATAGACGAATTTTTGTTATTAGTTGAGAAAAAAGTTGATAAAAAACAATTTTTTGAGTCAAACTTGTTTAAGAGCAGTTTTTATTGAATAATGTCTCTTTGAAGGTGTACTCGATTACTAAAAACGAAAGAAATGACTAAGGGATGTTTGTGGAGGTTAGTAGTAGACGAATTTTTGTTACTAGTTGAGAAAAAAGTTGATAAAAAACAATTTTTTGAGTCAAACTTGTTTAAGAGAAGTTTTTATTAAATCATGTCTTTTTGAAGGTGTATACGATTTTTAAATACATTAGAAATGACTGAGAGAGGTTTTTAGAGGTTATTATTAGACGATTTTTTGTTATTAGTTGAGAAAAAAGTTGATAGAAACAAATTTTTTGAGTCAAACTTGTTTAAGAGCAGTTTTTATTGAATAATGTTTCTTTGAAGGTGTCCAAAGTTACTAATAACGAATAAAATGACTAAAGGATGTTTGTAGACGTTAGAAGTAGACGAATTTTTGTTAGTAGTTGAGAAAAAAGTTGATAAAAACAATTTTTTTGAGTCAAACTTGTTTGAGAGCAGTTTTTATTGAATAATGCCTTTTTGAAGGTGTATACGATTTTTACATATGTTAGAAATAACTGAGAGAGGTTCGTAGAGGTTTGTTATAGACGAATTTTTGTTATTAGTTGAGAAAAAAGTTGATAGAAACAAATTTTTTGAGTCAAACTTGTTTAAGAGCAGTTTTTATTGAATCATGTCTCTTTGAAGGTGTATACGATTTTAAATACGTTAGAAATGACTGAGAAAGGTTTGTAGAGGTTATTATTAGACGAATTTTTGTTATTAGTTGAGAAAAAAGTTGATAAAAAACAATTTTTTGAGTCAAACTTGTTTGAGAGCAGTTTTTATTGAATAATGTTTCTTTGAAGGTGTCCAAAGTTACTAATAACGAATAAAATGACTAAAGGATGTTTGTAGACGTTAGAAGTAGACGAATTTTTTTTAGTAGTTGAGAAAAAAGTTGATAAAAACAAATTTTTTGAGTCAAACTTGTTTGAGAGCAGTTTTTATTGAATAATGCCTTTTTGAAGGTGTATACGATTTTTACATACGTTAGAAATGACTGAGAGAGGTTCGTAGAGGTTTGTTATAGACGAATTTTTGTTATTAGTTGAGAAAAAAGTTGATAAAAAACAATTTTTTGAGTCAAACTTGTTTAAGAGCAGTTTTTATTGAATCATGTCTCTTTGAAGGTGTATACGATTTTAAATACGTTAGAAATGACTGAGAAAGGTTTGTAGAGGTTATTATTAGACGAATTTTTGTTATTAGTTGAGAAAAAAGTTGATAGAAACAATTTTTTTTCAGTCAAACTTGTTTAAGAGAAGTTTTTATTAAATAATGCCTTTTTGAAGGTGTACTCGATTACTAAAAATGAAAGAAATGACTAAGGGATTTTTGTGGAGGTTAGTAGTAGACGAATTTTTGTTACTAGTTGAGAAAAAAGTTGATAAAAAACAATTTTTTAAGTCAAACTTGTTTAAGGTCAGTTTTTATGAAGTAATGCCTTTTTGAAGGTGTATACGATTTTAAATACGTTAGAAATGACTGAGAGCGGTTTGTAGAGGTTTGTTATAGACGAATTTTTGTTATTAGTTGAAAAAAATGTTGATAAAAAAAATGTTTTTGAGTCAAACTTGTTTAAGAGCAGTTTTTATTGAATAATGCCTTTTTGAAGGTGTATACGATTTTTACATACGTTAGAAATGACTGAGAGAGGTTCGTAGAGGTTTGTTATAGACGAATTTTTGTTATTAGTTGAGAAAAAAGTTGATAAAAAACAATTTTTTGAGTCAAACTTGTTTAAGGTCAGTTTTTATGAAATAATGTCTTTTTGAAGGTGTATACGATTTTTAAATACATTAGAAATGACTGAGAGAGGTTTGTAGAGGTTATTATTACACGAATTTTTGTTATTAGTTCAGAAAAAAGTTGATAGAAACAATTTTTTTTCAGTCAAACTTGTTTAAGAGAAGTTTTTATTAAATAATGCCTTTTTGAAGGTGTACTCGATTACTAAAAATGAAAGAAATGACTAAGGGATTTTTGTGGAGGTTAGTAGTAGACGAATTTTTGTTATTAGTTGAGAAAAAAGTTGATAAAAAACAATTTTTTGAGTCAAACTTGTTTGAGAGCAGTTTTTATTGAATAATGCCTTTTTGAAGGTGTATACGATTTTTACATACGTTAGAAATGACTGAGAGAGGTTCGTAGAGGTTTGTTATAGACGAATTTTTGTTATTAGTTGAGAAAAAAGTTGATAAAAAACAATTTTTTGAGTCAAACTCGTTTAAGATCAGTTTTTATTGAATAATGCCTTTTTGAAGGTGTATACGATTTCTACATTCGTTAGAAATGACTGAGAGAGGTTCGTAGAGGTTTGTTATAGACGAATTTTTGTTATTAGTTGAGAAAAAAGTTGATAAAAAACAATTTTTTGAGTCAAACTTGTTTAAGAGCAGTTTTTATTGAATCATGTCTCTTTGAAGGTGTACTCGATTACTAAAAACGAAAGAAATGACTAAGGGATGTTTGTGGAGGTTAGTAGTAGACGAATTTTTGTTACTAGTTGAGAAAAAAGTTGATAAAAAACAATTTTTTGAGTCAAACTTGTTTAAGAGCAGTTTTTATTGAATAATGCCTTTTTGAAGGTGTATACGATTTTTACATACGTTAGAAATGACTGAGAGAGGTTCGTAGAGGTTTGTTATAGACGAATTTTTGTTATTAGTTGAGAAAAAAGTTGATAAAAAACAATTTTTTGAGTCAAACTCGTTTAAGATCAGTTTTTATTGAATAATGTCTCTTTGAAGGTGTACTCGATTACTAAAAACGAAAGAAATGACTAAGGGATGTTAGTGGAGGTTAGTAGTAGACGAATTTTTGTTATTAGTTGAGAAAAAAGTTGATAAAAAACAATTTTTTGAGTCAAACTTGTTTGAGAGCAGTTTTTATTGAATAATGTTTCTTTGAAGGTGTCCAAAGTTACTAATAACGAATAAAATGACTAAAGGATGTTTGTAGACGTTAGAAGTAGACGAATTTTTGTTAGTAGTTGAGAAAAAAGTTGATAAAAACAATTTTTTTGAGTCAAACTTGTTTGAGAGCAGTTTTTATTGAATAATGCCTTTTTGAAGGTGTATACGATTTTTACATACGTTAGAAATGACTGAGAGAGGTTCGTAGAGGTTTGTTATAGACGAATTTTTGTTATTAGTTGAGAAAAAAGTTGATAAAAAACAATTTTTTGAGTCAAACTCGTTTAAGATCAGTTTTTATTGAATAATGCCTTTTTGAAGGTGTATACGATTTCTACATACGTTAGAAATGACTGAGAGAGGTTCGTAGAGGTTTGTTATAGACGAATTTTTGTTATTAGTTGAGAAAAAAGTTGATAAAAAACAATTTTTTGAGTCAAACTTGTTTAAGAGCAGTTTTTATTGAATAATGTCTCTTTGAAGGTGTACTCGATTACTAAAAACGAAAGAAATGACTAAGGGATGTTTGTGGAGGTTAGTAGTAGACGAATTTTTGTTACTAGTTGAGAAAAAAGTTGATAAAAAACAATTTTTTGAGTCAAACTTGTTTAAGAGCAGTTTTTATTGAATAATGCCTTTTTGAAGGTGTATACGATTTTTACATACGTTAGAAATGACTGAGAGAGGTTCGTAGAGGTTTGTTATAGACGAATTTTTGTTATTAGTTGACAAAAAAAGTTGATAAAAAACAATTTTTTGAGTCAAACTCGTTTAAGATCAGTTTTTATTGAATAATGTCTCTTTGAAGGTGTACTCGATTACTAAAAACGAAAGAAATGACTAAGGGATGTTTGTGGAGGTTAGTAGTAGACGAATTTTTGTTACTAGTTGAGAAAAAAGTTGATAAAAAACAATTTTTTGAGTCAAACTTGTTTAAGAGAAGTTTTTATTAAATCATGTCTTTTTGAAGGTGTATACGATTTTTAAATACATTAGAAATGACTGAGAGAGGTTTTTAGAGGTTATTATTAGACGATTTTTTGTTATTAGTTGAGAAAAAAGTTGATAGAAACAAATTTTTTGAGTCAAACTTGTTTAAGAGCAGTTTTTATTGAATAATGTTTCTTTGAAGGTGTCCAAAGTTACTAATAACGAATAAAATGACTAAAGGATGTTTGTAGACGTTAGAAGTAGACGAATTTTTGTTAGTAGTTGAGAAAAAAGTTGATAAAAACAATTTTTTTGAGTCAAACTTGTTTGAGAGCAGTTTTTATTGAATAATGCCTTTTTGAAGGTGTATACGATTTTTACATATGTTAGAAATAACTGAGAGAGGTTCGTAGAGGTTTGTTATAGACGAATTTTTGTTATTAGTTGAGAAAAAAGTTGATAGAAACAAATTTTTTGAGTCAAACTTGTTTAAGAGCAGTTTTTATTGAATCATGTCTCTTTGAAGGTGTATACGATTTTAAATACGTTAGAAATGACTGAGAAAGGTTTGTAGAGGTTATTATTAGACGAATTTTTGTTATTAGTTGAGAAAAAAGTTGATAAAAAACAATTTTTTGAGTCAAACTTGTTTGAGAGCAGTTTTTATTGAATAATGTTTCTTTGAAGGTGTCCAAAGTTACTAATAACGAATAAAATGACTAAAGGATGTTTGTAGACGTTAGAAGTAGACGAATTTTTTTTAGTAGTTGAGAAAAAAGTTGATAAAAACAAATTTTTTGAGTCAAACTTGTTTGAGAGCAGTTTTTATTGAATAATGCCTTTTTGAAGGTGTATACGATTTTTACATACGTTAGAAATGACTGAGAGAGGTTCGTAGAGGTTTGTTATAGACGAATTTTTGTTATTAGTTGAGAAAAAAGTTGATAAAAAACAATTTTTTGAGTCAAACTTGTTTAAGAGCAGTTTTTATTGAATCATGTCTCTTTGAAGGTGTATACGATTTTAAATACGTTAGAAATGACTGAGAAAGGTTTGTAGAGGTTATTATTAGACGAATTTTTGTTATTAGTTGAGAAAAAAGTTGATAGAAACAATTTTTTTTCAGTCAAACTTGTTTAAGAGAAGTTTTTATTAAATAATGCCTTTTTGAAGGTGTACTCGATTACTAAAAATGAAAGAAATGACTAAGGGATTTTTGTGGAGGTTAGTAGTAGACGAATTTTTGTTACTAGTTGAGAAAAAAGTTGATAAAAAACAATTTTTTAAGTCAAACTTGTTTAAGGTCAGTTTTTATGAAGTAATGCCTTTTTGAAGGTGTATACGATTTTTACATACGTTAGAAATGACTGAGAGAGGTTCGTAGAGGTTTGTTATAGACGAATTTTTGTTATTAGTTGAGAAAAAAGTTGATGAAAAACAATTTTTTGAGTCAAACTCGTTTAAGATCAGTTTTTATTGAATAATGTCTCTTTGAAGGTGTACTCGATTACTAAAAACGAAAGAAATGACTAAGGGATGTTAGTGGAGGTTAGTAGTAGACGAATTTTTGTTATTAGTTGAGAAAAAAGTTGATAAAAACAATTTTTTGAGTCAAACTTGTTTGAGAGCAGTTTTTATTGAATAATGTTTCTTTGAAGGTGTCCAAAGTTACTAATAACGAATAAAATGACTAAAGGATGTTTGTAGACGTTAGAAGTAGACGAATTTTTGTTAGTAGTTGAGAAAAAAGTTGATAAAAACAATTTTTTTGAGTCAAACTTGTTTGAGAGCAGTTTTTATTGAATAATGCCTTTTTGAAGGTGTATACGATTTTTACATACGTTAGAAATGACTGAGAGAGGTTCGTAGAGGTTTGTTATAGACGAATTTTTGTTATTAGTTGAGAAAAAAGTTGATAAAAAACAATTTTTTGAGTCAAACTCGTTTAAGATCAGTTTTTATTGAATAATGCCTTTTTGAAGGTGTATACGATTTCTACATACGTTAGAAATGACTGAGAGAGGTTCGTAGAGGTTTGTTATAGACGAATTTTTGTTATTAGTTGAGAAAAAAGTTGATAAAAAACAATTTTTTGAGTCAAACTTGTTTAAGAGCAGTTTTTATTGAATAATGTCTCTTTGAAGGTGTACTCGATTACTAAAAACGAAAGAAATGACTAAGGGATGTTTGTGGAGGTTAGTAGTAGACGAATTTTTGTTACTAGTTGAGAAAAAAGTTGATAAAAAACAATTTTTTGAGTCAAACTTGTTTAAGAGAAGTTTTTATTAAATCATGTCTTTTTGAAGGTGTATACGATTTTTAAATACATTAGAAATGACTGAGAGAGGTTTTTAGAGGTTATTATTAGACGATTTTTTGTTATTAGTTGAGAAAAAAGTTGATAGAAACAAATTTTTTGAGTCAAACTTGTTTAAGAGCAGTTTTTATTGAATAATGTTTCTTTGAAGGTGTCCAAAGTTACTAATAACGAATAAAATGACTAAAGGATGTTTGTAGACGTTAGAAGTAGACGAATTTTTGTTAGTAGTTGAGAAAAAAGTTGATAAAAACAATTTTTTTGAGTCAAACTTGTTTGAGAGCAGTTTTTATTGAATAATGCCTTTTTGAAGGTGTATACGATTTTTACATATGTTAGAAATAACTGAGAGAGGTTCGTAGAGGTTTGTTATAGACGAATTTTTGTTATTAGTTGAGAAAAAAGTTGATAGAAACAAATTTTTTGAGTCAAACTTGTTTAAGAGCAGTTTTTATTGAATCATGTCTCTTTGAAGGTGTATACGATTTTAAATACGTTAGAAATGACTGAGAAAGGTTTGTAGAGGTTATTATTAGACGAATTTTTGTTATTAGTTGAGAAAAAAGTTGATAAAAAACAATTTTTTGAGTCAAACTTGTTTGAGAGCAGTTTTTATTGAATAATGTTTCTTTGAAGGTGTCCAAAGTTACTAATAACGAATAAAATGACTAAAGGATGTTTGTAGACGTTAGAAGTAGACGAATTTTTTTTAGTAGTTGAGAAAAAAGTTGATAAAAACAAATTTTTTGAGTCAAACTTGTTTGAGAGCAGTTTTTATTGAATAATGCCTTTTTGAAGGTGTATACGATTTTTACATACGTTAGAAATGACTGAGAGAGGTTCGTAGAGGTTTGTTATAGACGAATTTTTGTTATTAGTTGAGAAAAAAGTTGATAAAAAACAATTTTTTGAGTCAAACTTGTTTAAGAGCAGTTTTTATTGAATCATGTCTCTTTGAAGGTGTATACGATTTTAAATACGTTAGAAATGACTGAGAAAGGTTTGTAGAGGTTATTATTAGACGAATTTTTGTTATTAGTTGAGAAAAAAGTTGATAGAAACAATTTTTTTTCAGTCAAACTTGTTTAAGAGAAGTTTTTATTAAATAATGCCTTTTTGAAGGTGTACTCGATTACTAAAAATGAAAGAAATGACTAAGGGATTTTTGTGGAGGTTAGTAGTAGACGAATTTTTGTTACTAGTTGAGAAAAAAGTTGATAAAAAACAATTTTTTAAGTCAAACTTGTTTAAGGTCAGTTTTTATGAAGTAATGCCTTTTTGAAGGTGTATACGATTTTAAATACGTTAGAAATGACTGAGAGCGGTTTGTAGAGGTTTGTTATAGACGAATTTTTGTTATTAGTTGAAAAAAATGTTGATAAAAAAAATGTTTTTGAGTCAAACTTGTTTAAGAGCAGTTTTTATTGAATAATGCCTTTTTGAAGGTGTATACGATTTTTACATACGTTAGAAATGACTGAGAGAGGTTCGTAGAGGTTTGTTATAGACGAATTTTTGTTATTAGTTGAGAAAAAAGTTGATAAAAAACAATTTTTTGAGTCAAACTTGTTTAAGGTCAGTTTTTATGAAATAATGTCTTTTTGAAGGTGTATACGATTTTTAAATACATTAGAAATGACTGAGAGAGGTTTGTAGAGGTTATTATTACACGAATTTTTGTTATTAGTTCAGAAAAAAGTTGATAGAAACAATTTTTTTTCAGTCAAACTTGTTTAAGAGAAGTTTTTATTAAATAATGCCTTTTTGAAGGTGTACTCGATTACTAAAAATGAAAGAAATGACTAAGGGATTTTTGTGGAGGTTAGTAGTAGACGAATTTTTGTTATTAGTTGAGAAAAAAGTTGATAAAAAACAATTTTTTGAGTCAAACTTGTTTGAGAGCAGTTTTTATTGAATAATGCCTTTTTGAAGGTGTATACGATTTTTACATACGTTAGAAATGACTGAGAGAGGTTCGTAGAGGTTTGTTATAGACGAATTTTTGTTATTAGTTGAGAAAAAAGTTGATAAAAAACAATTTTTTGAGTCAAACTCGTTTAAGATCAGTTTTTATTGAATAATGCCTTTTTGAAGGTGTATACGATTTCTACATTCGTTAGAAATGACTGAGAGAGGTTCGTAGAGGTTTGTTATAGACGAATTTTTGTTATTAGTTGAGAAAAAAGTTGATAAAAAACAATTTTTTGAGTCAAACTTGTTTAAGAGCAGTTTTTATTGAATCATGTCTCTTTGAAGGTGTACTCGATTACTAAAAACGAAAGAAATGACTAAGGGATGTTTGTGGAGGTTAGTAGTAGACGAATTTTTGTTACTAGTTGAGAAAAAAGTTGATAAAAAACAATTTTTTGAGTCAAACTTGTTTAAGAGCAGTTTTTATTGAATAATGCCTTTTTGAAGGTGTATACGATTTTTACATACGTTAGAAATGACTGAGAGAGGTTCGTAGAGGTTTGTTATAGACGAATTTTTGTTATTAGTTGAGAAAAAAGTTGATAAAAAACAATTTTTTGAGTCAAACTCGTTTAAGATCAGTTTTTATTGAATAATGTCTCTTTGAAGGTGTACTCGATTACTAAAAACGAAAGAAATGACTAAGGGATGTTAGTGGAGGTTAGTAGTAGACGAATTTTTGTTATTAGTTGAGAAAAAAGTTGATAAAAAACAATTTTTTGAGTCAAACTTGTTTGAGAGCAGTTTTTATTGAATAATGTTTCTTTGAAGGTGTCCAAAGTTACTAATAACGAATAAAATGACTAAAGGATGTTTGTAGACGTTAGAAGTAGACGAATTTTTGTTAGTAGTTGAGAAAAAAGTTGATAAAAACAATTTTTTTGAGTCAAACTTGTTTGAGAGCAGTTTTTATTGAATAATGCCTTTTTGAAGGTGTATACGATTTTTACATACGTTAGAAATGACTGAGAGAGGTTCGTAGAGGTTTGTTATAGACGAATTTTTGTTATTAGTTGAGAAAAAAGTTGATAAAAAACAATTTTTTGAGTCAAACTCGTTTAAGAGCAGTTTTTATTGAATCATGTCTCTTTGAAGGTGTATACGATTTTAAATACGTTAGAAATGACTGAGAAAGGTTTGTAGAGGTTATTATTAGACGAATTTTTGTTATTAGTTGAGAAAAAAGTTGATAAAAAACAATTTTTTGAGTCAAACTTGTTTGAGAGCAGTTTTTATTGAATAATGTTTCTTTGAAGGTGTCCAAAGTTACTAATAACGAATAAAATGACTAAAGGATGTTTGTAGACGTTAGAAGTAGACGAATTTTTTTTAGTAGTTGAGAAAAAAGTTGATAAAAACAAATTTTTTGAGTCAAACTTGTTTGAGAGCAGTTTTTATTGAATAATGCCTTTTTGAAGGTGTATACGATTTTTACATACGTTAGAAATGACTGAGAGAGGTTCGTAGAGGTTTGTTATAGACGAATTTTTGTTATTAGTTGAGAAAAAAGTTGATAAAAAACAATTTTTTGAGTCAAACTTGTTTAAGAGCAGTTTTTATTGAATCATGTCTCTTTGAAGGTGTATACGATTTTAAATACGTTAGAAATGACTGAGAAAGGTTTGTAGAGGTTATTATTAGACGAATTTTTGTTATTAGTTGAGAAAAAAGTTGATAGAAACAATTTTTTTTCAGTCAAACTTGTTTAAGAGAAGTTTTTATTAAATAATGCCTTTTTGAAGGTGTACTCGATTACTAAAAATGAAAGAAATGACTAAGGGATTTTTGTGGAGGTTAGTAGTAGACGAATTTTTGTTACTAGTTGAGAAAAAAGTTGATAAAAAACAATTTTTTGAGTCAAACTTGTTTAAGAGAAGTTTTTATTAAATCATGTCTTTTTGAAGGTGTATACGATTTTTAAATACATTAGAAATGACTGAGAGAGGTTTGTAGAGGTTATTATTAGACGATTTTTTGTTATTAGTTGAGAAAAAAGTTGATAAAAAACAATTTTTTGAGTCAAACTTGTTTAAGAGCAGTTTTTATTGAATAATGTCTCTTTGAAGGTGTATACGATTTTTAAATACATTAGAAATGACTGAGAGAGGTTTGTAGAGGTTATTATTACACGAATTTTTGTTATTAGTTCAGAAAAAAGTTGATAGAAACAATTTTTTTTCAGTCAAACTTGTTTAAGAGAAGTTTTTATTAAATAATGCCTTTTTGAAGGTGTACTCGATTACTAAAAATGAAAGAAATGACTAAGGGATTTTTGTGGAGGTTAGTAGTAGACGAATTTTTGTTATTAGTTGAGAAAAAAGTTGATAAAAAACAATTTTTTGAGTCAAACTTGTTTGAGAGCAGTTTTTATTGAATAATGCCTTTTTGAAGGTGTATACGATTTTTACATACGTTAGAAATGACTGAGAGAGGTTCGTAGAGGTTTGTTATAGACGAATTTTTGTTATTAGTTGAGAAAAAAGTTGATAAAAAACAATTTTTTGAGTCAAACTCGTTTAAGATCAGTTTTTATTGAATAATGCCTTTTTGAAGGTGTATACGATTTCTACATACGTTAGAAATGACTGAGAGAGGTTCGTAGAGGTTTGTTATAGACGAATTTTTGTTATTAGTTGAGAAAAAAGTTGATAAAAAACAATTTTTTGAGTCAAACTTGTTTAAGAGCAGTTTTTATTGAATAATGTCTCTTTGAAGGTGTACTCGATTACTAAAAACGAAAGAAATGACTAAGGGATGTTTGTGGAGGTTAGTAGTAGACGAATTTTTGTTACTAGTTGAGAAAAAAGTTGATAAAAAACAATTTTTTGAGTCAAACTTGTTTAAGAGCAGTTTTTATTGAATAATGCCTTTTTGAAGGTGTATACGATTTTTACATACGTTAGAAATGACTGAGAGAGGTTCGTAGAGGTTTGTTATAGACGAATTTTTGTTATTAGTTGAGAAAAAAGTTGATAAAAACAATTTTTTTGAGTCAAACTTGTTTGAGAGCAGTTTTTATTGAATAATGCCTTTTTGAAGGTGTATACGATTTTTACATACGTTAGAAATGACTGAGAGAGGTTCGTAGAGGTTTGTTATAGACGAATTTTTGTTATTAGTTGAGAAAAAAGTTGATAAAAAACAATTTTTTGAGTCAAACTCGTTTAAGATCAGTTTTTATTGAATAATGCCTTTTTGAAGGTGTATACGATTTCTACATACGTTAGAAATGACTGAGAGAGGTTCGTAGAGGTTTGTTATAGACGAATTTTTGTTATTAGTTGAGAAAAAAGTTGATAAAAAACAATTTTTTGAGTCAAACTTGTTTAAGAGCAGTTTTTATTGAATAATGCCTTTTTGAAGGTGTATTCGATTTCTACATACGTTAGAAATGACTGAGAGAGGTTCGTAGAGGTTTGTTATAGACGAATTTTTGTTATTAGTTGAGAAAAAAGTTGATAAAAAACAATTTTTTGAGTCAAACTTGTTTAAGAGCAGTTTTTATTGAATAATGTCTCTTTGAAGGTGTACTCGATTACTAAAAACGAAAGAAATGACTAAGGGATGTTTGTGGAGGTTAGTAGTAGACGAATTTTTGTTACTAGTTGAGAAAAAAGTTGATAAAAAACAATTTTTTGAGTCAAACTCGTTTAAGATCAGTTTTTATTGAATAATGTCTCTTTGAAGGTGTACTCAATTACTAAAAACGAAAGAAATGACTAAGGGATGTTAGTGGAGGTTAGTAGTAGACGAATTTTTGTTATTAGTTGAGAAAAAAGTTGATAAAAAACAATTTTTTGAGTCAAACTTGTTTGAGAGCAGTTTTTATTGAATAATGTTTCTTTGAAGGTGTCCAAAGTTACTAATAACGAATAAAATGACTAAAGGATGTTTGTAGACGTTAGAAGTAGACGAATTTTTGTTAGTAGTTGAGAAAAAAGTTGATAAAAACAATTTTTTTGAGTCAAACTTGTTTGAGAGCAGTTTTTATTGAATAATGCCTTTTTGAAGGTGTATACGATTTTTACATACGTTAGAAATGACTGAGAGAGGTTCGTAGAGGTTTGTTATAGACGAATTTTTGTTATTAGTTGAGAAAAAAGTTGATAAAAAACAATTTTTTGAGTCAAACTCGTTTAAGATCAGTTTTTATTGAATAATGCCTTTTTGAAGGTGTATACGATTTCTACATACGTTAGAAATGACTGAGAGAGGTTCGTAGAGGTTTGTTATAGACGAATTTTTGTTATTAGTTGAGAAAAAAGTTGATAAAAAACAATTTTTTGAGTCAAACTTGTTTAAGAGCAGTTTTTATTGAATAATGCCTTTTTGAAGGTGTATACGATTTCTACATACGTTAGAAATGACTGAGAGAGGTTCGTAGAGGTTTGTTATAGACGAATTTTTGTTATTAGTTGAGAAAAAAGTTGATAAAAAACAATTTTTTGAGTCAAACTTGTTTAAGAGCAGTTTTTATTGAATAATGTCTCTTTGAAGGTGTACTCGATTACTAAAAACGAAAGAAATGACTAAGGGATGTTTGTGGAGGTTAGTAGTAGACGAATTTTTGTTACTAGTTGAGAAAAAAGTTGATAAAAAACAATTTTTTGAGTCAAACTTGTTTAAGAGCAGTTTTTATTGAATAATGCCTTTTTGAAGGTGTATTCGATTTCTACATACGTTAGAAATGACTGAGAGAGGTTCGTAGAGGTTTGTTATAGACGAATTTTTGTTATTAGTTGAGAAAAAAGTTGATAAAAAACAATTTTTTGAGTCAAACTTGTTTAAGAGCAGTTTTTATTGAATAATGTCTCTTTGAAGGTGTACTCGATTACTAAAAACGAAAGAAATGACTAAGGGATGTTTGTGGAGGTTAGTAGTAGACGAATTTTTGTTACTAGTTGAGAAAAAAGTTGATAAAAAACAATTTTTTGAGTCAAACTCGTTTAAGATCAGTTTTTATTGAATAATGTCTCTTTGAAGGTGTACTCAATTACTAAAAACGAAAGAAATGACTAAGGGATGTTAGTGGAGGTTAGTAGTAGACGAATTTTTGTTATTAGTTGAGAAAAAAGTTGATAAAAAACAATTTTTTGAGTCAAACTTGTTTGAGAGCAGTTTTTATTGAATAATGTTTCTTTGAAGGTGTCCAAAGTTACTAATAACGAATAAAATGACTAAAGGATGTTTGTAGACGTTAGAAGTAGACGAATTTTTGTTAGTAGTTGAGAAAAAAGTTGATAAAAACAATTTTTTTGAGTCAAACTTGTTTGAGAGCAGTTTTTATTGAATAATGCCTTTTTGAAGGTGTATACGATTTTTACATACGTTAGAAATGACTGAGAGAGGTTCGTAGAGGTTTGTTATAGACGAATTTTTGTTATTAGTTGAGAAAAAAGTTGATAAAAAACAATTTTTTGAGTCAAACTCGTTTAAGATCAGTTTTTATTGAATAATGCCTTTTTGAAGGTGTATACGATTTCTACATACGTTAGAAATGACTGAGAGAGGTTCGTAGAGGTTTGTTATAGACGAATTTTTGTTATTAGTTGAGAAAAAAGTTGATAAAAAACAATTTTTTGAGTCAAACTTGTTTAAGAGCAGTTTTTATTGAATAATGCCTTTTTGAAGGTGTATACGATTTCTACATACGTTAGAAATGACTGAGAGAGGTTCGTAGAGGTTTGTTATAGACGAATTTTTGTTATTAGTTGAGAAAAAAGTTGATAAAAAACAATTTTTTGAGTCAAACTTGTTTAAGAGCAGTTTTTATTGAATAATGTCTCTTTGAAGGTGTACTCGATTACTAAAAACGAAAGAAATGACTAAGGGATGTTTGTGGAGGTTAGTAGTAGACGAATTTTTGTTACTAGTTGAGAAAAAAGTTGATAAAAAACAATTTTTTGAGTCAAACTTGTTTAAGAGAAGTTTTTATTAAATCATGTCTTTTTGAAGGTGTATACGATTTTAAATACGTTAGAAATGACTGAGAGCGGTTTGTAGAGGTTTGTTATAGACGAATTTTTGTTATTAGTTGAAAAAAATGTTGATAAAAAAAATGTTTTTGAGTCAAACTTGTTTAAGAGCAGTTTTTATTGAATAATGCCTTTTTGAAGGTGTATACGATTTTTACATACGTTAGAAATGACTGAGAGAGGTTCGTAGAGGTTTGTTATAGACGAATTTTTGTTATTAGTTGAGAAAAAAGTTGATAAAAAACAATTTTTTGAGTCAAACTTGTTTAAGGTCAGTTTTTATGAAATAATGTCTTTTTGAAGGTGTATACGATTTTTAAATACATTAGAAATGACTGAGAGAGGTTTGTAGAGGTTATTATTACACGAATTTTTGTTATTAGTTCAGAAAAAAGTTGATAGAAACAATTTTTTTTCAGTCAAACTTGTTTAAGAGAAGTTTTTATTAAATAATGCCTTTTTGAAGGTGTACTCGATTACTAAAAATGAAAGAAATGACTAAGGGATTTTTGTGGAGGTTAGTAGTAGACGAATTTTTGTTATTAGTTGAGAAAAAAGTTGATAAAAAACAATTTTTTGAGTCAAACTTGTTTGAGAGCAGTTTTTATTGAATAATGCCTTTTTGAAGGTGTATACGATTTTTACATACGTTAGAAATGACTGAGAGAGGTTCGTAGAGGTTTGTTATAGACGAATTTTTGTTATTAGTTGAGAAAAAAGTTGATAAAAAACAATTTTTTGAGTCAAACTCGTTTAAGATCAGTTTTTATTGAATAATGCCTTTTTGAAGGTGTATACGATTTCTACATACGTTAGAAATGACTGAGAGAGGTTCGTAGAGGTTTGTTATAGACGAATTTTTGTTATTAGTTGAGAAAAAAGTTGATAAAAAACAATTTTTTGAGTCAAACTTGTTTAAGAGCAGTTTTTATTGAATAATGTCTCTTTGAAGGTGTACTCGATTACTAAAACGAAAGAAATGACTAAGGGATGTTTGTGGAGGTTAGTAGTAGACGAATTTTTGTTACTAGTTGAGAAAAAAGTTGATAAAAAACAATTTTTTGAGTCAAACTTGTTTAAGAGCAGTTTTTATTGAATAATGCCTTTTTGAAGGTGTATACGATTTTTACATACGTTAGAAATGACTGAGAGAGGTTCGTAGAGGTTTGTTATAGACGAATTTTTGTTATTAGTTGAGAAAAAAGTTGATGAAAAACAATTTTTTGAGTCAAACTCGTTTAAGATCAGTTTTTATTGAATAATGTCTCTTTGAAGGTGTACTCGATTACTAAAAACGAAAGAAATGACTAAGGGATGTTAGTGGAGGTTAGTAGTAGACGAATTTTTGTTATTAGTTGAGAAAAAAGTTGATAAAAACAATTTTTTGAGTCAAACTTGTTTGAGAGCAGTTTTTATTGAATAATGTTTCTTTGAAGGTGTCCAAAGTTACTAATAACGAATAAAATGACTAAAGGATGTTTGTAGACGTTAGAAGTAGACGAATTTTTGTTAGTAGTTGAGAAAAAAGTTGATAAAAACAATTTTTTTGAGTCAAACTTGTTTGAGAGCAGTTTTTATTGAATAATGCCTTTTTGAAGGTGTATACGATTTTTACATACGTTAGAAATGACTGAGAGAGGTTCGTAGAGGTTTGTTATAGACGAATTTTTGTTATTAGTTGAGAAAAAAGTTGATAAAAAACAATTTTTTGAGTCAAACTCGTTTAAGATCAGTTTTTATTGAATAATGCCTTTTTGAAGGTGTATACGATTTCTACATACGTTAGAAATGACTGAGAGAGGTTCGTAGAGGTTTGTTATAGACGAATTTTTGTTATTAGTTGAGAAAAAAGTTGATAAAAAACAATTTTTTGAGTCAAACTTGTTTAAGAGCAGTTTTTATTGAATAATGTCTCTTTGAAGGTGTACTCGATTACTAAAAACGAAAGAAATGACTAAGGGATGTTTGTGGAGGTTAGTAGTAGACGAATTTTTGTTACTAGTTGAGAAAAAAGTTGATAAAAAACAATTTTTTGAGTCAAACTTGTTTAAGAGAAGTTTTTATTAAATCATGTCTTTTTGAAGGTGTATACGATTTTTAAATACATTAGAAATGACTGAGAGAGGTTTTTAGAGGTTATTATTAGACGATTTTTTGTTATTAGTTGAGAAAAAAGTTGATAGAAACAAATTTTTTGAGTCAAACTTGTTTAAGAGCAGTTTTTATTGAATAATGTTTCTTTGAAGGTGTCCAAAGTTACTAATAACGAATAAAATGACTAAAGGATGTTTGTAGACGTTAGAAGTAGACGAATTTTTGTTAGTAGTTGAGAAAAAAGTTGATAAAAACAATTTTTTTGAGTCAAACTTGTTTGAGAGCAGTTTTTATTGAATAATGCCTTTTTGAAGGTGTATACGATTTTTACATATGTTAGAAATAACTGAGAGAGGTTCGTAGAGGTTTGTTATAGACGAATTTTTGTTATTAGTTGAGAAAAAAGTTGATAGAAACAAATTTTTTGAGTCAAACTTGTTTAAGAGCAGTTTTTATTGAATCATGTCTCTTTGAAGGTGTATACGATTTTAAATACGTTAGAAATGACTGAGAAAGGTTTGTAGAGGTTATTATTAGACGAATTTTTGTTATTAGTTGAGAAAAAAGTTGATAAAAAACAATTTTTTGAGTCAAACTTGTTTGAGAGCAGTTTTTATTGAATAATGTTTCTTTGAAGGTGTCCAAAGTTACTAATAACGAATAAAATGACTAAAGGATGTTTGTAGACGTTAGAAGTAGACGAATTTTTTTTAGTAGTTGAGAAAAAAGTTGATAAAAACAAATTTTTTGAGTCAAACTTGTTTGAGAGCAGTTTTTATTGAATAATGCCTTTTTGAAGGTGTATACGATTTTTACATACGTTAGAAATGACTGAGAGAGGTTCGTAGAGGTTTGTTATAGACGAATTTTTGTTATTAGTTGAGAAAAAAGTTGATAAAAAACAATTTTTTGAGTCAAACTTGTTTAAGAGCAGTTTTTATTGAATCATGTCTCTTTGAAGGTGTATACGATTTTAAATACGTTAGAAATGACTGAGAAAGGTTTGTAGAGGTTATTATTAGACGAATTTTTGTTATTAGTTGAGAAAAAAGTTGATAGAAACAATTTTTTTTCAGTCAAACTTGTTTAAGAGAAGTTTTTATTAAATAATGCCTTTTTGAAGGTGTACTCGATTACTAAAAATGAAAGAAATGACTAAGGGATTTTTGTGGAGGTTAGTAGTAGACGAATTTTTGTTACTAGTTGAGAAAAAAGTTGATAAAAAACAATTTTTTAAGTCAAACTTGTTTAAGGTCAGTTTTTATGAAGTAATGCCTTTTTGAAGGTGTATACGATTTTAAATACGTTAGAAATGACTGAGAGCGGTTTGTAGAGGTTTGTTATAGACGAATTTTTGTTATTAG
Organism: Standfussiana lucernea; assembly: GCA_964057025.1. NCBI lineage: Eukaryota > Metazoa > Arthropoda > Insecta > Lepidoptera > Noctuidae > Standfussiana > Standfussiana lucernea. The sequence goes on from OZ059783.1 coordinate 5,855,022, forward strand.
TTGAAAAAAATGTTGATAAAAAAAATGTTTTTGAGTCAAACTTGTTTAAGAGCAGTTTTTATTGAATAATGCCTTTTTGAAGGTGTATACGATTTTTACATACGTTAGAAATGACTGAGAGAGGTTCGTAGAGGTTTGTTATAGACGAATTTTTGTTATTAGTTGAGAAAAAAGTTGATAAAAAACAATTTTTTGAGTCAAACTTGTTTAAGGTCAGTTTTTATGAAATAATGTCTTTTTGAAGGTGTATACGATTTTTAAATACATTAGAAATGACTGAGAGAGGTTTGTAGAGGTTATTATTACACGAATTTTTGTTATTAGTTCAGAAAAAAGTTGATAGAAACAATTTTTTTTCAGTCAAACTTGTTTAAGAGAAGTTTTTATTAAATAATGCCTTTTTGAAGGTGTACTCGATTACTAAAAATGAAAGAAATGACTAAGGGATTTTTGTGGAGGTTAGTAGTAGACGAATTTTTGTTATTAGTTGAGAAAAAAGTTGATAAAAAACAATTTTTTGAGTCAAACTTGTTTGAGAGCAGTTTTTATTGAATAATGCCTTTTTGAAGGTGTATACGATTTTTACATACGTTAGAAATGACTGAGAGAGGTTCGTAGAGGTTTGTTATAGACGAATTTTTGTTATTAGTTGAGAAAAAAGTTGATAAAAAACAATTTTTTGAGTCAAACTCGTTTAAGATCAGTTTTTATTGAATAATGCCTTTTTGAAGGTGTATACGATTTCTACATTCGTTAGAAATGACTGAGAGAGGTTCGTAGAGGTTTGTTATAGACGAATTTTTGTTATTAGTTGAGAAAAAAGTTGATAAAAAACAATTTTTTGAGTCAAACTTGTTTAAGAGCAGTTTTTATTGAATCATGTCTCTTTGAAGGTGTACTCGATTACTAAAAACGAAAGAAATGACTAAGGGATGTTTGTGGAGGTTAGTAGTAGACGAATTTTTGTTACTAGTTGAGAAAAAAGTTGATAAAAAACAATTTTTTGAGTCAAACTTGTTTAAGAGCAGTTTTTATTGAATAATGCCTTTTTGAAGGTGTATACGATTTTTACATACGTTAGAAATGACTGAGAGAGGTTCGTAGAGGTTTGTTATAGACGAATTTTTGTTATTAGTTGAGAAAAAAGTTGATAAAAAACAATTTTTTGAGTCAAACTCGTTTAAGATCAGTTTTTATTGAATAATGTCTCTTTGAAGGTGTACTCGATTACTAAAAACGAAAGAAATGACTAAGGGATGTTAGTGGAGGTTAGTAGTAGACGAATTTTTGTTATTAGTTGAGAAAAAAGTTGATAAAAAACAATTTTTTGAGTCAAACTTGTTTGAGAGCAGTTTTTATTGAATAATGTTTCTTTGAAGGTGTCCAAAGTTACTAATAACGAATAAAATGACTAAAGGATGTTTGTAGACGTTAGAAGTAGACGAATTTTTGTTAGTAGTTGAGAAAAAAGTTGATAAAAACAATTTTTTTGAGTCAAACTTGTTTGAGAGCAGTTTTTATTGAATAATGCCTTTTTGAAGGTGTATACGATTTTTACATACGTTAGAAATGACTGAGAGAGGTTCGTAGAGGTTTGTTATAGACGAATTTTTGTTATTAGTTGAGAAAAAAGTTGATAAAAAACAATTTTTTGAGTCAAACTCGTTTAAGATCAGTTTTTATTGAATAATGCCTTTTTGAAGGTGTATACGATTTCTACATACGTTAGAAATGACTGAGAGAGGTTCGTAGAGGTTTGTTATAGACGAATTTTTGTTATTAGTTGAGAAAAAAGTTGATAAAAAACAATTTTTTGAGTCAAACTTGTTTAAGAGCAGTTTTTATTGAATAATGTCTCTTTGAAGGTGTACTCGATTACTAAAAACGAAAGAAATGACTAAGGGATGTTTGTGGAGGTTAGTAGTAGACGAATTTTTGTTACTAGTTGAGAAAAAAGTTGATAAAAAACAATTTTTTGAGTCAAACTTGTTTAAGAGCAGTTTTTATTGAATAATGCCTTTTTGAAGGTGTATACGATTTTTACATACGTTAGAAATGACTGAGAGAGGTTCGTAGAGGTTTGTTATAGACGAATTTTTGTTATTAGTTGACAAAAAAAGTTGATAAAAAACAATTTTTTGAGTCAAACTCGTTTAAGATCAGTTTTTATTGAATAATGTCTCTTTGAAGGTGTACTCGATTACTAAAAACGAAAGAAATGACTAAGGGATGTTTGTGGAGGTTAGTAGTAGACGAATTTTTGTTACTAGTTGAGAAAAAAGTTGATAAAAAACAATTTTTTGAGTCAAACTTGTTTAAGAGAAGTTTTTATTAAATCATGTCTTTTTGAAGGTGTATACGATTTTTAAATACATTAGAAATGACTGAGAGAGGTTTTTAGAGGTTATTATTAGACGATTTTTTGTTATTAGTTGAGAAAAAAGTTGATAGAAACAAATTTTTTGAGTCAAACTTGTTTAAGAGCAGTTTTTATTGAATAATGTTTCTTTGAAGGTGTCCAAAGTTACTAATAACGAATAAAATGACTAAAGGATGTTTGTAGACGTTAGAAGTAGACGAATTTTTGTTAGTAGTTGAGAAAAAAGTTGATAAAAACAATTTTTTTGAGTCAAACTTGTTTGAGAGCAGTTTTTATTGAATAATGCCTTTTTGAAGGTGTATACGATTTTTACATATGTTAGAAATAACTGAGAGAGGTTCGTAGAGGTTTGTTATAGACGAATTTTTGTTATTAGTTGAGAAAAAAGTTGATAGAAACAAATTTTTTGAGTCAAACTTGTTTAAGAGCAGTTTTTATTGAATCATGTCTCTTTGAAGGTGTATACGATTTTAAATACGTTAGAAATGACTGAGAAAGGTTTGTAGAGGTTATTATTAGACGAATTTTTGTTATTAGTTGAGAAAAAAGTTGATAAAAAACAATTTTTTGAGTCAAACTTGTTTGAGAGCAGTTTTTATTGAATAATGTTTCTTTGAAGGTGTCCAAAGTTACTAATAACGAATAAAATGACTAAAGGATGTTTGTAGACGTTAGAAGTAGACGAATTTTTTTTAGTAGTTGAGAAAAAAGTTGATAAAAACAAATTTTTTGAGTCAAACTTGTTTGAGAGCAGTTTTTATTGAATAATGCCTTTTTGAAGGTGTATACGATTTTTACATACGTTAGAAATGACTGAGAGAGGTTCGTAGAGGTTTGTTATAGACGAATTTTTGTTATTAGTTGAGAAAAAAGTTGATAAAAAACAATTTTTTGAGTCAAACTTGTTTAAGAGCAGTTTTTATTGAATCATGTCTCTTTGAAGGTGTATACGATTTTAAATACGTTAGAAATGACTGAGAAAGGTTTGTAGAGGTTATTATTAGACGAATTTTTGTTATTAGTTGAGAAAAAAGTTGATAGAAACAATTTTTTTTCAGTCAAACTTGTTTAAGAGAAGTTTTTATTAAATAATGCCTTTTTGAAGGTGTACTCGATTACTAAAAATGAAAGAAATGACTAAGGGATTTTTGTGGAGGTTAGTAGTAGACGAATTTTTGTTACTAGTTGAGAAAAAAGTTGATAAAAAACAATTTTTTAAGTCAAACTTGTTTAAGGTCAGTTTTTATGAAGTAATGCCTTTTTGAAGGTGTATACGATTTTAAATACGTTAGAAATGACTGAGAGCGGTTTGTAGAGGTTTGTTATAGACGAATTTTTGTTATTAGTTGAAAAAAATGTTGATAAAAAAAATGTTTTTGAGTCAAACTTGTTTAAGAGCAGTTTTTATTGAATAATGCCTTTTTGAAGGTGTATACGATTTTTACATACGTTAGAAATGACTGAGAGAGGTTCGTAGAGGTTTGTTATAGACGAATTTTTGTTATTAGTTGAGAAAAAAGTTGATAAAAAACAATTTTTTGAGTCAAACTTGTTTAAGGTCAGTTTTTATGAAATAATGTCTTTTTGAAGGTGTATACGATTTTTAAATACATTAGAAATGACTGAGAGAGGTTTGTAGAGGTTATTATTACACGAATTTTTGTTATTAGTTCAGAAAAAAGTTGATAGAAACAATTTTTTTTCAGTCAAACTTGTTTAAGAGAAGTTTTTATTAAATAATGCCTTTTTGAAGGTGTACTCGATTACTAAAAATGAAAGAAATGACTAAGGGATTTTTGTGGAGGTTAGTAGTAGACGAATTTTTGTTATTAGTTGAGAAAAAAGTTGATAAAAAACAATTTTTTGAGTCAAACTTGTTTGAGAGCAGTTTTTATTGAATAATGCCTTTTTGAAGGTGTATACGATTTTTACATACGTTAGAAATGACTGAGAGAGGTTCGTAGAGGTTTGTTATAGACGAATTTTTGTTATTAGTTGAGAAAAAAGTTGATAAAAAACAATTTTTTGAGTCAAACTCGTTTAAGATCAGTTTTTATTGAATAATGCCTTTTTGAAGGTGTATACGATTTCTACATTCGTTAGAAATGACTGAGAGAGGTTCGTAGAGGTTTGTTATAGACGAATTTTTGTTATTAGTTGAGAAAAAAGTTGATAAAAAACAATTTTTTGAGTCAAACTTGTTTAAGAGCAGTTTTTATTGAATCATGTCTCTTTGAAGGTGTACTCGATTACTAAAAACGAAAGAAATGACTAAGGGATGTTTGTGGAGGTTAGTAGTAGACGAATTTTTGTTACTAGTTGAGAAAAAAGTTGATAAAAAACAATTTTTTGAGTCAAACTTGTTTAAGAGCAGTTTTTATTGAATAATGCCTTTTTGAAGGTGTATACGATTTTTACATACGTTAGAAATGACTGAGAGAGGTTCGTAGAGGTTTGTTATAGACGAATTTTTGTTATTAGTTGAGAAAAAAGTTGATAAAAAACAATTTTTTGAGTCAAACTCGTTTAAGATCAGTTTTTATTGAATAATGTCTCTTTGAAGGTGTACTCGATTACTAAAAACGAAAGAAATGACTAAGGGATGTTAGTGGAGGTTAGTAGTAGACGAATTTTTGTTATTAGTTGAGAAAAAAGTTGATAAAAAACAATTTTTTGAGTCAAACTTGTTTGAGAGCAGTTTTTATTGAATAATGTTTCTTTGAAGGTGTCCAAAGTTACTAATAACGAATAAAATGACTAAAGGATGTTTGTAGACGTTAGAAGTAGACGAATTTTTGTTAGTAGTTGAGAAAAAAGTTGATAAAAACAATTTTTTTGAGTCAAACTTGTTTGAGAGCAGTTTTTATTGAATAATGCCTTTTTGAAGGTGTATACGATTTTTACATACGTTAGAAATGACTGAGAGAGGTTCGTAGAGGTTTGTTATAGACGAATTTTTGTTATTAGTTGAGAAAAAAGTTGATAAAAAACAATTTTTTGAGTCAAACTCGTTTAAGATCAGTTTTTATTGAATAATGCCTTTTTGAAGGTGTATACGATTTCTACATACGTTAGAAATGACTGAGAGAGGTTCGTAGAGGTTTGTTATAGACGAATTTTTGTTATTAGTTGAGAAAAAAGTTGATAAAAAACAATTTTTTGAGTCAAACTTGTTTAAGAGCAGTTTTTATTGAATAATGTCTCTTTGAAGGTGTACTCGATTACTAAAAACGAAAGAAATGACTAAGGGATGTTTGTGGAGGTTAGTAGTAGACGAATTTTTGTTACTAGTTGAGAAAAAAGTTGATAAAAAACAATTTTTTGAGTCAAACTTGTTTAAGAGCAGTTTTTATTGAATAATGCCTTTTTGAAGGTGTATACGATTTTTACATACGTTAGAAATGACTGAGAGAGGTTCGTAGAGGTTTGTTATAGACGAATTTTTGTTATTAGTTGACAAAAAAAGTTGATAAAAAACAATTTTTTGAGTCAAACTCGTTTAAGATCAGTTTTTATTGAATAATGTCTCTTTGAAGGTGTACTCGATTACTAAAAACGAAAGAAATGACTAAGGGATGTTAGTGGAGGTTAGTAGTAGACGAATTTTTGTTATTAGTTGAGAAAAAAGTTGATAAAAAACAATTTTTTGAGTCAAACTTGTTTAAGAGCAGTTTTTATTGAATAATGTTTCTTTGAAGGTGTCCAAAGTTACTAATAACGAATAAAATGACTAAAGGATGTTTGTAGACGTTAGAAGTAGACGAATTTTTGTTAGTAGTTGAGAAAAAAGTTGATAAAAACAATTTTTTTGAGTCAAACTTGTTTGAGAGCAGTTTTTATTGAATAATGCCTTTTTGAAGGTGTATACGATTTTTACATACGTTAGAAATGACTGAGAGAGGTTCGTAGAGGTTTGTTATAGACGAATTTTTGTTATTAGTTGAGAAAAAAGTTGATAAAAAACAATTTTTTGAGTCAAACTCGTTTAAGATCAGTTTTTATTGAATAATGCCTTTTTGAAGGTGTATACGATTTCTACATACGTTAGAAATGACTGAGAGAGGTTCGTAGAGGTTTGTTATAGACGAATTTTTGTTAGTAGTTGAGAAAAAAGTTGATAAAAACAATTTTTTTGAGTCAAACTTGTTTGAGAGCAGTTTTTATTGAATAATGCCTTTTTGAAGGTGTATACGATTTTTACATACGTTAGAAATGACTGAGAGAGGTTCGTAGAGGTTTGTTATAGACGAATTTTTGTTATTAGTTGAGAAAAAAGTTGATAAAAAACAATTTTTTGAGTCAAACTCGTTTAAGATCAGTTTTTATTGAATAATGCCTTTTTGAAGGTGTATACGATTTCTACATACGTTAGAAATGACTGAGAGAGGTTCGTAGAGGTTTGTTATAGACGAATTTTTGTTATTAGTTGAGAAAAAAGTTGATAAAAAACAATTTTTTGAGTCAAACTTGTTTAAGAGCAGTTTTTATTGAATAATGTCTCTTTGAAGGTGTACTCGATTACTAAAAACGAAAGAAATGACTAAGGGATGTTTGTGGAGGTTAGTAGTAGACGAATTTTTGTTACTAGTTGAGAAAAAAGTTGATAAAAAACAATTTTTTGAGTCAAACTTGTTTAAGAGAAGTTTTTATTAAATCATGTCTTTTTGAAGGTGTATACGATTTTTAAATACATTAGAAATGACTGAGAGAGGTTTTTAGAGGTTATTATTAGACGATTTTTTGTTATTAGTTGAGAAAAAAGTTGATAGAAACAAATTTTTTGAGTCAAACTTGTTTAAGAGCAGTTTTTATTGAATAATGTTTCTTTGAAGGTGTCCAAAGTTACTAATAACGAATAAAATGACTAAAGGATGTTTGTAGACGTTAGAAGTAGACGAATTTTTGTTAGTAGTTGAGAAAAAAGTTGATAAAAACAATTTTTTTGAGTCAAACTTGTTTGAGAGCAGTTTTTATTGAATAATGCCTTTTTGAAGGTGTATACGATTTTTACATATGTTAGAAATAACTGAGAGAGGTTCGTAGAGGTTTGTTATAGACGAATTTTTGTTATTAGTTGAGAAAAAAGTTGATAGAAACAAATTTTTTGAGTCAAACTTGTTTAAGAGCAGTTTTTATTGAATCATGTCTCTTTGAAGGTGTATACGATTTTAAATACGTTAGAAATGACTGAGAAAGGTTTGTAGAGGTTATTATTAGACGAATTTTTGTTATTAGTTGAGAAAAAAGTTGATAAAAAACAATTTTTTGAGTCAAACTTGTTTGAGAGCAGTTTTTATTGAATAATGTTTCTTTGAAGGTGTCCAAAGTTACTAATAACGAATAAAATGACTAAAGGATGTTTGTAGACGTTAGAAGTAGACGAATTTTTTTTAGTAGTTGAGAAAAAAGTTGATAAAAACAAATTTTTTGAGTCAAACTTGTTTGAGAGCAGTTTTTATTGAATAATGCCTTTTTGAAGGTGTATACGATTTTTACATACGTTAGAAATGACTGAGAGAGGTTCGTAGAGGTTTGTTATAGACGAATTTTTGTTATTAGTTGAGAAAAAAGTTGATAAAAAACAATTTTTTGAGTCAAACTTGTTTAAGAGCAGTTTTTATTGAATCATGTCTCTTTGAAGGTGTATACGATTTTAAATACGTTAGAAATGACTGAGAAAGGTTTGTAGAGGTTATTATTAGACGAATTTTTGTTATTAGTTGAGAAAAAAGTTGATAGAAACAATTTTTTTTCAGTCAAACTTGTTTAAGAGAAGTTTTTATTAAATAATGCCTTTTTGAAGGTGTACTCGATTACTAAAAATGAAAGAAATGACTAAGGGATTTTTGTGGAGGTTAGTAGTAGACGAATTTTTGTTATTAGTTGAGAAAAAAGTTGATAAAAAACAATTTTTTGAGTCAAACTTGTTTAAGAGCAGTTTTTATTGAATAATGTCTCTTTGAAGGTGTACTCGATTACTAAAAACGAAAGAAATGACTAAGGGATGTTTGTGGAGGTTAGTAGTAGACGAATTTTTGTTACTAGTTGAGAAAAAAGTTGATAAAAAACAATTTTTTGAGTCAAACTTGTTTAAGAGCAGTTTTTATTGAATAATGCCTTTTTGAAGGTGTATACGATTTTTACATACGTTAGAAATGACTGAGAGAGGTTCGTAGAGGTTTGTTATAGACGAATTTTTGTTATTAGTTGAGAAAAAAGTTGATAAAAACAATTTTTTGAGTCAAACTCGTTTAAGATCAGTTTTTATTGAATAATGCCTTTTTGAAGGTGTATACGATTTCTACATACGTTAGAAATGACTGAGAGAGGTTCGTAGAGGTTTGTTATAGACGAATTTTTGTTATTAGTTGAGAAAAAAGTTGATAAAAAACAATTTTTTGAGTCAAACTTGTTTAAGAGCAGTTTTTATTGAATAATGTCTCTTTGAAGGTGTACTCGATTACTAAAAACGAAAGAAATGACTAAGGGATGTTTGTGGAGGTTAGTAGTAGACGAATTTTTGTTACTAGTTGAGAAAAAAGTTGATAAAAAACAATTTTTTGAGTCAAACTTGTTTAAGGTCAGTTTTTATGAAATAATGTCTTTTTGAAGGTGTATACGATTTTTAAATACATTAGAAATGACTGAGAGAGGTTTGTAGAGGTTATTATTAGACGAATTTTTGTTATTAGTTCAGAAAAAAGTTGATAGAAACAATTTTTTTTCAGTCAAACTTGTTTAAGAGAAGTTTTTATTAAATAATGCCTTTCTGAAGGTGTACTCGATTACTAAAAATGAAAGAAATGACTAAGGGATTTTTGTGGAGGTTAGTAGTAGACGAATTTTTGTTACTAGTTGAGAAAAAAGTTGATAAAAAACAATTTTTAAAGTCAAACTCGTTTAAGAGCAGTTTTTATTGAATAATGCCTTTTTGAAGGTGTATACGATTTTAAATACGTTAGAAATGACTGAGAGCGGTTTGTAGAGGTTTGTTATAGACGAATTTTTGTTATTAGTTGAAAAAAATGTTGATAAAAAAAATGTTTTTGAGTCAAACTTGTTTAAGAGCAGTTTTTATTGAATAATGCTTTTTTAAAGGTGTATACGATTTTTACATACGTTAGAAATGACTGAGAGAGGTTCGTAGAGGTTTGTTATAGACGAATTTTTGTTATTAGTTGAGAAAAAAGTTGATAAAAAACAATTTTTGAGTCAAACTCGTTTAAGATCAGTTTTTATTGAATAATGTCTCTTTGAAGGTGTACTCGATTACTAAAAACGAAAGAAATGACTAAGGGATGTTAGTGGAGGTTATTAGTAGACGAATTTTTGTTATTAGTTGAGAAAAAAGTTGATAAAAACAATTTTTTTGAGTCAAACTTGTTTGAGAGCACTTTTTATTGAATAATGCCTTTTTGAAGGTGTATACGATTTTTACATACGTTAGAAATGACTGAGAGAGGTTCGTAGAGGTTTGTTATAGACGAATTTTTGTTATTAGTTGAGAAAAAAGTTGATAAAAAACAATTTTTTGAGTCAAACTCGTTTAAGATCAGTTTTTATTGAATAATGCCTTTTTGAAGGTGTATACGATTTCTACATACGTTAGAAATGACTGAGAGAGGTTCGTAGACGTTTGTTATAGACGAATTTTTGTTATTAGTTCAGAAAAAAGTTGATAAAAAACAATTTTTTGAGTCAAACTTGTTTAAGAGCAGTTTTTATTGAATAATGTCTCTTTGAAGGTGTACTCGATTACTAAAAACGAAAGAAATGACTAAGGGATGTTTGTGGAGGTTAGTAGTAGACGAATTTTTGTTACTAGTTGAGAAAAAAGTTGATAAAAAACAATTTTTTGAGTCAAACTTGTTTAAGGTCAGTTTTTATGAAATAATGCCTTTTTGAAGGTGTATACGATTTTAAATACGTTAGAAATGACTGAGAGCGGTTTGTAGAGGTTTGTTATAGACGAATTTTTGTTATTAGTTGAAAAAAATGTTGATAAAAAAAATGTTTTTGAGTCAAACTTGTTTAAGAGCAGTTTTTATTGAATAATGCCTTTTTGAAGGTGTATACGATTTTTACATACGTTAGAAATGACTGAGAGAGGTTCGTAGAGGTTTGTTATAGACGAATTTTTGTTATTAGTTGAGAAAAAAGTTGATAAAAAACAATTTTTTGAGTCAAACTCGTTTAAGATCAGTTTTTATTGAATAATGTCTCTTTGAAGGTGTACTTTCAACAATTTGAGTAACTTTAAGGTGAAAACTAGGGTTAGGGGGGTCTTTAGGGTTAACCCGCGAATTACAATATATCTTATGGTTTTTGCAATTTGCAGGTAAAAAGTTCGAAAACTCATTCAATGGGTGAATGACTTTTTCATGGAATAGTCATTGATTAGGATTAAATGAACTTCGAGGGTTTTATTGATGATTTTAATGATTATAACTCTGTAAAACCTTATTTGTTACGGTCGCGAATCATATTTTGTTCAACATATACATCAACGGCAAATAACGTAAGAAATTTTGAATTTTGCCATAAAGTTACTCAAATTGATAAGTTACCTTATAAAATTCTAACATAAATGGAAGAAAGTAATTCAATTATAGTATCAACACACATCTACATACCAACCCGGAACTCTTAATATACTCTACCAACTAAAACTTATGCTAGCCTAGTACTTTTGCTGGGTTATTTTAATTTCTCATTATTTTTACTATTTGTCTTTTTAACCGCAAGTAGATGATTAATTTCCCGTGTACTAGTTAGTACTTAACTGCGGTAGTAACACGAGCATTGCCCGTGTTAGGTACCTTACTGGTAGTAACACTGGCAAGTCACGGAAAATTCATACAAATTCGAAAGAGCTTTGGCGCTTGACCTCTCCACTTAGAAAATGCTTGTTAGGCTGCGCAGTTTACTAACGCGGCTAGCGATTCAATAGGTTTAGTTTCAAAACGTTCAAAACTGAAAAGAGCAAAGTCTCAAAAAGTTCTAGAATGTTCAAAGCAGAACGTCATTCTAAAGTCATACAAAATTCCACACTGCCTGAAGTCTGGCCTCTCAGTATGTTCCGCCCACCGTGACATACGGTGCTGAGACGTGGACGTTCACACATGAGACTGTATATGCTCAGAGTTTCACTGAGAGCCGTGGAGCGTTTCATGCTCGGCATAATACTTATACACCGAGTTCCAAACGTTGAAATCCGAAGGCTTACGAAGGTCTTCGATATTGAAAATCGCGTTTCGGAACTCAAGTGGAGTTGGGACACCTAGCAAGGCGCGGTGATGGCATTTGGAGCAAGGCTGTGACCGAGTGGCATCCAAGGCAGCGAGATGGTTGTTATCGCGGGTACCTAAAACCTGGATCAGGCTGGCACAAGAGCATGGAGATTGGCACAAATAGAGGCCTACACCCAACGGGGGTGAGTCGGGCTGTGGAGGATAATGATGATGCAAATGCAGAATGTTCAAGTCTGAAAACATCCATGTCCTACATAATATCGCATGTCCTCTAAAAACTGTCATAACACAAAAATTTTAGGTTTTTAGATAACACCCATCTCAATGTCAATTCTCCTTGATCTATAATTGAAAAAAAAAACTCCAAAAGTGTAGGTTCTGCGAAAATAATTAAATCACAGAATAACACACGCGAATGTTTTTTACGGATATCATCGGCCGGACACAAAAAAAACTTTAAAGTATAATATCTCAATACTGATTTTTTTGTGTTACGACGGTTTTTTTGAGGACGTGCGATATGCAATTTCTTTGTACGAGTGTGAATGTAATACTGAAGTTAACTGACAAATATTAGTTTGTGAAGTACCTACCTAAAATCACATTCGTATTTTTTTTCGAGCCCTAGCCCGGTAACTGTTACATACCTTAAAACTCTTTAATTATTCATGCCCAATTATCCGAGTGCAAAAAAAAATAAAAGACAAAAATACTCAAAAGGTGGAACAAAGTTTATAGTAGTCGGATTTTCATGGGACTTTTATATTGAGTTCCTAGAGGTGAGGAGAACAAAGTTAAAAAAAATTCGCTGCTCGCAAGTTTTTTTTTCTTCATGATTAACTTGAAATTCGATGAAAATTTCCCGATTTCTTCAAATTCGTATTTTAAGATTTGTTTCGTCATTTTTAACTGATACTTTTTCACTAATAACTGGACATAATAAATGTTCAAGAAACACATATTAATAAGTGTAGTGACTAAAAATTCCATCGCAAATTTCAGAAAATCTCTATGTAAAGTTAAAGATGGACATTTTTTTTTTCAAAATGTTTCTTTGGCGTTCAACGTAAACGGAAATTTTAAAAATAAAATCCAAAATTCACTTCCTAAGAACTCAATAAAAAAGAGTTCCATGATAAATCCGACCACTACAAACTTCGTTCTCCCTTTATGTCTAATTGCACTCGACTAAATACATAGGTGAAGGAAAGTATTTCTAATTCCGGGCATTGTCCGCTAAAATACGATCACGGCACCTCGAGTTAGAGCTAAGACAAAACTATGACTGTGCCTTATGTTGGATTCTGATTTATTTACTTTTATTATTGGTAAAATTGATTAATATTTGTGAATTTTAATTATGTAACCCTCACAACCACTCGTTCAAAGAATTGCATATTATGAGATGGATCTTTTGAGACTTGAACAGCAATAGCAACGTGTGTTGCAACTTGAACTTTTTGAGATTTGAACGTTTTGCAACCGTATATTTTTTTGCCAGTTGAAAGTTTTGAGACTAAACGCTTCAATGTTCGTAGACCACAGCAAGTGTGTCAATTAAATTTCATATATTCAATTGATTTCGCAGAAATTTGCTGCTGTGATGATGTGGCTACTCATCAACCGCACGAAAAGAAGAACCAGGCGAAAGTGAAGTGATACGAACACTGTTATCTATAGATTTTAAATTAGTTATTCTTAGAATATTAATAATCCTAGAGAAGTGGAATTAGTGTACAAGTGGTTGTATACAGGGTGGCTTTATGAACGTAAGAGCTATGCCAACCGTTTGTTAAGCATTATTCCGACCTGTCTGAGAGTATCAGCAGGGATGAAATTTTTACGCATATGTATTCCGCTGAAACAAAAAAAGATGCGGCATCCGCCCACATCTGACCGGCAAGGAAAGTACGCCAGAATTCCTACTTATGAGATCTGTGTGATTGCTGTCGTACGTAATCGATGTTCTTTAATGATTATTACATACAAATATGAACTTTAATTGGACTGTACAAAACATACATGTCAACTATTGCAAAACAAAAATGCGCTCTTATTGCTCCCTCAGATCGGAATGGTACTTCAGGAGAGATACAAATATTTGATATTAAAAATTCATCTCTAACGTGGTCAAGTTCATTAAACTGCATATAAGATTTTACGGTAACTCAAACAGCGCAAAATAAATGCTTATAATCACGCGAAACACTATTAGCTACACAGTTGTGGAGGACAAGAAGTTGCTCCAAGTAGATACTAGTCACCTTTAAGTACACGGCACGATTTGATAAATATTAAGATGAATGTCAAGGATTTTGATAACACACATAACTACGTGCGAAGCATCCTAGAGTATTGCAGTGTTGTATGGAGGCCACACTATGCCACACATAAATTACTTTTAGAAAGAGTTCAGAAACGATTCCTGTGGCACCTCGCATTTTCTAGGGGAATGGGTAAGCAGCTGCTCTCTTACAATACTAGACTGATTTTTTTCAAAATACACCCATTGTCAGCCCGAAGAGAAGTAGCTGATGCCTTGTTCCTCTATAAATTGCTTAGAAATAAAATTGACTGCCCAAACATATTGAGTCTCCTAAAGTTTCGTGCCCCGGCCCGTTACCCACGAAATCCTATCACACCGCTATACCCACCCTTGCGCAGAACGGTTCTGGGTGCAAACTCTCCGATCCCACGCCTGTGTGAGATTCTTAATAGCTGCAGTGATCTCATTGATATCCACCACGACAGCATCCGAAAATTTTGTAAAAGAATCATTGAGCACAATTCTCCCAGCCAATATCGCTATTGAATGTTAATTTTAAGATTGAATTGAATGTTGTGATATTTTAGATAGTTTATAATTTAATTTTAATTTTCTGTTTTCATTTATTGATTTTAGTGTCTATTAACTGTTTTTATTGTTTATTAATCTGTTTTTATATACCTATATCTGATGAATTTATTGCTACTGTTGTTAATTAATGTAATTGATTTTTAGGTCACTTAATGTTATTAATCTATTTTAAACGCAATTTATTTACATTTTAAGAAATTGAAATACCAATTTTCTACACAAACCATAAATGGTGCATGTTGTGTTAGCCTGTAAGTGATTGTTGCACTTGTAAAAGTATTAATAAGGTATTGATTGTAAATGTTTAGTGTAAACAATTGTTGGCTAACCGAAACAAATAAATAAATAAATAAAATCTTAAGCGGTTTGCATAACTGTTGCTGTTGATCTCTGATTAGAAGATGAGGAGATGGAACGTCATCGTCGGTCTTGTTTAACTTACAATATTAGCGGCGCGGGTTATTTTAGGGCGGTCAATTTGCGTCATTTTCATGCTAGGCGATTCGCACACGACACTGCTCGTCGTGTGGAGTTGGATTTACCGGCAATGCACCGTGCGGAGAGGCGGTGAGAGCCGCTCGTCCGCGCGATAGGGCGGTGTCGTGTGTTAGGCATCAACGGATTTCATAAAGTAGATGCGACGTGAGATGCGCTTCACCGCCCGACCGCGTGGATTAGCGGAGTCATAACCGTTAACCCAGCCTCACATAGCTACATGCAATGATACACGCCCACGATTGACATTTGAGCGACATGACTCCATGTAACAATACGACCACTCGCTGATAGCCGACTTCGGGCATTTACAGATTAGCGTATTTTCGGCGGGTAAAAACTCTGTTTTTGAAGCACGTGTAGGCACATCTGCTAAGAAACCTGTTGCTGTCTTAATATGAAGGTCATCATGCCTTCATGTACATCCGTCAATTTAAACCATAAAACGATGTCAAAAATCCCTCTCCATTTGTAATTTTGTACAGGACGGCCGTCATTTATTATTGCTTAGATAATAACATAACACCTGTGATCGCCGAAAGGTTAGGCAGCGGTGTACCTAATGTACACCCACATTTCGCCAATCATGTTAAATTCCCATAAACACATTCCCATAATAGACCACAATAATCTAATAATCGATTTAATATCGATGTATCCATTGCATGTAACTAATATCCCCTGAGTTTTTGTGTAAAGGTGCCTTACCTTTAAGAAGACAGCAGGATATCAAATAATATGACGGCACGGTTGGCGCAGTGGCTGAGCGATTGACTGCTGCGCTGCGTGTCGCGGGTTCGATCCCCGCACGGAACAAATATTTGTATGGCCTACAGATAGTTGTTCCGGGTCTGGTTGTTTGTGTATGTGACTTTAAATGTTTGTAAACGCACCCACGATACAGGAGAAATTCCTAGTGTGGGGCAACGTTTTTTGAATTTGAAGAGTCGGAGTTTTACTTCCACCCCAAACGAACCCGATATAAATCTATAGCATAATATAGCATTCCCAAACTACAGAAAAAAAAACTTAAAAGTTATCATCCATTTTATTTCTTTCGGTTTCTTCAAGCTGCAAAAAGACCTGTATGAAAAAAAAAACCGACTTCCAAAAAAAAACAAAAAAAGTGGAAAATAACATTACTTTCGGAAGTCGGTGCCAAAAAAGTCAATGAAACAAACCATTGTCACCGACTTCCGAAAGTAATGTTATTTTCCACTTTTTAGTGTTTTTTTTTTGGAAGTCGGTTTTTTTTTTTGCAAAAAAGTTTTTATTTTACCCTTTTTATTAGTTATAGTATCACACACAAATCCTTGTCAAGTATCAATTTCGCAATTTCTTTTACTTGGATGAATTTTTTTCCAGCTATTTTGATTTCAAAACCAAACTGCTGAACCGATTTTGATGAAATTTCTATGGGACCAATCGGGAAGTAGATCCATTCAGATAAAAGAAGAATTTTTCAAATCGGTTCATAAATGACGGAGATATGAGGTAACAAACACAAAAAAAAAACATACAACTGAATTGAGAACCTCCTCCTTTTTTAGAAGTCGGTTAAAAAGGTCTCAAAGAAAAGCAATTTAACATACGAAGCACGTGAAGGTATGCTCCTTATTTACAATATTTTTAGTCCGTGTACTTGAATTCTAATCCTCAGATAAATGATTTGGAAACAAACTTAATGCGTGTAAAATTCAAATTCCATTGCAATCCGATTTTAAAGGCCCTTTTCTAAACTAACAATTTCTTATTAAATGTATAGATAATTAAATGTCAAATCCATTTTCATCGGCATGCCAACATAAGTTAGTGTAAATTATTTAAGATTGTGTATGCGAGAATAACCCGAATGTTTAGTGTGTTATTAAAGATGTATTTATTTGCTTTTAGTAAATCACAGTCCTGAAACATCCCCAAGCACGATTGACGTAAGTACTAGCAATCGTCTTAACACGTTGAACGCCAGTGCGTTTTCTTCGTTTTTCCATTTGGGCCATGGGGGTCACCATTTGGTCGACACTTAACTGTTCCGTTGGAGCCGCGGGGGACAACATGTGACCGCAAGCTGGAGTTGATTTCAAACGTCTCTATGGAGCCGTCGGACAAATGTTCTAAGCAAATCTCGGTATAACGTGACCCCCATGGCCCTGTAGACTAATGCAGTTCAGTTGGTTTTTATGTAAACATAATACCTAGAAAAATATGTCAAGTTTTCTAAGCCATATTTGCAATGTAGTGAGAATATAAGCGTGTATGATAGTATTGCGTTCAATTATGGTATAACGCCGAAACCAGTTTGGATAAATTTTGATTACAAATAGGATATGTAGGTATATGTGTACTAAATAAAAATCAAAATAGTATTAGTTATTCATTTACATATTTATTTTTATGAGGAACACATGCAAAATCAGACTTAATTTGAGATCAATGCCAGGTAAACTTAAACTTACATCACAAAACTTGATCATTTTGTTTCCCCGCATAAATACTGATTTTGTAGGTATATCCAGGTAAGGTGCATAGTTTAAATTCCTTCACACCATATTTATGTCGTTTCTGTTTATTGTACTGTCTGAAAATAATTCTTCCCCGAAATGGTACGACACTCTCATCAATGCACAGATCTTCGCCAGGAGTGTAATAATTCTTGAAATTTTTGTTCATTAGGTCCAGAAGGGTTCGAATGCGATGTAATCGATCAGTCTTGTGAGCATCATCTTCTTTAGAAAAGTGTAACATTTGTAATAACAGCTCAAACCTGTTCCGAGACATTATTTTTCGTGCAAAAGCGTGTCCTATTATTTCGTCCTTGGACCAATAGTCACTCATTTTTGGAAGCTTCACCAATCCCATAAATAATATCAAACCAAAAAAGTTTTTCATTTCATCAACATTAGTAGGCGACCAATTGCGTATGCGTGCTGACTTTGAAGCTTCTCGTGCAGTTATTTTGTGTAAAGCAAACTCGTTAGTATCATACACTATTTTCTCAAAAATTTCGTCTGACACCAAAAGGCAGTAAAAATTATCTGGCGATTTGTTAATCATAGCAGAGCGGAGATTAAAAGGCAAACCAGGAATCTCAGTGAAAGCAATAATTTGTCGCTGATTACCTGCTGGTTGCGTCCATGTACGTGCAGATGTCGACGGAGTACTCATAGTATTCAAAGCAATTTGTAGCTGGTCCGACTCACTTTCATCACTTTCAAAAACCATTACACGGCGACGACCACGGCAAACTGGTTGATCGTCCAGATCTTCCTCTTCCGAGCTGACGTGAAAACTGTTGTTGAGTAAATTTATTTCTAAATTGTCTATGTGTGTTAAGTCTTCTTGATTTATCTCAAAATCTCCGAAATCATCCATCTTTATAATATGAACGCAGTATGAATACCTACACTAAACACGCACTAAACGACATAAACACTCTAAACTCGTGGGCTGCAAGTACGCGGGTGCGGGCGCGCGGGCGGCGGTGCTCGACACTGTGACCCGCGCGGCCCCCGCTAACGGACATGCGATTTTCTCTTCGCATAGGCCACGGGGGACAACATATGAGTGACATTCAAATTATAGCAAATTTAAACACTAAAATGATTTTTTTGTAACCAATAACTAAGTTTTAGCTTATTTCCGCTCCAATAATGCAATAAAAACATTGTGTAAAATTTTACATATTTACGAATTTTCTCCTGGCCCTATCGGCTATTACAGTGTCGCTCATATGTTGACCTCCACGGCGTTCAACGTGTTAATAGGTATAACTAAGTAATAATTACACTGATGCAGCTCATTAGACAAGTAACACCAACTTGGGTGAAAAGGGCCAGTGTGGAGATGTTAGAAGCCGCCATTTTGTAGATACAAGCTAATTGAAAATCTCATTCATAAACATAACACAGCATCATGCATTCATGCCTGTATCCCATTTTTTGCCAGTTATGTTTAAGGATCATGAACACTTCATGTATCTGGCAGATAAAGCCGAACGCGCAGGCTAAACCACTTCATCTGAAACCTAAAATTTTATGTCCGTAAGGATTGAGGAGCCACTTTTCGTATCTTAATAACATTAATATACTTATTTAGTAGTAAGCTTAAAAATATTGTAGGTTGAATCCTCGAATTTGTAGTATAATAGTTCAATAGTTATATTATGAACATAAAGGTGGCTCCTCAATCCAAATGTTTGGATTGAGGAGCCACGTGGAACACGGAAAGTATATAATGAATATTCTTGAAAAATTTTTATTATTTAGTAGTAATTGTGTACAATGCCTACTAAAAATGTGATTCCAGTACTGTTGATATTCAAGAATATACAATACTTTTAATTTGGCTCCTCAATCTATACATGAGAGCGTGAATTTCCACAAAAGTAATTGGTCAACTTAAATTCCCCTCCAAAAACATTTAGTAGTAAGTGTGATTGAATTTGTGCGGCACCGGCAAATCTTAAGCAAGCAACTCGGTAGTGTCTCTCGTGTTCTGGCCCTCGAACTGGTCTCCTGGCACGTAAATCACGTTCCTCCATTCTTCGCCATATGGACCGTTCACGATGATACGAAGTGCCGCTTGATTTCAACAGCGGGGAGGAAGCGATTTCTCAACTTAACTCTCGGATTAACGTTAAAAACAGTTCTGGGATAACCTTTTAGCCAGCGCCAATCTAAACACAAGTTAATTTCAAATTACCCACTTAAATAAACTAAACAGGTCACTTGAAACCAACCGACATCAAAACATCTCATAAATAACACTTGTTTGTTTACAAGCTTCCTTTATGCACTTGGGCTACTTTTTCGGCCGCTGAGTGTACACTCACAGGCACAATTAACCGCCCACCTATATCATTCGTCGCCCTGTTTGTTTAAGTTGACTATGGCTTATCAGCTGTTTTATTTTTTGTCAAGTGGGTACTCTAGCAATAAATTAAACACTTATACCCTTATTTCGTTTCCTAAATTTGTGTCACCGACGGGTTTTTGGAATTTAGTCGTTGTTTGACATTGTTGCCGTTGCGTTACCGTGTTAACATTTCCTGTTCTTTTCTGCCATAGTGTGTGAATATTGTTTAATTTGAGTTTGTAGTGTTCGCTTATTGATAGTGACTGAAAAAATGCCACTGGATGCAACAGGTGCAGTTAGGGCAGTGGCTTTAGCTGACGCTGGGTACAGCCAACGTCGCATCGCTCGTACACTCTGTGTACCTCGAACCACGGTACGTGATGCCATCAGACGATTTCTGGAGACAGGCTCAAACACCCGCAGGCCAGGTCAATGGCGACATCGATGCACTTCAACTCGAGATGACCGTTTCGTTGTCAGCAAAGTGTTGAGAAATCGCTTTTTCACCGCTACTAAAGCTCGTACGCGACTCTTTGAGGTGAGAAATGTCAGTGTGAGTGAACGTACCATTAGAAGAAGACTGGCAGAAAGAAATCTGAGGGCTTTTCGTTCAGCTCGCGCCCCACAACTGCCTACAACACCGTAGAGCCAGACTTGCTTTTGCGCGAGAATATGCTGACTGGACTATGGAGGAATGGAAGGACGTACTGCTCTCAGATGAGAGCAGAATAGCCTTAAGAGGTCCAGATGGACGTCAGCGTGTCTACAGAAGACGAAATGAAAGGTTTGCTCCATGTGCTATAACCGAAACAGTGGGTTACCAGGGAGGGTCCATAATGGTTTGGGGAGGTATCTCTTACGAGGCTCGTACTGAACTTGTTGTGTTCGATAGAGGCAGCGTGAACGCTCAAAGATACGTGGAGTAAGTTCTTCAAGACCATATCATATCTTTCGCACCATTTATTGGTGACAACTTTAGATTAACGCATGAGAATGCACGTTGCCATACCGCAAGATCCGTCACTGAGTACCTTAACGAGGTCGGGATTCAAGTTTTACCATGGCCGGCACGCAGTTCCGATCTTAACCCAATTGAGCATATTTGGGACAACCTCGAAAGACGTGTCCGAGCAAGATTACCAGCCCCTGCGACTCTAGGAGAGCTCAAGACGGCTGTGGTAGAGGAGTGGCACAATATCCCCCAATCGGATATCCAAGATATCACGGATGGATTGCCAAACCGGCTTCAAGAAGTCATACGGACCCGAGGCGGCAACACGCACTATTAATTTTTTTTTTTTAAACAGACCATTTTTTTTTTCAAAATTAAATTTGTTAGATTTTCATCGAAAATTTTCACTAAATTGATTTTTGGTAAGCATCTTTTAATAAACGACTTTTGTTTTCAAGACTTTTGTTTTTTTTTTACCTTAAAGGTAGCTTTCAACGTACCACTCATAAAATGTGGTCTAAATTTGAAGATTTCTGCAAATTGAAAGAAATGCAAGGTGGGCGGTTAATTGTGCCTGTGAGTGTATATGTATAATTTCAACATGAATGATGCAACCAGGAACTTTCTAAAAATAGTTTGATTTAAAAGAGTGTCCAAGTTATTATGCCATTGACTGGGAATGTAGCTTCATCCTTTTGTCCTTGATTGATGACACCAGCTGCGCAATGGACTTTACAACATTCTGGTCGTATTTTATTTTTATCATCTCTTTGCGGTTAAAGAACGAGAAACTGTATAAAAACTTAGAGTGAATTGGCGTCAATAGTGATTTGACTTAGTGATTTGGTTCGACGTTTCGTAGATAAATACAAACTGGTTGCATACTGCTTCGTAATTTATCAAAAAAAAAAATCTTTCCTCAAGCGTGTTGCATGTCATTACTTCCCAGAATTTGATCCTTAATTAATAGCGCAATATCGAATGGTGTAATAAAATAATAATAAAATGAATGGTGTAATACAGTATGCGTTTTTTTTTAAATCAACGATCCCGAGAGTCCTTGAGTATTTTTCGCTATTCCTCATAGTTTCGGATTTTGCCATTCACGACCCACTTGAAAATTAACCCTGTAAACATCTCGGCTACATCACTTGAATCAATGAAGTTATAAAATATTCACATTGCAAGCAAAACACATGGGGTGAGCCTGCACAGCGATGACAATTATCTAAAATTCTAAATAATGAGACAGTGGCTCTTGGTTCTACGGTGTAGTGTTTTTATGCGTTATCGCGCCCTTGGGGGTCTGTTCACCAAACTATCCGGTAATCATCACGACTGTACGGTTGACTGGAGATCGCTTATTTGAAATTAGAAAATAGCTGCTACATGCTAACACACGCCTGTTTGTATGAAAGCATTGCATAACTAAACTTTTCAACATGTCTTTAGGATGGAGCGGAAACGTCAGGAATTGCAACGATTGAAGCAAGATATTGATTACAATAACGTCATCTATGAGAAAAAGGTTCAACAATTTAGACACCTTCAGAAAATATTGCGCGCATCACTACCTCCAGAATTGAGCCGCATAGTGATGGAATATGTAGAGGTAAGTGGTAATGAACAAACAGATAGGTACTTTCACTAAGAGCTTACTTTCATAACAAATCCGAAAATTCTTCACTACACAAACATATAACGGAACACGATACGAAACTTACGCCTCTTAACCTACACAATAAGAACACTCAAATTAATGAACAACTCATAAATACGCAAGAAAAAATTGCCGCGTGGTCAGCCAAAGCCCTTCACGGGAGACACCGAACCTATCTGAGCCAACCACACGCCGACAAAGCTAAGTCGAACGAATGGCTCAAACGAGGCGAACTGTTTCCCGAGACGGAAGGATTTATGATGGCGATCCAAGACCAAATAATAGCTACTCGTAATTACAGGAAATACATAATTAAAGACCCTCATCAACCGACTGACTTATGCAGACATTGCAACACCGCCTCTGAGACCATACAACATATTACAGGAGCTTGTAAATCACTTGCACAGACTGACTATAAGCATCGACATGACCAAGTTGCCGCTATTATACACCAACAATTAGCATTTAAATATAAACTCACAAATGTGATGAAACCATATTATAAATATAAACCGGAATTAATACTAGACAATAAAAATCAGAAAATCTATTGGGATCGGACGATAATAACAGACAAAACTAAACATTTCAATAGACGAGATATAACCGTTCACGACAAAGCCAATAAAACAGTTTACTTAATAGATATAGCTATCCCGAACTCACACAACATTCAAACTACAATATCTGAAAAGCTTAGTAAATATCAAGACCTCGCCATAGAAATAAAAACCCAGTGGGAAGCACAAACTATATTAAGTACTATAGTGCTCTCTTCCACTGGTATCGTACCAAAGTCTCTTATACAAAGCCTTCACACTTTACACATGCCTCCCCACACACTTCAGCTGCACCAAAAAGCAACAATTCTCAACACCTGTCGCATCACCCGGAAATTCCTTACTTCTTCTACAATATCATCCACATTCACCATTTAAACTCCCCCCCATTTTTTTTTGGTAATTGGTATAATTTGATTCGCTATGGTACACCCGCCACTTTGACTCTCACACTTTAAGTACTATGCGTTGGGCTCTTTCGACAGACAACATGGTTGTTTTTGAGGTTCTTCCCCACACATTCAGGCCGTATACCAGTATGGATTGGCATAGTGCTAGATAGATTTTTATTAGTAGCTTAATGTCACATGCATTTCTAATAGTTTTAAAAATATAAATTAACTTTCTTGCGCGATTATTTACCTTAATGACGTGTTCTTTCCAGTTTAAGTTTTGGTCTACTATAACACCTAGATATCTTATGGAATTGGTTCTAGTGATTGGGTTACAATGACAAGTACTTCGATTGTTGCAATGGTGAGTTTGAATAGTTATTGCGTTAGGAGACGGTTGAGTTCTACTGTTAATTGTGAATGTAATATATTTCGTTTTGTCAAGATTAAGTGTCAACAGATGATTGTCCAGCCATGAGGTTACTAGAGCAAAACCATTATTTGCTGCTTCGGTTACATCTTTCCACGAGTTAGAGCTGAATAATGATACTGTGTCATCTGCGAATGTTATTATTTGACCATTTTCTAAAGGCAAATTGCAGAGGTCATTAATATATATTAAAAACAGCGTAGGACCCAATACACTGCCTTGAGGCACTCCGAAGGTGACATTTTCCTCATGGCTTATACTGTTATCAATTTTTATAACCTGTTTCCGGTTTGTCAAGTAATCTTGGAAAAGTTGGAGAGGTATTCCTCGAATTCCTAAGGTGTCGAGTTTGTTCAGGAGGATGGGTATAGAGACGGTGTCGAAGGCCTTTGCTAGGTCTAGAAATATGCCTAGAGGCTTCTGTCCCTTATCCATGTTTTCGACTACATACGAAGTTAGTTTGTGAAAAGCGTCAGCGGTTGATATTTTTTCCCTGAACCCGAACTGATTACCCGAGATAAGATTATGAGTTTCTAGGTAGTGTTTTAGCCTCTTATTTATTAGTTTCTCTAGAATTTTTGAAAAACTAGGTAGCAAAGAGATCGGTCTATAATTCGACACCACAGTTTTGTCTCCTGCTTTATATACAGGAATGGTGACAGACTTTTTAAGGGCATCTGGAAAGACTCCTTTTGAAAAACAAGCATTACATACGTGTGCTAGTGGTGCAATAAGGAAATCCACTGCTCTTTTAATAAAAAGCGTAGAGACACCGTCCCATCCCGAGGAATTCTTTGCTTTTATGTTAGCAATTATTTCTTTAATTTCAAATTGGTCTGTTGGGAGAAGCATGAAAGAATTTAGGGTTCCGCTATTCGGTTTTGGTCTACACAGCCTGCTTAGATCAGTCTCATTTGTGAGGGTCCTGGACAGGATGGTGTTTGCCAAATTACTACCGACATTGACTAAGTAGCTATTTATGTTATTTAACGCGTCCTGATGTGTTGAATAAGTGGAAAAAAGCTCTGATGGCATTATTGGATAGCTGTTTAAATTAGCCATCTCTTTTACCAATCCCCATTGTTTTTTTATGTTGTTACTAGACTTAGCTAATTCTAATTTAAAATATTTGTTTTTAAGGTTTTTTAGTAGATTATTACATGTATTTCGGTAGCGCTTGTAAGTTATGGTAAGGGTTGGGTTTTCTGGGTCTTTCTTAGTTTTTGGTGGAGATGATCGCGATTCCTCATACATCTACATAGGCCTGGTGTAATCCAGGGCTTAACGATTATTTGTCGCCTAGGCTGTTTGACGGTGTGTGTGTGATTCGAAAGGATGTCTGTGATGGTTTTCAAGAAGATGTTCATCATTGAGTTTGGATCATCATTGTGAAATCTTTCTTCCCAGTCAATCTGCTTTAGGTCTCTAATAGCAGCATCGTAGTCGGTTTTAGTACGGAAGGGGGTTTTTTTAGGCCTATTATTCATTTTCAGAGGTAGTGATATCATAACACTCGAGTGGTCTGTTAGGGTTGAATTACAAACTATAGTCAACGGTTTTAGTTTTGTTTTGACGAAGCAGTGGTCAAGACAGTTTGATTCTCTAGTCGGTAGAGTGTGAGTGGTAAGAAGGCCGTGGGACGCTAGTAGATTTAAGTATTCTGTAAGTTTAGGGTTCAGCTGTTCAAGTTTTATATTAATATTTAAATCGCCCATTAAAACTACGTTTTTATATTGTTTAATACTGGACAAGATTTTATCTAAAGACTTTAAAAAGGGATCTAGGTTTTTGAATGATGGAGGTCTGTACATTGATACAACAGCTAAATCGTTGTTGATTGTTGTCACAAGGCAATTTACTTCTTCACAATAAATTGGTTCATAGATATTCGCGTGTATGCTATCTTTCAGGTATAATACGATACCATCATTATGATTAAGGTGGGTTTTAGTACTGTGAGTTGTGTAATTTACCATTTCAGGTATGATCGAATTTTCGGATAGCCAAGATTCTGTAAGCATAATAAGATCGTAGTTGATGTCTAGTCTCTCGAGGAGAACAGCAAGCCCTTCATAATTACGGTTTAGACTTCTGATATTTTGATTTAAAACTGAAAACGCTTTTGCACCTGAATTAAAGGCAGCCCTGCAGTGTTCCGGAATGTCAATAGCTATAGCATCGCCGACACTGACTACATCGTCAATGTCATTCGCGATATCTTGTATATCAACCATATTATTTGTAGGTAGAAACCGAAACAAAACTAGAAGCAATGGTATAGCAGAGACAAATCGTCGGAACATCAAAAGCTGCAGAATATACTGTATTAAAGGCACACAATGAAATGCACGAGAGTGTTTTGTGTTTTAGTAAGAATAATGTGTGATTGTTATGTTTCGATGTGTGGTGAATGTAAGTAGTTGAACAGTAGAAAGAACAATGACAGAAATACTTAATTACTAACAGTGTGAACATATGAGATAATTTTGATTGAATACAAAGCATGCAAAATGTAAGAATAAAAAGCTTATAATAGTAATACGGGTTTGAAGGATAAAAGATGCATAAATACTCAGCTAGTCATTTAGTTTGATGTAGGAGATTTATGTCTGCTTCGTTTTTAATAGGGATTTGCTTTTCTCCCTCACTCTTTCTTAGAAATACTTTGCCGAGAGAAGTCCAGCAGAACATATAGTTATTCTCTTTGGCGAATTTTCTAGCAAGGTAGAATAGATGCTGAGCTTTTGGTGTTAGGCACTCTGACAGGAATATCGGCTTAGGAGGGCCCTCTAATTTTATATGAGACGTGTTTAACTTATCTTCTTTATTAGTCTTATTAAAGTCCCGTGCATTTTTAATGAAATCGACTTTAATATGCATGTTCGTAAAATCCACTATTATTGGTGATACGCCCTCCTTCCTCTTTAGCCGGAACAAATCCTTAATTTCATGCCGTTGGATGGATACACCGAGAACCGTGGCCGTTTCTTTGACAATTTTGTGCAGGTACTCCTTAGACTCTCCCGACGGTTTCGGAATATTTCTTATTTCCATTTTCGACAGGCATGATATCCTTTCCAAGTTGTCGATTCGGTCTTCGAGCTGAATAATATAGTTAAAATCAGATCTCCTCTCAGCTTCCAACTTCTCTGTTCTAATGACAATATCATCATATTGCTTAGTCATAGTGGTTAATTTTTCTTTTATTTCAGTGTTCTGTGAAATTATCTCCTTCATTGTTATCTGTATAGACTCTAACTTGCTGTCCATCTGAGCTGTATGAGATTTCAACATATCATGGATCTCCTTCATAAAGGTGGAATAGTCATTAACATGTTTACGTTTACGGGTAGTTATATGTTCGTTTTCAGGAACTGCCGGAGAAGGGGTAAGTTTTTTCATAAGGGTCTGAGTTTGAGAGCCCGTGCTCGATTCAGCTTCTGATTCAGAGACAGTGGGTGTTTTTAAAGGAGATCGTTGAAGTGGCATTGTTATATCTTTTTGTAGGACTTAGTCCATCAAATTAACAATAATAGCTTCTTTTTGTGAAAAAAGTACAAACAATCACACAAAAAGTAAAAATCAAAAACAAATGCGCGTACTCGGATTTGAACCCACAACCCGCCACTCGAAAGTCCGCAGGAAGACTTATCCTGCTACGATGTCTCACGATATTGTGACGAAAATCGCCAATGTATTCCACCAGTGGGTGTGTCGGTACGGTCTAGCTGTGTTGGAGTTTGTGACCATATATGGTAGCGTTTTGGGTCGTCGTGCGTTGTCTGACTCACCGCCAGCCGACGAATTGGAGCGAAGCAGCTTGGTGACTCACTGGTTGTTTACTTGCGACGACGATGACTTGCTGTGTTTGTTTGTTTGCTTTACTCAGTTAATTTATTGTGATTATAACAAACACATTTCACTTAGTAGTCACTGATTTTATGACATTGTAGAAGTGAAAATGAATAAAGGAGATAATAATAATCATGTTAAAGAAGATTGGCAAAACCCCATGTACTTTGAGTGTCGCCTTTATACATCGCGTGCATTAGTGAAAACACCCGCAAGAGATGGATCTAAGGCCTAATAACATAAAGTGTAATCATAGCATATTTTTTTGTAATGGGATTTAGACAGAAAATCGTTTTAAAGATTTACCATTTAGGTTAGGTTATGTAGGTATGTTGTGGAATGTGTATTGCTAAGATTGATTACTGAGCAGATTACTTCATTTTAGAATACAATGTACCTTCATGTTTTAAGTATAATAACGCTTTTCCTTTGAGGCGAAAAGTATAGGATGTACGTGTAAGGAAGTTGTTACCTACACCAAAAGGTTATGCCTTTGTATGTTGCTGGATCATCAGGCGAACCGTACCTCTACTTGATTGCCATCCCTATATATTATATAATATACTTAAGCTTCTCCTAAAGTATGTATCCCTAGCCAATGTAAGTCAGGTCCAGCAATAAGGTAGGTAGGTAGGGTAATAGGTATGTTATTTTATAAATGAAACAAAGACTTTTTACAAACATTTATTAGGTAGGTACCTATTTATTATTTAACAATTATGTATCTAGCCTGAGTAAAACTTGGTCAAGGAATTGTGCAGGTGGAGTTACATTATCCTGGTGACGCGCGTAGCCCAGGTACCACACTATGCTCATTACGTGAGAGCAACATCCCACAGTGCGCAAACCAACAATACAATTGCAACAATATCCGGTGATGGCATTCCTACCCACTTGTTGCCGATCTATTGATATAAAAACATAATAAGATTTTCGTGACACATGCCGGGACTTTACTTTTGCTCGAATCAAATAAGGACTTATTCCCCCTAACCTGCTTATATTGACATGGTCCTCTCTGCAAACTTCTATTGTGTAAAGTCCATGAAAGCGTAATTGTTCACCTATGTATGACCTAGCTTGTCGAATTTGATAAGTGCCGCAAGCAAAGAGGACCAATTCTTCTATAGACAGGCTAGGGAACACAACATTTGAACTGGTTATAGTTGTAAATATAGAGTTTCTTCTATTGAGATTCTCTTCTTGTACTATTTCTGCTAAAGTGTTGTCTGCAAAAAGCCTTTCATTTATAATATTGACTATTTGTTCCGCATTACTTGGATCGACAAACATTGTGGCAAATGCATTATGCAGAGCTGCTGCAATGGAAAAGTCCTTCATCATGTGAGGGCATGCACGATTAAAATATTCATGCCTGAATATTTAAGTCTCTTTTGATCCTGCCATTAACGGCTTCCACAACCCATCTATTTATTGTCACACAATGAGACCTGTTCCCTTCTAGCGTAGTTAACTGGAATTGACCTGGTGACAGGGTTTCTGGTAGATGGGCGAGGAAGCCACGCTGATGTATAGCATCTACACTATCCCTAAAGCCTCTATCGAGAATAAAAACATCATCTTCTCTAAAAAAATCCAAAAAACTGTCTTTGTTTAATAAATCCATCATTATCGACGCGTCGTTAGTAGTGCAACATACAATCATGAATGGCTTTATGAGATTTCGATACTTATGGAGGGAATAAGTCTCTTTTTGAAATAAATAATTCGAGCTTTTTTGGGCATAAACATAGGTGCCATCACAGATAACAATTGCATTTTGTCTTTCCAGAGGGAGATCAGGTCTGCCATATAAACTATTTGCTATATATGAGTTTTTATTAATGACATTACTCCGGCTTATATGATGCAGACCCAAATGTTGAGGCACATACTCCTGAGCTAATATGTCTCTAGCCTTGTTCATCAGGGTTTCCACAGTGCGCCTTGGAGTTTGAAATAAACTCGATAGCCTGTCTCCCGAGTCTCCCGTCCTTAATTTGCATAATAATGCAGTTAATGCAAAACTTCCTCTGTGCATTTCACGAAGTCCTCTTGTTTCGTTCATTATTTCTTGATGTTGGGATAAGGAAATTCCCAGAAAATAATGTGCCAAATATTCTGGCAAACTCTGGATGTCTTCAAAATTAAAAACACTTACAGGTTCTGATAGTATGAAAACCATATCTTCAATTTGGAAACAATTAAAATGGTCTACTGTGTTTTCAGATGTGTACAATTCACCAAATATGTTTCTACCCATGTGGTAACCGCATATCCTTGCACCTCTAGGTACATAAAAGTTGCAGTCACTCAGCACCCGTCTACGTATTCTGTCCGGAATATGATATCGCTCAGGATTCCGACAGTCAGGAAACAAGCAGTGCCTTCTAGTGTCAGCAGCTCGTTTAATGTTTGGCAGCGTAATGTATTGCTGCTGTGGTATTTCCTGATTTCCAGATTGTTGCACTGGATTTTCTTCTAGAATTTCAGATAAAACCTGGTGGTTCGCAAGCTCCCAACAGGTGTGGCACACATAATCGGTGTCCACAACCTAAAAAGAAAGTATTTACAATTTATTTATCATTGAATTTTTGACTTTAACTTACTGAAACAGTAAAAAAGTTATGATTATAATAGCCTGTAACTTACGTTTCTAGGATATATCCACAGCTTTATAACTCTTATAAAATGTTCACTTTCTGAAGACAGACAATGCCTATTTTCTGCAGACAGTAGCTGTATGTCACAATTCACACAGCAATCTCCAATTTCCTCATGTTGAGGGCTTTGGTGCGGGGATATAGCCATATCCTCTGAAGCACTACTGTCAAATTGGGCGTTTTGGGTGTTAGTGCTGCGACGCAATATTCTTTGAGCTCGTAGCCAACATGGCCCACATGCTTCATCAGTAGCAGTAAGCTAAAAAAATAATTAATACAATCAATATTTATAACAACAGAAATAATAAGAAAATATTTTTATTCAGACAAAAAATATATTTACTTGACGGTGCTGTATCCACTGTGAAAAGATTGCAGCAAGTTGTTGTTCTTCATCAGTACTGTTTTCTCTCAGTACTAAACGACTTCTGCTTCTTAGAATGGAGCGACCACATCCAACACAAACATTTTAATGTCCAACTTGTCTTTCAGGAGCAACTTGGTAAGTTGCATGACTTGCTAATTCCCAACAAGCCTGGCATACGAAGTCAGCATCAGTTGTCTGCGAGTAACATAATAATAAAAAACTGTTAGTCTCTGTAGCACTCTGAATAGCCTCGTCAACCATACACTTAGAGGTTGAACACATCACTGTCTTTGTGTTACTCATTTAGGTATTTTTAATTACAGTAGTGTCCAGTTATAATGATAGTGAAATATCAAAAAGAAAACATATATGTTATACACAGTGGAAGTCATACAAAGCATCTTCTTAGAATAAACAATTAAACATTTAAGTTTGTTAGGTATATAATTAGCAGAGAAAATCTAGTCTTAGAAAAATAGATCATAATACATGGCCTGTCAATATAAGCAGATTAATAAAATATTTTACTATAATTATCATTTGCTAACAGGGTAGCAAAACATCTTGAGGAAATCTTGCGACCCCGTGGGTGACCAAGGTTTAATCACACTGTTACAAAGTAGTGTGACTTGTGTATCGTTTTTTTCCACTTGCGTTTACTTATTATGAACTTTGAGGGAGTTGAAAGTGGTGCAAAACCAATACTGCTATATCTACTATTATAAATCTTCAATAGGTAACTATTATTAAAGCCCAGGGAAATTGAAACAATCTGTCAGGATAACACTCACAATATTTATTAAGTTTTTTTATAAAATCACTTTACACTTGTGTACACTTCCACTGTTCGACGTCGACTGACTAACGATCGTGCGCACTACTTCCCACCACATTTTATCTTTTACCGGAAACAGCCTAGGTTGACATTTATAACAAAACGTGATGGTTCAACCGGAAGTAGTGCGTGCGATAACATTTAATTTAATTATTAATGTAAACAGTATTTAATGTTATTAAATTTAAATACAGATAATAATTTAAAACATAAGTAATTACTGTCTATGATTGATCAAATCAAAATATCTAAAATGATTAATCGTTTCCGGAAATCCAACTATCGGAGAAAGAGTTTCTAACAGTCGGCCTTTCCTGATACATTTCCCGTCCCGGGAAAACTAATTCTCACAAAAACATAAACAAATAATAATTAACGAATTACAAATAGTAAAATACACTCAGCTTATTTGTGTATTTTCTTAAATCTACCTAAACTTTAGACTACAATTGAGACATTGATTACTGTCTTAGCTGAGACCTCAGACACATTCTCAGCCAAGCCACTTAACTTAAGATGTTAAGGCCTCAGACATATCCTGAACACCTGTCTTAGCTGAGACCTCAGACATATTCTCAGCCAAGCCACTTAACTTAAGATGTTAAGGCCTCAGACATATCCTTAACACCTGTCTTAGCTGAGACCTCAGACACATTCTCAGCCAAGCCACTTAACTTAAGATGTTAAGGCCTCAGACATATCCTTAACACCTGTCTTAGCTGAGACCTCAGACACATTCTCAGCCAAGCCACTTAACTTAAGATGTTAAGGCCTCAGACATATCCTTAACACCTGTCTTAGCTGAGACCTCAGACACATTCTCAGCCAAGCCACTTAACTTAAGATGTTGAGGCCTCAGACATATCCTTAACACCTGTCTTAGCTGAGACCTCAGACATATTCTCAGATAAGGTATTAAACTTAACTTTAATATAATAGCATCACTACCAATCAATCTTAAATTAGTCAGTGTTGTCATTTTCAGTCAGTGTTGGCACCTCAGATTCTGAATCCGATCTATTAAAAACTACCCAGGGGTGAATTTTGTCTACTGAAAAGATACCACTAAATCGTCTATTTCCCTTTTTGGATAGTGGTGTATCTTCAATTACGTATCGGTCGTTATCAAGGACTTCTGCAATACGATACGGACCTCTAAGTTTAGGAACTAATTTCCTACTTTTTCCTACTGATGGAACATCTCTTTCTACCCTTACAAGCTCTCCTATCTTATATTTGACATCTTTCCTAGCTTTATCGAAACGCTCTTTTTGTTTGTCTTGATTTTCTTTGATATGTTCTGAAATATCTTTCCTAGTGTCCTCTAATGAAGTGACTGAACTTTCTATGTCGTCTGTAACGTTAAGCTGTAATAACGCATTTGAGGTACTCACTAAATTAAGACCGAACAGTGCCTGAGCAGGGCTTTTCCCGGTACCTTTGTTTAGTGTGTTATTAAGTCCCCATTGAATTTCTGAAATGTGTTCATCCCATTCATTTTCGGATTTGCCATAATTATTAGCTGTCAATGCTGTTAAAACAGTTCGATTGTATCGCTCGACTTGACCATTGGCCCGCGGAGTCGCTACAGCGTTCATTACGTGTTTGATACCTAATGAACTTAAGTAATCTTGAAAACTTTTTGAAGTGAATGACGTACCTCTATCGGAAATAACACGTTTTGGAACACTAAATGTGTGAAAATAGTTTTTAATAGCTTTGATGGAATGGACAGACTTAGTACTTTTAACGGGAACAATTATCACAAACTTCGTAAAAGCGTCAACAATTAATAATAGGTATGCATTTTTGTGCTTACTTCGAACAAAAGGACCTAAATGATCAATATGTACAGTATGGAATGGTTGTTCAACCTTCTCAATGGGATGCAATTTGCCCGACTTTTTCCCAGTTGGTATTTTAGAGTGGGCACATTCTAAACACGACTGAACATATTTTTTTGTGAATCGTCTCATATTAGCAAACCAGTAGTTATTTTTAATTATTTCTAATGTTTTATCAAGACCGAAATGTCCAATTTCGTCATGATTTGACTTCAAAATTTGCCATCGAACGCCTTTTGGTACAACCCAACGATCACCAGTATCAGTTTTCCTGTACAATAGTCCCCTTTTAACAACAAAATTGTTTTTAATTTCTATAATATTGTCATTTTCTTTATCATTTAATATAGCAACAATTCTTTGCAACTCAGGATCGTTTTGTTGTACCGTGGCTACCCAATCTGTATCAATTCGTTTTACTTGTAACTCTGTTACTTCTGATGAAATGGGATTTCGGCTCAGAGCATCTACATGAGCCATACCTGTGCCTGGTTTATAAATTATTTGAAAGTCGAATTCTTGTATGGTGCTCCACCATCTTGCAACTCTTGGCAATATGTCCCTCTTTTCAAAGGTTGCACGGAGAGAATTGCAATCGGTAACAATTGTGAAATAAATCCCTAACAAATATACTCTGAATCTCTGAAGCGACGTTACTACAGCCAGCGTTTCTAAGTCATAAGATGTGAATTTGGCTTCTTCAGGGGATGTCTGTCTACTGTAAAATGCTACGGCACTAAAAGAAACCTCTTTATTTGGCCTTTGCATCAAGATTCCGGCAACCCCGACTTTAGACGCGTCTGTATGCAACTGTGTTTCGAACTCGGGATTATAAAATGAGAGAATGGGTCGTTTAACTAGTTCTGCTTTTAGGTTTAAGAATGCAGATTCTTCTGCGTCTCCCCAACGCCATCTAGAGTCCTTTTTTAAAAGTTGTGTTAGTGGTTTTGCGATAATTGCAAAACCTCTTATAAATTTTCGAAAGAAACTCGCTAATCCCACAAACTGCCTAATCTTATGTTGGTCTGTTGGTCTGGGAAATTGATCTACGGCTTCAGTTTTCCTTTGGCCTGGTTTTACTCCGGACTCACTAACTTCAAATCCTAAATAATCTATGGATTGTTTCAGAAAATTACATTTTGATAAATTTAGTGTGGTACCGGAAGAACGGAAAAGGCTCAGTATATCATTTAGTCTTTGCAACCCTTCTTCTATTGTTCTGGATGGTATAATTACGTCATCCATGTAGGCAAACGCCCCCTTGAATCTCGCGTTCCCCAAAACACTATTAACAGCTCTTTGAAATGTTGACGGCGCATTGACTAGCCCAAATGACATCCGGTTAAATTCATAATGACCATCTGGGGTCACAAAAGCTGTCAAATGCTTTGCCGATTCTGCCATTTTAATCTGATAATACCCGGATGCGAGATCAAGGGAAGTAAAATATTTATGACCTGAGAGATTATCTAACTGATCGTCTATACGGGGTAGAGGATAGTGTTCTTTGACGGTCTTTTTGTTTAGTGCCCTAAAGTCAATGCAAAGACGATAGTCACCGGTTTTTTTGCGTACTAATACAATTGGGGATGCGTAATTTGATGATGACTGTCTAATTATTCCCGAGTCAGTCAAGTCTTTTATCATTTCGCGAACTACGTGCCTTTCTGAATGGGATAATCGATAAGGTCTGTACACCACAGGCATGGTATCATTAAGGTTTATGTTCATTTCTGTACCAGTTACACACCCTAACTCTTTAACCGAAAAGGCAAAACAGTCCCTGAACTCATTTAGCAAGTCAGTTAGTTTGGTTCTATGATCAGATCCAATATTGTCATCCACCTGTATCATGCAAGCTTTAATTTGGGGTGTTACTGTATTATCTGGACAGTGTTCTATTCTGCCAATATTTAGGGGCTGTACTTCACTTAAAGGAAGGGCCCGGAGCAGTAAAGTGTCTTTCAGTAATTTGAACCCAGAGTTTAAACCGTTAACAACAATCGTTCCCTGACCGTTATTCACTTGTACTACACTTTGAATAATCTCATATTGTTTATGAGTATCCTGACAAAAACTAAGTTCAACAAACAAGTCCCCTGAATAACTTGGTTTAGTATAAATACTAACTGGGGTATACCCATGTATAATAAGTGAGTTTTCAACGTACATTAATACGCTTTTAGTTATATTCGTGGTTATCTTAAGCTGGTTATTAGTTTTTAGAACCACAATATGTTCTTGTTCTGTGAATGTCTGTCCTAGTAGTAAAGGAACTTGTAATAATTTATCAGGAACGATAAGAGTTTCTACCGTAGCAGTGACTGAATCTACTTTTATCTCAACACTGCATTTACCTAAGCAATTGACAACGCTCTCTCCAAAGCCTCTCAATACAGGTAGTTCTGATACCGACCACGAGTTAACCAATTTCTTAGCCGCAGATTCTTGCAGCATAGAACATTGACTTCCAAAGTCACTGCTGCTGGTGTAGTGTCCGAACGCGATGCCCTCGCTTCTTGACTATGTCTTCGCGGCATGTCACGATTGCACGATGCGTCGCGACCATGAGCCACCTCCCGACTTGGCGACGCATCACACAACCGCAGCGCATCACGCATCCGTGAAGCACCACGCGATTGCGACGCGTCATGCGCTCCATCTCGCGTCGCATCCCGCGCCGCATCACGCACCCGAGACGCATCACGCGATCGCGATGCGCCACGCACACCAGCACGTGTCCCATCACGCAACGCATCACGCGCCGCACCATGCATCCGCGAAGCATGACGCGATCGCGACGCATCACGCGTCACAGCCTGCGTACGCGTAGCTTCACGCGTTGTATGACGCGTTGCATCACGCGTCGCACCACGACGCCTTGAACCAGGATTGCTGCGAGGTGCATTGCGATCTCTCGACTCGCTCGTTCTCGATTCACTCGACGCGTCACGGTTGCGGCGAGTTTTGCGACGTCTCCGCACAGCAGGCTCAGAGCCACTTGGTGAAGAGTCGTATGACTCCCTTGTATGTTGTCGAGACTTTCTTTTGCGAGTCATGATCGCTCAAGATACATACAACACAAAAAAAAAGTTACTTAATGATCTTTAATTTAATATTTACTCCAGATAATCCTACCAATATTTCTAATATTTTAAATATTAGACAAAAGAGAAGAGAAGAAAGAGAAAACAAAATATATATATATCACCAGTACGGCTAGAATGCTATTAATCACTCATTCACCAGCGATCAAATGTTTATGAGCCATTGGCATTTCCATTACCTTTTATGGGCGTTCAGTCCTTCACCGAGGGCGATTATAGATCGCTATCCCGATTATATCCCACTTCTGAACTATTAAAGCCCAGGGAAATTGAAACAATCTGTCAGGATAACACTCACAATATTTATTAAGTTTTTTTATAAAATCACTTTACACTTGTGTACACTTCGACTGTTCGACGTCGACTGACTAACGATCGTGCGCACTACTTCCCACCACATGTTATCTTTTACCGGAAACAGCCTAGGTTGACATTTATAACAAAACGTGATGGTTCAACCGGAAGTAGTGCGTGCGATAACATTTAATTTAATTATTAATGTAAACAGTATTTAATGTTATTAAATTTAAATACAGATAATAATTTAAAACATAAGTAATTACTGTCTATGATTGATCAAATCAAAATATCTAAAATGATTAATCGTTTCCGGAAATCCAACTATCGGAGAAAGAGTTTCTAACACTATAGACATTATTTTAAAAATGACCTGAATATTTTTACTCACCTTCCTTGGATAAGTCCATAGCTTTATAATATTAAGAAGGTCTTCATTTTCGTTTGAAAGACGATGACGTGGTCTCGTCAACCGAAGTTCACAGTTTACACACCGAACGTTAGAACGAGACATGTTTAGATTAACAAATAGAGTCCTGTCTCAAAAAAAGTGTTCACTATCACAAGTACTCAACACGCAGGAACTCGAAAGCTCAACTGAACGCGGAATAAACAATGCAAGTAAACACTAATGAGTTGGAAAGTAAACAAATAACAGACAGCAAACAGATCGCAAGGATACGTAAGACGACTGTGACAGATCACAGGATGACAGTAATTGTTAGAAATGCGAATTGTTTAATGTTGCCAGGTACAAACTGTGAAAACTAACGATTATGTTATGTTTTCTTTAATTATTTTAGAATACAGTTTATAGTTAAGATTGGAATATTGCAATCGCATTAATGTCTTTTAATATAAAAAGAAAAATGTGTTCATAATGTTATTTTAACACGATTGTTAGTTTTTAACCTTCCAGCCAATATTCATATTCTACTAATAAGTATTATTCTACTGAAAATGGCAATGATTACTTCAACACCGCTGTTTTTCGTTTAGTTATTGCTACTTTTACTTCTGATTTAACAAAATACTTATTTATGATTTTTTTCACTTTTCCCACACAATAAAAAAAAACTTTAATCAGGAAAATAAACTACTCTACTTGATCTATAAAATGCATATAATTTAGTTTAGGCTCGTTTCTAAAATAGAGCGACACTGACACTGCCGATCTTCTTTAAAATAACATTGTTTTTTATTTAAAATAATACCTGTTATATTATTGGAATGATATTGATTAATATATGATTATGATTATATAATATTATAAATGTGAAAGTTTGGATGGATGGATGGATGTTTGTTACTCTATCACGCCAGAACGGCTGAACGGATCTGGATGAAATTTGGCACAGAGATAGATTATAGTTTGGAATAGCACATAGGCTTCATCCCGGTGGGACGATCCCGTGGGTCAATTATCGAAGCGGGCGAAGCCGCTGGCATAAGCTAGTATGATTATACGATACAGATTTTTTTATTCGTAAGGAAACCTAAAAATAAACGTAATCAACCATGCATGCTTGCTTTGCAAAAAAGGAAATCTGGCGCTCGGCGACCGCTGCCGCGGCACGCGCGCTTCGCTAACCTAGCCGTTTCGATTTTGACTAACAGTTTATTGTCTAAAGATGGTTTGCCGTATTAAATCTTTTGATTATAGACCAAACGCCTTAATGACACTATTATTTGGACAAAACAATAAACGTTTCTAAATTATATTAAATGTTGCTTATGTCAAGTATCCATTATGTAATGTGTTCTTATAGAAACTCATTATTATAACACATGTTATTATGGAAACTTATTTTATGGCAAATAAAAGTTATGACTAATAAGTTGACATGACAAGCGTTATTAGTATTAATGATAATAATGCAAGTAAATATTATGAGGGGGGACGATTATGGAAAACAGCAATAGTACAAATTATATTATGGAAAACAAGACAATACCATAAATATCCGGTATTAATACAATTACATTTGGTAATCGATTAATTGAAATGTTTTGTTGCAGGAGGCATAACTTGATAGCACAAAGTTCTCTTGCGGCCGGTCCCCAGCGGCTGAGCAGCCGCGAAATAAACTGGTTCGTTACATCAAATCTCATATCGTCCTCTAGTTTATGTGGGGGCTGCCAACCAGGAGGCGGCACTATCTTACAAATACCAAATCGAACTGCTTCCGGCCAGATTTTCCCGTAGAATTTAAGGGGATCCTGAAAAAAAAAACATTACATCATAAACATTTTTATCATGAAATAATCTTGTCAAGAAAATTGGTTCTGAATTTTTGAAACTCGTAAAGTGACTACGTGGTGACTACACATTTAAACATACCTACTTACAGCAAATTCCTCCAAAGTAGGGTGGTACACAGGCGCATCTACTAGTACCCCACCATCCGCTGGCCCTAGGCCGCTGGTGCCAGGCTGAGCAAATTCTTTATCTTCAAGGTCTTCTTGGTTCATACTCTTGGCATCCTTTTCATTTTCAAGTACCCACGCCATACCGTCGACTTCAGCGATCATACTACGATCAGCCTCCATCTCTGCTCGCAACTATTCTCTGATTTCCATTTTAAGGCGAGCAAACTCTCTTTCTTTTTCCTTCTGCATCAAAGTGAACCTCTCTTGGTAGCGAGATATTTCCGCCACACAAATATTTTTCTCAGCCATAATACGAGGTATTTCAGCTTGTTTTTGATCTTCGAGCGCAGCTATCTCTTTTTCATTTTCTTCTCGCATGCGGTCTTGCATCAGCTTCGCTTTAGCTAATCGTCTTTTAGCAGCTATAATTTTGTGATGATGTACGCGGTTTGTTGTTTCTTGCTCGGGAGTAATACTACTATCGCTCAATTCACTTTCAGATGACATGCTCAATCTGCGATTTTCAAAACTCACTTTCCGGCACACTGTGCTTTCGTTTCGAGCCTCTGAATTGTCGATTCTAACCTGTGTATCGTCTTTTCGACCCTCCGCATTGTTGTTTCGACCCTCCGCAAGTTCGATTCGAATCTGTGCATTGTCGATGCTACCCTCTGCACTGTCATTTATCAGTTGGCCGACTGAGACAGGGTCTCAATTAACCTATCTAAAATGTGCTCTTTTTCCTCTAGAAAAAACACACTTTTCCGAGACTTACATGTCGGTATAAAACAAACCGCCAAGAACTTTTTGCCGTGATAGACGTTAGTTCCTATTTTCAGCATTATACGAGAATGTCTCGGAAGAAGCAAGAAAAGTTCTTTGTTTTGGTGTGCATTTGTTGCATCTGAAGGTTCTTCGTGCTCATCTTGTTCTTTTTCTACTAGCTCGCTCTCTTGATCCTCGGCGTTGTTATTCTGCACGTTTATATTATTACTTGATTCTATTTTTTGCCTAATTAATGCCGAAATTTTCATCAGTTTCTCTATCCTGAGGCAGGGCTTGCAAAGTTTGCAGCAGGAGTCCAATAGTTCACTAGATGCATTTATAACATCCCGGTCTGAGCGCAACGATGCCCCAAGACAAGTCTTTTTCTGGAGCTTTCGGTTACGCACAACATGTTCTACGTTCGAACATGTGCCATGTCAGACTTCTTGTAAATACCTTTCAGGTATGGATTTACCTAAGTACATTACCGTATTATTGTAGTATTCTTCGTGTTCTTCAGTATCAGAGTCGTATGCGCTGATTTGGAACTGCATGCCACTTGGTCCAGGTTCTAAAACAGGAGGAATCTAAATTAAGGGGGATACAAAATTAAAATAAGGACCATAACAGAAATAAAAACTACTAACCTGGAGAAACCACACGTTTCCCGGAAAAGTTCTTAATGGCATCCTCGAGTCTCACCTCGCTGGTGACGACCGGGTCACAAGGGTTAACAGAGCCCTCCTGAAATTTCGATATATCGCCCAGCTTTTCCGCCATATTGTCAACCTTGTCCATCTCTGCCGGTTCATCATGGGAATTGTCGTCAAACTGTAACCTAATTAATTCATCTTCAATTGGTTCATAATTTTTCTGTTCCAATGACGGATTAGCCTGGACGGATGGGATAGCTAGTCCAGCACCGGCGCCGCCAAGTATGTCGAGCGTGCTGTCAGTGGCAAGCATGCCATCAATGACGAGCGCGCCCTCTTTGGCGACCGTGTCACCTGTGGCGAGCGTGCCCTCTTCAGCAATCGTTTCATCCAGTGCGAGCTCGCCCTCTGTGGCGAGCATACCATCTATGGCGAGGTAATCCTTTTCGGCAAGCATGCCCTCTTTGGCAATCGTGTTATCAAGAGCAATCTCGTCGTCTGAGGCGTGCGCGCTCTCTGTGGCAATCAAGTCGTCTATATCGAGTTCGCTTTCATTGGCGAACAAGCTCTCTTTGGCAACCGTTTCATCTAGTGCGAGCTCGCTCTTTGAGGCGAGCATTCCATCTTTGGCGAGCTTATCCTCTTTGGCGAGCATGAAATCTTTGGCAACCGTAACATCTAGTGTGACCTCATCCTCTGTGGCGACCATGATTTCTAAAGCGGGCGCGCCCGGTGTGGACGTCCTGCCATCTACTTCGCACGTACTCTCAGTGGCGAGCGCGCCCTCTTTGGCTGCGATGTGGGGGGAGAGGAGGGGTTAAGTAAACAACGTGATGTGGGTACTACTCCGAGAGTCAACTCTCCTTCTTCTTTAATTGGTGGCATATATATACATAGATCGTACGTGACACTATGCTAATATTAAGGCTAATACTAACTTCAACTATGTACTGTAGGTACTATCGCGGACACTCCCGCCTGACCACCACTAAGCTCATTTTTGCTTGCACTAAAAACTAGCAGCGCTCTCTAGCCCCGCCCCGTTGACTTTGAATAGAAATGAATTAGAGACAATACCGGCCGTCCGAGCGCACTGACGACGCACGCCGAACGGGATTTATTGTTATTTCAAACTGCTATTATTAGAAAAAAACCTGGAATTGTCTCATGTTACTAAAGATGTGGTAAATTAAAAATGTAAATAAAAAAAAAAAAAAATTAAATGATCTTTAATTGTAAATAAAAAATTAAAGATTTCTGAAATGATTTTTTAATTTATTATAGAAATCTTATAAAATACTATGCTTACTATTAAACGTGAAATAGGTGTCTGTAATCGCATTCTCTAAAACGGCTTTAACGATTTAGATAAAATTTTAAATAATGGGGCTTTAAGGGGCGAAAGATCTAGTTAGATCTCATCTCTGAGAAAATTCGTTGTTAGTGTATATTTGTCGTGAGCGGAGCTCGATCACCCAGATATTTTACTTAACTTTTAACTACGTATTATAACTATGTATAATATTTATTCTAACTAGAACTTTGATTTGTTAAATCCAATTATGATTTGTTAAATAAAAAGTAAAAAACAATTTTAAAGGTTTATTTATTAGTTAAATATACACAAACTAAATAAAACAACAGAATTTTTTAGTAAATAGTTTAAACACAACATTAAAGAAACAAGTAATAGAATCAACTTAAATTTTAAACAAATAAAATATCTCCATTCCTTGTAGACTATTATTACGAGCAACAGTTTTTATAAACAATAGTTATTCCATTGATGTAATTCTTTCCAAAATTACGATCTACTATCAGCGGTAGATTTAAATACAAAAAAAAATAGTGGCATAATAAATAAAAACTCCAATAATGAACAAAAATGCGAAATAAGCAAAATTATTTGTAATTAAAAGAGGTTTTCTTTATGTATACAAAGTGAAACAGGTAGTGCGTGTGTAAAAGAGAAAGTATTGGAGTTCACACATAACAAACAACAAAACAATAATACTTCGTGCATAGATTATTACTTTACCAAGTTTTAATACTGAATACTTGGCTTGGTTGCTCTTTTTTTATTAAAAATACAAATATTGTATAGAGTAAATAATCATACATATCTACAGATGAGTGCAGCCAAATTACAGTACTTATAATAAAACATTTTGCAATATGAGAAAACATCAAAATATCTGTAAGTAAACATTAAAAAAAAAACAATAATAAAAAAGGCACAATAAACAAGAGCTTCCCTACAATTAAATTAATAGTCGGTAAAATATATTTATTCTGTTGCTTATTAAAAACAAGTTTATACTATAATCATCACATCACCCACTAATTCTCATAAGAAGTGGTTCCATTTAAAAGAGAATTTCGGTCAACCTTAAATATAATTATTATACATCTACATATATATTTAAAAAAAATACTGATATATACACAGTGGCAAGCATTGTTTATTTCAAACCATCGCACAGTGTTTCATCTAGTACAAGCTAGCGAGACAAAATTATTTTTTTACTTATTTTAATTGTTTACGTATATTTAAGGTGTCTTATGCCGTCCCGTGTTCTCTAAGTCCAAAGGTGTGTGGATGCAAGATGGAAGTAGTCACCAAATTTTCTACTTTTGTTTAATGGTGGTTCTACTTCTGGTGGTAATGTAGTGAATTTTTTTCGCGGTAATTCTCTGAATGTATTTATTACAGGATCGGACGTAATCAAAAGCATTCTCAGAAGATCCGTATTCGTGGCACAGCGTGATCGTTTTCTGGTATGTCGTTCCCTAAATCTACGACAGTCTTTATTTCTTGCTTCTTGGGCTTCTTCGGAAAGCTGTCCAATAGGAAGAAGGCAAGATTTAATGACTTCTGCACTGTGTACAAGAATTTTATGCACAGTAACGGGCATCGAGTACCACGAATACAGATCAAGATATAACTTTCTTGTATCACCACAATACTTTTCGAATTCTACACAGTTAATGTCATATCCCGATGACAAAGTTCTTAAAATTACATGAAATCTTCGCATAAGACTAACGTCTAATCCTGTAATTTCACTGCTTAACCCTACAAGGCTCAATTTTTTTTTAGTGCGCGACAAAAATATATTGTTTGTAATTAGTGATCAGAAGATAGGGAAAACTTATAAAAATAAAACCATAATTTACGGAAAAATTAACTTTTTATTTCAGTTCCACATATGGAACACTGAGCCTTAACTATACTTTTTGGTATTAAACTAGTACAAATGAATTGTTTTGGAAATTGTTTCCTATTTGATTTTTTTTTCAATTAGTGACTTATTATTTTACCTACTTCAAATTTGAAGTTCTTCTGTTTCATTGGGGTTGGCGTATGCTGCTGCTCCCCGACTCTTCTGTACAATAACCAGTAATTGATAAGAGTTACATCAAGAAGATGATAAAAGAGCCTCAAGTACCATTTTCTAGTCCTCATTTTTATTTTATATTTTTTTAAATTTGTGCATTTCTTCTACAATATGCTGAAGTAACTCATCATCAAAAAACCATAAAAAAATATTGAAGGGGAGTTTCAAAGTCTATAATCGGTGACTGTAAATTTGTGTTTCCAGTAAATACAAAAGAAGGTGATTGAAAGATTATTTTCTTCCAAATAAATCTTCTCTTTTTTCTTTGGGTGACAGTCACAGAG
The DNA here is from genome assembly GCA_964057025.1 of Standfussiana lucernea. Classification (NCBI taxonomy): domain Eukaryota; kingdom Metazoa; phylum Arthropoda; class Insecta; order Lepidoptera; family Noctuidae; genus Standfussiana; species Standfussiana lucernea. Next base: position 5,899,291 of record OZ059783.1, read on the forward strand.
CCAGGGATTCTAGATCTATGACCGATTGCGTTACTCATAGTCGATGATCGTCTAGGTGCCCGAGATTGTGTAATGGTACCTGTAGTTGTCCCTGAAGTCATTCCTGATGTACTAGGCTGAGGGTCTGATATTTCTGGCTGACGATGTTCAATATTCGTAATAACCTCGTTGATGGGAGACGAACACTGATGTCTCTGTGGAGATAGGGAAGTTTTCACGTCGCTAAGTGGCTCAGATAAAAAGTTTTGGATGGACTGAATTTTTTCGATGTCATCATCACTTTCAGCGTCAGAAAAATCTTGTTCATCTTCACTCCCAGAAGGAATATTCAAGAAACCCTCAATATTCCCATCACGCAATCTTTTTCGCGACATTATCTGCAATAAAATCAAAGTATTCATAAGGAAAGTTATCGTAAGTTCGTATAAGTAAAAACGCACACTAAAGCTCAGCGTACCCTATTTGGAACATACATAAAAATATGATTTACTAATACGTTTGCTATTGTAATATAAAAAACAACTTACCTCTGAAAAATATACACTTCTTTATAACACACAGTATTTTTTTCGAGTCAAAACTGTTCAATAACTATTCTTTTTTTATTTTTGAATTCAGACAAACGACTAACGTATCACTTTCATTCAAATTTTACACTGAGTGCACTATAACATAAACACGAACGACATCTTTAGGTAAATATTCGTATTACTACATTGCTTAGTGTCAGTAGCTTCTATCAAGATGTCAAGGGATGACGCTACTAATAGTTTTATAGCTATAGGAAGGATTAAAGTCGGTGTTCCACATATGGAACTGGGTGCCTTGTAGGGTTAATTCTGCATTAGAAAAAAATCTACGTGCTGTGTTTCCATCGTTCGTATTGCCATACCCAGGTTTTGGTTTATCCACAATAAGGCCCATGCGCTCTTTAAACGCTTTTTGGATCTCTTGTGAGCGCAATCTACAATACTGTTGAAAAATATCGCAATACGGAACCGCACAATATTATTGTTAATAGCCCGCGACTCCGTCAGCGTGTAACTCCTTGTGTATTATTAAGTTAATGTATTGGTAATATTGTTTAGATTACGTTCACATGAGGCTTAAGTACCTATAGAACAGAAATAGTTCAGCGCAAAGCTTCCGGGTAAACTATGTTGAAAGTTGACCCGTCCGGCACGTGAACATAAAGATTTCCAGAACTGCTAACCCGGGAAAGAGCGACGTACAACTGACCATGCGAGAAACAACTGACACCGAGATCTACTCCAGCAACACGAAAAGTCTGCCCTTGAGCCTTATTAATTGTCATTGCATAACACACCGATACTGGGAATTGCGTTCTTTTAAATTGGAATGGAAAATTATTTGGTATTATGAGAATTCTGGGTATAAAGACGGTTTCTCCTGCACCGCAACCTGTTAAAATTTGAGCCTCGATTATATTTTGTTGCAACTGGGTTACTTTTAGCCGAGTTCCATTACAAAGTTGTGGTGGTCTTAAATTTCGGAGCAGAATAATCGGAATGCCAATTTTTAAACAAATTTCATGAGAAGGAAGTCCGGGCATATTTAAAGAATATAAAAATTCTATCGGGTAATTAGTGGCTTCTTGTTCATCGATCATTCTATTTATTGAACTATAAACTTTGCTTTCCCCCTGTATATTCGACAGTATTTTGTTATTAATCTCAAATGCCTGGTCATTGCGAGGAGTTAAAATGGATCTTTCGCATAGCCAAGAATTGTCCCTATTTAATATATTTGTTACGTCACCGTATACCGACGATATAAGATGTGGTTGGGATTGCACTATACAACATAACTCAGGCGTCAGAATAACTTTTCCTTGGTGTAGTTGTGGATGTGTAGGTACCTTCACCAATCTTTAATAATGTATCAGAAAATTGACGATCATCCGGGTTATCTCCAGTTCTCACTCGCATGTTTATAGTCAAATGCACCGATTGTATATCACGCCACAAATAAGAGCTTTTCAGGCAAGCCCTAACCTCATCAGCTCGGGTTCCCCGTGGTATTACCGGTAAGGTTTGTCGGAAATCACCACAAAATAAAACAGTGATACCGCCCATTGGTCGATCATTTTGTCTTATATCCCTTAAAGTTCTGTCTACCGCTTCTACTCCTTTTCGATGGGCCATCGTACATTCATCCCATATGATTAAATTACACTCACGTAATACCTTAGCTTTGTCGCTATTTCTTGAAATACTACAGGTTGGACTTTCCGTGCGATCTAAATCAATTGGTATTTTAAACATAGTGTGAGCAGTTTTACCTCCTGGTAGCAATGTTGCAGCTATACCTGATGAAGCTACGGCAAGAGCAATTTTACGCTGATTTCGAACATAAGCTAATATTAATTTAGTCAAAAAGGTTTTCCCAGTTCCTCCAGGTGCATCTAAAAACCATATTGTTCCCAAATTATTCTGAACACTCTCGCACACGCGATCATAGACATTCTCCACAAATAGTATTAGTAGTAGTAGCAGTATTTCTTTATCGCCACAATGTTTTATGTTCACCAATCCCAAAGTTTCTGGCCAACCCACATTAGATTAATCGGAGATACATTTTTTTCATTAAATTACCTTTGTAACAAAATGAATATCAAATAATTTTTGTTGTGGGTAGGTAATGAAAAGAAAAATGACTTTTACTAGAAGTTTGGTACATGTAACATGGGTAGGCCAGAAACTTGGTCCTTACCGTGTATTTTTAGTGGTGAACACAAAACATTGTTGCGATAAAAAAATACTTACACTGTAGAAATAGTACGAGAACGAATATAGAATATGTAACTCTCAGCTAATGTAAAATAGAGAAAATGTCTCAACTTGTGTGTTGATGTCATCTGTCTGATAGAAAAATAAATAATTCTAATATAATGTCCTATGTTGTTTTATTTTCTATTTTTTCTAATACTTGGAGCACTCTCACTTGTAAGAAAACTCGAAACACATGGCTCGAATCACCATGTGTTTCGAGTTTTCTTACAAGTGAGAGTGCCCAACTACCCAAAATAGTCTAAATATCAGAAAAACGTAGGACGTTTTAAATTTCGCGGTGCAGGATAGTTAAATGGGTGCAAACTAGATGTCGCTAGAAGCAACTTCCGTTTTGTCTTTTTTATTTGAAGTTGACATTCTTCTCCTTAGAGTATAATATATGTTCTGTGCTCTGTGCTGTCAAGTAAACCCCCGTCACATCTATAGGATGCAGACCCTGCAGAACCGATTCCTCCGTAAAATCACGGGAGCCCCCTTTTATGTCCGTAATGACAGTCTACACTTAAACCTCAAATTACCTACCGTCCTTCAATTTATGAAACGCCTTTCCAAGCGTTACTTTGACTCGGCAGTCAAACATAATAACCCATTGATCGCATCGGCCGCCCGATACGAACCATCGTGTATTAGCATGGTCCGACGTCCCCGTCATACCCTTGTCACTCCTGACGACCCCATCACCGTTTTACAAGAAAGTAATAGGGAAACCAGTACTCTTAAGATATACAAACACAGACCGCCATCCTTCCGGCCTCGCCGCCGAGGCCCGTCGCGACGTCCCCGTTCACTCCCCCCCCGACCCTTTCAAGAGCCAGCCCGCGTTGCTGAGCCTGTAGCTATAAATCAGTCCCCAAATAATATCACTCAGATCCAGCCTGTCCCTTTGCTGCCCTCCCCCAGGGACGCCCTAAGCCGAGGTTCGTACCCCACAGGGGGTGCCCTTAGTGAGTTGTCGCTTAGTATATAAGTTTTGCCCTGGCTGGAGGCCTTAATTTATTTCAAGGCACCCACAGGATTGTCCGGTTAAGCAGAAGCCAGCTCTAGGCTGAACTGCGAGATGCCATACACAAAAAAAAAAAAAAAACGCGAGCTTCATACAATTTTTGCCTGTTGATGCGAATAGACGTTCAGAGCGTTCGACCTTATTGACAGACAATACTTAATTGATATTAACAAACCGTGCTTATCAGCGCGACTTTTAGTCTTTGATAATTTATTCCTTAATAATATTTCCTTTTGTTGTTATTTTATAAAATAGGTATTAGTTATTTTGGTAGTGTTTAAATATTCGTTCAAATTACAATTATTAATAGTTTACATTTTATTTCTTTTTAGGTGAAGTAGTAGTAGGTACGCATAGATTTTTAGGATATTTTATAAAATAGGTATTAGTTATTTTGGTAGTGTTTAAATATTCGTTCAAATTACAATTATTAATAGTTTACATTTTATTTCTTTTTAGGTGAAGTAGTAGTAGGTACGCATAGATTTTTAGATACTGATAGGTAAGTTTTGGCTAATTTACGTTCACTTTTTTTATACCTATTAGTTTTATTTTCATTTACGTTTTAGCTTTATTTTTATTTGCCTGCATCAATGCCACCTAAAAAACGATTATCTTTATCTCGAAATTCGAGAGAAGCTAAGAGAATGAGAAATAGGCGTTCTCAAGAATCGGCAGAGGAAAGAGCACATCGGTTAAACTCTATGAAAGTTAGTGCCTCAACTTCTCGAGCCAATGAAAGCTCTCCCGAGAGAGAGATGCGATTAGCAGCTGACAGAGCGAGACGAGCTTCATCACGGGCGTCTCAAAGCTCTTCTCAACGAGAGCTTAGGCATACCATTGACCGAGAACAACATGTGTTATCCCGAGAAGCTGAAACTGCTTCACAACGAGAATTGCGACTCACAGCTGACCGCGAACGGCATACATTATCTCGCGAGTCCGAAACCTACACTGAGAGGGAATTACGTCTCACAGCTGATCGCGAACGGCATGTACTATCCCGTGAGTCCGAAACCTTCACTGAGAGGGAATTACGTCTCACAGCTGATCGCGAACGGCATGTACTATCCCGTGAGTCCGAAACCTTCACTGAGAGGGAACTACGTCTCACAGCTGATCGCGAACGGCATGTACTATCCCGTGAGTCCGAAACCTTCACTGAGAGGGAACTACGGCTTACAGCTGATCGCGAACGTCACATTTTATCTCGAGAATCTGAAACTTTTACTCAATATGAAGACCGTTTGACAAATGATAGGGTGCACCATAATATTATTCGATCTCTTGAAGATGAACATGAGCATGATGTCACGTTCCTTTTTCCCAGCTGACAGGTTTTAAAAAGGAAACGCTAAAGTTTAAAAAAAGACTATATTTTAAAAGTTTAAAATAATTAAAAACGAGAGGGTAGAAGGTAGGCCGGTCAAAGGTCGGACCACGTAGAAGGCCGTGAATACCGCACTCTCCTGCTTAGTGCCAGTCGGTGACGTCGGTGATGGCTTCGGAGTCAGTCTAGCAGGGCGGTTCAGTGCCGGTTCTGGGGTGCCGTCCAGTCAGCCAGCAGAACAGGATGCCGGTCCAAGGGTTCCGTCCTGTCAGCCAGCTACGCTGATCTTCAGCCGTGTAGAAGTTCCCAGTACGGGAAGAAAACTAGGCACTTATTAATTACTTCAATAACCAAGTATTATTTAAATTTAGATAAAGTTACTAGTGGTTTCTAGGTAGTCACTAGAATAAAATTACATGGAGTACGAGGGAGCAGAGGTATGTACTGTTCAGAAAACTTAGTATGCGTGGTTCCTCGATGGTCGTTGGAGTGTCACTGGCGGCTGCCGCCGCGGAATGAATGCGCTCGCCGCTCGCGCTTCGTGTGGTAAGTGAAGGGAAGGGAATTAAGGATATAATTATATAAAACCGCGCGCCGCAACAAGTTGCCGTGTCCGTTTGTTCGTAATTTTATTTTATTCGCATGAACGATAATTAGATAGATAGTTTATTATTTAACCGTTTAAAATATTTAGAAATTAAGTAGGTAAGTAAATCGTGACAATGAACAACGACTAGAGTCGGGACGCGAATATTACAATTCTTTGAGACAAGAACGATTAATAAGTTTGTCTAATGAAAGATTAAGAATTGAAAATATTCGGTCTCTTGAAAGGGACGAACAGCGAGAGGCCCGTCTTACTGCAGACAGATTTCGACATAATCTTAATGACTTAGATGTAAACATAGAAGATCAATCTACGAATTCGGTGGTGTGGTCCGACAAATATAAAAGTGGGTTTGCTTATAACCTCACAATTGATTACAGATCATCTTCTGTAATAGGCGATTTGAACGCAGTATGTTCTTTTTGTAATGCTTTAAAGTGGAGTAAGGAGTCGGCTGGTTTCTGTTGTTCTGGAGGTAAAATAAATTTGCTTTCGTTCGAAGACCCACCGGAACCTTTGAAATCACTACTTTCAGGGGAACATGTGCAATCTAAACAGTTCTTAGACAATATTCGCACTTATAATAGTGCGTTTCAAATGACATCCTTTGGTGCTCAACAAATCTCAGAAGGTCCTTTCATGCCTACTTTTAAGATACAAGGTCAGGTTTACCATTTGATAGGATCTCTTTTGCCTGAAGACCAACCTAAGTTTCTTCAAATATATTTTGTATCCGATTACGACGAACAGTCGAATATAAGAAATCAATATTTCCCGAATTTAAATACTGAACTCATTTCACAACTTCAGAACATGTTTCATCAGGTTAATTCGTATGTATGCAGTTTTAAATCGGCATTAGAAGCTTTTCCTCAAGATGGTGATAATAATTATAAAATTGTTATAAATGCCGATAGGCGTCCAACTCAGGAACACCCTGGGCGTTATAACGAATGAAGTTGCTGTAGTATTGGTCGACCAGGAATGTGATAGGCGTGATATCGTTATCCGTGCCAGAGACAATCGTTTGCAACGTATTTACGAAACCCACAGGGCTTACGACAGTTTGCAATATCCTTTAATATACTGTCGAGGGGAAGATGGTTATAATTTCGCTTTACACCAAACTGATCCGCGTACAGGCGTACCTAATTATAATAAAAATATGTCATGCCTTCAATTTTATTGTTACCACTTGCAAGTGAGAAGGAATAGATTTGTATACTTTCAACGTTTTCGTGGCTTATTCAATCAGTTTATTGTTGACATGTATGCAAAAATTGAAACCGAAAGATTAGTTTATATACGATCTAATCAAAGGCAGCTGCGCGCTGAAGAATACGTGCACCTTCGCGACGCCATGCAGCACGATAATGATACGGTGAATATGGGCCGTTTAGTTATTTAACCCTCTTCTTTTACTGGTGGTCCACGCTACATGCACGAACGTACACAAGATGCTTTTTGTTACGTAAGAAAACATGGACGTCCCGACTTATTTATTACTGTAACTACCAATCCCAAGTGGGATGAAATCACTCAGGAGCTTCTTGAGGGTCAAGCACCGCATGACCGCCATGATATTATCGCAAGAGTTTTTCATTTTAAATTAAAATCAATGATAGATCTACTTACCAAAGATAACATTTTTGGAGAAGTATTGTGTTGTATGTTTAGTGTTGAGTGGCAAAAACGCGGCTTTTTTTTATCTTTTTAAAAAAAAAAAAAAAAAAAACGTTGCCCCACACTAGGAATTTCTCCTGTATCGTGGGTGCGTTTACAAACATTTAAAGTCACATTATACAAACAACCAGACCCGGAACAACTATCTGTAGGCCATACAAATATTTGTTCCGTGCGGGGATCGAACCCGCGACACGCAGCGCAGCAGTCAATCGCTCAGCCACTGCGCCAACCGTGCCGTCAAAAACTTACCTCACGCACATATCCTGCTTTCGTTAAAAGATAAGGTTTGACCTAATGATGTAGACAGTTTGATCCGTGCTGAAATTCCAGATCCGATTGCAGATCCCGTGTTATACGACATTGTTAAAACTCATATGATACATGGTCCATGTGGTGCATTTAACGGGAATGCTCCTTGCATGCAAGACGGTCGTTGCACTAAAAGATATCCAAAAGCCTTAGTGGATGAAACTGTAACAGGACATGATGGACATCACTTAATGTTAATTTTATTTATTTTAAGTAGATGTCTACTTGCACTTTGTAGCCTGAGACACAGGTTCAACCTAGTTCAGGCAAATAAGCAACTGTGCTCTATTTTAATTGTTGTGATATTGTTGTGAAACATAATGACATCTGTAGACAAAAAGAACCCAGTATGCGCCATATACACTGACATGTCAAAAGCATTTGATTATGTAGATCATAACCTACTACTAAAAAAACTATATGGCTATGGAGTAAGAGGCAACATCCTTAACCTTCTAGAATCTTACTTAAGTGATAGGTATCAATGTACTGAAATTTGTAGAATATCCCCTAAAACTAAATTAGAGACTTCCTATACATCCGCATTCAAAAATGTTAAATACGGCGTGCCGCAAGGCAGCGTACTGGGTCCGTTACTATTTTTAATATATATAAATGACCTTCCAAGAGCAGTAAAACAAAAAATGGTCCTCTTTGCTGATGATAGCACAGCAATTATTGAGTGTACAGACCCTAACGACTACGAAAATAATATCAACGTTACTCTAAGCGAGATCGTTAAATGGCTTGAAAACAATAACTTAAAAATAAATTTAAATAAGACTAACATAATGCATTTTCACCAACGACGCGTAAATCCTACCATTTCTGTAACCTATGACGATAAAATAATCGAAGAGGTTATGAATAGTAAATTCTTGGGCATAACTATTGACAACAAACTAACTTGGAAAGTTCATGTAGAATTGTTATGTAAGCGCATAAGTAAATCCGCCTATGCACTATTTCAGCTTTCAAAAAAAGTAAACATTGAAACACTAGTCATAGCGTATCATGGAGTAGTTGGTTCAGTCCTTCGCTACGGGGTTATTTTCTGGGGTCAATCGACTAACAGTGAGACAGTATTCAGAATGCAAAAGCGTTGCATAAGGTCAATGTGCGGTCTTCAAGTAACAGATAGCTGTGTTCCTTGTTTTAAATCCTTGAAAATATTAACTCTGCCGTCATTATATATTTTAGAAACTGCGTTGTTTGTAAAAATGAATCCTTATCTGTTCCCTAAATTATCAGCAGTAAAGAAAAACCCAATACGATCTCAACATGCAAATCAATTATGTAATTTAAAATGTAAAACAGCTCTTATGTCTAAAAGTTTTTTCGGATTAGCTCCTAAAATCTATAATAAATTACCTGACGGCATAAAAGACATGCCAATAGTTAAATTCAAAAGAGCTCTACAGAAATTTTTAACAGAAAAATGTTATTACAGAGTAGACGAATTTTTAAACGAGAAATATTTATAAAACTAAAAACCTTACTGTAATAGTTACAAATTATATTTTAAATTAATTTTATTTAGCTTACTGTAATAGTTCCAAATTATATTTTAAATTAATTTTATTGTTATAGTTTAATATTTGTTATTATTATCTAAGCATGTGAATCTAGTTATTAAGTTCACAACAAAAAACATTTGTATGCCAATGAAGCAAAACATAGAGCTACTATTTTTTTGTTTAATACCATCTATGTAAAACCTATGTTTACAAATGAATAAATGATTATGATTATGATTATGATTATGATATTTTATTGTAACTGTGCACCTTTTTATAAAATAAACGATTGATTGATTTGATTGATTGATTGATTGATCATACATTTATGTACTTATGTTTTATGATAATATCTTTCAGATATTTGACATTCATATAAAACAGAACATCAATAGCTACTTTACTTTTTGTTAAAGTAATAGTTTAGAAGCCAAAGTCAAAATATTGTTTCAGGAAGACCATCAATCAGCACTATCAGAGCATTTCTCAAAACCTTTGACCATAGTAATAATGTCGATGTCCCATGTTTTTGTCTTTGATTATTTTATTACTGAGACATTATAAGTAATATCATGATTGTCGTAACTGCATCGATGTTATTAAATTATCAGACAAAATTTTCTAAACAGTGTACAAATTATTAAGTTAATTTTAAAATTTAAAATCTGATAATGCCGAAATTTTCGTAGTATGGATAATAGTTTGTCCCGTTGTGACCGCAGTGATTTCGAACTCATTTAGTTTCAATACATTATAAGAAGCTACGTATGTTATAGTCTCAAAACAGTGTTTATGGCCTCAAATTCCATGTTATATTGAGTTTATAGTAAAATACGGCAGCAGTTTAATATTTTTAAAAAAATAATTCTGTCCTATAAAAAGTTCCAAAACTGAATTCTTATTTTGTTACCGAATTTTGTATGGAAAGATTTTTTAAATCATCATATTTTTTCGTTTTTTACTCTTGGGAAAACTATCTGATGACATTTAAATCCACCTTTTTGTTGTTTTGTCATTTCGGTATGGACAACAGCCGCGATAGCACTGTACCCTGACTACTGCGACAAAATCTTTCTGGATTTTGTTACACTGTGTCAAGGTAAGTTTAAGATACTTCATATTTTTGTTAAAATTGGTTAATAGTTCGTTTTATAACCTACACATTGATGTAAAATACTTTTTTCACCTGTTGGGTTTTAAACTTAATTAATTTTTTTGAAAATGCAAAACCTTCATTTCGTTACTTCTGTTTTTGTTACTTTCTCGTGGTAACGTATAATCGGAACGCGGGGTATCAAAAAAGGATTTTTTTAAAGCCCTGTATACATTTCACAAAAATGCCACTTAGGTATATTTATGAACCCTATGTACCTTATATTGCTTTCTTGCAAATTATTATCTTATTTTCTTTTTCTAAAATAATAATGCGGGATACAACTTGGAAAAAAAAAATGTCCCAATCGTTTCAAGTTCGATGATTGAGTTTATGGCTTTCGGTTCCAGAACGACCTAAAAGTAACCGTGTATATTAATCTACACTAATATTATATAGAAGAAGATTTGTTTGTTTGCTTTTATACAATATATTAAGCTCTGCATAGCCGTTGTGTTTTTAACTGATTTTAAGTATTGAAATAATTTTAAGTGTACACTGCACGTGAGATTAAAAAAATATTGTGATTAAAAAAACTATTGTACTTTACTAATTATCATAAGAAAATATTGATTTAACCAAAGAAAATTAGGACTTTGTATGTGATTAATTAGAGGTTTAACTTTTTATATGCTTCCTTAAAGCTTTTGTTTCCATTTTATGATACTGAGTCAAGTGTGTGTAGGCTAAGCCTTACATTTCCAATTTTGTTACCAACGCTTCTTGTTTTGTTACTGTCCCAAAATAATGCTGATAATTATGTTCCATATCTTGTTTATTTCTTTAAATTCAAACGCAAAAAGCACTTGATAAAAAAAAAAAAAATAGTTTTTTTTTTTTTAATAAATAGGAATTATAGCATCCTTCTTTTTTATATAGGAAAACGGAACTTTATCATTACAAAGTGTTCTAATGGTAACAAAAACCAATAGATTTGCAAAAAAACAATTCTTTATTTTGATTTCACATTTTTTCTTTTGTGAAGATGTTGTTTAGTCAATGCTCTATACAGTAAAACATAAATTTATAGTAAAATTTGCATATTTCTATAAGGTTTTCACACATTTTCAAGTAACAAAACAAGAACTTTTATTTTGCCCTTAACTAATATTTCACAGGTTTTTTGTACAAAAACCTAAATAAAACTAGAAAATAAACAGAAATTTAGGATTTGCATAGGATTAGCTAGCTTTATCTAGCTGAATATGTCCTAAATATACATATTTTAATTTTAGACGATTTTTAAGACTAGCGTCAAAAAATTTGAGAAATGCTCATCAGTAACCTTAAACCTTGTCAAAATGATCTGGTATATTATTTTCTAACTTATTTTCGTGAGTATTACAATTTTACTGTATTTATGTCAAGCTCCATACTATACATTCCATTCTCAGTCTTATATTTTGTGAGAACTATAATTACGAAGTAAATATAATACTCGTATTAACCTAAAACTAAAGCTAAAGCTATTAATAAATCCAAGCTTCAATAAAATATTGACTAACCAATTTAAAATAAAATTTGCCCACATTGATACCTGTACAAATATTCGTACTATTATTTTAATTCTATTCAAGTTTTGAAAATAATATACATACTAGAGATGCTACGGAGGTTCGATTCAAAATCTGAAAGTTCGGTACATCCGACTAATTTTACACCTTCGATTCCGATAAATTCTAATCGGAAATTATATCGAAGGTCGATGAAAAGCTTGTGTTCATTCATTATAATTTGCTTCTTTTTGAGTCATTTCCTTTGAGTTAATTTACTACTAGTACCAACTATTTGCAATTTTAAATCTGTGTTTTTTTTTTGATCTGATAATAAGAAAAACGTCAGTGTATGAGGGTGTAATATTGATTGCAAAATTCCAGTGAAGTTAAATCAAAGCTTTTAACTTTTAAAACAATATTTTGGTAAATAATTGAAGTTGATAAATTCTACATCTTATTCCTTCAGTTTTCCCTAGAATCTCTCATTTCTAACTTTTCAGAAAGCAAAATCTTAAAGCAGAGCCTCTAAAGGCCTTACCGATATTAGGTAATTCGTACTGCTGCTCAGTTTGATCCACGGCATGGCTTCGATGCTGTCGCAGCAGCCTCTTAATTCTGCCGACAGAGTCGGCAGCACGTCGTCATCATTCTGGTCCTAGTTGAGTCGAGGCGGCCACCCGCCGACATCACAGCTTTCAGCATCACACCAATAGCTCCAACATTGGTCATGAAAATATCAAATTAAAGTTCGTTAGGAATAATAAATAGGCCAGAGCACAATCCCACTTCTGATGTTAGAAAGTGGATGTAAACTACATGTATATGTATTGATATCTATTTAATTAATAAGCTTTGAGTGTCAGAATGGTAACTTATTATTTACTATGTCTGAAAGTGTCTCTAAAAAGGTATGTAGGGTAAAGGGATTTTATAAAGAAAACCACAGAAAGACAAGACTATTCATTTATAACTTTCAAACTACGTCCATTCGCAAACCTAGGTCTTCGTGGAGAAGAATGGACAAGAAACTCCACGGTTACATCTTAAAAAGTATAATGCCAGGACAATCTATATTGTCCTGGACCATTTCTCAAGTTATAGCAGTTTATAGGTATGAATAAACAATAAGCAATATAAGCCATATTACAACATATTTCTAGCACATAGCTATCAGTAATATTCATAGTATAATATCAAATAACCATCATAATAACATTAAATTACATAATTCATAATTATAATATAAATATACATCATCATCAACAATAATCAGAATAATATCATACCTTAGATGTTAACGCCTTGAAAGTCGAAGAGCAACTGCCTGTTCTATTTTTTTTTTTTTTTTGAATAGCATCTCGCAGTTCAACCTAGGAGGTTGTCGTCTGCTCAACCGGACTATCCTGTGGATGCCTTGAATTTAAGGCCTCCTGCCAGGGCAAAAATCTTACAAACTAAGCGACTACACGCTAAGGGCGCCCCCTGTGGGGCTCGGACCTCGGCTTAGGGCGTCGCTGGGGGAGGGCAGCAAGGGGACAGGCTGGATCTGAATGGTATTATTTATGGGTTAGTTTAAAACTACTGGCACAGCATCGCGGGCTGGCTCGAGCAAGGGTCGGGGAGGGCAGTTACCGGGACGTCGCGACGGACCTCGACGGCGAGGGCGGAAAGACGGCGGTTTGAATCGGGGTTTACGCTTGAGGAGCGTACTAGTTTCTCTACGGCTCTCCTGGAGGAGAGTGATAGCGTCGTCGGGAGTTACGAGTGTGTGCCTTGGTCGGCGAACCTGACTGATACGCGAGGGGTCGTATCGGGCGGCCGATGCGATCAGGGGATTTCGGTGTTTTATTGCACGATCGAAGAAACGCTTGGTGAGGCGTTTCATGAACTGCAATAAGGTGGGCATCCTAAGGTCTACATGGAGACGTTCGTTACGTACGTAAAAGGGGGCACCCGTGATCCTACGTAAGTATCGGTTTTGGAGCGCCTGCATCCTGTGAATATAGCGGGGCTTGGTATGTGCGAACACAACACAAGCGTACGACATGATGGGACGGATCACTGCGGTATGGAGACGCAACTTGCACTTGAGTGACAACTTGCTCTTAGCCGCTACCATAAAATGAAGCCTACTCATAGCGAAGGCAGCTCGGTCGCGAGCTGCTTTGATATGTGCCCCGAAGGACAGGTGTTGGTCAAGTATGACTCCTAAGTATTTGGCTTGCTTCTCCCAAGTGATCGGACGGGGGCTGGGGGGATTGATACGCGGTTTAGAGAAAAGAACCGCCTGACTCTTATCGGGGTTAACCTCGATCCTCCACTTCCTGAACCAAGCGCCGAGGACGTTGGCTGAGGTTTGGAGCGTTTTGGCGATAACGTTCTGACAACGACCAGTATAATAAATGGCCGTGTCGTCCGCGAACAGGGCTAACTGAGCCTTTTTGCTCCTAGGGATATCGCTGGTGAACAACGTAAAAATGAGAGGGGAGATGACCGAGCCCTGAGGGACACCGGCACGAATCGGGTGAGGGGAGGAGAGAACTCCTCCGACGCGATAGCGGAAGGTGCGATTGGACAAAAAGTCTCGCAAGATGAGCACGAGACGGTCCGGCACTCCCAGTTGGTACAGCTTGTATATTAAGCCGTTGTGCCAGACTTTGTCGAACGCTTTCGCTATGTCGAAGAACAACACGCCCGTTATCGATCCACGCTGGAAACCAGCGCTCACGTGCTCAACGATACGGTGGACCTGTTGTACGCACGAGTGTTCGGTCCTGAAGCCGAATTGCTCGTTCGGTATGAGGCTCTTGGCCTCGGCATAATCTTTGAGACGCTTATAAATAAGCCTCTCGTAGATTTTGCCGAGGGCACTCAGGAGACTGATGGGACGGTAGCTCGAAGGCTCCGCCTTAGGTTTGCCAGGTTTGGCGATACCGATAACAGTGGCCTCTTTCCATACCTGAGGGAAGATGTTGTTCGAAAGGGCGCCATTGAAGATGGCTGCCATTAACGCGATTAACTGAGCGGGTAAGACTTTAAACACCCTATTGGTGAATCCGTCGGAGCCAGGTGCTTTCCGTGGCTGAAGCCCTTTTATGATGTCGTGCACTTCTTCAGGTGTGATAGAAGGCAGAGGAGCATCAGGGTCTTCAACGGGAGGTAGGGCGGCTCTACGTTCGACCTCGGCGTCCACCTCATCGAGGTGTCGTTGGTCTACTGGTTGTAAACTGGGAGAGCACTGAGATTCCAGGCTGTCGACTAGGCATTCTGCCTTTTCAGAGTCGTCGAAAGCGACGCTTCGATGCCTCCTCTCATTCGTCCTGATAAGAATCAGGACGAATGAGAGGAGGCATCGAAGCCTCTTCGGTTTTGCGCATCTTCCTCTGCAGTTGCCAGAAAGCTTGATGAGTGGGCTCGAGTTCGCTCAGCATCTTGTCCCACTGACTGGAACGGTGCTCACTGACGCGGTTCTTTACAGCGAGCTGTAAATTACGCATGTGAGCCTTGTTCGCGTCGCAAGGAAAGTTGCTGTAGGCACGGATGGCCGCGTTCTTCTCGGTTATCAGTTCACGTACGTCAGCGGGTAGTCTCCAGCGATGATCGCTCATTGCTGGGACTTCCCGTGAACAATCCTTCAGTACGGATTGAACGTGTTCTGTAAACGAGTTGATGGCGGCCGTCGTGTCTGCGACCGAGACAATGTGTTCGGGAATGGAATCCAGGTGAGGTGACGTGGTGGATTTCAGCTTTTCGCTGACTTTCCTCCAGTCAGTGATCACTTGGGAAGGCGGGGGCTTGCTGGGGTCTGAAGGACCTGAGCGGGGAACTAAGTGCACGAGCACTGGACGGTGGTCGGAATCAAGCTCGTGTAGCGTCTCAATGAGATGCAGCTTTAAGCTGACATTCTTGAGCAGCGCTATATCGAGCACGTCAGAACGATGATCGGGATCATGGGGGTAATGCGTGTGCTCCATAGGAGCGATGGGGTCAAAGTTAAGGGAGGCCCCTAGGTCGAACACGAGGCGTCCTCTGGCAGAGGTCGTCGTGCTGTTCCAGGCGGGGTGTTTGGCGTTGAGGTCGCCCGCTATAATAACGGAGTCGCTCAAGCCGAAGAGGACTGTGAGGTCCTTGGTGAGTAAAATGTTCTCAGCGGACGAACCGCCGGGAGGGATGTACGCAGAGATTATGCTGATCGGTTGATGACCGGTCATGCCGAGCCGACAGATGGATACCTCGAGGAGAGACTCTAACGGAGGGGGATCTATAGGGATTCAGTGCAGCTCCTTTTTATAATAAATGAGTGTACCGCCCTTGTGACAGCGTGATAATAAATTGTTAGTCAAAATCGAAACGGCTAGGTTAGCGAAGCGAGCGTGCCGCGGCAGCGGTCGCCGAGCGCCAGATTTCCTTTTTTGCAAAGTAAGCATGCATGGTTGATTACGTTTATTTTTAGGTTTATTTATTTATTTATTTATTTATGTACACACAGAACACATTACAAGAACAATACATAAAGACAAAAGAGCACAAAGGTACCGCTTATTTCATTTAGAAATCTCTTCCAGCGGACCTGCGAGAGGATAGATATAAAAGAAACGTAGACACAGTGTGTAAGAAGAATAAATTAACTACAAAATGAATAACATTCATAATAAAGAGATAATAAAACATACAAAGGTACAACACAACACAACAACAGGTATACAATAGGTTTCCTTACGAATAAAAAAAATCTGTATCGTATAATCATACTAGCTTATGCCAGCGGCTGCGCCCGCTTCGATAATTGACCCACGGGATCGTCCCACCGGGATGAAAAGCCTATGTGCTATTCCAAACTATAATCTATCTCTGTGCCAATTTCATCCAGATCCGTTCAGCCGTTCTGGCGTGATAGAGTAACAAACATCCATCCATCCATCCAAACTTTCACATTTATAATATTATATAATCATATATTAATCAATATCATTCCAATAATATAACAATAGGTATTATTTTAATGAAAAACAATATTATTTTAAATTTAACATGATTATTATTATCTCCTTTATTCATTTATCATCTCATTTTTTACATTTTTAAATATTTCTAAAAAAAGACAGTAAAACATTTAAAAATATAAAAAATAGTTGTGCGCCGGTATCGGGAGCAGGGTCCAAGCTACCGGTGGTTAGGGCTCCAGAGACAGGAACTTCCTCACAATGCGAGCCGTATCAAGGAGTACTGGCTTCTGAATGAGGCTCTTGATCCAACCGCCTAAAGAGAGCCTCGAAAGATGTTCGTTGAGGCTCTTGACCATAAGGCAATTGGCCGTCACGTTATTATTTTCTTTATTCATTTATCATCTCATTTTATAATTATCACTTGATTCGGTGAAGGAAAACATCGTGAGGAAACCAGCATAATTTTTTTTTTTTTTTTTTTCGGATGGGAAATCATCAAATGACTTCTCCCGCTCTGGGCTGAGCGGGAGGGAGTGTCAGACTTCTACTGACTAAAACCCACCCATTTTCCTTCATCGCCCTTTGTGTTCCGGGGCCGCGGTATCTCTTTCGAACAACCCGCAGCACCCGGCAGGCATCGGCCCTTGCGGGCCCCTTCCCTATGCTGACATCTCTTTGAGGCGCGCGTGGAACACGAACGCGCCGTCGACACGGCCTGTCGTCCTAAGACGGAGGGACGGCGAGCTAGCCCTTAGCTCACCGTCCACAGGCCCGCGTCTACGGTGGCCGGGGGCCACCACGTGACCCCCGACGCCCGGTGCGTCTCCCGCGGCGGCTGGGACGTGAGGAGGAACGCTCTCTCTCACGTTCCGCCTCCTCCTTTGCTAGCATGACTGCTTCGCAAAAGGAGGTGACGGCTTCCCATTCCGTCTCGCTCCGGACCATGGCTCGAACCAGGGCCGGACGCGAGAGGTCGCCGCCGCCGATCGCCGCTATGAGGACACGGCGTTGCTCCGCCCAAGCGGGGCAGACCTCCACCGTATGCTCCACCGTGTCCTCCGGTCGATCCTCGCAGTTGAAACACCCGGGCGTCTCCTCCCGCCTGATTCGGTGCAGGAACCTCCCGAAACAACCGTGTCCGGTGAGGACCTGCGTCAGGCGGAAGGTGAGGACGCTGTGGCGCCTCTCAAGCCACTCCTCAAAGAGGGGACTTATCGCCACTATCGTGGCGTGCCCTGCACGGGGTTGCGACAGTCGCTCTCTCCATGTCACCATGAGATCGGCCCCGAGGTTTGTCCGCTGAGCGGCAATTAGCCGTGGCAGCGGAGTAACCCCCCGGCGAAGAACCTCCGCGCGCCATTCATGTAGGCGCGCGAGGACTATCGCCTCCAGATCCAGTAGATCGGTGATTGAAAACAATAGATGTTTACAAAAAACATCTATTGTTTTCAATCACCGACAAACGCTGCGCTAGAGCCAGGTGGTAGAGTCCTTTTTTTTTTTTTTTTTCTTTTTTTTTTTTTCTCCGGATGGGAAATCATCAAATGACTTCTCCCGCTCTGGGCTGAGCGGGAGGGTGTGTCAGACTTTTACTGACTAAAACCCACCCATGTTCCTTCATCGCCCTTTGTGTTCCGGGGCCGCGGTATCTCTTTCGAACAACCCGCAGCACCCGGCAGGCATCGGCCCTTGCGGGCCCCTTCCCTATGCTGACATCTCTTTGAGGCGCGCGTGGAACACGAACGCGCCGTCGACACGGCCTGTCGTCCTAAGACGGAGGGACGGCGAGCTAGCCCTTAGCTCACCGTCCACAGGCCCGCGTCTACGGTGGCCGGGGGCCACCACGTGGCCCCCGACGCCCGGTGCCACGGTAATAAACTGGTGTTCCGCAAGATCCGGACCCATCCCCGCAAGGTGCTCGGCGAGGCGGTTTGCAATGACTCTTTCAAAGAGCTTGCCCACCTCGTCGAGCAACACAACGGGCCGGTATGCGGACGGAGAGTCCGCAGGGCGCCCCGGCTTCCGAATGAGGACCAGCTTCCCCGTCTTCCAACGAAGCGGGAACTGGCCTCTCTCCAAGCATGCGCTTAGGAGCCCCTCCAGTCGGGGCCCGAGAGCCTCAAAGGCCAGGACCCAGGCTTTGCCAGGCAAGCCGTCGGGTCCCGGGGCGGTATTTTTGGCCTTGAGCCGTCCTACCGCCACTCTCAGGTCTACCCCAGCCACTTCCGGGACGTCGTCGTCGTCGTGGTCCGCTTCCGGCACCGCAGGTGGCGGAGCCATAGGCGGGGGGGGATGTTCCCCTCGCGAGGGAAACAGAGCGCTCACCACGTCCTCCACGAGCTGAGGCCGGAGACTCTGCGTCAGTGGGGGGGCCCAGGTGCGGAGTTTATCCCGCACCATCTTGTAAGGGCGCCCCCACGGATCCCCATATAGCTCCGCCTCAATGGCTTCCGCATTCGGCGGGCGAATGGGGAGCCTGCGATGCCTGGCGTACGGGTGTCGCGCAGCGACGCACGCCTCGCGCAGAGTTGTCAGCTCGCGCGACCACCAGTACACCTGACGCCGGGCGCGTCCTGGCCGAACTCGGGGCATTGCCACGTCACATATGTCGGACATGGCCTCCTGGAACCACCCTGCCTCATTATCAACGTCGGCAGGCCTGTCCGGTGATGTCACCCAGGCCTGCACGATCGAGGCTTCCAGGAGGAGCTCCCGGTCCAGCTGCTTCAGCGCCCAACGCGGACCACTCGGGGCCTGTAAGACCGGCGCGCTCGAGGACTGGGCGGAGACGTCAAACCGGATATACCGGTGGTCGGAATAGGTCTCCACCCCCTCCATGACACGCCAGTCCACGACACGCGGCGACAGAGCGGGGCTAGCGAACGAAATGTCCACCACCGACTCCCCCCGCATCCGCACACACGTGGGTACAGTACCCCGATTCAGGACGACCAGGCCTGTTTCCAGAGCCCAGTCCTCCACCATCCTTCCCCGCACGTCTGTGCAACGAGAACCCCAAGCCAGATTCTTGGCATTGAAGTCCCCGAGGACAAGCACAGGGAGGGAATGGCTTCCGACGACGACACTCAACTCCGCAAGGGAGTTGTGGAACTCGGCGAGAGTTCGGTTCGGGGAGAAGTAGACACCCACCACTACGATCTCCCCGAACCGTGCCGCTACGCACCCCTGACCCTTCCTGACACTTTCAAGGGTCGGGGTACCGGCGGCGGCCGACGAAACTATGACCACTGAGCCGCTTAGGTCCGCCACCCAGTCTTCCCTGGGCAGGACGAAGTACGGCTCAGCGACCACGGCGATGTTAATCAACCACTGCGCCAAGCTCTGAAGCAGCAGATTCTGGGCGCAGGCGCAGTGGTTGATGTTCGCCTGGAGGAGGCGTAATGGGGCCGTTATTAGCACTCCATAGCCTCCCCCTCCCGGGCCCCCTGCGAGGGCGCAACTGTCGCAGCGGCGGCAGTGGCGGCGACAGCGGTAGAGGGGGCTGCCGCGGCAGCGACGGCGGAGACGGTGGCGGAGGCGGCGGAGGGCCTACTCTTACCCTTTGAGGGTGGAGCGCAGGCCTTGCTCCCAGCCCGGTGATCAGCCGGCTTGCCGGCCGCCGCACATGCAGCACAGTGCGGCGTGGCAAAGCAGGCCGCCGAAGTGTGACCGGGCTGACTGCATCTGAAGCAGAGGCCACTGCGGTCCACCTCCGAGGCGCATTTTACTGACACGTGGTGCCCCACGTGGCAGCGATAGCACCTCAGAGGTCTGGGTTCCAGCAGCTTTACCTGCGCTGAAACCCAGCCCACCAGTAGCCTTCGGCCCTCCACGATAGCTTTAGCCGCCGTCACGGGACAGCTTACCGTAACGGTACGCATGCCCGACAGGTCCGAACGTATGGCGCCTGCCCTGACCTGCTCAGCAGGGCACCCTCCGGACCTGGCGACGGCGGCCACCACCTCCTCCTCGGTCACCGAGTCGTCCAGACCCAAGATGCGCAGGTCTGCGCATCTGACAGGCCTGGAGACTCGGGCCTCGTCCGCGTTTAGGGACGCTCTGAGCTTTTCCGCCAGAGCGTCTGCGGACGAGCCGCTGGTTTCACCGGGGATCTCCAGCATGCGAGCCCCTGTCGCGGTGACTTTCAGCCGGAGGCCCCCGGTGATCCCGAGCTCACCGAGGTTCACCGTCTCCTTGGCTTTCGCCAGCAGGTCGCGGTAGGTTACGCCCCTCTTTTCCGCATCTGGCTGTAGCGTGATTACTACAGCCGCGGTTTTAGGGGCGCGGAGCCCAGCCGCGACCTTTCTCGCCCGGTGCTGGCGCTGCCGCTCCTCATTCCGGGCCTTTTTGGCCGCCTTCCGCCCCTTCTGTTTCTCCCCAGCCACCTGCCATCCGGCATCAGCCGCGGAAGGTGTAGTGGGCTGGGGAGGCAGTGGCGGGGGCGGACGTGCCGCAGGCGTTGGCCCACTCGCCGCTGGCGCCGGCACAATAGCCGCCTGTGCAGCCGCCTTGCCCTTCTTCTTGTTGCCCGCCGCCTTCTTGGCCGGCACCGGTTTCGCCGGAGCCGACTTATCAGCGGGGGGCAACGCAGCCCTGCTAGAGGGCTGATTGGTCCCGGGGGCGGCAGCTGCAGCAGCAGCCGCGTACGAGGCCGCTTTCGGCGCGGCCGCCTTGTTCGCCGTCAAGGGGGGACGCAGGACAATACCCTCCAGGACGGAGAACCGCGTCTGGAAGGCAGCCAGCTCCTGCCGAACCAGGTTCAAAACCTGGTTCTCCACGGGCACGGGCTGGCTTTGCTGCTGCCGCTGCTGTGGTCCTCCCCTTGGAGGAGCCACGCTGGAGCCAGCCTCCCGCAGGCTGGCCAGGTCTGCACGGAGCTTAGAGTTCTCCTGTTGGAGAAGCTCCATGCAGGTCGCCAGACGGGACACCTCCGCCCGCAGCTTGGCCACCTCATCAGGCCAAAATGGAGGCGGAAGCCGCGGGGATGGCCTTGTGTTTGGTCGAAGGCTTTACCTTCGCGGTCACGCCCCGGATTGCGGCTTCCACCTCCTTTGCGAACCTGGCCTTACGCTCCGCCTCGGAGCCGCCAGTCGCACCCGCCTCTTCGCCAGACCCGGGAGCAGTAAAGCCCGGGTGGCGCCCCTTCTCGGCCAACTTTGCCGACCTCTCGGAGGCAGTGAGCCCCCCCCTCTTGCTTTGGATCCCACCGCGTCTGCTGGTGGAGATCTTTCGGGACGAGGCCAACTCCTCTCCGGAAGTCGACTCTAGGTCGCCCTCCTGCCTGGACCGCTTGCGGAAGAACTTGCTGTTCTCCGCAGCAGTCCCGGCCCTCTCGAGGCGGGAGCTCCCTGAGCCTCCCGCGCTCCCATCGCTGGATGCGGCGTCGGACTTCGACCCCGCATCACTCCCCACCTCTTCATTTGTTTTTTGTGTGATTTTTTCCATATTGTTCCCACGAGTAAAAACTTTTTATTTTCTCAAATTTAGTGGTTCGCACTAACGACTAATTTAGCTACCCATTAGTCAAGCTAACAACCTCCCTCACGGTGCGCCGCCGCTTAGAGGTTTGGGGTGATTTTTTATAGAGGTTTTCTACCTCGCGGTCCGGGCGGTTAAGCCAAGACCCTCGGTCCCTATCGAAGCCGCGAGACTTGATCCACGACACTTCGACGATGGGATTACGAGATCGACGGTGACAATGACGGACGCAGTCCTTCACTGTCTGCTCGGAGGCAGGGTGAGTGCACACCAAGCCCGTCCATGCTCCTCCGCTGTGCCCTCTGCTCTTCAGAGGGTCACGCGGAACAACACCCCGTTGGTCCAGGTTGGACCCCTCCTTTGTCAGAATAATTGGCCGCGGCAGTAACACTCCCCGAGGGATGAGAGGAAATGGAAATTCCAATTTCCTCTCATCCCCGGGGGATGATTACTGCCACGCCCAGGGTGCACCGGCCGAGCAGCTGCTCATCCCTCCAGACGTATCGGGAGGGACCAGCAGCCGCTCGGCACACGTGGAAGACTTCTGACTTTGCACCCCAGGTGGTAGAGTCCTAATAATATGTTTATTGTGTGCTCATTACTTATTACTTTGCATTTGTTTGGCATTGGTCAATATTAAGGATTATTTAGCTTCTAAAAACACGTAGTTTCAATTTATTTTTACCTGAGTTTACTTGGGTTGTTCACAAACAATCTCAGTTAGTCTAAACTTATGGTTTCTACAGTGAAGACGTCTTAAAATGGGAAAAGCACGCGAAATTAGCAGTGAAGTGCGTTCTGCCATCGTTGTTTTGCATAACGAAGGCAAATCCGAACGTGAGATTGCTTCACAACTGAAGTTATCGACGACTTGTGTTCATAGCACAATAACTCGATACAGGGAGACAGGCAGTTTTCAAGATCGTCCACGCTCGGGAAGGCCGAGAGCTACCACGTCTAGTGAAGATAATTTCATTGTTGTTACCAGCAAGCGAAATAGACGCTTAACAGCACCAGAAATCCGCGTTGAAGTAAACAAAACCCGAGTTAAACCTTTATCATTGACTACAGTAAAACGGCGACTGAGAGATGCAAAGTTGTATGGTCGCATCGCCGTCCGAAAACCTCTGCTAAGGCCACAAAACAAGAAAAAGCGGATGCAGTGGGCTCTTGCCCATCGAGATTGGACTGAAGAAGATTTTAAAAAAATTCTTTGGACCGATGAATCCAAGTTTGAACTATTCGGTTCAAAACGAAGAATTTACGTGAGACGCAATGCTCTAGAAAAGATGGAGCCGGACTGTGTAGTCCCAACAGTCAAGCATGGCGGTGGCTCAATTATGGTCTGGGGTTGCTTCTCTAGCCAAGGAACTGACGATTTGGTCAAAATTGAAGGAATTATGAAAAAGGAACAGTACAAAAACATTTTAGAACAAAATGCCGTTCCTTCCGGGTTGCGATTAATTGGAGACGCATTCATATTCCAACAAGATAATGATCCAAAGCATAGCTCCAAATTATGCAGAGGATATTTAGAAGAGAAAGAGGCGCAAGGGGTGTTAAAAACATGGTTTGGCCTCAGAGCCCGGATCTCAATCCAATTGAACTTTTGTGGGAAGAGCTTGACAGGAACGTCCGTAATCGTGGCCCATCCTCGCAAGAAGAAATGTGGAATGCTTTATGCGAAAGTTGGAGCAATATATCACAAGACACCATCAACAAATTGATTGCTCGTATGCCGAGACTTGTGAAAAAAGTCATACAGTGTAAAGGAGGATTTTTTGATAAAACATCAGTTTAGTTAACTATAGCCTTTTTTCGCGTGGACTGTTAATATTTCCTTATTTTTTTAAATTACAATTAGTCAATAAACACTAATTAGTGACTAATTGATTAGATAGTTAAACTGGTTAATTAAACATTTAATATTTTATTGGTGTTTTACTTTATTTTCCTACTTCAATTAAGGTGGTCTTAAACTTTTGGCCTGCAGTGTACGTACTAGAAGTCTAATTTCTTTAATTTTTTACGTTATAGTTTTTTATTTTATTTAATACAGGTAAAGGGGCTCTCCGGACGCAATACTTTACTGTGCCTGGAACATGCTCTAATGTTTTTGGACACAGATAAGTATAGAGACGCGGACGTTAGCCACGTCCCAAGTTCTCGTGCACGTGAGTGTAAAGGAGCTTAACACCGTCAACGACAACATGAAGCGGCGCTTGGGCACCGAATAAAGCACAGGCGCGATCAACACTGCCATGCCACTCCAGTAACAACATGTAGGTGTACCAACCCGCTATTAATTAATTGATTGTTCCAGTAATTATCTTTATCGATCTGTGAAACATACTGTTACACTGTGTAACTAGCACACCTATTTCTAATTATGAATGTCGACACTTATGTTGACACTTAGTAGAAAATAACAACACAAACGAAATTTTGTATGGCGGTAAAGCTTTCTTTTTTAAAGTGCAAATTTAAAATTGATATATTATTATCATACTTCCTGAACGAAAGAGACACCCCTCTCTTGTAGCATCTGCCTGTTCGTCACTTCTTCATGCAACATTCTTTCGAATAGTGGCTGCGCGTCCTGCAGAATTTCTTCTTCTGCTGTTGGGTCTCTTGCGATGTTGTAGAGTAGATGTTCCATAGCGAACATTATCGGCTCGCAACTTTCACGGGTCTCCTTTTAACAACATAAATGTAAAAGTAGATTTTTACAATGAACACAAATAACTTGAAGTTACCTTGAAGACGGTCCACAGCCGCTTGAGCCAGGACGGCGGCGCGAAGTAAACGCTTTCGGCAACCGTGTAGCCGGTGTTGATGCAGCACGTGTAGGCGTTGGGGAAGACCATGACGAACTCGCCCGGCCTCTGCTCCACGCGCGACAGCGTCACGTTGTGCTGACGCAGCATGTCCGGCGGGATCATTATGATGTCCGTCGGCAGCCACAGACTTTTGTTTTGGGCAGACGTTGGGCAAAGAATTTCTACGGCCCTCCTGAAGGACTCCGTCTGAGTTTCTGGTATCCCATACCTTAATATAATACGATTACAATTAAAAAAAGTGGAATAAATGTATAAGTTATAGATCATCTCATCAAAAAAATCATAAATCATACTTATTTCTGTAAATTGGTTTTAATTAACACTTTTACACGTCACATAATGTTATATTTAAAAGCTAGATGGAGCCGGTGTTTCGTATCCGACTAGTCTGAGCAGAAACAGCCGAAACAAACTCAGAGGTCACTGTCTTTTTTAAAGTCCAGACATTGGTCAAATCACATGAGAACCATGCATTTTAGTGCCTAAGATGGTGTTTGATGAAAGAACCACAAAAATTTGAGTGGACCTGTCCAGTCAGTGCAAGCATTCGTCAGTGATCGTGTAGCTAGACTCATAACCCAAGGAGCTCAACGAAAACGACGAACAATAGCAAAGAAAGGACATTTGGGTAGGCCGCATAAAGTACTCAAACTGCCAGATAATTGTTAAACTAAGCTAAATCGAAATAATGAATAACAATATGACCGCATAGTCCACATATTCACAGTAATAAACATAAAATAAAATAATAGAACACTTGAAAAGTAAATAATGTCAAAGAAATCGGAAAAATAATAATACTATACTTGAAAAAAATATTCATAAAATGTCAAACTATAATAAATAAACACAAAATACAAAAAAAAAATGTTTAATTATAACTATGGTGTCCACGCCGGCTAATGTTACGAGACGAATTAACTTAAAAAAAGTGATAGTTTAACAAGTCGCTCATCATGACTTAACGTTAAGTAGAGTATAAGAACAAATAAGTAATAGAGGTATTACTGATTTGAAAATCATTTTAACTTACCATATTCTGGGTGGTCCTTTGAGTTGATATTCTATCCAGGTTATTTGATGCGGATCCTTGTGCCAGCAAGAAGTGGAGAAGAGCATTCCCAACAGTAGGGTGGATACGGTTAGCCCAATTATATTATCTAGGTAGGAAAGCACGTTGCGACGATTCTGACTAACCATCTGGAACAAATTTGTGAATGAATAGACCTGTAACTATGGCCACTGTAAAGTCAACCCCGTAATTGCTTTACTACCATAAAGTTGAATGCCACATGTGTACATAACACATGATAATACTTCCAAGGCTTATATTTGCTTTCAGACCAATGTGGCTGTTACGATAGTTTTATTCCAAGAGAAGTTTGTTTTATCAAAACTCGTAAAGCAATTCCGATGTCGGCTATATTCAAAGCAGTCTGTGTAGAGCGAGAAAGGGTACCTTGGGATTCCATGGGTGAGAGCCATAAGGTTCGTCCTTATTTTTAGTAAAGTAGGCTTCCTCGCCGGTGTCAACAGACGCGCTGTTCACGCTCGTATGCTCGGCGCCATGCGTCACGAGGCGCCAGTATTCCTCCTCGATATCTTTAACGTTAGAAGGCGGGCCGAAATTTAATAAAATTTTTAAAATTCATATCGTCTACGACCCTGCCCCATCGTTTCCTGTTGATGATTTGTTCAAGACCGCCGTGCCGTTGCACCATGTGGTATAATTTTGGTAAATTAATTTCAACACCATCCACCTGCAAAACGTAGTTTAATATTATTTTTTGGCTCCAGAAACAATAGATGTTTACAATAAACATCTATTGTTTTCAATCACCGACAAACGCTGCGCTAGAGCCAGGTGGTAGAGTCCTAATAATATGTTTATTGTGTGCTCATTACTTATTACTTTGCATTTGTTTGGCATTGGTCAATATTAAGGATTATTTAGCTTCTGAAAACACGTAGTTTCAATTTATTTTTACCTGAGTTTACTTGTGTTGTTCACAAACAATCTCAGTTAGTCTAAACTTATGGTTTCTACAGTGAAGACGTCTTAAAATGGGAAAAGCACGCGAATTAGCAGTGAAGTGCGTTCTGCCATCGTTGTTTTGCATAACGAAGGCAAATCCGAACGTGAGATTGCTTCACAACTGAAGTTATCGACGACTTGTGTTCATAGCACAATAACTCGATACAGGGAGACAGGCAGTTTTCAACATCGTCCACGCTCGGGAAGGCCGAGAGCTACCACGTCTAGTGAAGATAATTTCATTGTTGTTACCAGCAAGCGAAATAGACGCTTAACAGCACCAGAAATCCGCGTTGAAGTAAACAAAACCCGAGTTAAACCTTTATCATTGACTACAGTAAAACGGCGACTGAGAGATGCAAAGTTGTATGGTCGCATCGCCGTCCGAAAACCTCTGCTAAGGCCACAAAACAAGAAAAAGCGGATGCAGTGGGCTCTTGCCCATCGAGATTGGACTGAAGAAGATTTTAAAAAAAATCTCTGGACCGATGAATCCAAGTTTGAACTATTCGGTTCAAAACGAAGAATTTACGTGAGACGCAATGCTCTAGAAAAGATGGTGCCGGACTGTGTAGTCCCAACAGTCAAGCATGGCGGTGGCTCAATTATGGTCTGGGGTTGCTTCTCTAGCCAAGGAACTGACGATTTGGTCAAAATTGAAGGAATTATGAAAAAGGAACAGTACAAAAACATTTTAGAACAAAATGCCGTTCCTTCCGGGTTGCGATTAATTGGAGACGCATTCATATTCCAACAAGATAATGATCCAAAGCATAGCTCCAAATTATGCAGAGGATATTTAGAAGAGAAAGAGGCGCAAGGGGTGTTAAAAAACATGGTTTGGCCTCCTCAGAGCCCGGATCTCAATCCAATTGAACTTTTGTGGGAAGAGCTTGACAGGAACGTCCGTAATCGTGGCCCATCCTCGCAAGAAGAAATGTGGAATGCTTTATGCGAAAGTTGGAGCAATATATCACAAGACACCATCAACAAATTGATTGCTCGTATGCCGAGACTTGTGAAAAAAGTCATACAGTGTAAAGGAGGATTTTTTGATAAAACATCAGTTTAGTTAACTATAGCCTTTTTTCGCGTGGACTGTTAATATTTCCTTATTTTTTTAAATTACAATTAGTCAATAAACACTAATTAGTGACTAATTGATTAGATAGTTAAACTGGTTAATTAAACATTTAATATTTTATTGGTGTTTTACTTTATTTTCCTACTTCAATTAAGGTGGTCTTAAACTTTTGGCCTGCAGTGTACGTACTAGAAGTCTAATTTCTTTAATTTTTTACGTTATAGTTTTTTATTTTATTTAATACAGGTAAAGGGGCTCTCCAGACGCAATACTTTACTGTGCCTGGAACATGCTCTAATGTTTTTGGACACAGATAAGTATAGAGACGCGGACGTTAGCCACGTCCAAGTTCTCGTGCACGTGAGTGTAAAGGAGCTTAACACCGTCAACGACAACATGAAGCGGCGCTTGGGCACCGAATAAAGCACAGGCGCGATCAACACTGCCATGCCACTCCAGTATCAACATGTAGGTGTACCAACCCGCTATTAATTAATTGATTGTTCCAGTAATTATCTTTATCGATCTGTGAAACATACTGTTACACTGTGTAACTGGCATACCTATTTCTAATTATGAATGTCGACACTTATGTTGACACTTAGTAGAAAATAACAACACAAACGAAATTTTGTATGGCGGCAAAGCTTTCTTTTTTAAAGTGCAAATTTAAAATTGATATATTATTATCATACTTCCTGAACGAAAGAGACACCCCTCTCTTGTAGCATCTGCCTGTTCGTCACTTCTTCATGCAACATTCTTTCGAATAGTGGCTGCGCGTCCTGCAGAATTTCTACTTCTGCTGTTGGGTCTCTTGCGATGTTGTAGAGTAGATGTTCCATAGCGAACATTATCGGCTCGCAACTTTCACGGGTCTCCTTTTAACAACATAAATGTAAAAGTAGATTTTTACAATGAACACAAATAACTTGAAGTTACCTTGAAGACGGTCCACAGCCGCTTGAGCCAGGACGGCGGCGCGAAGTAAACGCTTTCGGCAACCGTGTAG
Organism: Standfussiana lucernea; assembly: GCA_964057025.1. Classification (NCBI taxonomy): domain Eukaryota; kingdom Metazoa; phylum Arthropoda; class Insecta; order Lepidoptera; family Noctuidae; genus Standfussiana; species Standfussiana lucernea. The sequence goes on from OZ059783.1 coordinate 5,928,600, forward strand.
CCGGTGTTGATGCAGCACGTGTAGGCGTTGGGGAAGACCATGACGAACTCGCCCGGCCTCTGCTCCACGCGCGACAGCGTCACGTTGTGCTGACGCAGCATGTCCGGCGGGATCATTATGATGTCCGTCGGCAGCCACAGACTTTTGTTTTGGGCAGACGTTGGGCAAAGAATTTCTACGGCCCTCCTGAAGGACTCCGTCTGAGTTTCTGGTATCCCATACCTTAATATAATACGATTACAATTAAAAAAAGTGGAATAAATGTATAAGTTATAGATCATCTCATCAAAAAAATCATAAATCATACTTATTTCTGTAAATTGGTTTTAATTAACACTTTTACACGTCACATAATGTTATATTTAAAAGCTAGATGGAGCCGGTGTTTCGTATCCGACTAGTCTGAGCAGAAACAGCCGAAACAAACTCAGAGGTCACTGTCTTTTTTAAAGTCCAGACATTGGTCAAATCACATGAGAACCATGCATTTTAGTGCCTAAGATGGTGTTTGATGAAAGAACCACAAAAATTTGAGTGGACCTGTCCAGTCAGTGCAAGCATTCGTCAGTGATCGTGTAGCTAGACTCATAACCCAAGGAGCTCAACGAAAACGACGAACAATACCAAAGAAAGGACATTTGGGTAGGCCGCATAAAGTACTCAAACTGCCAGACAATTTTTAAACTAAGCTAAATCGAAATAATGAATAACAATATGACCGCATAGTCCACATATTCACAGTAATAAACATAAAATAAAATAATAGAACACTTGAAAAGTAAATAATGTCAAAGAAATCGGAAAAATAATAATACTATACTTGAAAAAAATATTCATAAAATGTCAAACTATAATAAATAAACACAAAATACAAAAAAAAAAATGTTTAATTATAACTATGGTGTCCACGCCGGCTAATGTTACGAGACGAATTAACTTAAAAAAAGTGATAGTTTAACAAGTCGCTCATCATGACTTAACGTTAAGTAGAGTATAAGAACAAATAAGTAATAGAGGTATTACTGATTTGAAAATCATTTTAACTTACCATATTCTGGGTGGTCCTTTGAGTTGATATTCTATCCAGGTTATTTGATGCGGATCCTTGTGCCAGCAAGAAGTGGAGAAGAGCATTCCCAACAGTAGGGTGGATACGGTTAGCCCAATTATATTATCTAGGTAGGAAAGCACGTTGCGACGATTCTGACTAACCATCTGGAACAAATTTGTGAATGAATAGACCTGTAACTATGGCCACTGTAAAGTCAACCCCGTAATTGCTTTACTACCATAAAGTTGAATGCCACATGTGTACATAACACATGATAATACTTCCAAGGCTTATATTTGCTTTCAGACCAATGTGGCTGTTACGATAGTTTTATTCCAAGAGAAGTTTGTTTTATCAAAACTCGTAAAGCAATTCCGATGTCGGCTATATTCAAAGCAGTCTGTGTAGAGCGAGAAAGGGTACCTTGGGATTCCATGGGTGAGAGCCATAAGGTTCGTCCTTATTTTTAGTAAAGTAGGCTTCCTCGCCGGTGTCAACAGACGCGCTGTTCACGCTCGTATGCTCGGCGCCATGCGTCACGAGGCGCCAGTATTCCTCCTCGATATCTTTAACGTTAGAAGGCGGGCCGAAATTTAATAAAATTTTTAAAATTCATATCGTCTACGACCCTGCCCCATCGTTTCCTGTTGATGATTTGTTCAAGACCGCCGTGCCGTTGCACCATGTGGTATAATTTTGGTAAATTAATTTCAACACCATCCACCTGCAAAACGTAGTTTAATATTATTTTTTGGCTCCAGAAACAATAGATGTTTACAATAAACATCTATTGTTTTCAATCACCGACAAACGCTGCGCTAGAGCCAGGTGGTAGAGTCCTAATAATATGTTTATTGTGTGCTCATTACTTATTACTTTGCATTTGTTTGGCATTGGTCAATATTAAGGATTATTTAGCTTCTGAAAACACGTAGTTTCAATTTATTTTTACCTGAGTTTACTTGTGTTGTTCACAAACAATCTCAGTTAGTCTAAACTTATGGTTTCTACAGTGAAGACGTCTTAAAATGGGAAAAGCACGCGAATTAGCAGTGAAGTGCGTTCTGCCATCGTTGTTTTGCATAACGAAGGCAAATCCGAACGTGAGATTGCTTCACAACTGAAGTTATCGACGACTTGTGTTCATAGCACAATAACTCGATACAGGGAGACAGGCAGTTTTCAACATCGTCCACGCTCGGGAAGGCCGAGAGCTACCACGTCTAGTGAAGATAATTTCATTGTTGTTACCAGCAAGCGAAATAGACGCTTAACAGCACCAGAAATCCGCGTTGAAGTAAACAAAACCCGAGTTAAACCTTTATCATTGACTACAGTAAAACGGCGACTGAGAGATGCAAAGTTGTATGGTCGCATCGCCGTCCGAAAACCTCTGCTAAGGCCACAAAACAAGAAAAAGCGGATGCAGTGGGCTCTTGCCCATCGAGATTGGACTGAAGAAGATTTTAAAAAAAATCTCTGGACCGATGAATCCAAGTTTGAACTATTCGGTTCAAAACGAAGAATTTACGTGAGACGCAATGCTCTAGAAAAGATGGTGCCGGACTGTGTAGTCCCAACAGTCAAGCATGGCGGTGGCTCAATTATGGTCTGGGGTTGCTTCTCTAGCCAAGGAACTGACGATTTGGTCAAAATTGAAGGAATTATGAAAAAGGAACAGTACAAAAACATTTTAGAACAAAATGCCGTTCCTTCCGGGTTGCGATTAATTGGAGACGCATTCATATTCCAACAAGATAATGATCCAAAGCATAGCTCCAAATTATGCAGAGGATATTTAGAAGAGAAAGAGGCGCAAGGGGTGTTAAAAAACATGGTTTGGCCTCCTCAGAGCCCGGATCTCAATCCAATTGAACTTTTGTGGGAAGAGCTTGACAGGAACGTCCGTAATCGTGGCCCATCCTCGCAAGAAGAAATGTGGAATGCTTTATGCGAAAGTTGGAGCAATATATCACAAGACACCATCAACAAATTGATTGCTCGTATGCCGAGACTTGTGAAAAAAGTCATACAGTGTAAAGGAGGATTTTTTGATAAAACATCAGTTTAGTTAACTATAGCCTTTTTTCGCGTGGACTGTTAATATTTCCTTATTTTTTTAAATTACAATTAGTCAATAAACACTAATTAGTGACTAATTGATTAGATAGTTAAACTGGTTAATTAAACATTTAATATTTTATTGGTGTTTTACTTTATTTTCCTACTTCAATTAAGGTGGTCTTAAACTTTTGGCCTGCAGTGTACGTACTAGAAGTCTAATTTCTTTAATTTTTTACGTTATAGTTTTTTATTTTATTTAATACAGGTAAAGGGGCTCTCCAGACGCAATACTTTACTGTGCCTGGAACATGCTCTAATGTTTTTGGACACAGATAAGTATAGAGACGCGGACGTTAGCCACGTCCAAGTTCTCGTGCACGTGAGTGTAAAGGAGCTTAACACCGTCAACGACAACATGAAGCGGCGCTTGGGCACCGAATAAAGCACAGGCGCGATCAACACTGCCATGCCACTCCAGTATCAACATGTAGGTGTACCAACCCGCTATTAATTAATTGATTGTTCCAGTAATTATCTTTATCGATCTGTGAAACATACTGTTACACTGTGTAACTGGCATACCTATTTCTAATTATGAATGTCGACACTTATGTTGACACTTAGTAGAAAATAACAACACAAACGAAATTTTGTATGGCGGCAAAGCTTTCTTTTTTAAAGTGCAAATTTAAAATTGATATATTATTATCATACTTCCTGAACGAAAGAGACACCCCTCTCTTGTAGCATCTGCCTGTTCGTCACTTCTTCATGCAACATTCTTTCGAATAGTGGCTGCGCGTCCTGCAGAATTTCTACTTCTGCTGTTGGGTCTCTTGCGATGTTGTAGAGTAGATGTTCCATAGCGAACATTATCGGCTCGCAACTTTCACGGGTCTCCTTTTAACAACATAAATGTAAAAGTAGATTTTTACAATGAACACAAATAACTTGAAGTTACCTTGAAGACGGTCCACAGCCGCTTGAGCCAGGACGGCGGCGCGAAGTAAACGCTTTCGGCAACCGTGTAGCCGGTGTTGATGCAGCACGTGTAGGCGTTGGGGAAGACCATGACGAACTCGCCCGGCCTCTGCTCCACGCGCGACAGCGTCACGTTGTGCTGACGCAGCATGTCCGGCGGGATCATTATGATGTCCGTCGGCAGCCACAGACTTTTGTTTTGGGCAGACGTTGGGCAAAGAATTTCTACGGCCCTCCTGAAGGACTCCGTCTGAGTTTCTGGTATCCCATACCTTAATATAATACGATTACAATTAAAAAAAGTGGAATAAATGTATAAGTTATAGATCATCTCATCAAAAAAATCATAAATCATACTTATTTCTGTAAATTGGTTTTAATTAACACTTTTACACGTCACATAATGTTATATTTAAAAGCTAGATGGAGCCGGTGTTTCGTATCCGACTAGTCTGAGCAGAAACAGCCGAAACAAACTCAGAGGTCACTGTCTTTTTTAAAGTCCAGACATTGGTCAAATCACATGAGAACCATGCATTTTAGTGCCTAAGATGGTGTTTGATGAAAGAACCACAAAAATTTGAGTGGACCTGTCCAGTCAGTGCAAGCATTCGTCAGTGATCGTGTAGCTAGACTCATAACCCAAGGAGCTCAACGAAAACGACGAACAATACCAAAGAAAGGACATTTGGGTAGGCCGCATAAAGTACTCAAACTGCCAGACAATTTTTAAACTAAGCTAAATCGAAATAATGAATAACAATATGACCGCATAGTCCACATATTCACAGTAATAAACATAAAATAAAATAATAGAACACTTGAAAAGTAAATAATGTCAAAGAAATCGGAAAAATAATAATACTATACTTGAAAAAAATATTCATAAAATGTCAAACTATAATAAATAAACACAAAATACAAAAAAAAAATGTTTAATTATAACTATGGTGTCCACGCCGGCTAATGTTACGAGACGAATTAACTTAAAAAAAGTGATAGTTTAACAAGTCGCTCATCATGACTTAACGTTAAGTAGAGTATAAGAACAAATAAGTAATAGAGGTATTACTGATTTGAAAATCATTTTAACTTACCATATTCTGGGTGGTCCTTTGAGTTGATATTCTATCCAGGTTATTTGATGCGGATCCTTGTGCCAGCAAGAAGTGGAGAAGAGCATTCCCAACAGTAGGGTGGATACGGTTAGCCCAATTATATTATCTAGGTAGGAAAGCACGTTGCGACGATTCTGACTAACCATCTGGAACAAATTTGTGAATGAATAGACCTGTAACTATGGCCACTGTAAAGTCAACCCCGTAATTGCTTTACTACCATAAAGTTGAATGCCACATGTGTACATAACACATGATAATACTTCCAAGGCTTATATTTGCTTTCAGACCAATGTGGCTGTTACGATAGTTTTATTCCAAGAGAAGTTTGTTTTATCAAAACTCGTAAAGCAATTCCGATGTCGGCTATATTCAAAGCAGTCTGTGTAGAGCGAGAAAGGGTACCTTGGGATTCCATGGGTGAGAGCCATAAGGTTCGTCCTTATTTTTAGTAAAGTAGGCTTCCTCGCCGGTGTCAACAGACGCGCTGTTCACGCTCGTATGCTCGGCGCCATGCGTCACGAGGCGCCAGTATTCCTCCTCGATATCTTTAACGTTAGAAGGCGGGCCGAAATTTAATAAAATTTTTAAAATTCATATCGTCTACGACCCTGCCCCATCGTTTCCTGTTGATGATTTGTTCAAGACCGCCGTGCCGTTGCACCATGTGGTATAATTTTGGTAAATTAATTTCAACACCATCCACCTGCAAAACGTAGTTTAATATTATTTTTTGGCTCCAGAAACAATAGATGTTTACAATAAACATCTATTGTTTTCAATCACCGACAAACGCTGCGCTAGAGCCAGGTGGTAGAGTCCTAATAATATGTTTATTGTGTGCTCATTACTTATTACTTTGCATTTGTTTGGCATTGGTCAATATTAAGGATTATTTAGCTTCTGAAAACACGTAGTTTCAATTTATTTTTACCTGAGTTTACTTGTGTTGTTCACAATCTCAGTTAGTCTAAACTTATGGTTTCTACAGTGAAGACGTCTTAAAATGGGAAAAGCACGCGAAATTAGCAGTGAAGTGCGTTCTGCCATCGTTGTTTTGCATAACGAAGGCAAATCCGAACGTGAGATTGCTTCACAACTGAAGTTATCGACGACTTGTGTTCATAGCACAATAACTCGATACAGGGAGACAGGCAGTTTTCAACATCGTCCACGCTCGGGAAGGCCGAGAGCTACCACGTCTAGTGAAGATAATTTCATTGTTGTTACCAGCAAGCGAAATAGACGCTTAACAGCACCAGAAATCCGCGTTGAAGTAAACAAAACCCGAGTTAAACCTTTATCATTGACTACAGTAAAACGGCGACTGAGAGATGCAAAGTTGTATGGTCGCATCGCCGTCCGAAAACCTCTGCTAAGGCCACAAAACAAGAAAAAGCGGATGCAGTGGGCTCTTGCCCATCGAGATTGGACTGAAGAAGATTTTAAAAAAATTCTCTGGACCGATGAATCCAAGTTTGAACTATTCGGTTCAAAACGAAGAATTTACGTGAGACGCAATGCTCTAGAAAAGATGGTGCCGGACTGTGTAGTCCCAACAGTCAAGCATGGCGGTGGCTCAATTATGGTCTGGGGTTGCTTCTCTAGCCAAGGAACTGACGATTTGGTCAAAATTGAAGGAATTATGAAAAAGGAACAGTACAAAAACATTTTAGAACAAAATGCCGTTCCTTCCGGGTTGCGATTAATTGGAGACGCATTCATATTCCAACAAGATAATGATCCAAAGCATAGCTCCAAATTATGCAGAGGATATTTAGAAGAGAAAGAGGCGCAAGGGGTGTTAAAAAACATGGTTTGGCCTCCTCAGAGCCCGGATCTCAATCCAATTGAACTTTTGTGGGAAGAGCTTGACAGGAACGTCCGTAATCGTGGCCCATCCTCGCAAGAAGAAATGTGGAATGCTTTATGCGAAAGTTGGAGCAATATATCACAAGACACCATCAACAAATTGATTGCTCGTATGCCGAGACTTGTGAAAAAAGTCATACAGTGTAAAGGAGGATTTTTTGATAAAACATCAGTTTAGTTAACTATAGCCTTTTTTCGCGTGGACTGTTAATATTTCCTTATTTTTTTAAATTACAATTAGTCAATAAACACTAATTAGTGACTAATTGATTAGATAGTTAAACTGGTTAATTAAACATTTAATATTTTATTGGTGTTTTACTTTATTTTCCTACTTCAATTAAGGTGGTCTTAAACTTTTGGCCTGCAGTGTACGTACTAGAAGTCTAATTTCTTTAATTTTTTACGTTATAGTTTTTTATTTTATTTAATACAGGTAAAGGGGCTCTCCAGACGCAATACTTTACTGTGCCTGGAACATGCTCTAATGTTTTTGGACACAGATAAGTATAGAGACGCGGACGTTAGCCACGTCCAAGTTCTCGTGCACGTGAGTGTAAAGGAGCTTAACACCGTCAACGACAACATGAAGCGGCGCTTGGGCACCGAATAAAGCACAGGCGCGATCAACACTGCCATGCCACTCCAGTATCAACATGTAGGTGTACCAACCCGCTATTAATTAATTGATTGTTCCAGTAATTATCTTTATCGATCTGTGAAACATACTGTTACACTGTGTAACTAGCATACCTATTTCTAATTATGAATGTCGACACTTATGTTGACACTTAGTAGAAAATAACAACACAAACGAAATTTTGTATGGCGGCAAAGCTTTCTTTTTTAAAGTGCAAATTTAAAATTGATATATTATTATCATACTTCCTGAACGAAAGAGACACCCCTCTCTTGTAGCATCTGCCTGTTCGTCACTTCTTCATGCAACATTCTTTCGAATAGTGGCTGCGCGTCCTGCAGAATTTCTACTTCTGCTGTTGGGTCTCTTGCGATGTTGTAGAGTAGATGTTCCATAGCGAACATTATCGGCTCGCAACTTTCACGGGTCTCCTTTTAACAACATAAATGTAAAAGTAGATTTTTACAATGAACACAAATAACTTGAAGTTACCTTGAAGACGGTCCACAGCCGCTTGAGCCAGGACGGCGGCGCGAAGTAAACGCTTTCGGCAACCGTGTAGCCGGTGTTGATGCAGCACGTGTAGGCGTTGGGGAAGACCATGACGAACTCGCCCGGCCTCTGCTCCACGCGCGACAGCGTCACGTTGTGCTGACGCAGCATGTCCGGCGGGATCATTATGATGTCCGTCGGCAGCCACAGACTTTTGTTTTGGGCAGACGTTGGGCAAAGAATTTCTACGGCCCTCCTGAAGGACTCCGTCTGAGTTTCTGGTATCCCATACCTTAATATAATACGATTACAATTAAAAAAAGTGGAATAAATGTATAAGTTATAGATCATCTCATCAAAAAAATCATAAATCATACTTATTTCTGTAAATTGGTTTTAATTAACACTTTTACACGTCACATAATGTTATATTTAAAAGCTAGATGGAGCCGGTGTTTCGTATCCGACTAGTCTGAGCAGAAACAGCCGAAACAAACTCAGAGGTCACTGTCTTTTTTAAAGTCCAGACATTGGTCAAATCACATGAGAACCATGCATTTTAGTGCCTAAGATGGTGTTTGATGAAAGAACCACAAAAATTTGAGTGGACCTGTCCAGTCAGTGCAAGCATTCGTCAGTGATCGTGTAGCTAGACTCATAACCCAAGGAGCTCAACGAAAACGACGAACAATACCAAAGAAAGGACATTTGGGTAGGCCGCATAAAGTACTCAAACTGCCAGACAATTTTTAAACTAAGCTAAATCGAAATAATGAATAACAATATGACCGCATAGTCCACATATTCACAGTAATAAACATAAAATAAAATAATAGAACACTTGAAAAGTAAATAATGTCAAAGAAATCGGAAAAATAATAATACTATACTTGAAAAAAATATTCATAAAATGTCAAACTATAATAAATAAACACAAAATACAAAAAAAAAAATGTTTAATTATAACTATGGTGTCCACGCCGGCTAATGTTACGAGACGAATTAACTTAAAAAAAGTGATAGTTTAACAAGTCGCTCATCATGACTTAACGTTAAGTAGAGTATAAGAACAAATAAGTAATAGAGGTATTACTGATTTGAAAATCATTTTAACTTACCATATTCTGGGTGGTCCTTTGAGTTGATATTCTATCCAGGTTATTTGATGCGGATCCTTGTGCCAGCAAGAAGTGGAGAAGAGCATTCCCAACAGTAGGGTGGATACGGTTAGCCCAATTATATTATCTAGGTAGGAAAGCACGTTGCGACGATTCTGACTAACCATCTGGAACAAATTTGTGAATGAATAGACCTGTAACTATGGCCACTGTAAAGTCAACCCCGTAATTGCTTTACTACCATAAAGTTGAATGCCACATGTGTACATAACACATGATAATACTTCCAAGGCTTATATTTGCTTTCAGACCAATGTGGCTGTTACGATAGTTTTATTCCAAGAGAAGTTTGTTTTATCAAAACTCGTAAAGCAATTCCGATGTCGGCTATATTCAAAGCAGTCTGTGTAGAGCGAGAAAGGGTACCTTGGGATTCCATGGGTGAGAGCCATAAGGTTCGTCCTTATTTTTAGTAAAGTAGGCTTCCTCGCCGGTGTCAACAGACGCGCTGTTCACGCTCGTATGCTCGGCGCCATGCGTCACGAGGCGCCAGTATTCCTCCTCGATATCTTTAACGTTAGAAGGCGGGCCGAAATTTAATAAAATTTTTAAAATTCATATCGTCTACGACCCTGCCCCATCGTTTCCTGTTGATGATTTGTTCAAGACCGCCGTGCCGTTGCACCATGTGGTATAATTTTGGTAAATTAATTTCAACACCATCCACCTGCAAAACGTAGTTTAATATTATTTTTTGGCTCCAGAAACAATAGATGTTTACAATAAACATCTATTGTTTTCAATCACCGACAAACGCTGCGCTAGAGCCAGGTGGTAGAGTCCTAATAATATGTTTATTGTGTGCTCATTACTTATTACTTTGCATTTGTTTGGCATTGGTCAATATTAAGGATTATTTAGCTTCTGAAAACACGTAGTTTCAATTTATTTTTACCTGAGTTTACTTGTGTTGTTCACAAACAATCTCAGTTAGTCTAAACTTATGGTTTCTACAGTGAAGACGTCTTAAAATGGGAAAAGCACGCAAAATTAGCAGTGAAGTGCGTTCTGCCATCGTTGTTTTGCATAACGAAGGCAAATCCGAACGTGAGATTGCTTCACAACTGAAGTTATCGACGACTTGTGTTCATAGCACAATAACTCGATACAGGGAGACAGGCAGTTTTCAACATCGTCCACGCTCGGGAAGGCCGAGAGCTACCACGTCTAGTGAAGATAATTTCATTGTTGTTACCAGCAAGCGAAATAGACGCTTAACAGCACCAGAAATCCGCGTTGAAGTAAACAAAACCCGAGTTAAACCTTTATCATTGACTACAGTAAAACGGCGACTGAGAGATGCAAAGTTGTATGGTCGCATCGCCGTCCGAAAACCTCTGCTAAGGCCACAAAACAAGAAAAAGCGGATGCAGTGGGCTCTTGCCCATCGAGATTGGACTGAAGAAGATTTTAAAAAAATTCTCTGGACCGATGAATCCAAGTTTGAACTATTCGGTTCAAAACGAAGAATTTACGTGAGACGCAATGCTCTAGAAAAGATGGTGCCGGACTGTGTAGTCCCAACAGTCAAGCATGGCGGTGGCTCAATTATGGTCTGGGGTTGCTTCTCTAGCCAAGGAACTGACGATTTGGTCAAAATTGAAGGAATTATGAAAAAGGAACAGTACAAAAACATTTTAGAACAAAATGCCGTTCCTTCCGGGTTGCGATTAATTGGAGACGCATTCATATTCCAACAAGATAATGATCCAAAGCATAGCTCCAAATTATGCAGAGGATATTTAGAAGAGAAAGAGGCGCAAGGGGTGTTAAAAAACATGGTTTGGCCTCCTCAGAGCCCGGATCTCAATCCAATTGAACTTTTGTGGGAAGAGCTTGACAGGAACGTCCGTAATCGTGGCCCATCCTCGCAAGAAGAAATGTGGAATGCTTTATGCGAAAGTTGGAGCAATATATCACAAGACACCATCAACAAATTGATTGCTCGTATGCCGAGACTTGTGAAAAAAGTCATACAGTGTAAAGGAGGATTTTTTGATAAAACATCAGTTTAGTTAACTATAGCCTTTTTTCGCGTGGACTGTTAATATTTCCTTATTTTTTTAAATTACAATTAGTCAATAAACACTAATTAGTGACTAATTGATTAGATAGTTAAACTGGTTAATTAAACATTTAATATTTTATTGGTGTTTTACTTTATTTTCCTACTTCAATTAAGGTGGTCTTAAACTTTTGGCCTGCAGTGTACGTACTAGAAGTCTAATTTCTTTAATTTTTTACGTTATAGTTTTTTATTTTATTTAATACAGGTAAAGGGGCTCTCCAGACGCAATACTTTACTGTGCCTGGAACATGCTCTAATGTTTTTGGACACAGATAAGTATAGAGACGCGGACGTTAGCCACGTCCAAGTTCTCGTGCACGTGAGTGTAAAGGAGCTTAACACCGTCAACGACAACATGAAGCGGCGCTTGGGCACCGAATAAAGCACAGGCGCGATCAACACTGCCATGCCACTCCAGTATCAACATGTAGGTGTACCAACCCGCTATTAATTAATTGATTGTTCCAGTAATTATCTTTATCGATCTGTGAAACATACTGTTACACTGTGTAACTAGCATACCTATTTCTAATTATGAATGTCGACACTTATGTTGACACTTAGTAGAAAATAACAACACAAACGAAATTTTGTATGGCGGCAAAGCTTTCTTTTTTAAAGTGCAAATTTAAAATTGATATATTATTATCATACTTCCTGAACGAAAGAGACACCCCTCTCTTGTAGCATCTGCCTGTTCGTCACTTCTTCATGCAACATTCTTTCGAATAGTGGCTGCGCGTCCTGCAGAATTTCTACTTCTGCTGTTGGGTCTCTTGCGATGTTGTAGAGTAGATGTTCCATAGCGAACATTATCGGCTCGCAACTTTCACGGGTCTCCTTTTAACAACATAAATGTAAAAGTAGATTTTTACAATGAACACAAATAACTTGAAGTTACCTTGAAGACGGTCCACAGCCGCTTGAGCCAGGACGGCGGCGCGAAGTAAACGCTTTCGGCAACCGTGTAGCCGGTGTTGATGCAGCACGTGTAGGCGTTGGGGAAGACCATGACGAACTCGCCCGGCCTCTGCTCCACGCGCGACAGCGTCACGTTGTGCTGACGCAGCATGTCCGGCGGGATCATTATGATGTCCGTCGGCAGCCACAGACTTTTGTTTTGGGCAGACGTTGGGCAAAGAATTTCTACGGCCCTCCTGAAGGACTCCGTCTGAGTTTCTGGTATCCCATACCTTAATATAATACGATTACAATTAAAAAAAGTGGAATAAATGTATAAGTTATAGATCATCTCATCAAAAAAATCATAAATCATACTTATTTCTGTAAATTGGTTTTAATTAACACTTTTACACGTCACATAATGTTATATTTAAAAGCTAGATGGAGCCGGTGTTTCGTATCCGAATAGTCTGAGCAGAAACAGCCGAAACAAACTCAGAGGTCACTGTCTTTTTTAAAGTCCAGACATTGGTCAAATCACATGAGAACCATGCATTTTAGTGCCTAAGATGGTGTTTGATGAAAGAACCACAAAAATTTGAGTGGACCTGTCCAGTCAGTGCAAGCATTCGTCAGTGATCGTGTAGCTAGACTCATAACCCAAGGAGCTCAACGAAAACGACGAACAATACCAAAGAAAGGACATTTGGGTAGGCCGCATAAAGTACTCAAACTGCCAGACAATTTTTAAACTAAGCTAAATCGAAATAATGAATAACAATATGACCGCATAGTCCACATATTCACAGTAATAAACATAAAATAAAATAATAGAACACTTGAAAAGTAAATAATGTCAAAGAAATCGGAAAAATAATAATACTATACTTGAAAAAAATATTCATAAAATGTCAAACTATAATAAATAAACACAAAATACAAAAAAAAAATGTTTAATTATAACTATGGTGTCCACGCCGGCTAATGTTACGAGACGAATTAACTTAAAAAAAGTGATAGTTTAACAAGTCGCTCATCATGACTTAACGTTAAGTAGAGTATAAGAACAAATAAGTAATAGAGGTATTACTGATTTGAAAATCATTTTAACTTACCATATTCTGGGTGGTCCTTTGAGTTGATATTCTATCCAGGTTATTTGATGCGGATCCTTGTGCCAGCAAGAAGTGGAGAAGAGCATTCCCAACAGTAGGGTGGATACGGTTAGCCCAATTATATTATCTAGGTAGGAAAGCACGTTGCGACGATTCTGACTAACCATCTGGAACAAATTTGTGAATGAATAGACCTGTAACTATGGCCACTGTAAAGTCAACCCCGTAATTGCTTTACTACCATAAAGTTGAATGCCACATGTGTACATAACACATGATAATACTTCCAAGGCTTATATTTGCTTTCAGACCAATGTGGCTGTTACGATAGTTTTATTCCAAGAGAAGTTTGTTTTATCAAAACTCGTAAAGCAATTCCGATGTCGGCTATATTCAAAGCAGTCTGTGTAGAGCGAGAAAGGGTACCTTGGGATTCCATGGGTGAGAGCCATAAGGTTCGTCCTTATTTTTAGTAAAGTAGGCTTCCTCGCCGGTGTCAACAGACGCGCTGTTCACGCTCGTATGCTCGGCGCCATGCGTCACGAGGCGCCAGTATTCCTCCTCGATATCTTTAACGTTAGAAGGCGGGCCGAAATTTAATAAAATTTTTAAAATTCATATCGTCTACGACCCTGCCCCATCGTTTCCTGTTGATGATTTGTTCAAGACCGCCGTGCCGTTGCACCATGTGGTATAATTTTGGTAAATTAATTTCAACACCATCCACCTGCAAAACGTAGTTTAATATTATTTTTTGGCTCCAGAAACAATAGATGTTTACAATAAACATCTATTGTTTTCAATCACCGACAAACGCTGCGCTAGAGCCAGGTGGTAGAGTCCTAATAATATGTTTATTGTGTGCTCATTACTTATTACTTTGCATTTGTTTGGCATTGGTCAATATTAAGGATTATTTAGCTTCTGAAAACACGTAGTTTCAATTTATTTTTACCTGAGTTTACTTGTGTTGTTCACAAACAATCTCAGTTAGTCTACACTTATGGTTTCTACAGTGAAGACGTCTTAAAATGGGAAAAGCACGCGAAATTAGCAGTGAAGTGCGTTCTGCCATCGTTGTTTTGCATAACGAAGGCAAATCCGAACGTGAGATTGCTTCACAACTGAAGTTATCGACGACTTGTGTTCATAGCACAATAACTCGATACAGGGAGACAGGCAGTTTTCAACATCGTCCACGCTCGGGAAGGCCGAGAGCTACCACGTCTAGTGAAGATAATTTCATTGTTGTTACCAGCAAGCGAAATAGACGCTTAACAGCACCAGAAATCCGCGTTGAAGTAAACAAAACCCGAGTTAAACCTTTATCATTGACTACAGTAAAACGGCGACTGAGAGATGCAAAGTTGTATGGTCGCATCGCCGTCCGAAAACCTCTGCTAAGGCCACAAAACAAGAAAAAGCGGATGCAGTGGGCTCTTGCCCATCGAGATTGGACTGAAGAAGATTTTAAAAAAAATCTCTGGACCGATGAATCCAAGTTTGAACTATTCGGTTCAAAACGAAGAATTTACGTGAGACGCAATGCTCTAGAAAAGATGGTGCCGGACTGTGTAGTCCCAACAGTCAAGCATGGCGGTGGCTCAATTATGGTCTGGGGTTGCTTCTCTAGCCAAGGAACTGACGATTTGGTCAAAATTGAAGGAATTATGAAAAAGGAACAGTACAAAAACATTTTAGAACAAAATGCCGTTCCTTCCGGGTTGCGATTAATTGGAGACGCATTCATATTCCAACAAGATAATGATCCAAAGCATAGCTCCAAATTATGCAGAGGATATTTAGAAGAGAAAGAGGCGCAAGGGGTGTTAAAAAACATGGTTTGGCCTCCTCAGAGCCCGGATCTCAATCCAATTGAACTTTTGTGGGAAGAGCTTGACAGGAACGTCCGTAATCGTGGCCCATCCTCGCAAGAAGAAATGTGGAATGCTTTATGCGAAAGTTGGAGCAATATATCACAAGACACCATCAACAAATTGATTGCTCGTATGCCGAGACTTTGAAAAAAGTCATACAGTGTAAAGGAGGATTTTTTGATAAAACATCAGTTTAGTTAACTATAGCCTTTTTTCGCGTGGACTGTTAATATTTCCTTATTTTTTTAAATTACAATTAGTCAATAAACACTAATTAGTGACTAATTGATTAGATAGTTAAACTGGTTAATTAAATATTTAATATTTTATTGGTGTTTTACTTTATTTTCCTACTTCAATTAAGGTGGTCTTAAACTTTTGGCCTGCAGTGTACGTACTAGAAGTCTAATTTCTTTAATTTTTTACGTTATAGTTTTTTATTTTATTTAATACAGGTAAAGGGGCTCTCCGGACGCAATACTTTACTGTGCCTGGAACATGCTCTAATGTTTTTGGACACAGATATGTATAGAGACGCGGACGTTAGCCACGTCCAAGTTCTCGTGCACGTGAGTGTAAAGGAGCTTAACACCGTCAACGACAACATGAAGCGGCGCTTGGGCACCGAATAAAGCACAGGCGCGATCAACACTGCCATGCCACTCCAGTAACAACATGTAGGTGTACCAACCCGCTATTAATTAATTGATTGTTCCAGTAATTATCTTTATCGATCTGTGAAACATACTGTTACACTGTGTAACTAGCACACCTATTTCTAATTATGAATGTCGACACTTATGTTGACACTTAGTAGAAAATAACAACACAAACGAAATTTTGTATGGCGGTAAAGCTTTCTTTTTTAAAGTGCAAATTTAAAATTGATATATTATTATCATACTTCCTGAACGAAAGAGACACCCCTCTCTTGTAGCATCTGCCTGTTCGTCACTTCTTCATGCAACATTCTTTCGAATAGTGGCTGCGCGTCCTGCAGAATTTCTTCTTCTGCTGTTGGGTCTCTTGCGATGTTGTAGAGTAGATGTTCCATAGCGAACATTATCGGCTCGCAACTTTCACGGGTCTCCTTTTAACAACATAAATGTAAAAGTAGATTTTTACAATGAACACAAATAACTTGAAGTTACCTTGAAGACGGTCCACAGCCGCTTGAGCCAGGACGGCGGCGCGAAGTAAACGCTTTCGGCAACCGTGTAGCCGGTGTTGATGCAGCACGTGTAGGCGTTGGGGAAGACCATGACGAACTCGCCCGGCCTCTGCTCCACGCGCGACAGCGTCACGTTGTGCTGACGCAGCATGTCCGGCGGGATCATTATGATGTCCGTCGGCAGCCACAGACTTTTGTTTTGGGCAGACGTTGGGCAAAGAATTTCTACGGCCCTCCTGAAGGACTCCGTCTGAGTTTCTGGTATCCCATACCTTAATATAATACGATTACAATTAAAAAAAGTGGAATAAATGTATAAGTTATAGATCATCTCATCAAAAAAATCATAAATCATACTTATTTCTGTAAATTGGTTTTAATTAACACTTTTACACGTCACATAATGTTATATTTAAAAGCTAGATGGAGCCGGTGTTTCGTATCCGACTAGTCTGAGCAGAAACAGCCGAAACAAACTCAGAGGTCACTGTCTTTTTTAAAGTCCAGACATTGGTCAAATCACATGAGAACCATGCATTTTAGTGCCTAAGATGGTGTTTGATGAAAGAACCACAAAAATTTGAGTGGACCTGTCCAGTCAGTGCAAGCATTCGTCAGTGATCGTGTAGCTAGACTCATAACCCAAGGAGCTCAACGAAAACGACGAACAATACCAAAGAAAGGACATTTGGGTAGGCCGCATAAAGTACTCAAACTGCCAGACAATTTTTAAACTAAGCTAAATCGAAATAATGAATAACAATATGACCGCATAGTCCACATATTCACAGTAATAAACATAAAATAAAATAATAGAACACTTGAAAAGTAAATAATGTCAAAGAAATCGGAAAAATAATAATACTATACTTGAAAAAAATATTCATAAAATGTCAAACTATAATAAATAAACACAAAATACAAAAAAAAAATGTTTAATTATAACTATGGTGTCCACGCCGGCTAATGTTACGAGACGAATTAACTTAAAAAAAGTGATAGTTTAACAAGTCGCTTATGTGTGCGTTCGCGCAGCGGAATGTTGTTGAATTTAAAGATATTAATTATGCAGATATTTAGTGTATGACGTCGTATAATTGTGTATGGTAAAAAAAAATTGTGTACGCAGCCATTGTGGAGAAATTCACCAAAAACTGATTCCGCTGGGCGAACGTTGTCCTGGCGGAACTTATTTTAATCCATAGACTTTAGAAGAAAAGAGGTGTGTCCAAAAATTAGTGTGTATTTGTGTGTAATTGTGTATGTATGAATAAAATGAGTGCATGCATAAACTTCGGAGAAATTCAAGTTTCCGCTACGCGAACGTTTGGCCATTAGCTAGTTTTCATATAAAGCGCTTACATAGAGAGCTGTAGATTTTTACATACGTTGTTTTGAATTTGTTTATATTTGTTTAAAAAACAGATTTAGAAAAAATCGTAGGGCTTAAAAGATAAAAATATAAACGTAAAATACACTTAATAGGTCTTAGTTCTTAAAGTATGCACTTTGGGGTCTAGATTTTCACGTTTATACAAACCTTGTAAGTATCTGAAACATGTTGCCAAGTATCAATGATGTTCCGTTAGTAATTAAAGAGTTAAAGGACAATTTTACCATGAATAGATCACTGTTTACAAAACAGTCAAATATCACGACGTTCTAAAGGAATTGCATGGTAAAATGTATGCCAAAAATTAGTTTATTCATTCAACTATTCACATGCAAAATTTCATGTCATTAAATTTAGTAATTAAAGAAATCAATTAAAATACTGACGAAGCATCGAAAACCTACATAACCCGACCAAGTTCGGATAGCTACAAAAAAGCGTCCATGCAATATATTTAGGTAACATCCCAAAATTTACCGTATAATACCGGTATTGAATTGGTATAGGTGATAACACAATTGTTGTTTCGATATAATTTAAAGGTCATTTATTTTTGTACACCAAATTTTTGTTCAATTGTTCTGATTTTTCAGCTCCAGAATTGACTGGAATAATTCCGGAGTTCCGATAGGTATTCACATTTTTTAAAAGTTAATATTTTGATTTAATTATATTCTTGTGAACGCACGTAATTTAACGTCTGTGGAATATTCCACAAACTGCTAGTCGAACAGGACGCGCGCGGCTTCCCGCTTCGGTACTTCCATCCTTGAAGAAAAGAGAGGGCAATAATATGTTTTCATTGGCCGCGGCCCGCGCGTATTCGTTTTTGCTGTTGAACTTGAACCTGATTTTGTTTTTTATCCCCAGTCACAAACAAATGTGCAGTCAAGGACAATGTGCGTATGCGCTGTTGTTTTGCTATGCATCGCCAATTCTCGATAATAATAATATTGACAAAGTGTGTTATTAATGTTATAGTGTAACAGTGAAGCTTAACATAGGTAATTATGTAGTAGGAATATTGAGTCAGTGATAGTGAGAAGCTGATCACAGATATAAGGTAAGATTTTATAATAAATTAATAACTATACACTTATTCATTTACGTAGTTTATGAGGCATATAAATTATAATAATTGTGTTACGTTAACATTGGACAGACACCATAAACCCAAGTTAATATCTACAGATTGATCTAATTCTATTTAGAATTTAAATTCATAATAATAAATTATACTAGACATATTATAATGGCTTTTTCACTGTTCGTGCTGTGCGTCTGTGGAACTCACTCATTCGTTACGCGATAGCCCTTCGTTGGTAGTTTTGGAACATTTTTTGTCAATATAAACTGTAGTTTAAGTATATATTTATAAGTATGTATCATTTGAGTATATATTATGTTTATGTATTTGTTATTTGTTTAGTTTCTATCTGTAGTTTATTTTATGTAGGTACCTATAATATTATAATTAGAGTAGTTTATCTTTTTTTTCCCCCCTTTCTTACTATGTACACTTGTTTTCTGTCCTGTTAAGAACTATCTCTCTTTCGCTCTAGGTTTGCTGTCAGAGAACTCATTAATGAGTTAAGCTCGCCTTTGTACATTATATTTTTTTATTGTAAAATTTATGTATTATTTTGGTGTGTGTACCTTAAAGTATAATAGTAATAGTAGTAATATATTATAATAAAATCGTAACCAAGTAGATGTTTTTCCTGGTTAAAGACAAACTACTGAATAGAAAATTACAGAATAACTACTGAATTAACTAAACGACCGACTAGATTGTAACGAAATGTTGAAAATAAATATTGTTATTGAATAATCACCTTATATTTATTACCAATATGCAAAATACATATACGTATAAGGCAGATGTTTATTATTGACTTTCTTTTTGTGGGGTTATGTGTAGAGATGGCAATAACGGCTGTTTTTCAATAATTAATTATGCATATGATTCTATATCACTAAGACATACTCCCCTTAAAAGGAAAGCAACTAATAAAGTATCACAATTTTTCATTATCTTTATGTAGTAATCCATGTACCTATGTAAATGTATACTTTTTATTAATGTTTCAGATTATAATGGCGTCTTAATCTCACTAGAAGCGAACACCTCAACGACCTAATTCTACAAACCAAACCAATTGATCCAACGCATCGCGCGGCGCTACCGACGCCGACGGGAGGAAAAATTTAAAATGGCCGGCAGAAAAAGTACTATACCGTTAAATAATATGAAAGTAGTAGTACGAATACATAAAGACACGTTTGTTAAATCTGTTCCTCCTGTTAGCCATGAAGTGTATGACAGTATACAAAAGCAGTTAGCTGAATTATTTAATTACCACATGAAGAAACCTGCCATACAATTGTCAATTAAACGCCATTATAATTATTTTTTTGACCACTGTGAAAACATACCCACCAGTAAACATTATTTTGATGATTCTGATGAAAACAATGTTGATATTACAGACGAATCTGATGAAGTTCAAGTAAAATTTCTAATGGATTATTATGAGTACAGAAATATAGAACCAACAAATCACAAGTTGTTAAAAAATAATTGGACGAATGAGCTACAAGACCACATATGGGCAAAAACGGATATTCAATGCACTTTTTCATTTAAAAGCAATTACGTTCCTTCAAATTTAAAGCTAAATAATATCAAATGTGATGGCAAATGTACCCAATGTGGAGCAAATATTTTAGTCACTATTGATCCAATAACTAGTAATTTCATAGATGTTACTTGTTTGCTAAGCCGATATAAAAAAGATTTTGTCCATGATTCGACTATAAAGAATAAACTTAATTCTGTAAGAAAACAAAAATTAGCAGTAATGTTAAAACATAATAAGGCATTAGCAGTTAGAGCCAAGATGGCAGACAAAATTATAGGCATAAATGATCCATGTGAACCTCCAACATTTCCGAAATTAAGTACTTTGAGGCGTATACGACACGAAGTTAAAAGGGCACTCCAATTCGATAAGAATACAATTCTCTCCATTTATGCTATGTCACAAAGTCCACCTTTTGATTCTTTTGTTCAAAAATTTAGTTTAGTCCCGTTTTTTTTATATTTTTGGACCCAAGAACAAGGTAAATATTATGATGAAGTATTAAAAAATACACACATCGTTTTATCCATCGATGCAACCGGTTCGATTTTTCAAGTAATTGCACCGCCAAATGTTAACGATAATTTAAGAACTAAAGAACCCAAACATACCTTTTTGTATGCCGTTGTGGCATACACTGCAAACACAAGTATACCTTTATGTTATATGGCGTCCCAGTCCCATACTACTGAAACCATAGCCACGTGGTTAAGCACATGGGCGCGTAACCGTAATACGCCGAATGAAATTATCAGTGATGATTCGTCTGCCCTATTAGGAGCAATATGTCGCAGTTTTTTAAACACCGACACAAACAAATATTTAGCGCAGTGCTTTTCGATATTAGAAGGTGAACATAATTCTATACCAGCATGTTACATTAGATTGGATAAGTCTCATTTTTTCAAAAAATTATACAAACAAAGCTGTTTCGATAAAGCGACAGAAAAATGTAAATACTTCTATATAAATTGTATAAAAAAAATTCACTTGCTTAAGTCCTATGACGAAGTCAAATCAGTAATCAAAGATATCGTTACTGTATCTTTACATGAATATGTAACCCTAGATTTAGATGGGCATTCATGCAAGAAATATGATCAAGCTGTAGCGTGTTTAGCGAATATAAGCGAGTATAAGGTTGACATCCAAGATTTAGATAACTGTAACGATGATGAGGCATTATGTTCTGTATTAGCCGATGAAAAGAATGACACCAACAATGCAGGTACAAACCCACTCATTCAATATTACGACAATATTCTAGAAACCGAAAAATTGTATTTAATGTTAATTGACCCGAACGAACATAAAAACGAATATTATCTACCAGAAATAAATGATACATTAAAAAGACTATTGAGAAAGTTGCCAATGTGGAGTGGCGTTATGGATAAGTATTTTCGTAATGTTAGAAATGTTGGGAGTAGCTCAAATGTTGAAAATCATTTCAAAGATATAAAGACCATATATTTCAATACAAAGCAGGAGCGAATACGTTTAGACGAATTTTTAATACAACATTACACTTACATTAATGGAATGATCAAATTAAATAAAGCTAAATATTCTGAAACTGCTACTAAGATAATTAAGAATAAGAATGAACATATGATTTTAAATCAAGTTAAACAGACGAAAATTATAGGTGATTTCGAGGAGCAATCTATTTTTCAAGACAATCCTGTTGAAATAGAAAACTGGAGAGGTCTAGTTATTCCCAACACAAAAACTATCTCGTCGAAGCCTCTTTACATCTTACAAAATGGTAACGTATCAATATCGAAAGACATCAAAAATGTAGTGACTAATACCTGTGCATTTGACGCAGTGGCTCAAGCTTTCGCAGTCGCATATACTGACCGTATCTCTTTCCGTAATTTTATAGATTCCTTGATTAGCAAAGATTCATTCACTCGTTTTTTTATCCTATTATCTAATACGAAAAAGAATTATTGCAAAACGTTATACGCAAAACGAGAAATTTTACTAAATCCATTGTTTAATGTTAATGACAATACACTTGATGCAAGACAGTGCCAAATTATAGATTGTGCATGCAATGTCACAAAAATAATTGAAGACATCTGTTTGCCATACTTTTCTGGAAACAGAAAGAAATGTTGTTCAAATAAAGAATGCCTTGTTTCCATAAATGACAGCAATTTTAAATGTAAATACCTACCTTTAAACATTGATATCATTAAGTGTAAAGGCATTGCCAAATTGCAAGAGTCTGTAGAATCTGGTATGAGGAGTGACAATCCTCCTATTTGTAATTTTTGTGGAATAGGCACTGTCGATTTTAAATATGATTTAAATGATTTAATTATCTTTGAACTACATAATTTGTACATAAATCTAGAGGACATACCACGTAATATTGAAATAAATAATAAGCTAATTTTTAATATTGGCTATTATTGAATATGTTCCACCTTTACAAATGCCAGGTATTGGTCATTACAAGGCGCATTGTTCGAGACCCCCGTACACTAATAAATCATTTCAGTGTTACGACGATTTATGTAGCAAAATTCAAAATAGTTCCAAAAACATAATGCCTCATGCAATAATTTATACAACTGAATAGTCTAGTTATGTGATCTGTGATTGTTAATCTGTGATTTTTTTTTAAGCTAGTGTACATTATACTTAGAAATGTTGAGGTTATTTACTGTATTTGCTACTCATTTAAGAATATTTTCTTGAAAATACCTTTTTTATACCAATGTTTTAGTTTATAAGCACTTTCTTAATGTTGATCAAATCTAAACAACTGAATAGTCTAGTTATGTGATCTGTGATTGTTAATCTGTGATTTTTTTTTAAGCTAGTGTACATTATACTTAGAAATGTTGAGGTCTTTTTCTGTATTTGCTACTCATTTAATAATTGGTATTGAGTTGTAAATACCTTTTTTATTTTATAAGTACTTTTTAAATGTTGATTTATTTTTATATTAGGCAGACTCTCAAACCTAAACAACTGAATAGTCTAGTTATGTGATCTGAGATTGTTAATCTGTGATTTTATTATTGAAGCTCTAAATATTTTACTTACCCTTATATTCATAATCGTTTATTAAACCTATGTTAGTTAAAACACATTTAAGTTTATTGCTGTCGTTGCAAGCGTTTGTTAACGTTATTATAATTACTTATTTAAGTGTGTAATGAAACATAATTAAGTATGTACTTAATAAAAAAAATTTTTGTACACGGATATTTAAATAGAAAAGTACTTGTTAATTGAAGATTTGTTTTTATCGTAGATAGTTGGGTTATTATTAAAAAAATATTTTTAATTCAAGAAATGCAATTGTTTTATTTTTTCCTAACGCTTGTGTACGGAACTGTACCATATTAGTAAATACTATATTGGAAGGTTAAGAACGTCTCTTAGATATATGGCTGAGCCGCTTTTTTGTAGCTATCCGAACTTCGTCGGGTTATGTAGGTTTTCGATGCTTCGTCAGTATTTTAATTGATTTCTTTAATTACTAAATTTAATGACATGAAATTTTGCATGTGAATAGTTGAATGAATAAACTAATTTTTGGCATACATTTTACCATGCAATTCCTTTAGAACGTCGTGATATTTGACTGTTTTGTAAACAGTGATCTATTCATGGTAAAATTGTCCTTTAACTCTTTAATTACTAACGGAACATCATTGATACTTGGCAACATGTTTCAGATACTTACAAGGTTTGTATAAACGTGAAAATCTAGACCCCAAAGTGCATACTTTAAGAACTAAGACCTATTAAGTGTATTTTACGTTTATATTTTTATCTTTTAAGCCCTACGATTTTTTCTAAATCTGTTTTTTAAACAAATATAAACAAATTCAAAACAACGTATGTAAAAATCTACAGCTCTCTATGTAAGCGCTTTATATGAAAACTAGCTAATGGCCAAACGTTCGCGTAGCGGAAACTTGAATTTCTCCGAAGTTTATGCATGCACTCATTTTATTCATACATACACAATTACACACAAATACACACTAATTTTTGGACACACCTCTTTTCTTCTAAAATCTATGGATTAAAATAAGTTCCGCCAGGACAACGTTCGCCCAGCGGAATCAGTTTTTGGTGAATTTCTCCACAATGGCTGCGTACACAATTTTTTTTTACCATACACAATTATACGACGTCATACACTAAATATCTGCATAATTAATATCTTTAAATTCAACAACATTCCGCTGCGCGAACGCACACGTCGCTCATCATGACTTAACGTTAAGTAGAGTATAAGAACAAATAAGTAATAGAGGTATTACTGATTTGAAAATCATTTTAACTTACCATATTCTGGGTGGTCCTTTGAGTTGATATTCTATCCAGGTTATTTGATGCGGATCCTTGTGCCAGCAAGAAGTGGAGAAGAGCATTCCCAACAGTAGGGTGGATACGGTTAGCCCAATTATATTATCTAGGTAGGAAAGCACGTTGCGACGATTCTGACTAACCATCTGGAACAAATTTGTGAATGAATAGACCTGTAACTATGGCCACTGTAAAGTCAACCCCGTAATTGCTTTACTACCATAAAGTTGAATGCCACATGTGTACATAACACATGATAATACTTCCAAGGCTTATATTTGCTTTCAGACCAATGTGGCTGTTACGATAGTTTTATTCCAAGAGAAGTTTGTTTTATCAAAACTCGTAAAGCAATTCCGATGTCGGCTATATTCAAAGCAGTCTGTGTAGAGCGAGAAAGGGTACCTTGGGATTCCATGGGTGAGAGCCATAAGGTTCGTCCTTATTTTTAGTAAAGTAGGCTTCCTCGCCGGTGTCAACAGACGCGCTGTTCACGCTCGTATGCTCGGCGCCATGCGTCACGAGGCGCCAGTATTCCTCCTCGATATCTTTAACGTTAGAAGGCGGGCCGAAATTTAATAAAAATTTTAAAATTCATATCGTCTACGACCCTGCCCCATCGTTTCCTGTTGATGATTTGTTCAAGACCGCCGTGCCGTTGCACCATGTGGTATAATTTTGGTAAATTAATTTCAACACCATCCACCTGCAAAACGTAGTTTAATATTATTTTTTGGCTCCAGAAACAATAGATGTTTACAATAAACATCTATTGTTTTCAATCACCGACAAACGCTGCGCTAGAGCCAGGTGGTAGAGTCCTAATAATATGTTTATTGTGTGCTCATTACTTATTACTTTGCATTTGTTTGGCATTGGTCAATATTAAGGATTATTTAGCTTCTGAAAACACGTAGTTTCAATTTATTTTTACCTGAGTTTACTTGTGTTGTTCACAAACAATCTCAGTTAGTCTAAACTTATGGTTTCTACAGTGAAGACGTCTTAAAATGGGAAAAGCACGCGAAATTAGCAGTGAAGTGCGTTCTGCCATCGTTGTTTTGCATAACGAAGGCAAATCCGAACGTGAGATTGCTTCACAACTGAAGTTATCGACGACTTGTGTTCATAGCACAATAACTCGATACAGGGAGACAGGCAGTTTTCAACATCGTCCACGCTCGGGAAGGCCGAGAGCTACCACGTCTAGTGAAGATAATTTCATTGTTGTTACCAGCAAGCGAAATAGACGCTTAACAGCACCAGAAATCCGCGTTGAAGTAAACAAAACCCGAGTTAAACCTTTATCATTGACTACAGTAAAACGGCGACTGAGAGATGCAAAGTTGTATGGTCGCATCGCCGTCCGAAAACCTCTGCTAAGGCCACAAAACAAGAAAAAGCGGATGCAGTGGGCTCTTGCCCATCGAGATTGGACTGAAGAAGATTTTAAAAAAATTCTCTGGACCGATGAATCCAAGTTTGAACTATTCGGTTCAAAACGAAGAATTTACGTGAGACGCAATGCTCTAGAAAAGATGGTGCCGGACTGTGTAGTCCCAACAGTCAAGCATGGCGGTGGCTCAATTATGGTCTGGGGTTGCTTCTCTAGCCAAGGAACTGACGATTTGGTCAAAATTGAAGGAATTATGAAAAAGGAACAGTACAAAAACATTTTAGAACAAAATGCCGTTCCTTCCGGGTTGCGATTAATTGGAGACGCATTTGTTAGAAAGTGGATGTAAACTACATGTATATGTATTGATATCTATTTAATTAATAAGCTTTGAGTGTCAGAATGGTAACTTATTATTTACTACGTCTGAAAGTGTCTCTAAAAAGGTGTGTAGGGTAAAGGGATTTTATAAAGAAAACCACAGAAAGACAAGACTATTCATTTATAACTATCAAACTACGTCCATTCGCAAACCTAGGTCTTCGTGGAGAAGAATGGACAAGAAACTCCACGGTAACATCTTAAAAAGTATAATGCCAGGACAATCTATATTGTCCTGGACCATTTCTCAAGTTATAGCAGTTTATATGTGTAGATAAACAATAAGCAATATAAGCCATATTATAACATATTTCTAGCACATAGCTATCAGTAATATTCATAGTATAATATCAAATAACTTACATAAACATTGTAGAACACGGTGGTAATACAAATAGGTTTCAGCTTTACACACTTGGTATCTCCATTAACTTGCAAACTTAATACTATACACAATTACACATGGACTACACAATATACGACTCAGAGTCTATCGTAACTCGTCGAACAGTAGCAGCAAAAGAACCTTGAATTGGCAGCAACATCTCTTTTTATAACCATCAAATCTTACTCAGTACATAAAATGTTACCGCCAAAATACACCAATGGCCGATGGGTAACACATTATAGTTAAATAACTAATAACATAGATAATAATCAACAAATCCTGTGTAGTGGAACTATTTTAAAACTTCATTAGATAATTTAGAAATCTAGTATGTATTTATTTGTAATCTTTATGTTTAATCGGATAAAATATGAACATCAACTGATAGTTCAGAGAATTGTTTTAAACCACTTGATATATTGAAATTGCAGTATAAAATCTAGGAAACATTATAAGTATCATTTAATCATAACTAATTCATTTAATTAGCAATATAAAGTTTATAAATATTTAACTTGATTATTCAAAGATCACAACTAGCTTTCGTTCGGAAACCAAGTCTTTTAAGATACAATAAAAGCTATTTCTATAAAATACATCTGGCTATGAAATATCTTTACTAAAATGCAAATTAGGTTTATTTGAAATTGGAACCTTTCTGTTCTCAAGATATTAGTTTATTGTGATTATTAATTTATCAATATTCTTGAAATGCAACGTCGCCATACGTCAATGTAATTTGACATCTGACAACCGAAGTTGCTACATTACTGACAATACTTGAGAGTTGTTAAACAGTCAGATATTCTCGTATACATAAAGTTATGCCATCACGGCCATACTGACAGTACTTCGTCCTCGAAGTACATATTACTTCCCAAATGATACCACCCTGATCAGATAGTAGCAAAAATTTGAAGCAAAACAAAAAAAGGCTATTCGAAATTAAACTTTATAATAAGAAAAAGGGTCAGAGAATCGGTTAAAAATTTAGCTAGCTTCTATCGAAACAAGGCGGTAAAATTAACCTACATATTAAGGGTTTAGAATTGCTACAGCAAAATCTTAAGTCATTTCTTAAAACATTAACTACATCTTTGCAAAATGAAGTAACAATATAATATTTCTACATTATTTTGTAAACATACATTTTGCAAGAATTCATTTTTATTTTATTTTTATTTTTATCAGTTATCTGTTTAAGATTTGAACTGTTTCGACACATCATAATATCAGTTGGTAAACAGTATTTCACTTTGATCCCTTTATTTGACTTTGTCGTTGACTTTGTCTCTAGCTTTGTCCTTGGCTTTATCTTTAGCTTTGTCCTTGGCTTTGTCTTTAGCTTTGTCCTTGGCTTTGTCTTTAGCTTTGTCCTTGGCTTTGTCTTTAGCTTTGTCCTTGGCTTTGTCTTTAGCTTTGTCCTTGGCTTTGTCTTTAGCTTTGTCCTTGGCTTTGTCCTTGGCTTTTGACTTAGCTCTCCGACTTAGCTCTTTGACTTAGCTCTCAGACTTAACCCTTTGACTTAGCTCTCCGACTTAACCCTTTGACTTAGCTCTCCGACTTAACCCTTTGACTTAGCTCTCCGACTTAACCCTTTGACTTAGCTCTCCGACTTAGCTCTTTGACTTAGCTCTCCGACTTAGCTCTTTGACTTAGCTCTCCGACTTAGCTCTTTGACTTAGCTCTCCGACTTAGCTCTTTGACTTAGCTCTCCGACTTAGCTCTTTGACTTAGCTCTTAACTTTTACCTAAAAAATTTACCTAGACCGTACCAATAGTACCTATATTTAACCGTTGAATCAAACAAAATTTAATTTACTTGTCGAAAAAAAGTTATCGTTCGGCCAATCTGACAATATCATTGCAAATAAGCCAGTCGACACTTTAAAAATTTATGACCATATTTTCAAGTCTTTTGTATTCCGCGAACACGCTGTTTTTATTTTTATGTAAGTTTTAATTTTAGTACTTTACTTTTCACTTAATGTTAATTTTATTTATTTTAAGTAGATGTCTACTTGCACTTTGTAGCCTGAGACACAGGTTCAACCTAGTTCAGGCAAATAAGCAACTGTGCTCTATTTTAATTGTTGTGATATTTTTTATAAAATAAACGATTGATTGATTTGATTGATTGATTGATCATACATTTATGTACTTATGTTTTATGATAATATCTTTCAGATATTTGACATTCATATAAAACAGAACATCAATAGCTACTTTACTTTTTGTTAAAGTAATAGTTTAGAAGCCAAAGTCAAAATATCGTTTCAGGAAGACCATCGATCAGCACTATCAGTAACCAAACCTTGTCAAAATGATGTATGAACAATATAATGTATGTGTATAAACAGTTATCGGATCAAAGTAATTTATTTGTTTACCCACTTGATTAATTCAGGTACTAAATACTCATTCAGTTTTGAGTATATCTTATTATGATTTAACATTAGATAGAAATGCTCAGGTATAAGTAACTGGTATATTATTTTCTAACTTATCTTCGTGAGTATTACAATTGTACTGTATTTATGTCAAGCTCTATACTATACATTTCATTCTCAGTCTTATATTTTGTGAGAACTAGAATTACGAAGTAAATATAATATTAACCTTATCACTAAAGCTATTAATAAATCCAAGCTTCAATAAAATATTGACTAACCAATTTAAAATAAAATTTGCCCACATTGATACCTGTACAAATATTCTTACTATTATTTTAATTCTATTTATGTTTTGAAAATAATATAAATACTAGAGATGCTACGGAGGTTCGATTCAGATTCCGAAAGTTCGGAACTTGCTACTAATTTTACACCTTCGATTCAGATAAATTCTAATCGGAAGTTATATCGGAGGTCGATGAAAAGCTTGTGTTCATTAATTATAATTTGCTTCTTTTTGAGTAATTTCTTTTGATTTAATTTACTACTAGTACCAACTATTTCAAATTTTAAATTAGATAGTTTTTATTTTCAACACCCAGGTATACACCTACCTGTATATTTTTTTTTGAACTGATAATAAGAAAAACGTGTGTGCCAAATTTCAGCAGGATAGCTTCAGTGAAAGAGGGTGAAATATTGATTGCAAAATTCCAGTGAAGTTAAATCAAAGCTTTTCACTTTTAAAAATACATATTTAAACTGATGAACAATGTGTGTTATTTTATTAACACATCTCTTTTGCCTCCCCCGCAGATTCCGGTTCCGATTCCGGTTCCGGTTCTGCCAACCAAATTTAAAAACTCCGCTTCCAAATTCGATTCCGACACAACCACCTCCGCAACATCCCTTCCTAGTAAATACGCAAAGTGAATATAGATTTCAAATATTTACAAAAATAATTCACTTCAATTTTCATCATCACAATATTAATTTAAGTGTAGGTAGGGACTTATTTTTCTAAAATAAACGTTAACATACTTTTATGCAATTACCCGACAAAGTTTTTTTTTTTTTAACAGAACCTCCTTATATATATATATATTTTTTTTTTTTTTTTGAGTCGCCGATTACCAAATGAAGCTCAACTTTTAAAACAATATTTTGATGAATAATTGAAGTTGATAAATTCTACATCTTATTCCTTCAGTTTTCCCTAGAATCTTTCATTTCTAACTTTTCAGAAAGCAAAATCTTAAAGCAGAGCCTCTAAAGGCCTTACCGATATTAGGTAATTCGTACTGCTGCTCAGTTTGATCCACGGCATGGCTTCGATGCTGTCGCAGCAGCCTCTTAATTCTGCCGACAGAGTCGGCAGCACGTCGTCATCATTCTGGTCCTAGTTGAGTCGAGGCGGCCACCCGCCGACATCACAGCTTTCAGCATCACACCAATAGCTCCAACATTGATCATGAAAATATCAAATTAAAGTTCGTTAGGAATAATAAATAGGCCAGAGCACAATCCCACTTCTGATGTTAGAAAGTGGATGTAAACTACATGTATATGTATTGATATCTATTTAATTAATAAGCTTTGAGTGTCAGAATGGTAACTTATTATTTACTACGTCTGAAAGTGTCTCTAAAAAGGTGTGTAGGGTAAAGGGATTTTATAAAGAAAACCACAGAAAGACAAGACTATTCATTTATAACTATCAAACTACGTCCATTCGCAAACCTAGGTCTTCGTGGAGAAGAATGGACAAGAAACTCCACGGTAACATCTTAAAAAGTATAATGCCAGGACAATCTATATTGTCCTGGACCATTTCTCAAGTTATAGCAGTTTATATGTGTAGATAAACAATAAGCAATATAAGCCATATTATAACATATTTCTAGCACATAGCTATCAGTAATATTCATAGTATAATATCAAATAACTTACATAAACATTGTAGAACACGGTGGTAATACAAATAGGTTTCAGCTTTACACACTTGGTATCTCCATTAACTTGCAAACTTAATACTATACACAATTACACATGGACTACACAATATACGACTCAGAGTCTATCGTAACTCGTCGAACAGTAGCAGCAAAAGAACCTTGAATTGGCAGCAACATCTCTTTTTATAACCATCAAATCTTACTCAGTACATAAAATGTTACCGCCAAAATACACCAATGGCCGATGGGTAACACATTATAGTTAAATAACTAATAACATAGATAATAATCAACAAATCCTGTGTAGTGGAACTATTTTAAAACTTCATTAGATAATTTAGAAATCTAGTATGTATTTATTTGTAATCTTTATGTTTAATCGGATAAAATATGAACATCAACTGATAGTTCAGAGAATTGTTTTAAACCACTTGATATATTGAAATTGCAGTATAAAATCTAGGAAACATTATAAGTATCATTTAATCATAACTAATTCATTTAATTAGCAATATAAAGTTTATAAATATTTAACTTGATTATTCAAAGATCACAACTAGCTTTCGTTCGGAAACCAAGTCTTTTAAGATACAATAAAAGCTATTTCTATAAAATACATCTGGCTATGAAATATCTTTACTAAAATGCAAATTAGGTTTATTTGAAATTGGAACCTTTCTGTTCTCAAGATATTAGTTTATTGTGATTATTAATTTATCAATATTCTTGAAATGCAACGTCGCCATACGTCAATGTAATTTGACATCTGACAACCGAAGTTGCTACATTACTGACAATACTTGAGAGTTGTTAAACAGTCAGATATTCTCGTATACATAAAGTTATGCCATCACATTCATATTCCAACAAGATAATGATCCAAAGCATAGCTCCAAATTATGCAGAGGATATTTAGAAGAGAAAGAGGCGCAAGGGGTGTTAAAAAACATGGTTTGGCCTCCTCAGAGCCCGGATCTCAATCCAATTGAACTTTTGTGGGAAGAGCTTGACAGGAACGTCCGTAATCGTGGCCCATCCTCGCAAGAAGAAATGTGGAATGCTTTATGCGAAAGTTGGAGCAATATATCACAAGACACCATCAACAAATTGATTGCTCGTATGCCGAGACTTGTGAAAAAAGTCATACAGTGTAAAGGAGGATTTTTTGATAAAACATCAGTTTAGTTAACTATAGCCTTTTTTCGCGTGGACTGTTAATATTTCCTTATTTTTTTAAATTACAATTAGTCAATAAACACTAATTAGTGACTAATTGATTAGATAGTTAAACTGGTTAATTAAACATTTAATATTTTATTGGTGTTTTACTTTATTTTCCTACTTCAATTAAGGTGGTCTTAAACTTTTGGCCTGCAGTGTACGTACTAGAAGTCTAATTTCTTTAATTTTTTACGTTATAGTTTTTTATTTTATTTAATACAGGTAAAGGGGCTCTCCAGACGCAATACTTTACTGTGCCTGGAACATGCTCTAATGTTTTTGGACACAGATAAGTATAGAGACGCGGACGTTAGCCACGTCCAAGTTCTCGTGCACGTGAGTGTAAAGGAGCTTAACACCGTCAACGACAACATGAAGCGGCGCTTGGGCACCGAATAAAGCACAGGCGCGATCAACACTGCCATGCCACTCCAGTATCAACATGTAGGTGTACCAACCCGCTATTAATTAATTGATTGTTCCAGTAATTATCTTTATCGATCTGTGAAACATACTGTTACACTGTGTAACTAGCATACCTATTTCTAATTATGAATGTCGACACTTATGTTGACACTTAGTAGAAAATAACAACACAAACGAAATTTTGTATGGCGGCAAAGCTTTCTTTTTTAAAGTGCAAATTTAAAATTGATATATTATTATCATACTTCCTGAACGAAAGAGACACCCCTCTCTTGTAGCATCTGCCTGTTCGTCACTTCTTCATGCAACATTCTTTCGAATAGTGGCTGCGCGTCCTGCAGAATTTCTACTTCTGCTGTTGGGTCTCTTGCGATGTTGTAGAGTAGATGTTCCATAGCGAACATTATCGGCTCGCAACTTTCACGGGTCTCCTTTTAACAACATAAATGTAAAAGTAGATTTTTACAATGAACACAAATAACTTGAAGTTACCTTGAAGACGGTCCACAGCCGCTTGAGCCAGGACGGCGGCGCGAAGTAAACGCTTTCGGCAACCGTGTAGCCGGTGTTGATGCAGCACGTGTAGGCGTTGGGGAAGACCATGACGAACTCGCCCGGCCTCTGCTCCACGCGCGACAGCGTCACGTTGTGCTGACGCAGCATGTCCGGCGGGATCATTATGATGTCCGTCGGCAGCCACAGACTTTTGTTTTGGGCAGACGTTGGGCAAAGAATTTCTACGGCCCTCCTGAAGGACTCCGTCTGAGTTTCTGGTATCCCATACCTTAATATAATACGATTACAATTAAAAAAAGTGGAATAAATGTATAAGTTATAGATCATCTCATCAAAAAAATCATAAATCATACTTATTTCTGTAAATTGGTTTTAATTAACACTTTTACACGTCACATAATGTTATATTTAAAAGCTAGATGGAGCCGGTGTTTCGTATCCGACTAGTCTGAGCAGAAACAGCCGAAACAAACTCAGAGGTCACTGTCTTTTTTAAAGTCCAGACATTGGTCAAATCACATGAGAACCATGCATTTTAGTGCCTAAGATGGTGTTTGATGAAAGAACCACAAAAATTTGAGTGGACCTGTCCAGTCAGTGCAAGCATTCGTCAGTGATCGTGTAGCTAGACTCATAACCCAAGGAGCTCAACGAAAACGACGAACAATACCAAAGAAAGGACATTTGGGTAGGCCGCATAAAGTACTCAAACTGCCAGACAATTTTTAAACTAAGCTAAATCGAAATAATGAATAACAATATGACCGCATAGTCCACATATTCACAGTAATAAACATAAAATAAAATAATAGAACACTTGAAAAGTAAATAATGTCAAAGAAATCGGAAAAATAATAATACTATACTTTAAAAAAATATTCATAAAATGTCAAACTATAATAAATAAACACAAAATACAAAAAAAAAAATGTTTAATTATAACTATGGTGTCCACGCCGGCTAATGTTACGAGACGAATTAACTTAAAAAAAGTGATAGTTTAACAAGTCGCTCATCATGACTTAACGTTAAGTAGAGTATAAGAACAAATAAGTAATAGAGGTATTACTGATTTGAAAATCATTTTAACTTACCATATTCTGGGTGGTCCTTTGAGTTGATATTCTATCCAGGTTATTTGATGCGGATCCTTGTGCCAGCAAGAAGTGGAGAAGAGCATTCCCAACAATAGGGTGGATACGGTTAGCCCAATTATATTATCTAGGTAGGAAAGCACGTTGCGACGATTCTGACTAACCATCTGGAACAAATTTGTGAATGAATAGACCTGTAACTATGGCCACTGTAAAGTCAACCCCGTAATTGCTTTACTACCATAAAGTTGAATGCCACATGTGTACATAACACATGATAATACTTCCAAGGCTTATATTTGCTTTCAGACCAATGTGGCTGTTACGATAGTTTTATTCCAAGAGAAGTTTGTTTTATCAAAACTCGTAAAGCAATTCCGATGTCGGCTATATTCAAAGCAGTCTGTGTAGAGCGAGAAAGGGTACCTTGGGATTCCATGGGTGAGAGCCATAAGGTTCGTCCTTATTTTTAGTAAAGTAGGCTTCCTCGCCGGTGTCAACAGACGCGCTGTTCACGCTCGTATGCTCGGCGCCATGCGTCACGAGGCGCCAGTATTCCTCCTCGATATCTTTAACGTTAGAAGGCGGGCCGAAATTTAATAAAATTTTTAAAATTCATATCGTCTACGACCCTGCCCCATCGTTTCCTGTTGATGATTTGTTCAAGACCGCCGTGCCGTTGCACCATGTGGTATAATTTTGGTAAATTAATTTCAACACCATCCACCTGCAAAACGTAGTTTAATATTATTTTTTGGCTCCAGAAACAATAGATGTTTACAATAAACATCTATTGTTTTCAATCACCGACAAACGCTGCGCTAGAGCCAGGTGGTAGAGTCCTAATAATATGTTTATTGTGTGCTCATTACTTATTACTTTGCATTTGTTTGGCATTGGTCAATATTAAGGATTATTTAGCTTCTGAAAACACGTAGTTTCAATTTATTTTTACCTGAGTTTACTTGTGTTGTTCACAAACAATCTCAGTTAGTCTAAACTTATGGTTTCTACAGTGAAGACGTCTTAAAATGGGAAAAGCACGCGAAATTAGCAGTGAAGTGCGTTCTGCCATCGTTGTTTTGCATAACGAAGGCAAATCCGAACGTGAGATTGCTTCACAACTGAAGTTATCGACGACTTGTGTTCATAGCACAATAACTCGATACAGGGAGACAGGCAGTTTTCAACATCGTCCACGCTCGGGAAGGCCGAGAGCTACCACGTCTAGTGAAGATAATTTCATTGTTGTTACCAGCAAGCGAAATAGACGCTTAACAGCACCAGAAATCCGCGTTGAAGTAAACAAAACCCGAGTTAAACCTTTATCATTGACTACAGTAAAACGGCGACTGAGAGATGCAAAGTTGTATGGTCGCATCGCCGTCCGAAAACCTCTGCTAAGGCCACAAAACAAGAAAAAGCGGATGCAGTGGGCTCTTGCCCATCGAGATTGGACTGAAGAAGATTTTAAAAAAATTCTTTGGACCGATGAATCCAAGTTTGAACTATTCGGTTCAAAACGAAGAATTTACGTGAGACGCAATGCTCTAGAAAAGATGGAGCCGGACTGTGTAGTCCCAACAGTCAAGCATGGCGGTGGCTCAATTATGGTCTGGGGTTGCTTCTCTAGCCAAGGAACTGACGATTTGGTCAAAATTGAAGGAATTATGAAAAAGGAACAGTACAAAAACATTTTAGAACAAAATGCCGTTCCTTCCGGGTTGCGATTAATTGGAGACGCATTCATATTCCAACAAGATAATGATCCAAAGCATAGCTCCAAATTATGCAGAGGATATTTAGAAGAGAAAGAGGCGCAAGGGGTGTTAAAAAACATGGTTTGGCCTCCTCAGAGCCCGGATCTCAATCCAATTGAACTTTTGTGGGAAGAGCTTGACAGGAACGTCCGTAATCGTGGCCCATCCTCGCA
The DNA here is from genome assembly GCA_964057025.1 of Standfussiana lucernea. NCBI lineage: Eukaryota > Metazoa > Arthropoda > Insecta > Lepidoptera > Noctuidae > Standfussiana > Standfussiana lucernea. Next base: position 5,965,209 of record OZ059783.1, read on the forward strand.
AGAAGAAATGTGGAATGCTTTATGCGAAAGTTGGAGCAATATATCACAAGACACCATCAACAAATTGATTGCTCGTATGCCGAGACTTGTGAAAAAAGTCATACAGTGTAAAGGAGGATTTTTTGATAAAACATCAGTTTAGTTAACTATAGCCTTTTTTCGCGTGGACTGTTAATATTTCCTTATTTTTTTAAATTACAATTAGTCAATAAACACTAATTAGTGACTAATTGATTAGATAGTTAAACTGGTTAATTAAACATTTAATATTTTATTGGTGTTTTACTTTATTTTCCTACTTCAATTAAGGTGGTCTTAAACTTTTGGCCTGCAGTGTACGTACTAGAAGTCTAATTTCTTTAATTTTTTACGTTATAGTTTTTTATTTTATTTAATACAGGTAAAGGGGCTCTCCAGACGCAATACTTTACTGTGCCTGGAACATGCTCTAATGTTTTTGGACACAGATAAGTATAGAGACGCGGACGTTAGCCACGTCCAAGTTCTCGTGCACGTGAGTGTAAAGGAGCTTAACACCGTCAACGACAACATGAAGCGGCGCTTGGGCACCGAATAAAGCACAGGCGCGATCAACACTGCCATGCCACTCCAGTATCAACATGTAGGTGTACCAACCCGCTATTAATTAATTGATTGTTCCAGTAATTATCTTTATCGATCTGTGAAACATACTGTTACACTGTGTAACTAGCATACCTATTTCTAATTATGAATGTCGACACTTATGTTGACACTTAGTAGAAAATAACAACACAAACGAAATTTTGTATGGCGGCAAAGCTTTCTTTTTTAAAGTGCAAATTTAAAATTGATATATTATTATCATACTTCCTGAACGAAAGAGACACCCCTCTCTTGTAGCATCTGCCTGTTCGTCACTTCTTCATGCAACATTCTTTCGAATAGTGGCTGCGCGTCCTGCAGAATTTCTACTTCTGCTGTTGGGTCTCTTGCGATGTTGTAGAGTAGATGTTCCATAGCGAACATTATCGGCTCGCAACTTTCACGGGTCTCCTTTTAACAACATAAATGTAAAAGTAGATTTTTACAATGAACACAAATAACTTGAAGTTACCTTGAAGACGGTCCACAGCCGCTTGAGCCAGGACGGCGGCGCGAAGTAAACGCTTTCGGCAACCGTGTAGCCGGTGTTGATGCAGCACGTGTAGGCGTTGGGGAAGACCATGACGAACTCGCCCGGCCTCTGCTCCACGCGCGACAGCGTCACGTTGTGCTGACGCAGCATGTCCGGCGGGATCATTATGATGTCCGTCGGCAGCCACAGACTTTTGTTTTGGGCAGACGTTGGGCAAAGAATTTCTACGGCCCTCCTGAAGGACTCCGTCTGAGTTTCTGGTATCCCATACCTTAATATAATACGATTACAATTAAAAAAAGTGGAATAAATGTATAAGTTATAGATCATCTCATCAAAAAAATCATAAATCATACTTATTTCTGTAAATTGGTTTTAATTAACACTTTTACACGTCACATAATGTTATATTTAAAAGCTAGATGGAGCCGGTGTTTCGTATCCGACTAGTCTGAGCAGAAACAGCCGAAACAAACTCAGAGGTCACTGTCTTTTTTAAAGTCCAGACATTGGTCAAATCACATGAGAACCATGCATTTTAGTGCCTAAGATGGTGTTTGATGAAAGAACCACAAAAATTTGAGTGGACCTGTCCAGTCAGTGCAAGCATTCGTCAGTGATCGTGTAGCTAGACTCATAACCCAAGGAGCTCAACGAAAACGACGAACAATACCAAAGAAAGGACATTTGGGTAGGCCGCATAAAGTACTCAAACTGCCAGACAATTTTTAAACTAAGCTAAATCGAAATAATGAATAACAATATGACCGCATAGTCCACATATTCACAGTAATAAACATAAAATAAAATAATAGAACACTTGAAAAGTAAATAATGTCAAAGAAATCGGAAAAATAATAATACTATACTTGAAAAAAATATTCATAAAATGTCAAACTATAATAAATAAACACAAAATACAAAAAAAAAAATGTTTAATTATAACTATGGTGTCCACGCCGGCTAATGTTACGAGACGAATTAACTTAAAAAAAGTGATAGTTTAACAAGTCGCTCATCATGACTTAACGTTAAGTAGAGTATAAGAACAAATAAGTAATAGAGGTATTACTGATTTGAAAATCATTTTAACTTACCATATTCTGGGTGGTCCTTTGAGTTGATATTCTATCCAGGTTATTTGATGCGGATCCTTGTGCCAGCAAGAAGTGGAGAAGAGCATTCCCAACAGTAGGGTGGATACGGTTAGCCCAATTATATTATCTAGGTAGGAAAGCACGTTGCGACGATTCTGACTAACCATCTGGAACAAATTTGTGAATGAATAGACCTGTAACTATGGCCACTGTAAAGTCAACCCCGTAATTGCTTTACTACCATAAAGTTGAATGCCACATGTGTACATAACACATGATAATACTTCCAAGGCTTATATTTGCTTTCAGACCAATGTGGCTGTTACGATAGTTTTATTCCAAGAGAAGTTTGTTTTATCAAAACTCGTAAAGCAATTCCGATGTCGGCTATATTCAAAGCAGTCTGTGTAGAGCGAGAAAGGGTACCTTGGGATTCCATGGGTGAGAGCCATAAGGTTCGTCCTTATTTTTAGTAAAGTAGGCTTCCTCGCCGGTGTCAACAGACGCGCTGTTCACGCTCGTATGCTCGGCGCCATGCGTCACGAGGCGCCAGTATTCCTCCTCGATATCTTTAACGTTAGAAGGCGGGCCGAAATTTAATAAAATTTTTAAAATTCATATCGTCTACGACCCTGCCCCATCGTTTCCTGTTGATGATTTGTTCAAGACCGCCGTGCCGTTGCACCATGTGGTATAATTTTGGTAAATTAATTTCAACACCATCCACCTGCAAAACGTAGTTTAATATTATTTTTTGGCTCCAGAAACAATAGATGTTTACAATAAACATCTATTGTTTTCAATCACCGACAAACGCTGCGCTAGAGCCAGGTGGTAGAGTCCTAATAATATGTTTATTGTGTGCTCATTACTTATTACTTTGCATTTGTTTGGCATTGGTCAATATTAAGGATTATTTAGCTTCTGAAAACACGTAGTTTCAATTTATTTTTACCTGAGTTTACTTGTGTTGTTCACAAACAATCTCAGTTAGTCTAAACTTATGGTTTCTACAGTGAAGACGTCTTAAAATGGGAAAAGCACGCGAAATTAGCAGTGAAGTGCGTTCTGCCATCGTTGTTTTGCATAACGAAGGCAAATCCGAACGTGAGATTGCTTCACAACTGAAGTTATCGACGACTTGTGTTCATAGCACAATAACTCGATACAGGGAGACAGGCAGTTTTCAACATCGTCCACGCTCGGGAAGGCCGAGAGCTACCACGTCTAGTGAAGATAATTTCATTGTTGTTACCAGCAAGCGAAATAGACGCTTAACAGCACCAGAAATCCGCGTTGAAGTAAACAAAACCCGAGTTAAACCTTTATCATTGACTACAGTAAAACGGCGACTGAGAGATGCAAAGTTGTATGGTCGCATCGCCGTCCGAAAACCTCTGCTAAGGCCACAAAACAAGAAAAAGCGGATGCAGTGGGCTCTTGCCCATCGAGATTGGACTGAAGAAGATTTTAAAAAAATTCTTTGGACCGATGAATCCAAGTTTGAACTATTCGGTTCAAAACGAAGAATTTACGTGAGACGCAATGCTCTAGAAAAGATGGAGCCGGACTGTGTAGTCCCAACAGTCAAGCATGGCGGTGGCTCAATTATGGTCTGGGGTTGCTTCTCTAGCCAAGGAACTGACGATTTGGTCAAAATTGAAGGAATTATGAAAAAGGAACAGTACAAAAACATTTTAGAACAAAATGCCGTTCCTTCCGGGTTGCGATTAATTGGAGACGCATTCATATTCCAACAAGATAATGATCCAAAGCATAGCTCCAAATTATGCAGAGGATATTTAGAAGAGAAAGAGGCGCAAGGGGTGTTAAAAAACATGGTTTGGCCTCCTCAGAGCCCGGATCTCAATCCAATTGAACTTTTGTGGGAAGAGCTTGACAGGAACGTCCGTAATCGTGGCCCATCCTCGCAAGAAGAAATGTGGAATGCTTTATGCGAAAGTTGGAGCAATATATCACAAGACACCATCAACAAATTGATTGCTCGTATGCCGAGACTTGTGAAAAAAGTCATACAGTGTAAAGGAGGATTTTTTGATAAAACATCAGTTTAGTTAACTATAGCCTTTTTTCGCGTGGACTGTTAATATTTCCTTATTTTTTTAAATTACAATTAGTCAATAAACACTAATTAGTGACTAATTGATTAGATAGTTAAACTGGTTAATTAAACATTTAATATTTTATTGGTGTTTTACTTTATTTTCCTACTTCAATTAAGGTGGTCTTAAACTTTTGGCCTGCAGTGTACGTACTAGAAGTCTAATTTCTTTAATTTTTTACGTTATAGTTTTTTATTTTATTTAATACAGGTAAAGGGGCTCTCCGGACGCAATACTTTACTGTGCCTGGAACATGCTCTAATGTTTTTGGACACAGATATGTATAGAGACGCGGACGTTAGCCACGTCCAAGTTCTCGTGCACGTGAGTGTAAAGGAGCTTAACACCGTCAACGACAACATGAAGCGGCGCTTGGGCACCGAATAAAGCACAGGCGCGATCAACACTGCCATGCCACTCCAGTAACAACATGTAGGTGTACCAACCCGCTATTAATTAATTGATTGTTCCAGTAATTATCTTTATCGATCTGTGAAACATACTGTTACACTGTGTAACTAGCACACCTATTTCTAATTATGAATGTCGACACTTATGTTGACACTTAGTAGAAAATAACAACACAAACGAAATTTTGTATGGCGGTAAAGCTTTCTTTTTTAAAGTGCAAATTTAAAATTGATATATTATTATCATACTTCCTGAACGAAAGAGACACCCCTCTCTTGTAGCATCTGCCTGTTCGTCACTTCTTCATGCAACATTCTTTCGAATAGTGGCTGCGCGTCCTGCAGAATTTCTTCTTCTGCTGTTGGGTCTCTTGCGATGTTGTAGAGTAGATGTTCCATAGCGAACATTATCGGCTCGCAACTTTCACGGGTCTCCTTTTAACAACATAAATGTAAAAGTAGATTTTTACAATGAACACAAATAACTTGAAGTTACCTTGAAGACGGTCCACAGCCGCTTGAGCCAGGACGGCGGCGCGAAGTAAACGCTTTCGGCAACCGTGTAGCCGGTGTTGATGCAGCACGTGTAGGCGTTGGGGAAGACCATGACGAACTCGCCCGGCCTCTGCTCCACGCGCGACAGCGTCACGTTGTTCTGACGCAGCATGTCCGGCGGGATCATTATGATGTCCGTCGGCAGCCACAGACTTTTGTTTTGGGCAGACGTTGGGCAAAGAATTTCTACGGCCCTCCTGAAGGACTCCGTCTGAGTTTCTGGTATCCCATACCTTAATATAATACGATTACAATTAAAAAAAGTGGAATAAATGTATAAGTTATAGATCATCTCATCAAAAAAATCATAAATCATATTTATTTCTGTAAATTGGTTTTAATTAACACTTTTACACGTCACATAATGTTATATTTAAAAGCTAGATGGAGCCGGTGTTTCGTATCCGACTAGTCTGAGCAGAAACAGCCGAAACAAACTCAGAGGTCACTGTCTTTTTTAAAGTCCAGACATTGGTCAAATCACATGAGAACCATGCATTTTAGTGCCTAAGATGGTGTTTGATGAAAGAACCACAAAAATTTGAGTGGACCTGTCCAGTCAGTGCAAGCATTCGTCAGTGATCGTGTAGCTAGACTCATAACCCAAGGAGCTCAACGAAAACGACGAACAATACCAAAGAAAGGACATTTGGGTAGGCCGCATAAAGTACTCAAACTGCCAGACAATTTTTAAACTAAGCTAAATCGAAATAATGAATAACAATATGACCGCATAGTCCACATATTCACAGTAATAAACATAAAATAAAATAATAGAACACTTGAAAAGTAAATAATGTCAAAGAAATCGGAAAAATAATAATACTATACTTGAAAAAAATATTCATAAAATGTCAAACTATAATAAATAAACACAAAATACAAAAAAAAAAATGTTTAATTATAACTATGGTGTCCACGCCGGCTAATGTTACGAGACGAATTAACTTAAAAAAAGTGATAGTTTAACAAGTCGCTCATCATGACTTAACGTTAAGTAGAGTATAAGAACAAATAAGATAGAATAGATATTTCTAATTCCAATAATGTTTCTATCCATGGACAGCTTACTGCTTGCTTTTCATACCACGATCTCGTCTTTTTGTCATATAAGTTACGCCCTCCTAAACGCAAGCCGCAATATATTCTTCTTCGGAACTATAAGGGCATAGATCTGGAGGCATTGTTGCATGATGCTGGTAGCATCGACTGGACGGACATCATGGGGAGTTCGTGTATCGACGAAATGGTTCGTATTTTTAACAGTAAAATACTTAGCTTATATGATCGTCACGCACCTATTCGTCGAGTGAAGGTTAAGTATGTTCCAGCTCCCTGGCTCACTCCTGCCATTAAGGATGCGATGGCAAGTAGAGATAGAGCCAAAAGAAGGTTAAAACGCTGTCCATCCGAGCGTAATCAAAACGCGTACAAAATGTTGCGTAATAGCTGCAGTCGTATGTGTAGAGATGCTAAGAGACGCTACTTCCACAATTCTCTCGACAACCGCAACTCTTCTGAAGTCTGGAAGTTCTTAAAATCTGTCGGCATTGGCAAATCTCCAGTTGCTTCTGGTGGCGACACTGACGTGTGTGCTCTTAACAAACATTTCTCACTCCCCCCTGTTACATTGGATCCGCACGTCAGGTCAGTTACTTTAAATATACTTTCCTGTTTGCCTTTGCCGCAATGTGCTCCCTTTGAATTAAGCCCTGTGAGTGAAATTGAAGTCAAAAAATCTATTTCAGCCATCTCCTCCTCTGCTGTTGGTAATGACAATCTTTGCATAAGAATGATTTCTCCTATCCTTCCTACATTACTTCCCGTTTTGACACACATTTTTAACTACTCCTTGTTTTCTTGTACTGTCCCTGAGGTCTGGAAACAAGCTCACATCATTCCCTTACCCAAAATTTCTAATCCGGTTTCACCATCCGATTTCAGACCCATTTCCATCCTCCCTTATCTCTCTAAAGTTCTCGAGCACATTGTCCATCAGCAACTCACGGCCTTCCTTTCTAGGAATGACCTTCTTAGTTCTTTTCAATCTGGCTTTCGTCCTGGTCATAGCACTGTAACGGCTCTTTTAAAGGTTACTGACGATATTCGATGGGCCATGGACCACAAGTCTCTTACTTTACTTGTTCTTTTAGACTTTAGCAGCGCCTTCAACTCTGTTGATTTCGACATCCTTCTTGGGATCCTTAAATCTTTTAATTTCTCCTCTTCTACTATTGGTTGGTTTGGTTCCTATCTTAAAGGTCGCTCACAGCGTGTTCGTCTTGATGAGTCTTCCTCCAATTGGTGCCCTCTCAGCGCGGGTGTGCCTCAGGGTGGCGTTCTCTCTCCTCTTATTTTTTCTATTTTTATTAACTCTGTCACTAGAGTTATCTCTTCCTTCTTCCATCTCTATGCCGACGACTTGCAGCTTTACCGTCATTTCCTAAGGGAAGATGCAGAAGCCGCCGTGTCTGCCATGAATAAGGATCTGGATTTGATTGGTGAGTGGTCGCGGTCTTTTGGACTGCTAATCAACCCTAAGAAATCTCAGGCCTTGATCATCGGCGGCAGGTATATGCGAAATAGGCTCGATGTTGCGTCGCTGTCTCCGCTCAGGCTGAATGGAGTTCAGATCGATTACGCAATTAAGGCTAAAAACCTAGGGGTGACTATGGACTCCTACTTATCATGGACTGCCCAAGTTGCTGAAGTTAGTCGCAAAGTGCACTACACGTTCCACTCATTGAAATGCCTACAGAGCTTCTTGCCTTTGAAAACCAAAATCTCCCTTGCGCAAACTCTCATCCAGCCCATCATAGACTACGCCGATGCCTGTTATTTGGATGCCACCGAGGAGCTTTTAAATAAACTTGAGCGGTTGCAAAATATTTGTATTCGTTTTGTTTTTAACCTTAAAAAGTATGATCATGTTTCCAACTTTCGCAAAATACTCAAGTGGCTCCCAATTCGACTTCGCAGGAACTCTCGGATATTGTGTCTGCTATTTAATATCCTTCACAACCCTAAAACACCATCCTATTTGCGGGAACGCTTTTCCTACTCCCGTCCTTCTGATGCACCTTGCAGGTCGCATCTTAGGAACCTCCTTAAGTCCCCTCCACACTCTACCGATTTCTACTCCTACTCCTTCACTGTGCACGCCGTGCGGTTGTGGAATTCACTTCCTCCTGACATTAGGGACTGCCAAACTATTGCAGTTTTCAAAAGAAGAGTGAAAGAACATTATCTTTCCATTTCGTCATAGTTGCATAAGTATCTATTATTATTTATTATATTGTATTTATAGGATTGTTGTATGTATCTTTGTATTTATATGTATGTAAGTATATTCTTATATTGTATATTATATTTAAAATAGTTATCTGATTTATGTTTTATGTCTTCCATTTTCTCTTTTTCTTTTACACACTTTGTCTACATCTCTTTTTTTAGTATCTCCTTTCGCAGGTTTGCTGGAAGAGATTTCATTAGAAATAAGCAATACCTTTGTACTCTCTTTTCTGTTCCTTTCTTGATTTCTGTATTTAGTGTGTACATAAATTGTTAAATAAATAAATAAATAAGTAATAGAGGTATTACTGATTTGAAAATCATTTTAACTTACCATATTCTGGGTGGTCCTTTGAGTTGATATTCTATCCAGGTTATTTGATGCGGATCCTTGTGCCAGCAAGAAGTGGAGAAGAGCATTCCCAACAGTAGGGTGGGTACGGTTAGCCCAATTATATTATCTAGGTAGGAAAGCACGTTGCGACGATTCTGACTAACCATCTGGAACAAATTTGTGAATGAATAGACCTGTAACTATGGCCACTGTAAAGTCAACCCCGTAATTGCTTTACTACCATAAAGTTGAATGCCACATGTGTACATAACACATGATAATACTTCCAAGGCTTATATTTGCTTTCAGACCAATGTGGCTGTTACGATAGTTTTATTCCAAGAGAAGTTTGTTTTATCAAAACTCGTAAAGCAATTCCGATGTCGGCTATATTCAAAGCAGTCTGTGTAGAGCGAGAAAGGGTACCTTGGGATTCCATGGGTGAGAGCCATAAGGTTCGTCCTTATTTTTAGTAAAGTAGCCTTCCTCGCCGGTGTCAACAGACGCGCTGTTCACGCTCGTATGCTCGGCGCCATGCGTCACGAGGCGCCAGTATTCCTCCTCGATATCTTTAACGTTAGAAGGCGGGCCGAAATTTAATAAATTTTTTAAAATTCATATCGTCTACGACCCTGCCCCATCGTTTCCTGTTGATGATTTGTTCAAGACCGCCGTGCCGTTGCACCATGTGGTATAATTTTGGTAAATTAATTTCAACACCATCCACCTGCAAAACGTAGTTAAATATTATTTTTGTTAACACTTGCACTCAAATAAAGTTGGTACGGTCACGCTGCTAGCTTTGTTATTTATAATACACTCCTTTGCAAAAAAACAGGCACTTAACAGTGATTGACTTTTCTATGGATAATATTAATAGTTTTAGTTTGTCATTAGCATAAATGACTAGAAATTTTTATCAATGAGAACATAGTTTTTAACACTTAAGTCCTGGAATCGGTGTTTTAGTCAATTTATGTAAACAGAGAGCAGTGTTAAAATGGACATTTTTATGGGTATAATTAAATTAAGACTACGAGTATTTTTATTGTATTTTAATAAAAAAAGACATGAAAAAATAAAAAAATAATAACGAGTATGACCTCCCCTTGCAGCGATTACGGCATGTAATCGTCTTGGTATGCTTTCCACCAGGATTGATGGTGTCCTGTGCAATGTGTTCACACTCAGGGTTAAGATCAGGGCTCAGCGCTGGCCAATCCAAACGACGAATATCGACCTCTTGCATATTACATCTACGTCGCCAGAACGGTGGGCCCGAGCATTATCGTCCATGTAAATGGCATCTTCACCAATTACAGTTAGTGCGGGTTGTGCATGTTGACAAAGGATTTCTGTTATAATGTACCTTTGCGCATTTAGTGAGCCATTTTCAATGAATATTATCTCTGTACGGTAGCTGGAAGTTACGCCCGCCCAAAACATAACGGACCCTCCACCATAAGGGGTGATTTCTTCAAAACACACGTCGGCATAGCATTCCCCTGGTCTTCGTCAACACTCGCCGAAGTCGGCCCATTCAGACAAATTCGAGCCTCATCGGAGAAGAGTACGCTACTCCAGTTACTTAGTGTCCAAGATAGGTAATTTCTAGCGAGCCGCAATCGAGCGGTCCGGTGCTCACGGAGTAACTTGGCGACTGTGTATCTCAGCCGCTAAAAGCCTCCTCCTCACTGTCCATAGGCTAACTTGTGCTCCTCTTACCTCTTCAAGGTTTCTTTTGAGGTCTATGTAACTGCATTTGCGGATCCACAGCGCCTGAGTCACTAAAAGAGGTCGTCTCGTGGTTGTGTGCAACGTATTCTCCCAGAACCTTACCTTCTCTGAACGAAACCTGTCTCTTGGTATCGAGTCCACGTTCTTTGGACGGTTGAACGACTCACGTTTAACCGCTGTGAGACATAACATTGGTTACACCCCTTTTCCAGCAGCGCTAGAAAAACTAGCTCTTGCTTTTTCTGCCATTACAATCGACATAAAGATACCTGTTTTAAGTCACGATAAGGCAGGATTATGTGACAAACATAAATTATTCTACTAAAAATAACGAGAAGTTAGTTTTAGTTGCATGCTAACCTTTTAACCGCAAACCCGCGAAAAGTAAGTAAAAAGTCACAAACTGAAAAAGGGATTGTTATTTTTAAATACAAAAGTTTCGAATTCGATATTAACTTTTTTTCATTTCCAGACTATAACGTGCCAGTAAAATAGTTTTTTTAATCAAAACCGCCCGTTTTTTTTGCAAAGAAGTTATTATTTATTCCAGTCGTCGTTTAGTTCGCAAAACGTGCAAAAGAGACACTGTTTAGTATAAATACCGGTTTACTAATGTTTGACATAATTTAAAATGCAATAATTTTATATACCATACTTGTATTTGCCATAATTTCATTAGAAATAACGCTTCAGTTGCCATAATCGTGAAATTACATAAAATCATTTTCACTCATTTCATTGATCATAATCGATCAAGTGTCATAATAATTTTAATCCATAAATTAATTTGCTATATTATCCATTTTCAATTATGTCGTTTTACATAACATTAATTTATTCACCATAATATTCATTTGCCCATACTAGCACAACAATGCTGGTTTACGAGCACCTGCAATTTTGATGTTATAATCATGTTAAGGCCCAGAAGGAGGTGGCGTGACGAGCTGGACTCTTGGACGCTGGATTGGGCCCAAATAGCCCATGATAGAGAAAAATAGAAAGAGGGAAGGGAGGCCTTTGCCCTGCAGTGTCCCACATGAGGCTCAAACTAATACTGTCTTTTTTTTAAGAAATATTTAAAAATGTAAAAAATGAGATCTTCTTCTTCTTTATCGTGTGGTTAGTGCCTAACCTGGTGTCAGAGTTTTTATGCCGCCCATGGGCCTCTGACTTGGCTTTACATACCGTCGAGAAATATCTCTCAGGTATGCTGGTTTACGACGACGACGACGTCCCGGAAGTGGCTGGGGTAGACCTGAGAGTGGCGGTAGGACGGCTCAAGGCCAAAAATACCGCCCCGGGACCCAACGGCTTGCCTGGCAAAGCCTGGGTCCTGGCCTTTGAGGCTCTCGGGCCCCGACTGGAGGGGCTCCTAAGCGCATGCTTGGAGAGAGGCCAGTTCCCGCTTCGTTGGAAGACGGGGAAGCTGGTCCTCATTCGGAAGCCGGGGCGCCCTGCGGACTCTCCGTCCGCATACCGGCCCGTTGTGTTGCTCGACGAGGTGGGCAAGCTCTTTGAAAGAGTCATTGCAAACCGCCTCGCCGAGCACCTTGCGGAGATGGGTCCGGATCTTGCGGAACACCAGTTTGGTTTCCGCAAGGGGCGCTCCACGGTGGACGCCACCATGCGCGTGAGAGCCCTCACGACGGGGGATGCGGTGTCCCGGGGTGGGGTTGTCTTGGCGGTGTCTCTCGACATCGCCAACGCCTTCAACTCCATGCCCTGGAGCTGCATTGGGGAGGCACTCCGGTATCACCGGGTGCCGACCTACCTTCGACGTGTGGTCGGGGATTACCTGACGGACAGAGCCGTCATCTACCCCGGTCGCTCCGGAGAGTGGAACCGGCGAGAGATGTCGTGCGGTGTCCCACAGGGATCGGTTCTAGGACCGCCCTTGTGGAACATCGGTTACGACTGGGTGCTGCGCGCCGACCTCCCTAGTGGCGTCAGCGTAGTGTGCTACGCTGACGACACGCTGGTGCTGGCACAGGGGAGGTCGCACGAGGCGGCGGCCGACCTGATGACACGCGGGGTTGCGATAGTCGTTGAGAGGATCCGGCAACTGGGTCTCGAGGTGGCATTGCACAAGTCCGAGGCCATGTGCTTTCATGGGCCTCGGAATGCGCCACCGTCGGGATCCTCACTGACGGTAGGAGGGGTTTCCATCGGCGTCGGGTCGACGTTGAAGTACCTGGGACGTGTCCTCGACAGCCGGTGGAACTTCGTGGAGCACTTCCGACGTTTGGCCCCTAAACTGGAACGGACTGGGGCTGCCTTCAGGCGGCTCCTGCCCAATCTGGGGGGGCCGAACGCCTCCTGCCGGAGGCTCTATGCGGGGGTCGTGCGGTCCATGGCCCTTTACGGTGCCCCGGTGTGGGCGCGTTCCTTGAGGCGGCGAGCCGCCCATTATCTGAACGCGCCCCAAAAGGTGGTAGCCGTAAGGATGGTCCGTGGGTTCCGCACGATCTCGGGCGAGGCTGCGAGCCTCCTAGCCGGATTGCCACCATGGGATCTGGAGGCGATAGTCCTCGCGCGCCTACATGAATGGCGCGCGGAGGTTCTTCGCCGGGGGGTTACTCCGCTGCCACGGCTAATTGCCGCTCAGCGGACAAACCTCGGGGCCGATCTCATGGTGACATGGAGAGAGCGACTGTCGCAACCCCGTGCAGGGCACGCCACGATAGTGGCGATAAGTCCCCTCTTTGAGGAGTGGCTTGAGAGGCGCCACGGCGTCCTCACCTTCCGCCTGACGCAGGTCCTCACCGGACACGGTTGTTTCGGGAGATTCCTGCACCGAATCAGGCGGGAGGAGACGCCCGGGTGTTTCCACTGCGAGGATCGACCGGAGGACACGGTGGAGCATACGGTGGAGGTCTGCCCCGCTTGGGCGGAGCAACGCCGTGTCCTCATAGCGGCGATCGGCGGCGGCGACCTCTCGCGTCCGGCCCTGGTTCGAGCCATGGTCCGGAGCGAGACGGAATGGGAAGCCGTCACCTCCTTTTGCGAAGCAGTCATGCTAGCAAAGGAGGAGGCGGAACGTGAGAGAGAGCGTTCCTCCTCACGTCCCAGCCGCCGCGGGAGACGCACCGGGCGTCGGGGGCCACCACGTGGCCCCCGGCCACCGTAGACGCGGGCCTGTGGACGGTGAGCTAAGGGCTAGCTCGCCGTCCCTTCGTCTTAGGACGACAGGCCGTGTCGAAGGCGCGTTCGTGTTCCACGCGCGCCTCAAAGAGATGTCAGCATAGGGAAGGGGCCCGCAAGGGCCGATGCCTGCCGGGTGCTGCGGGTTGTTCGAAAGAGATACCGCGGCCCCGGAACACAAAGGGCGATGAAGGAACATGGGTGGGTTTTAGTCAGTAAAAGTCTGACACTCCCTCCCGCTCAGCCCAGAGCGGGAGAAGTCATTTGATGATTTCCCATCCGAAAAAAAAAAAAAAAAAAATTATGCTGGTTTCCTCACGATGTTTTCCTTCACCGAAGCAAGTGATAATTATAAAATGAGATGATAAATGAATAAAGAAAATAATAACGTGACGGCCAATTGCCTTATGGTCAAGAGCCTCATTCAGAAGCCAGTACTCCTTGATACGGCTCGCATTGTGAGGAAGTTCCTGTCTCTGGAGCCCTAACCACCGGTAGCTTGGACCCTGCTCCCGATACCGGCGCACAACTATTTTTTATATTTTTAAATGTTTTACTGTCTTTTTTTTAGAAATATTTAAAAATGTAAAAAATGAGATGATAAATGAATAAAGGAGATAATAATAATCATGTTAAATTTAAAATAATATTGTTTTTCATTAAAATAATACCTATTGTTATATTATTGGAATGATATTGATTAATATATGATTATGATTATATAATATTATAAATGTGAAAGTTTGGATGGATGGATGGATGTTTGTTACTCTATCACGCCAGAACGGCTGAACGGATCTGGATGAAATTTGGCACAGAGATAGATTATAGTTTGGAATAGCACATAGGCTTTTCATCCCGGTGGGACGATCCCGTGGGTCAATTATCGAAGCGGGCGCAGCCGCTGGCATAAGCTAGTATGATTATACGATACAGATTTTTTTTATTCGTAAGGAAACCTAAAAATAAACGTAATCAACCATGCATGCTTGCTTTGCAAAAAAGGAAATCTGGCGCTCGGCGACCGCTGCCGCGGCACGCTCGCTTCGCTAACCTAGCCGTTTCGATTTTGACTAACAGTTTATTGTCTAAAGATGGTTTGCCGTATTAAATCTTTTGATTATAGACCAAACGCCAAATTATATTAAATGTTGCTTATGTCAAGTATCCATTATGTAATGTGTTCTTATAGAAACTCATTATTATAACACATGTTATTATGGAAACTTATTTTATGGCAAATAAAAGTTATGACTAATAAGTTGACATGACAAGCGTTATTAGTATTAATGATAATAATGCAAGTAAATATTATGAGGGGGGACGATTATGGAAAACAACAATAGTACAAATTATTTTATGGAAAACAAGACAATACCATAAATATCCGCTATTAATACAATTACATTTGGTAATCGATTAATTGAAATGTTTTGTTGCAGGAGGCATAACTTGATAGCACAAAGTTCTCTTGCGGCCGGTCCCCAGCGGCTGAGCAGCCGCGAAATAAACTGGTTCGTTACATCAAATCTCATATCGTCCTCTAGTTTATGTGGGGGCTGCCAACCAGGAGGCGGCACTATCTTACAAATACCAAATCGAACTGCTTCCGGCCAGATTTTCCCGTAGAATTTAAGGGGATCCTGAAAAAAAAAACATTACATCATAAACATTTTTATCATGAAATAATCTTGTCAAGAAAATTGGTTCTGAACTTTTGAAACTCGTAAAGTGACTACACATTTAAACATACTTACAGCAAATTCCTCCAAAGTAGGGTGGTACTCAGGCGCATCTACTAGTACCCCACCATCCGCTGGCCCTAGGCCGCTGGTGCCAGGCTGAGCAAATTCTTTATCTTCAAGGTCTTCTTGGTTCATACTCTTGGCATCCTTTTCATTTTCAAGTACCCACGCCATACCGTCGACTTCAGCGATCATACTACGATCAGCCTCCATCTCTGCTCGCAACTTTTCTCTGATCTCCATTTTAAGGCGAGCAAACTCTCTTTCTTTTTCCTTCTGCATCAAAGTGAACCTCTCTTGGTAGCGAGATATTTCCGCCACACAAATATTTTTGTCTTCGAGCGCAGCTATCTCTTTTTCTTTTTCTTCTCGCATGCGGTCTTGCATCAGCTTCGCTTTAGCTAATCGTCTTTTAGCAGCTATAATTTTGTGATGATGTACGCGGTTTGTTGTTTCTTGCTCGGGAGTAATACTACTATCGCTCAATTCACTGTCAGATGACATGCTCAATCTGCGATTTTCAAAACTCACTTTCCGGCACACTGTGCTTTCGTTTCGAGCCTCTGAATTGTCGATTCTAACCTGTGTATCGTCTTTTCGACCCTCCGCATTGTTGTTTCGACCCTCCGCAAGTTCGATTCGAATCTGTGCATTGTCGATGCTACCCTCTGCACTGTCATTTATCAGTTGGCCGACTGACAGGGTCTCAATTAACCTATCTAAAATGTGCTCTTTTTCCTCTAGAAAAAACACACTTTTCCGAGACTTACGTGATAGACGTTAGTTCCTATTTTCAGCATTATACGAGAATGTCTCGGAAGAAGCAAGAAAAGTTCTTTGTTTTGGTGTGCATTTGTTACATCTGAAGGTTCTTCGTGCTCATCTTGTTCTTTTTCTACTAGTTCGCTCTCTTGATCCTCAGCGTTGTTATTCTGCACGTTTATATTATTACTTGATTCTATTTTTTGCCTAATTAATGCCGAAATTTTCATCAGTTTCTCTCTATCCTGAGGCAGGGCTTGCAAAGTTTGCAGCAGGAGTCCAATAGTTCACTGGATGCATTTATAACATCCCGGTCTGAGCGCAACGATGCCCCAAGACAAGTCTTTTTCTGAAGCTTTCGGTTACGAACAACATGTTCTACGTTCGAACATGTGCCATGTAAGACTTCTTGTAAATACCTTTCAGGTATGGATTTACCTAAGTACATTTTCGTATTATTGTAGTATTCTTCGTGTTCTTCAGTATCAGAGTCGTATGCGCTGATTTGGAACTGCATGCCACTTGGTCCAGGTTCTAAAACAGGAGGAATCTAAATTAAGGGGGATACAAAATTAAAATAAGGACCATAACAGAAATAAAAACTTCTAACCTGGAGAAACCACACGTTTCCCGGAAAAGTTCTTAATGGCATCCTCGAGTCTCACCTCGCTGGTGACGACCGGGTCACAAGGGTTAACAGAGCCCTCCTGAAATTTCGATATATCGCCCAGCTTTTCCGCCATATTGTCAACCTTGTCCATCTCTGCCGGTTCATCGTGGGAATTGTCGTCAAACTGTAACCTAATTAATTCATCTTCAATTGGTTCATAATTTTTCTGTTCCAATGACGGTGTATTATAGTGATGTTGTCAAAATGAAAGAGAACTGTTTAGTTCGATGATTCGTATAATAATGACCATAATTAGTGTGTGCAGTTACAAATATAAGGTTAGGCGAGCTGCACACTACACCTCCCCTTTTTTTTAAAAAAAAAATGTTATTATTATCTAAGTACATAATTCATTTTTTTTTTTTTTTTACTTTAACAAAACAATAGCTTAAAAATATACTTTTTTTTTAACATTACATTACATAAAAGAAATATCTTATAACCAAAGTATTTTATGTAACAAACAGTTTTGTATTATTTTTATGGATTACAAATTCTTTGTCATCTTTTAATATTTTTACATTTGGTGAAACATCTTCAATGACTCTATACGGTCCTAAATAAATTTTATCTAACTTATTTCCTACTTGATTTTTAATAAGAACTAAATCTCCACTATTGTATTTTAATCCGTTTACATTTTTATCAAAATATTTCTTTCTCAATTCCTTACTGAATAATAAATTATTTCTAGCTTCTGCTTGTGCCTTTTGAAGTCTGTATTTTAGTTCTAACGGGTAAGAATCAGGATTATATAAAGGATCAACATATGAACTTTCTGCTATATTGGATGGTAAATTACAATTTTTCCCAAATACTAACTCAAATGGAGTGTATTTTGTCTCAGAATGTACTGTAGTGTTAAAAGAAAAGCACCAGAATGGAAGCCAACTGCTCCAATCTGATTTGTTATTGTCACACTGAATTCTAAGGTAGGCTCCTAGAACCTTATGAGTGTTTTCCAATCCTCCTAGAGTTTCATGATGATAAGCTGTTGAATGCAGTTTATTTATATGCAACAAATTGCAAATCTCTGTAAAAATTGATGACATAAACTCTGTTCCCTGGTCTGTTATTATTTCTCTAGGGATACCATATCTCAGAATAAAATTGTTTACAAATAACCTAGCTACGGAAACAGTATCTTTCCTCTCTAAAGGATAAGCTTCAACGTATTTTGTTAAATCGCACTGCAATGTTAGAATATACTTATAGTTTAAATTATCTACATCTAAAGGACCCACTAAATCTAAACTAACTCTTTCAAAAGCAGTAGATGCCGTGGATGTGATAACCATCGGTTCCTTCGTATGCTTATTGGAATGCTTTTGAATCTGGCAACTTCTACACTTCCTTATGAATTCTGTTACGTCATTGGTCATTCCTGGCCAATAATAGTTCTTCCTAATGTTATTTAACATTCTGTTTATTCCCGCGTGGCCACTTGTGGGTAACAGGTGGAAGTCATTCAAGATCACAGTTTTCGTGTCTTTGTCAGTAACTCTTGTCACATCTTTAATAACGAGTAGCTTAGGAATATCATTATCATTTAAATGACTCATTTCCTTTATAAAATTGTTAACAAAAATTTCATAGCGCTTGCTTTTAATTATTATGAGCTCGTTTATTTTGATTTGCTTGCAAAAACGTTGTAATTCTCTCGCTAACACACTTACGGTAGGTAACGATCGAGAAATCACAAAAATTGCTGATTTATCAGGTACGAATTTGCAGTTACCATTATCGCTAGTGAAATGTTTTGATTTTTCTATCTGATTTAATGTATTTTTATTACTAAATAATATCAATTCAACGCTGTCAATCGGTCGTTTGAGAATTTCCACTACCTTAGGTTGATCAGGCCTTGGAGTAGAGGATACCTCAGAGTCAGTAGTCATGTCGTTGTTATCACAGTTAGCGCGTAACCTTCGAGTCTGTGCCCTTGTCATGACCGATACTACATGCTTGTTCATATCCTTTAAGCTGTTGGATGTAATAGGTATCCGGCTCAATGCATCTGCAGCTGCGTTGTGCCGCCCTGGGACATAACTGATTTCAAAATCATATTCCTCCAGATATAATCTGAACTTTGTCAATCGGCTTGAAGGATCGGCCATATTAAATAAATAAATCAACGGCTTATGGTCTGTTTTTATGTTAAACTTTTTCCCATATAAATAAGGTCTAAAATGTCGAACTGCCCAAACAATAGCTAGTAATTCTAACTCAATCACAGGGTATCGCGTCTCAGCGGGTTTCAAGTTACGGCTTGCGTACGCGACTACCTTGCCATTGCTATTAGACAGTACGGCGCCTAATCCAAGTTTTGATGCGTCAGTTTGTAACGTAAAAGTATTATTGTCTCCAAAGTCTGGATAGTCAAGTATAGTCGGACTAATAAGAATCTGTTTTAACTTGTCAAATGCTTGCTCGCATTCGTCACTCCACACGAACGCTACGTCTTTCTTACATAACGCATTCAAAGGATAGGCTATTTCAGCAAACTTTGGGATAAAACGCCTATAATAATTAGCAAATGCAACAAATCTCTTGACTTCGTCTACATTCTGCGGGACTGGATATTTTTGTAGGCATTCTACCTTCGATGGATCGGGAAATATTCCTTCTGACGTAATTTTATGTCCTAAATAAACGATTTCTTTACGTAAAAATTCACACTTCAGGGGGTTTAATTTCTGATTCACTTTTCTTAGACATTCAAAGATTTTTATAAGATTCTTGTTATGCGTTTCAAGACAATTTCCTACGACAATACAATCATCTTGATATAGAAAGCATGATTTATAATTTAACCCAGACATTGCTATTGTCATAAGACGAGCAAATGCACTAGGCGATGTCTTAAGTCCCATTGGACATCGTTTCATTTGGTACTGCTTGTCTGTTGTAAATGCAGTATATTTCCTAGACTTTTCTTCTAACGACAGCTGATAGTAACCTTGACTGAGATCTAATTTTGAAAAATAGATGTTATTAGATAACGAATCTAGAATCTCAGTGATATTAGGTAAAGGAAATTTATCATCCTGTATCCTATTATTGAGTTGGCGATAGTCCACTACAAGTCTCCATTTCCTTTCTCCTGACCTATCTGTCTTTTTAGGTACTAATAGAACTGGACTTGACCATTCTGAAATAGTCTCTTCAATGATATCGTTTTTAACCATTTCATCTATTTGTCTTTGTATCTCGCCTTTCAATGCTTTAGGCAATCGATAAGGCTTTACGTACGCTGGTGACGTATTTTCTTTTAGTTTAATTGAGTGTTCTATTAAATTAGTTGTAGTGAGCGTATCTCCTGGTAAATGGAAAACATCGGCCTATTTGGCACATACGTTTTCTATGCCTCTTTGTTCCTCTTTATTTAAATAGCTGTGTAGTTGTAAAGTAGTAAGCAAAGTTCTGACTCTATCCACAGATATACTATCGTCGTCAAACTTGCAAACATAAAAATTATTTAGGCAACTAATATTTATATCTGAAATATTTACATTAACCGAATTATCAGTTGTATTTAATATCCTAACAGGAATAAATCCATTATGTGGCTTCGATACTACACCTGCCGTGAACACCCCTTTATAAATTTCCTTTGACAAAATGACGCAATCACTGTTGTGTGACGTCGGGATGTGTTTAATTACTTCGCAACGAGGCGGAATTGTAAATAAGTTCCTATTAACATGAACACTAATAGACTGGTCTCGGGTTTCTAAACTCAGAGTACCATCTTTATAGTTCAATACTGCGTTATATTGTTCAAAGAAATCTTGTCCGAGTATACCTTCTGTGGCGCAAGATAAGTGTTCAAAAATGTAAAACTTTTGTTGGAAAGTCACATTATTAATTATAATATCTAAATAAATGTATCCCATTGACTCTAAATTACCACTAATGCCTCTAATAACTATCTTATCTTGTTTTACTAAATTTAATAAATTCCTATGTCGCGACAACCATTCATACTTAAGCACACATAAGCTAGCTCCACTATCAATCAGTAAATTAAGATCAACATCACTATCTTTTAATTGACAATTAATTATACAATTATTACAAAAACTATAAATTGAATGAGTGTACGATTTAGGTACGAAAAAATTCTAAGTTTTCATGACTATTTGTGCGGTCATTGCGCAAGTCGTCTTGGACATTGGACTGTTGCGCGCTATGTTGAACACACTGACTACGCACCGGACGTCCACGGAAATGCTGACGCTGTCCACCTGAGTGTTTACCTCGATTTACACTGTTTGAAGTTCTTTGACCTGACCTATTTTCATTATTTCCACTATCTTTGTTATAATTATGGTTATAAGTTTTATTGTTGTTATAAAACTGTCTATTTCCTCGGCCTCGAGAACCTCCAAAGCTTCCACGTTTGTAGTTTTGGTTAGCCCTAAATTGCATAACCTGGTCTTGTGGCTGGACAGACATGGATTGCTCATCTACCGCAGCCGTTATGGCTTCAGACAACGATGCAAACTGTCGTGAGGCAATGATGGTGCTGAGCCGCTTGTCAGCCAAACCATCGCTAAACCGCTTAATTGCAGTTTTCTCATTGAGTGGACGCAAAACCTCATAGGCATCACGCTTATCGTTAGCCTGTGCAATCGTGAGATTCACAAATAACTCCTCGATTTCTGCACCGAATTTTTCAATGCTTCTACGGCCTTGAGTCGCTTTAAATAATTGAGTTTGTAAAGCTACAGACGATTTTTTCGGCAGCAAATAAATTCGAATATCTTCTACCAAACTTTCTATATCTACGTAATTAGTTTTAAGACGCAATTTTGCACTAGGCGAAAGACGCGTTTTTAACACAAACTGTATCAATTGTCTTTTACTGGCATCATTAATGAGCGAACTATAAAGTAAGATACCATCAATAAGCTGATTTGTCACCTGCTCCTGGCCATTCATCACCGGCAACAGGGAAATTGCAGTTTTAATATCGAATGCGTCAGCCATTTTTGTAACACAATCAGAATATACTATAAAATCTGTAGAACTAGTTTGGCTACTACTATCCACTAATGAAAGTAAATCCTTTATTTTCTGAAAATTTGATTGAATTTCATGAATTAATGTTTGGAAAACCTCACAAGCTTCTTTGTCTAACTTTCGATTTTTAATTTCTTGGTTCAACTGAGTCAAAATACAATCCAATTTACTATGTTCTTTTTCTGCTTCCTCTAGTTTCTTAAAAACTAAATCTTGTCTACGCCTATCTGGACCTAGTTTCACTAAATATTCTCTTAAATATTTTAATTTAGCGTGTAAATCTTGCAATTGTTGCGACATTCCTAATCTCCAGAGCAAAATATAAAATAATACAGCATGATCTAATTAAAATTACAAGAAATATTGTAGAATAAAAAAAATGTTAGCAATGCAAAACTTACATTGCAGTAGGTACTTATTTTTCTGACAACGTTTAAATGTAGGTCACGACGTCTCACGTGGCGTGGATGAATGAACTCCTCAGCACTGGACACGAACTACTCCCAGCTGCTCCACATCGGACCCGTACGATTTATCTCCCGGCGCCCTGCATATCCTCTCATCATAAGGCTTGAGCATTCTCCCGGCACCCGGCAGCAACGTTCCTTTTCTGTCTTCATTAATAATTTCACCTCTTCAAACTGATTCTGTATTGCGATTTTGATTCTTCTTTAATTTTACAGTCTTCTTCACGTTCTTTCTTGAAACTTTCGGTCTTCAATACTTCTATTTTTACTTTATCTTCATAATTTCTTCGACGGTGGACGCTTTTCGCGTATGTCGCAAAATTTTAATTGCTGGCTAAGGGTCGCCATGTATTATAGTGATGTTGTCAAAATGAAAGAGAACTGTTTAGTTCGATGATTCGTATAATAATGACCATAATTAGTGTGTGCAGTTACAAATATAAGGTTAGGCGAGCTGCACACTACAACGGATTAGCCTGGACGGATGGGATAGCTAGTCCAGCACCGGCGCCGCCAAGTATGTCGAGCGTGCTGTCAGTGGCAAGCATGCCATCAATGACGAGCGCGCCCTCTTTGGCGACCGTGTCACCTGTGGCGAGCGTGCCCTCTTCAGCAATCGTTTCATCCAGTGCGAGCTCGCCCTCTGTGGCGAGCATACCATCTATGGCGAGGTAATCCTTTTCGGCAAGCATGCCCTCTTTGGCAATCGTGTTATCAAGAGCAATCTCGTCGTCTGAGGCGAGCATGACATCAAAGGCGCGCGCGCTCTCTGTGGCAATCAAGTCGTCTATATCGAGTTCGCTTTCATTGGCGAACAAGCTCTCTTTGGCAACCGTTTCATCTAGTGCGAGCTCGCTCTTTGAGGCGAGCATTCCATCTTTGGCGAGCTTATCCTCTTTGGCGAGCATGAAATCTTTAGCAACCGTAACATCCTAGTGTGACCTCATCCTCTGTGGCGACCATGATTTCTAAAGCGGGCGCGCCCGGTGTGGACATCCTGCCATCTACGTCGCACGTACTCTCAGTGGCGAGCGCGCCCTCTTTGGCTGCGATGTGGGGAGAGAGGAGGGGTTAAGTAAACAACGTGATGTGTACTACTCCGAGAGTCAACTCTCCTTCTTCTTTAATTGGTGGCATATATATACATAGATCGTACGTGACACTATGCTAATATTAAGGCTAATACTAACTTCAACTATGTACTGTAGGTACGTGATGTGCTGATAAACGTGACTTCACACCACATCACCCCTCTTAAAGTTAAAAAAAAAACTAAATTAGGTACGTTTTTTTTTCTTATACATTTTAAACTCTCATTCTAACTCTTACAATATAATTTTGTTCTATTCTTATGTATTACATCTATCTTATTATTATTTTTTACAATGACATTTTTCTCGTTTGCGACAAGGATGACATACTCAAAATTTAGATTTTTCGATGTTGTTTGTAGTTGAATATAAAATTAAGGAAAGCAAGTATTAAATTAAGTAACGAAATACGTAAAATAAACCTTTAATCTTTTGATAAAAAGTTTCTCTATGCAAAAAAAATATTGGCAATATACTGAAAATATTTTTAGAACTTACAAAAAAGCTGTCCTGTATTTCTTATTTTTGAGTTATGTCATCCTTGTCGCAAACGAGCGATTTGGTGACTCGTCCTTTACAATTTCAAATGGTCCATTATAAATGCATTCCAATTTATTGCCTGTTTCGTTTTTTATCAATACAAAGTCACCTTCTTTATAAGTTATTAAATTAAGATTCTTATCATAACAATGTTTCCTTGCCAACTTACTTGCTATCAAATTTTGTTTCGCATCATTCTGTGCCCTTTGGAATCTGTACTTAAATTCTAAAGGATAATCATCAAAATTGTACAAAGGTTCAACACTTTCACCTTGTAGTCTACTTGGTAACCTGCAAATTTTACCGAAAACTAATTCATAAGGTGTATATTTGGTCACAGTATTTACTGTTGTGTTATAAGAAAAACACCAATATGGAATCCAGGAACTCCACGATGATGGATTATTATCCGTCTGTATCCTTAAATACGCGCCTAAAGTTTTGTGAACGTTTTCCAAAGATCCTATACTCTCATGATGATATGATGTCGATAAGATTTTATTGATGCCCAAGATAGATTCTCTCTCACAATAAGGTCACATTTACGGTTCCGCAGAGAACTTCCACAAAGTATGCAAACATGCATGTGGCCACGGGAAGATGAGGCACCAGGTTCATTGGCTAATCCGGAGTTGACATGCTGCATTGCCAATTGTTTACAGGCATCACATATGTAGTCTTCTTCAGTGATCTAAAATAAGAATTAGAGTTGTATTATGATGTATGATTGAGTGTGATGGTTTAAGTTAGTTTTATAAAATAAGTAGGTATGTAAATACGTACTATTATTGAAGAATTCCACTCGCAGATCTTAGAAACAACTCTGGTATCCAGTTCAAAAACGAGATGGCGGCGAAGTGTATCTATGCGTATGTTACAATTAACACAGAGCAATCGCAGGGCTAGTTGTGTAGTTGTAGTCTGCATGATGTCTCTCACAATTAGCAAAGATGCAAAATCGATGTCCAGAAATCAAAAGCACAGAATAATCGTCACAAGTGGTAGTTATCAGTCCGTAAAACAATGCCGAGGTCAAAACAACAGAAGGAAATCCAAAATAGTAGGTACGTATCCACAACAACGAGTGAAGCGAATATAAGATGATGCGAATCAAAGACTACAATATAATATAGATGCGAATGATTGCCGGGTGTTCCATTTATAATAATAGTACTCTATGGCCGGGTGTCAATCAATGGCGCGGATCGATGACCATAGATTGTGCAACTTGTCGATGACAAATGACGTTCCGTTGTATGTAATTGAACAAAACGCTTAGCTTGCTATGAACCTACATAATTATTTAATGACAAGAATCCAGTGCATAATAAATATATTAGTTGATTTGATGCCTATTATACAAACTATTTGAATTGAATTACAATTAACAACTATTCAGAAAAACGTGAATAATTATAGTGTTTGAATACCAAGTCCTTTCATACGCGAAATTAATCGTCTTTAAGTGCGTTCTGAAACCATTATTTTAAATAATTTCGAAACAGTTACAAAAACAAAAATAAACGAATAACTTTTTTTTGTGGCTACCTAGAGAGGTATTTCTTGTGTTTTTTAGGACCTTAAAAAATAAGGGTATTTTTCATATATATGGCATATTGGGACGCCATCGTTTCGTCACCTGGTACGATTTGGCCAACCTTCTTTCCTTAGGTGCCCGTTTTTTTTGCAAAAGAGTGTACATACACTGCAGGCCAAAAGTTTAAGACCACCTTAATTGAAGTAGGAAAATAAAGTAAAACACCAATAAAATATTAAATGTTTAATTAACCAGTTTAACTATCTAATCAATTAGTCACTAATTAGTGTTTATTGACAAATTGTAATTTAAAAAAATAAGGAAATATTAACAGTCCACGCGAAAAAAGGCTATAGTTAACTAAACTGATGTTTCATCAAAAAATCGTCCTTTACATTGTATGACTTTTTTCACAAGTCTCGGCATACGAGCAATCAATTTGTTGATGGTGTCTTGTGATATATTGCTCCAACTTTCGCATAAAGCATTCCACATTTCTTCTTGCGAGGATGGGCCACGATTACGGACGTTCCTGTCAAGCTCTTCCCACAAAAGTTCAATTGGATTGAGATCCGGGCTCTGAGGAGGCCAAACCATGTTTTTTAACACCCCTTGTGCCTCTTTCTCTTCTAAATATCCTCTGCATAATTTGGAGCTATGCTTTGGATCATTATCTTGTTGGAATATGAATGCGTCTCCAATTAATCGCAACCCGGAAGGAACGGCATTTTGTTCTAAAAGGTTTTTGTACTGTTCCTTTTTCATAATTCCTTCAATTTTGACCAAATCGCCAGTTCCTTGGCTAGAGAAGCAACCCCAGACCATAATTGAGCCACCGCCATGCTTGACTGTTGGGACTACACAGTCCGGCACCATCTTTTCTTGAGAATTGCGTCTCACGTAAATTCTTCGTTTTGAACCGAATAGTTCAAACTTGGATTCATCGGTCCAAAGAACTTTTTTAAAATCTTCTTCAGTCCAATCTCGATGGGCAAGAGCCCATTGCATCCGCTTTTTCTTGTTTTGTGGCCTTAGCAGAGGTTTTCGGACGGCGACGCGACCATACAACTTTGCATCTCTCAGTCGCCGTTTTACTGTAGTCAATGATAAAGGTTTAACTCGGGTTTTGTTTACTTCAACGCGGATTTCTGGTGCTGTTAAGCGTCTGGTAACAACAATGAAATTATCTTCACTAGACGTGGTAGCTCTCGGCCTTCCCGAGCGTGGACGATCTTGAAAACTGCCTGTCTCCCTGTATCGAGTTATTGTGCTATGAACACAAGTCTTCGATAACTTCAGTTGTGAAGCAATCTCACGTTCGGATTTGCCTTCGTTATGAAAAACAACGATGGCAGAACGCACTTCACTGCTAATTTCGCGTACTTTTCCCATTTTAAGACGTCTTCACTGTAGAAACCATAAGTTTAGACTAACTGAGATTGTTTGTGAACAACCCAAGTAAACTCAGGTAAGAATAAATTGAAACTACGTGTTTTCAGAAGCTAAATAATCCTTAATATTGACCAATGCCAAACAAAAGCAAAGTAATAAGTAATGAGCACACAATAAACATATTATTAGGACTCTACCACCTAGCTCTAGCGCAGCGTTTGTCGGTGATTGAAAACAATAGATGTTTATTGTCCAATAACTTGAAAGTAAACAAAAGAATGACTTCTTTAAATATTCTACATTAACAATAGAATATGCAGGTGTGCATTTCTTTTATTTATCTTATGGGACTTTATTACAATTGATAGATAATTATACTGTTTAAGTGCGGTCTTAAACTTTTGGCCTGCAGTGTATATATGTACATAGATCGTACGTGATACTATGCTAATACTAAGGCTAATACTAATTAAAAACTATGTACTGTACGTGATGTGCTGATAAACGTGACTTCACACCACATGGCGACCATATCGTCTACGGCGAGCTCGTTCTCTTGGGCGAGCATAGAAACAGTATCGCGTGGGTTGTCCGGGATAATGCAGCCATCTGGGGTGACTCGGTTCAGGGCAGAGTCTTCGTCTGCTTTGACGTTGACAGAGACGACCAGCTCTGGTGTAGCAGGCGCTGGCTCGGAATTCTTTTTCTGGGGAGTGACCTGTTTGGGTGATATTTCCTTTTCATTTGCTTTGTTCTTCTTGGTTAGTGACTTCTTCGGAGATTTCTCGGGAGAGCTCTGTTCGGGTGAACTCTGTTCAGGTGTAGTTTTCTTCAAACGTTGTTTCTTAAGACATTTATCAGGCGAGCTCGTTCTCCGTTGCCTTTTCTTTGGAGATTTTTCGGGAGAGCTGTTTTCAGGTGTGCTCAATTTGGGAGCGTTTTGTTTAGGTGTGGTCACCATGTGAGCGCTTTGTTTCTTGGTAACGCTCTGTTTAGCAGTGCTGGACGGAACTTTGGAAACGTATGGCTCTGTAATGCTCACCATGGAAGCGCTGTGTTTAAGAATGCCCACTAAGGGAGCACTCTCCCTAACAGCAGTCCGTTCCAGCGAATGTTTCGTTTGCAGGGCTTTCTTATTTTTATGTTTTTGGTATATGAGGGGTTCATCGTCAGAAGATGTCCTTTTCCTCTTAATAGTGACCTTTCTTGGAGGTGAACAACCTTGGGCGATTTTTTTGTTTAGTTCAAGTTTGCTAAGGCGCCGTGAACGCAACGACATGGCGTGTACTCGTTTGTACTCTGTTGGCGCTGTGTTATTTATTTCTTGTGTATGAAATAAAACTCTTCGATTTCTATGGAGTGTAGGTATTTTAACGTTGTAAAATGGCTGATGGCTGCTTGGATGTAAGTGGTCAGGTGATATCGCTGCTGGCGCGTGCAACGTGCGTGGAGTCGCTCCGGCGCACGGGCAACGACTGTTTTGTGTGGTGGGGCGCTCTGGCGGCGCGGCGCAGGAACTCGGGCTTGCATGGCACCGTGAAGTCCCGCACGCTTGGACCCACGGCAAAAGAAAGTCCCGCGGGCGTCCGGTGATAATGCCGGGGCCGTAACAGGCTCCCGGGGTTGAAGCTTGCTTCAAGATGATGCTGTGATGGGGAGAGGGCATATGTTGTTGTATGCCCTCTGTATGACACCCTTGGAGGTGCGGATGTCTGCCACCCTGCTTGTGTTGTCTGGTCCAGGATGCAGCTTGACGACTCGTCCCAGCAGCCACAGAAGAGGAGGCTGGTGCCGATCTCTGATGATGACCGGGGACCCCAGCTTGAGGTCTTCACCTGTTGATTGCCACTTGGTCTTGTGCTGTAGCAGAGTAATGTAATCTTGAGTAAACCTCATCCAAAAATTTTGTTTTAGTTTCTCTATTCGCTCATAGCGCTGCAGTCGGTTTATGTTAACTTCTGCGACTGACGGATGGGGTACTGCTGTGAGGGTTCGTCCAATAAGGAAGTGGGATGGCGTAAGGCAGGTGAGGTCTGAAGGGTCTGTAGACAAAGGAGTAAGGGGCCGGGAGTTTAGGATGGCCTCTATCTGTGCCAGGCAAGTCGACATTTCCTCATATGTGAGGTGAGTCAGAGAGAGTATTCTCCTGAGATGGTGCTTGACCGACTTGACTGCTGATTCCCACAACCCACCAAAGTGCGGAGTGTAGGGTGGAATAAATTTAAAATCTATACCCTGACTGGACATGTCTGACTGCATATCATTAGAATAAGTTTTAAAAAATGAATACATTTCGTTACTAGCTCCGACAAAGGTTGTTGCATTGTCAGATGAAATGGTCTGTGTCTTGCCACGGCGACTCATGAACCGATGAACAGCAGCAATGAATGCTTCTTTGGTAAGGTCGGTGACGAGCTCAAGGTGCAAAGCTTGACTGCGAAACATACAAAAACACAAATATAAGATTTCGTGAGTCTACTACCTCTGCCTTTTCGATCTGATATCAGAACTGGCCCAGCATAATCAATACCTGTGTGTAGGAAAGGAAACTCTAAATGCGTCCTGTCATGCAGCAAGTTACCCATTACAGGTTGAACAGGCTTAGGTTTAAATCTGGAGCAACGTACACAGCTGTGTACGGTACGCCTCGCGAGGTTCCTCCCCCCCACTGGCCAGTAAGATTGTCTGATGTGTGACAGTAGCAATTGTGGGCCTGCATGTAATAAATCTCTGTGCTGTTTGTAAAAGATGATCTGTGTAAGATGATGTTTGCTAGTAGGGTATAATTGGGGGTTCTGCATCACTTGCTCTCGCTGCGCTCGAGCTGCGTGATGCAAAAACCCCCAATTATGCCCTACTGATTCTGACCTGATCTGATCTGTTTTCTGGATGAATATTTTAAATTTTCGATCTGATCGAGACTTTTAGATCTGATATGTTTCGTGAGCTTAATATTTAACGGCTGTTTTAATAGAATGCGTTTGCTGTTATTGTTACAAAATCTTCAGTCTGCGTGATGCAAAAACTTCCAATTACACCGCTTATGCAGATTGTAGTGTATGGAAGTATTTTTTTTTTTTTACTTTGACTCATTTTAATCCGACTCAGAGCACAGTGCAATAGCGCATATTCTAATAGAGTAATTGTTTCAGACAGTTATTAATATAATATATTCCTTTCACATTTTTTCAAATAAAAACATTGAGGAAAATTTGTAGCATGCTGCATCCAAGGATCATCGTAAATCTCCCAATCTTCTATAACACCTCCACATGAGAAACACGCTGCTTTATCATTTACACCATTTCCATAATAAAAAAATCCGGCTTCAGCCATTTCCATCACCAACCTTCTCCTTGAATTAGCCGTTGCCCAATAATGTCTAAACGAATTTTCACGCATTTTATACGTATTATAGATGTCATAACGAGGGTTGCATTTATTTTGAGACATGTTCTGTACACTCACTATGTAGTTCTTCATACAGCCAATTATAAAAATGAAATGATATCGTACTACTGTAGCCAGCAACTTATAAAGATTATCATTTGATTGGTAGGGATAGAAGATTTGAAAATTAAACAAGAAAAATAATTATTTAAAAAATTTATTATTTATACACCATTTATTTAAGCACAATACATTTTTTAAAGCACATACAGAGTCATGATAAATACAGTTATATAAATCTTGAGAATATTTATATTGATCGTATAAACTTATCAAACTAGGACAACCTTCATCTTCTAAATTGAATATACTAAAATTACTATTTTCTAAAATTTGCTTTAACCACAACACTTTTTCCGAACCTTTGACATAAATACATTTGTCTCTTAAGAAACTAATCAAATTCTGATAATTATAATAGGGTACAAATCCTTCGTGCCAGCGTATCTTTCTGTTACTTTCAATCCAACTAACTTGTTTTTTTTCTCGTTTTGTTAATTTTTTAAATGGAAATGGGGGCTTAATTAAAAATACTTGCAATTTTTGATTATACAATATAGCGATTTCTTTTATTATAAATTCATTTGTTTCTGTTTTAAAGCCTTGAATATCCACAATAGCGATCATGATAATCTGCGCACAATGTTGCTGAGAGGTTTGTATTCCACAAGTCGATCATTTATAATCAAACAATATGCAGTTGTCTTATCTGGTATTTGTGTTGAACATTCAAATTCCAATCGTACATCCACTGGACCAGTTTTTAAACTATCGTTTTGTCTCGAGCAGTCTAAGACAAAGACTGTGGCTTTTTCTTTGAAGTCCTGTAGATCAAGCAACGGGTCTACCGGAGAGTTGTAATACGACTGACGAAATTTCACATACATTTCATATAATATACTATATTTGTTCTCACAAAACTTTATAGATAAATGCTCATAAGGATAATATTGCGAATTTAAAAAGAGCATCACGTTTGTCACCTCACAATGATCAAACACTGAACTGTCTTTAGTTCTATTATTTTTTCTATTAGTCTGCAAGCAAAAAATGACATACCGAGGCTTTTCTAATTGAGAAGCAGTCTTTACTGACCAAGAATGCTTTGTGGTTTTAGGTAGTAAAGGATACTCATATAAATCCCAATTTCTAAAAGCCAACTGAATAGGTTTATCTCTTTCTAAATGCTTTAAAAGTGTTAAACGTTCTCGATCTGAAACTTTTATGTGCGGTACTCTACATTGCACCCTTTGTATATCTATTTGAACCTGAGCGAGTTCATCAGTAAGAATAATGCTATTTAAGTTAGAATTACTTCTATTCAATATAAGTTCGTGTTTACAATTTATCACAATTTTATTGTAATCCTCTGCAAACCCTAAAATCTTATTTAATGGCACTACAACACTAAAATGCCCATCACTTTGAAACCCGTTTAAATTCCAACCCCATAATGCGGCAACTTTACTTTCTGCTTCATTTAATGAGATGTAAGACTTTATTGTTGACGTTATTCCGGAATTTTTTATACGATCTATTTCAATTCCATTCATTTCGTATCTGATGTCTTGAAACAAATACATAAAAGGGTTATTAGTGAACGTAACAGTTTTCTTGATCGGATTCCCATCCTTACCGAACAGCTTTGCCTGACCTTCGATGTAGATTGAACTGGCTGATGGTAGCACGTATATATCTTGCTGATGTATGGGGATTCTGATTTCATCGTTTTCTCTAAAGCTGTTATTGTAGGGATTGTATGAATGGACTTCATAACTTTCGATTGAACTATCAAAGTGTGGTAAATCAGTAATCTGTAGCATACTCATACTTTAAACCCTAGAGCTTTAAGAAAATCTTTATTTGATTCAGTCAATTTCTTCACGTTTTTCTTACGTCTGTGTACCTTAACGGTTGTTGATGGAATAGGACGTTTTATTTTAGCTGGAGGGTTTTTATCATATACTATCATTTTGCCTTTTTTAAATGAAGACGTAATTGAATATGTTCTTCACCAAAGTCAACACAGTAACCAAACTGATCTACAATCCTGACAGATATGGATGAAATTATATTTTTGTTCACCGGGAAGTAAATAACGTTCTGGGGTATTTCTGTGTAGCCGTGACTTGAAGCAGTATCAGATATGAATTCGTGAATAAAATGAGTCGGTAATCCGTTGTAATATGAACCGTGAACAAGATCACATTCGATTCTGATTACAGCTGTTGAACTGCTGTTATTAGCGGGCACATTCGGTCTTTTTTTTAATACTGAAAAGTATAGTAAACCGCACTCGTATTGATCAGATAAATGAAGAGGTGGTTGAAAATACGAAACCAATTCTGATTTATTTCCAGAGATGGTAACCGTAGTAGACATACTTGCATACTGAGCTCTTTAAAATGATCCTGCTTATTTTATTTCTTGATTATACCAAAAATTGTTTAAGAAATTTAAACATAGATGTCCACAGTTGAAGGGGTGATCACGTTGTAAATTTTCATAATTATATTGTATATTAGAACCTACATATTTTATAAATTCCTTAGGAGGTTTAAGATTTCCATAACTGTCGAAATACTCAACATAATCATTATATTTTGCATAGGCTACCCAATGAGAGCCAGGATTTTTAGAACTATCTAAATTAATAACTCCACATTCTTTTTTATATGGATATTTAGGGAGCTCATCTCTCATAAAGACACCTCTAAAATGAGGAATTTTATTTCCATACTTTAAAATGTCAAAGTTAGTTAAGGCCCGTTTGGGTAGCCAATATCTTAGTTTTTTTCTTTTGATACGAAAATTCCAAGACCGCCTTTATGTGGTTTAAGGTGTAGCCCTTTGCCAATACATAGAGCTTCCATTTTTTCATTATGTCTCCTCGATTCCACATACAGTTTTTTAGCCATTTTGTATTCATTTATGGTTTTGGCAATACCAGCTGCACCACCTGCTAAAGCTCCCGCCGCTGATAATCCCGCAAAAATAGTGTTACGTCGTACGTACGAGATCTTTCGAGAAAGGACGTGATTCAGTGTGTTTGCGCTAAAAACTTCGAGAAGCGTGCCATTATTATTAGTTCAAAGTTAAGTAGGTAACTACTTATAAAAAATATTAGGAATTGTCATTGTAATTTCGACCGTACGCCGAGGGCATAAAGTACCTACTTCTTTATTCGGTACAAGTAGGTTATTATTTTTTTGCCTACTACTTGGTAATGTTTTTTTGTTGATGTTTTTATCGAAACGTTCTACACATCGCCGGAATGTTCGTGAATAATGGGGTAGTATAAAAAGCATAAGCGCCGACACACAGGGGTAGTCTGATTCAGGCGATACAACGGAGCGAATCGAAGTGAACTAGAAGTGCGATATCCAAGCGAATAGTGATCAGTAGTGTACTTGTGATTAAGATTTAAGTGTTTTGTGTTTAATAAAGTTATTAAATTGTCTGATTGGTAGTAATTAATTTATCCCATACCCAGCTCGTAACAATTTGGTGTCAGAAGTGAGGGATAAATTATGCCAATTCTACCGAAGGACGACACGGACGGTATCCGTACCAGGAGTCAGCGACAGCAGGACATGGACCAAAGGCGGTTTGGAGATTCCCCAACACAGACACCGGGTGGTGTCCAGCCTACGTCAGTGCCAGTCGCTGGCCCATCCGCAGTTCCTACAGCATCAATGGCGCCAGACTTGTCCGCTTTAATGGCGCTGCTACAGGAGCAGGCTCGCCGGTTGGAAGAGCAGTTGCAGCGAGACAAAGAGGAGCAGGCTCGCCGTCAAGAGGAGCAGGCTCGCCGTCAAGAGGAGCAGGTTCGCCGGTTGGAAGAGCAGTTGCAGCGAGACAAAGAGGAGCAAGTCCGCCGCCAAGAGGAGCAGGTCCGCCGCCAAGACGAGCAGATGCTCCTCATAAAGGATCTTCATGCAACTTTTGGCAAAGACCTAAAGGTGATGAAGGATCAGGTACAGCAGCACGAGAATCGCCTCTCAGAAGCCGAAGTTCAGATCGCTGGGGTGAAGAAGGCTTTGGGGGAACTGAAGACTGGAGACTTGACTGTAGCTTCAGTAGTTGCTGCACCTTCAGCGCGGGGCTTTAAGGTGCCTCCATTCGATGGCACATCTTCGTGGTCGGCTTATAAAATTCAATTTGGGGCCGTTATGAAGGCGAATGGATGGACAAAACCGCAAGCCATGACCGCGCTCACCGTGGCCCTCCGAGACCAGGCCCTTAATATTCTTGAGGCGCTCGACAAGAATGTAACCTACGAGCAGCTGCTGGAGGCGTTAGAGTCCAGATACGGTGACGCGCACCTGGAGCACGTATTTCGTGCTAAGTTGAAAGATCGTGTTCAACGTAGTGGCGAGAATCTACAGCAGTGGGCCCTCGAAGTTGAAAAGCTGGTTCGGAAAGCATACCAGTCTGCCCCTGCACTTATCGATGGGAATCTGGTACAAGCGTTCGTTGATGGAATACGCGACCTAGAAGTTAGAGCTGCTGTGAGACTTGGGCATCATGAGGCGCTGAAAGACGCCTTGGCCCATGCCTTAGAAGTAGAGGCAGTGAGGCAGGACCACCGAACGCACCGCGTCAGAGAGGTTGTAGCATCCCCTGTACGCGACCGGCCGCAAGGGTACAGTCTTAGGTGCTACACTTGCGGAGAAAGGGGTCATCTTCGGTCAAGCTGTCCTAAGCGCGGCACTCCGAGAGAAGATCAGCAGGGAAGGGTGGCTGAAGTGACTGCCCAGCCACAGCAGGGAAACGAGTAAATGCCAGGACTGGAGGGCGAGTGCTGGCTGGTATTGAAAAGGCCCTGAGAATCTTGATCTCGCAAGCACATGATGGGAACAGCCTGACCATCAAAGGCGAAGTCAATGGAACACCATGCAAACTGACGCTGGATACTGGAGCTTCTCACACGGTCGTCAATTCTCACCTAGCAAGTCGGTTCCTTGGGGACTACGTCAATAACCACGACCGTATACGATTACTAACAGCTACCGGTCAGCACATAATCGTCCGAGGAAAAAAGGAGGTGGAGTTAAAATTGGGTGATAGAACTTACCAGCACAATGTCATCGTGGCCGATATTGTGGACGATTGCATCTTGGGCTTGGACTTCATGCGGAAACATCGTTGCGAGATCGACGTTGATCAAGGAGTATTGAAATGTGGTTCACATGAAGTCTTCATGGAAGGTGCACCATCAGGAAAAGTGTACTGCTTGAAAGAGATTGTTCTTCCTCGCAGATCAGAAACAATTGTGCCAATTAGATTACCACAGAATTCTGGACACAAAGATCGAAGTGTTCTGATAGAAAGGGTGAACAATGACTTCCCATGGAAGATGGCACGTACTCTGGTCAAGGCCACCAACGTCTCAGCAGTACGCATACTGAATCCAAGTTACAAGGAGCATGTGATCAAGAAGGGCACCTTGATCGGTACTTGCGAGGAAGTAGCTTGGATGCGTCAATTGCAGGATCCGCCTACCGGAAATAAAATTCGTAGTGCAAAATTTGACGTGTCAACGCTTTTGGAAAACTGCGATTTAACTAAAGGAGAAATGGACAAGGCTAAGAAGATGTTACTTCAGTACGCCGACACTTTCTCTTCAAACGATGCTGACATAGGGAGAACTGGACTTGTTCAGCATAAGATTAATACAGGCCACGAGCTACCAATCCGTCAGCGACCAAGAAGACTGCCAGTTGCACGAGAAAAAGAGGTGGAAACCATGATTGAGGGAATGGTGAAGGACGGTGTTATAGAGCCTTCATCGAGTCCATGGTGTTCTCCTGTGGTCCTGGTAAAGAAAAAGGACGGCAGTATGCGCTTCTGTGTGGATTATCGACGACTGAACGACGTCACGAAGAAGGACAGCTACCCGCTGCCTAGGATCGATGACACACTGGATACGCTGACTGGTATGAAGTGGTTTACCACACTTGACCTGAAAAGTGGCTACTGGCAAGTAGAAATAGACCCCAAGGATAAGGAGAAAACTGCATTTTCAACAGGAAAAGGGTTGTGGCAGTTTAAAGTTATGCCATTCGGTTTGTGCAATGCTCCTGCGACGTTTGAAAGGTTGATGGAGCAAGTACTCGCCGGATTGATTGGAGACGCATGTCTTGTATATCTAGACGACATTATCATCGTGGGCCGTACATTTGAAGATCACCTTAAAAACCTCAAGCGAGTGCTGTCGAAAATCCAAACAGCAAATCTCAAGTTAAGTCCGAAAAAGTGCTCGTTTTTCAGACAACAAGTAAACTTTTTAGGACACATAGTTTCGGGGGAAGGTGTTCAAACAGACCCGGAAAAAGTAATCGCCGTCAAGGATTGGCCAGTTCCGAAAGACAAGACACAGGTCAGAGCCTTTCTGGGTTTGTGCTCCTACTATCGAAGGTTTGTCAAGAATTTTGCCGACATTGCGAAACCTCTGCACAAACTCACTGAGGAAAAGCGGCAATTCTGTTGGGACGAGAACTGCGACGTCGCATTTCAGGAATTAAAGAAACGTCTGTGCAATACACCTATTTTGGGATATCCTGACACTGAAAATGACTTCATAGTTGACGCAGATGCAAGTAATACTGGAATTGGGGGCGTGCTGTCTCAACGGAAAGGAGACCAAGAGGTTGTGATAGCTTACTTCAGCAAGTCTTTATCCAAACCAGAAAGAAATTACTGCGTTACAAGACGGGAGCTACTCGCCGTAGTAAAGACATTGCAGCACTTCAGTAAATATTTGCTGGGACGTAAATTCCAATTACGAACTGACCATGCTGCATTGAAGTGGCTATTACAGTTTAAGAATCCAGAGGGGCAAGTGGCGAGATGGATTGAACTACTACAAGAGTTTGACTTCATAACTGAACATCGCAGTGGGAGAACTCACGGTAACGCAGACGCCTTGTCAAGAAGACCTTGTCCTGAAGACTGTAAGCACTGTGCCAGGCAAGAGACTAAGGAAGTAGTGTCCGTGAGGATGCTTAGAACAGATCTCAGCGATGAATGGAAGGAAACCCTACAGCAGGCTCAACAAAATGACTCGGACATCAAACCGATCTTCGAGTGGATCAAAGCTGGTGCTCCTAAACCTAAGTGGAGTGATGTGGCTGCGATGAATTCCATCACGAAGAGTTATTGGGCGCAATGGAACAGCTTGGTGATCCAGGATGGAGTCTTGTGCCGTAAATGGGAAAACGCTCGAGGGGACAGCTGTCATCTACAAATGGTTGTCCCTAAAGCTAAGGTACCAGATGTTCTACGGCTCTACCATGATGGATGTTCAGGAGGACATATGGGGGTAAAAAGGACTCTACTAAAAATTCGAGAACGCTTTTACTGGATCCACTGTCGAGATGATGTGGAGGACTGGTGTCGCAAATGTACCAGTTGTGCGGCCGTGAAAGGACCCCACACACGCAGCCGAGGTGCATTAAAAGTGTACAACGTTGGAGCCCCTTGGGAACGGATAGCACTAGACGTTGCGGGACCATTTCCAGAAAGTGAGAGCGGAAACAAGTACTTCCTGGTGGTCATGGATTACTTCACAAAGTGGCCAGAAGTCTTCGCCATTCCTAATCAAGAGGCTACAACTGTCGCAGATAAATTAGTTCAGGAAGTTTTCTGTCGTTTTGGAGTACCCTTAGAAATACACAGCGATCAAGGAAGGAATTTTGAATCGCAAGTATTTCAGGAAACTTGTCGATTGATGGGTACCTACAAAACCAGAACCACCTCTTACCACCCACAATCTGATGGAATGGTGGAACGATTCAACCAAACGTTGGAAAGATATCTGGCAAAAGTCGTGGAAAGCAGGCAAAGGGATTGGGACAAGCACATACAGCCGTTTCTACTGTCCTTCCGCAGCGCAGTCCACGAAAGTACGACTGTGACGCCAGCATTCGCGAACTTTGGAAGGGAATTACGGTTGCCTGCAGATTTAATCACTGGAACTTCCCCTGATGCTCCACGTAGTGTAACAGATTACGCACATGATTTGCGTAACAAGTTGAATGATGTTTATGAGCATATCCGACAATCCGGCCAACAGATGTCTGAGAAGATGAAGACCCGTTATGACCGCAAGGCAAACAGTAGGGCTTTCGACGAGGGTTCACTGGTGTGGTTACATAACCCAGTGCGGAGCAAGGGGAGGTCTCCGAAATTGCAAGCAAAATGGGATGGACCATACCGAGTCGTGACTAGGATCAACGATGTCACCTACCGAATACAGAAGGGTCTACGAGGTGCGCCTAAGATTGTTCATGTAGACCGATTGGCCCGATACTACGGGGCTAATGATGCTCGGGACGAGCATGTCTAAGGAGGGGGCAGTGTTACGTCGTACGTACGAGATCTTTCGAGAAAGGACGTGATTCAGTGTGTTTGCGCTAAAAACTTCGAGAAGCGTGCCATTATTATTAGTTCAAAGTTAAGTAGGTAACTACTTATAAAAAATATTAGGAATTGTCATTGTAATTTCGACCGTACGCCGAGGGCATAAAGTACCTACTTCTTTATTCGGTACAAGTAGGTTATTATTTTTTTGCCTACTACTTGGTAATGTTTTTTTGTTGATGTTTTTATCGAAACGTTCTACACATCGCCGGAATGTTCGTGAATAATGGGGTAGTATAAAAAGCATAAGCGCCGACACACAGGGGTAGTCTGATTCAGGCGATACAACGGAGCGAATCGAAGTGAACTAGAAGTGCGATATCCAAGCGAATAGTGATCAGTAGTGTACTTGTGATTAAGATTTAAGTGTTTTGTGTTTAATAAAGTTATTAAATTGTCTGATTGGTAGTAATTAATTTATCCCATACCCAGCTCGTAACAATAGGAATCAGAGGTAGTACTCCCCCAGTTTTTAGCCTTAACTAACTTTGACATTTTAAAGTATGGAAATAAAATTCCTCATTTTAGAGGTGTCTTTATGAGAGATGAGCTCCCTAAATATCCATATAAAAAAGAATGTGGAGTTATTAATTTAGATAGTTCTAAAAATCCTGGCTCTCATTGGGTAGCCTATGCAAAATATAATGATTATGTTGAGTATTTCGACAGTTATGGAAATCTTAAACCTCCTAAGGAATTTATAAAATATGTAGGTTCTAATATACAATATAATTATGAAAATTTACAACGTGATCACCCCTTCAACTGTGGACATCTATGTTTAAATTTCTTAAACAATTTTTGGTATAATCAAGAAATAAAATAAGCAGGATCATTTTAAAGAGCTCAGTATGCAAGTATGTCTACTACGGTTACCATCTCTGGAAATAAATCAGAATTGGTTTCGTATTTTCAACCACCTCTTCATTTATCTGATCAATACGAGTGCGGTTTACTATACTTTTCAGTATTAAAAAAAAGACCGAATGTGCCCGCTAATAACAGCAGTTCAACAGCTGTAATCAGAATCGAATGTGATCTTGTTCACGGTTCATATTACAACGGATTACCGACTCATTTTATTCACGAATTCATATCTGATACTGCTTCAAGTCACGGCTACACAGAAATACCCCAGAACGTTATTTACTTCCCGGTGAACAAAAATATAATTTCATCCATATCTGTCAGGATTGTAGATCAGTTTGGTTACTGTGTTGACTTTGGTGAAGAACATATTCAATTACGTCTTCATTTAAAAAAGGCAAAATGATAGTATATGATAAAAACCCTCCAGCTAAAATAAAACGTCCTATTCCATCAACAACCGTTAAGGTACACAGACGTAAGAAAAACGTGAAGAAATTGACTGAATCAAATAAAGATTTTCTTAAAGCTCTAGGGTTTAAAGTATGAGTATGCTACAGATTACTGATTTACCACACTTTGATAGTTCAATCGAAAGTTATGAAGTCCATTCATACAATCCCTACAATAACAGCTTTAGAGAAAACGATGAAATCAGAATCCCCATACATCAGCAAGATATATACGTGCTACCATCAGCCAGTTCAATCTACATCGAAGGTCAGGCAAAGCTGTTCGGTAAGGATGGGAATCCGATCAAGAAAACTGTTACGTTCACTAATAACCCTTTTATGTATTTGTTTCAAGACATCAGATACGAAATGAATGGAATTGAAATAGATCGTATAAAAAATTCCGGAATAACGTCAACAATAAAGTCTTACATCTCATTAAATGAAGCAGAAAGTAAAGTTGCCGCATTATGGGGTTGGAATTTAAACGGGTTTCAAAGTGATGGGCATTTTAGTGTTGTAGTGCCATTAAATAAGATTTTAGGGTTTGCAGAGGATTACAATAAAATTGTGATAAATTGTAAACACGAACTTATATTGAATAGAAGTAATTCTAACTTAAATAGCATTATTCTTACTGATGAACTCGCTCAGGTTCAAATAGATATACAAAGGGTGCAATGGAGAGTACCGCACATAAAAGTTTCAGATCGAGAACGTTTAACACTTTTAAAGCATTTAGAAAGAGATAAACCTATTCAGTTGGCTTTTAGAAATTGGGATTTATATGAGTATCCTTTACTACCTAAAACCACAAAGCATTCTTGGTCAGTAAAGACTGCTTCTCAATTAGAAAAGCCTCGGTATGTCATTTTTTGCTTGCAGACTAATAGAAAAAATAATAGAACTAAAGACAGTTCAGTGTTTGATCATTGTGAGGTGACAAACGTGATGCTCTTTTTAAATTCGCAATATTATCCTTATGAGCATTTATCTATAAAGTTTTGTGAGAACAAATATAGTATATTATATGAAATGTATGTGAAATTTCGTCAGTCGTATTACAACTCTCCGGTAGACCCGTTGCTTGATCTACAGGACTTCAAAGAAAAAGCCCCAGTCTTTGTCTTAGACTGCTCGAGACAAAACGATAGTTTAAAAACTGGTCCAGTGGATGTACGATTGGAATTTGAATGTTCAACACAAATACCAGATAAGACAACTGCATATTGTTTGATTATAAATGATCGACTTGTGGAATACAAACCTCTCAGCAACATTGTGCGCAGATTATCATGATCGCTATTGTGGATATTCAAGGCTTTAAAACAGAAACAAATGAATTTATAATAAAAGAAATCGCTATATTGTATAATCAAAAATTGCAAGTATTTTTAATTAAGCCCCCATTTCCATTTAAAAAATTAACAAAACGAGAAAAAAAACAAGTTAGTTGGATTGAAAGTAACAGAAAGATACGCTGGCACGAAGGATTTGTACCCTATTATAATTATCAGAATTTGATTAGTTTCTTAAGAGACAAATGTATTTATGTCAAAGGTTCGGAAAAAGTGTTGTGGTTAAAGCAAATTTTAGAAAAT
Organism: Standfussiana lucernea; assembly: GCA_964057025.1. Classification (NCBI taxonomy): domain Eukaryota; kingdom Metazoa; phylum Arthropoda; class Insecta; order Lepidoptera; family Noctuidae; genus Standfussiana; species Standfussiana lucernea. The sequence goes on from OZ059783.1 coordinate 6,007,040, forward strand.
AGTAATTTTAGTATATTCAATTTAGAAGATGAAGGTTGTCCTAGTTTGATAAGTTTATACGATCAATATAAATATTCTCAAGATTTATATAACTGTATTTATCATGAGTCTGTATGTGCTTTAAAAAATGTATTGTGCTTAAATAAATGGTGTATAAATAATAAATTTTTTAAATAATTATTTTTCTTGTTTAATTTTCAAATCTTCTATCCCTACCAATCAAATGATAATCTTTATAAGTTGCTGGCTACAGTAGTACGATATCATTTCATTTTTATAATTGGCTGTATGAAGAACTACATAGTGAGTGTACAGAACATGTCTCAAAATAAATGCAACCCTCGTTATGACATCTATAATACGTATAAAATGCGTGAAAATTCGTTTAGACATTATTGGGCAACGGCTAATTCAAGGAGAAGGTTGGTGATGGAAATGGCTGAAGCCGGATTTTTTTATTATGGAAATGGTGTAAATGATAAAGCAGCGTGTTTCTCATGTGGAGGTGTTATAGAAGATTGGGAGATTTACGATGATCCTTGGATGCAGCATGCTACAAATTTTCCTCAATGTTTTTATTTGAAAAAATGTGAAAGGAATATATTATATTAATAACTGTCTGAAACAATTACTCTATTAGAATATGCGCTATTGCACTGTGCTCTGAGTCGGATTAAAATGAGTCAAAGTAAAAAAAAAAAATACTTCCATACACTACAATCTGCATAAGCGGTGTAATTGGAAGTTTTTGCATCACGCAGACTGAAGATTTTGTAACAATAACAGCAAACGCATTCTATTAAAACAGCCGTTAAATATTAAGCTCACGAAACATATCAGATCTAAAAGTCTCGATCAGATCGAAAATTTAAAATATTCATCCAGAAAACAGATCAGATCAGGTCAGAATCAGTAGGGCATAATTGGGGGTTTTTGCATCACGCAGCTCGAGCGCAGCGAGAGCAAGTGATGCAGAACCCCCAATTATACCCTACTAGCAAACATCATCTTACACAGATCATCTTTTACAAACAGCACAGAGATTTATTACATGCAGGCCCACAATTGCTACTGTCACACATCAGACAATCTTACTGGCCAGTGGGGGGGAGGAACCTCGCGAGGCGTACCGTACACAGCTGTGTACGTTGCTCCAGATGTAAACCTAAGCCTGTTCAACCTGTAATGGGTAACTTGCTGCATGACAGGACGCATTTAGAGTTTCCTTTCCTACACACAGGTATTGATTATGCTGGGCCAGTTCTGATATCAGATCGAAAAGGCAGAGGTAGTAGACTCACGAAATCTTATATTTGTGTTTTTGTATGTTTCGCAGTCAAAGCTTTGCACCTTGAGCTCGTCACCGACCTTACCAAAGAAGCATTCATTGCTGCTGTTCATCGGTTCATGAGTCGCCGTGGCAAGACACAGACCATTTCATCTGACAATGCAACAACCTTTGTCGGAGCTAGTAACGAAATGTATTCATTTTTTAAAACTTATTCTAATGATATTCAGTCAGACATGTCCAGTCAGGGTATAGATTTTAAATTTATTCCACCCTACACTCCGCACTTTGGTGGGTTGTGGGAATCAGCAGTCAAGTCGGTCAAGCACCATCTCAGGAGAATACTCTCTCTGACTCACCTCACATATGAGGAAATGTCGACTTGCCTGGCACAGATAGAGGCCATCCTAAACTCCCGGCCCCTTACTCCTTTGTCTACAGACCCTTCAGACCTCACCTGCCTTACGCCATCCCACTTCCTTATTGGACGAACCCTCACAGCAGTACCCCATCCGTCAGTCACAGAAGTTAACATAAACCGACTGCAGCGCTATGAGCGAATAGAGAAACTAAAACAAAATTTTTGGATGAGGTTTACTCAAGATTACATTACTCTGCTACAGCACAAGACCAAGTGGCAATCAACAGGTGAAGACCTCAAGCTGGGGTCCCCGGTCATCATCAGAGATCGGCACCAGCCTCCTCTTCTGTGGCTGCTGGGACGAGTCGTCAAGCTGCATCCTGGACCAGACAACACAAGCAGGGTGGCAGACATCCGCACCTCCAAGGGTGTCATACAGAGGGCATACAACAACATATGCCCTCTCCCCATCACAGCATCATCTTGAAGCAAGCTTCAACCCCGGGAGCCTGTTACGGCCCCGGCATTATCACCGGACGCCCGCGGGACTTTCTTTTGCCGTGGGTCCAAGCGTGCGGGACTTCACGGTGCCATGCAAGCCCGAGTTCCTGCGCCGCGCCGCCAGAGCGCCCCACCACACGAAACAGTCGTTGCCCGTGCGCCGGAGCGACTCCACGCACGTTGCACGCGCCAGCAGCGATATCACCTGACCACTTACATCCAAGCAGCCATCAGCCATTTTACAACGTTAAAATACCTACACTCCATAGAAATCGAAGAGTTTTATTTCATACACAAGAAATAAATAACACAGCGCCAACAGAGTACAAACGAGTACACGCCATGTCGTTGCGATCACGGCGCCTTAGCAAACTTGAACTAAACAAAAAAATCGCCCAAGGTTGTTCACCTCCAAGAAAGGTCACTATTAAGAGGAAAAGGACATCTTCTGACGATGAACCCCTCATATACCAAAAACATAAAAATAAGAAAGCCCTGCAAACGAAACATTCGCTGGAACGGACTGCTGTTAGGGAGAGTGCTCCCTTAGTGGGCATTCTTAAACACAGCGCTTCCATGGTGAGCATTACAGAGCCATACGTTTCCAAAGTTCCGTCCAGCACTGCTAAACAGAGCGTTACCAAGAAACAAAGCGCTCACATGGTGACCACACCTAAACAAAACGCTCATTTAAACGCTAATGCTAAGTGCTATCACAGCATTTTATCCTTATTCGAGTTTTTTAACGCAACTGGAGACGAAAATCTTAAAAGGAATGATATGTCAAATAGCTTTGGTGGAATAGAAACAAACATATACGAAAACCAATAAAATGAGATCTCTGCTAGTTATTTGCTATGTATACAAAAATGCTGGCTTATTCTGTAAAGTCTCAAGTCGTAAAGGTTGTGATAGATATAGCTATCCTGTTCATTTTAATGTTAATAGAAAGAGATGTCAATGGATTTCAAAGTGATATTCCCTTATGCTACTCTTATTTGATATTACAGAATTAGGGTGTGTGAATATTGGACCTTGGTAAATGACACAAACAATTTTAATTAATAAATATATTAATAATAAATCTTCTAATATACTGTAAAATAATAATAAATATTAAAAATATCATAACACATTATTTCTAATATGTTTGGAAATTCAACTAGAAAACTAAAAAAAAAAACGATTGCAAGATTTTTTTTTTATTTTTTTTATCTTCCCATCATGTCTCAATTAGCCAGGAGGGCGACGAATTGTGGGAAGTTGAATACAAATAAAATGTTATGATGGCCTAGTGGTTAAGGCACCCGCCTCTCATGCCTGAGGTTGCGGGTTCAAAATCAAGCAATGTGTTATTTTTTTTTCAATTCATAATGTTGTACTTTGTAAGTATATTTAAGTTAAGCTTTTTTTTTTTAGGGCCAGGCCTAGGTAGTGTTTAATAAAAATGAAACCAAATAATTTGTGATACATACAAAAATCAAATAAGTTTATTACAGCTTATTACAGTAACTCAATATTTTTAATTTGTTTTAGAGTTCGTAAATATATATTTATGTTATGTTGTAATTACACAATTTTACCTATTTATATTTTTTATTATACAATTTTACCTTTATTTCAAGAGCTTACATTCTAATATTATTACTAATAAAGTAATTACAGACATAAACTAAGATTGCATGTTTTCATGTATTTTACCAATTATATTTTCTAAAGCTAAGTAAGTATTATCATCACATATATTTTCTATTACATATTGCACACATTTCTCCGCGCGGCACTCGCAAGGCTTTTCTGGCTGGTTATCACCCTCATAAATTTCAATTTTGATCGTCCTCGATAATGCAGTCATGTTTGGAGCTCTCGTTTTAACATATGAGTATACTTGAACTCGTTTGCGCTTTTGTGGAGTTGATGAGGTTTCCCCCTTTCTCTTTATATTGAGTTTGGGTGATTTACTTGCAACTGGTGGATCATATGGAATGAAATTAAAAAGGCCTTCAGAGTCCTGAAACATAAATAAAATCAAAAACTAAGTAAACACGTATTAATATAATATTATAATTATTATTAACAAAAATACGTAGAAAAATACTCACCGACATTTTATAAATATGCGTATATCTCGAACGAATACTTTTCAATTAATGCACTCTTAATACAGGAAAATAAGGAACTTCGTTTCAAAACTCTAATGACATGTTGCTACATGTAATGGAGCAAAAGTAGATTGTTATAAAATAAACTCTATGTGCTCAATACATAGAGATTAATTTGATAATGTGCAGCACAACCATCTTTCTTACCTTATTTAGGAAACGGTGCCACAGCGTCGCGGATACCTGAGATGAAATTTTAAAAAGGAAGTTGTACGTACTTTTGTACGCCGATAGCCTAGTAGTTTGAACGCTCGCCTTCTATGCAAGCGGGTGCGAGTTCGAATCTACTCGACTACGTTTCGCAGTAACATGTTAATTATAATAATATATATATATATACGCGTAAGCGATGGCTGAGCGATAGCGCCGTTGTCATTAGGGTTCGGTGGTACCGGGTTCATGATGAAATGTTAAAATAATAGTTTCGGTTTCGGTACACAAAAATCACAGTTTATTATTTAACACAAATTTACATTAAATAACACTAACAAATAATCTCCACAAAATGGGCAAACCGACAGTTTCGTTCTGAAGGAGTGACTTGGTTGGAGTTCCGAGCAAAAGTGATCTCGGCACAATCCCCACTGTACAAAACGACTCTGTCCACGTGCCGCCATTAAAACAACATCTGACGTCACGGCGTTTACCCCTACTACAATGGTGAAATCAGCAACTTGATGTTTAAAAGTTATCGCTTTCTCCGACACGGCCATACTGACAAGTCACACGTCCTCGTGTGCTGTATTACCTGGCGACAAAACAAAATGCATTTGTAGACAATATAAGATTGCTCGGCCTTCCTGACCTCAAACAAAGGACTTGCATTTGAAGCGACACTTTAGAAAAGTCAAATGAAATAAACTAGAACACAATATCAATGCACGAAGTAAAAACAAAGTAGTCAACTTATTATCAGCCCTTCTCGCTGGTAATGTCTGATACATCACACACAGCCCTTCTCGCTGTCGTGCACACAATAGATTGGACAGTATCAGTCCTTCACACTGATAAGCCCTAAACAGGACGCATGTTACCGGGCCTTCTCTCCGGTAAACCGTCCGCTTAAGAAATACTTTGTGCATTAACATTAATCGGAACGAGTTGATGGGCCTTCACCCGCATCATCTAGATCCAATTCCAATTCTTCACTAATTACGTCTAATTCGCTGGGGATATGACCTTGTGGCATCCTTCTTATGCGATCATGAGCATACTTGTATGTTCTATTACCATTCAAAGATTTTAAAAGATAACGATCACCGTCAAGTACTTCTACAACTTTAAACGGTCCCTTATATTTGGGGTCTAATTTAATCTGATTCCGTTCTTTATTTTGAATTAAAACCAAATCACCAACACTGAAATTAACTACTTTGGCCTTATTTTTGTCAAAACGGGCTTTTTCATAAGCCGCACTCTTCTCAATACCGTCCACCGCGTGTTCTCTCGCCTCTGTTAGGTCAATTCCGGTTTCATCATCGTCGTTATAAGCCATTGATAAAAGCATTCGAATACTCATTCAAAAGGGACGTCAACCGGTCCTTGTTTTCGTTTGAAATATCAGAATCAACATTGTAAAGATCAATTACGGGAGGTAAATCGCAACAACCTACATTTGTGACTTTCGAAATACGTAGGGTAGATTCAGTTAAATGTACCGTATAGCCAAGTGTCAAAATATCGCGTCCGATCATAACATCGTATTTCATACAATCGTCGGGTAGTACGTAAAATAAAATTGACAGTTCGTTATTGTCGACCACAACATCACTAAGAATTTGTTCAGTGCTAAAAACATTCGAATTATTACCGATACCAATTACTTGCACGGTTGAAAGTGAACGTTTTCCCGAGAATTTATAAGCTACACTTTGTTTAACGAGAGAACACTCGGCGCCGGAATCAAAACAAAATGAAAACGACTCACCGGATTGTTCCAATTGCCCGCAAACACCTGCTATTTCGCAGCTATCGACGCGTCGCTCCGCCGTTGCGTTGGCAGCGCTGCCCGCCGACGATGACGCGCCACCCGCACTGCCGCGTTGGCAGTTCGTAGAGATGTGTCCGGCTTCTCCACAACGGAAACACGTTATTCTTTTGCTGGAACCCGATGAAGTCGCCGCTGGTGTAGTTTTCTGGGCGTTAGCTCCAGCAGGCTGCGTAAACTTCGAACGACAGTTCACCGCTTTGTGTCCCGGTTTTCCGCACTTATGGCACGTGAACATAGTGGAAGTTTGTGGCTTTAAACGCTTTGCATCAGTGGCGCCATCACCGGTACTGCGATCGAACTTCCGCTTCAGACTTGCACTCGCCAGAGCTATAATAAGCGATGCACCCTCCAGTGGACGTTCGTCGAGGCAAATATCGATAGTATCGCACCAAGCACGTGGATCGGTATCTGGTAGCTCCGGATTGATTTCTGGCAGCATGATCTGAGGTGCCACTGTTGGTGTCCTGATGGCTTCGATCAGCTGCATCATGTTCTTCTGCTGCATCTCGAACATAGCACGCCAGTGGGAATCGAGTCCAGATCTCACTTCTGATGACGGCGTAAGCGATGGCTGAGCGATAGCGCCGTTGTCATTAGGGTTCGGTGGTACCGGGTTCATGATGAAATGTTAAAATAATAGTTTCGGTTTCGGTACACAAAAATCACAGTTTATTATTTAACACAAATTTACATTAAATAACACTAACAAATAATCTCCACAAAATGGGCAAACCGACAGTTTCGTTCTGAAGGAGTGACTTGGTTGGAGTTCCGAGCAAAAGTGATCTCGGCACAATCCCCACTGTACAAAACGACTCTGTCCACGTGCCGCCATTAAAACAACATCTGACGTCACGGCGTTTACCCCTACTACAATGGTCAAATCAGCAACTTGATGTTTAAAAGTTATCGCTTTCTCCGACATATATATGCCTATATACCAAATGCCTAAAACCTAAAAAACTGAACCCTCATCTCACTCTGCTCAGCAGTTGCGTCTCCAATCATTAGACCAACAAGATCTTCATGAATGAAGTCTACATGAATGTTTAACGCGGACCCAGTTAAACTTATAAGTATTTAATGTTTACTTGTAAAAGGAAAGGACTTCACACCGTGTTATTACCTTACAAAAACTACTGTGCTAACAGAGGCATGTTGCACTGTTCTCATCGTCATCAACATTCGTTACCTATTCAATTCCTTACGATTTAATAAATCGATTCCCCATCGATGCGCTCGAGTCGCTCCGAGCACGCCGCGCTGTCAAACTTGAGACATTTGTTGTTTATATTATATCGTCCCAAGTAGAAAAGATATTTGAGCTTCATTGTTACGAAGGTATCAGTATAACGATGAGCCAATGAATGAAATCTCTGTTACAAATCGAGCGAAGTACTGCAGATCATGCAAGTTAGTCAGGTTAGTAGTGTAATATTGGGGCGATCTGCATCGCGAACCGAGCGAATGCGAGGTGAGTGATGCAGAAGCCCCAATTATACCCTACTTTTGCTACTTAATAGAATAGGATGTTTGACATTGTATTCATAATTTGAATTAGTTAGGTGTCCACCGACGCGTAATATGTTGTTATTATCAATAAAAGGTGATAATGAATTTAATCTGTGTTTTTTGTGTAGAGACTGACCTGTTTTAATTATGTGATGTTCCTCAGGGAACATGTCACATTGTGAGATCATTATCACTATGTTTTCTGCACATTGAAGTTCTGTTAATGTTAGAATACCTGCAGGCCTAGACAAAATACATCCGTACGTGTTTCCGCACACGCTACGGCCACCGGCGTTAGCGTGAGTGAAATGGTAGACAAAGAACCAAGCTCACGCCAAGCGCTTATTCCGCAGCGTCGAAAGGAAACACGATAGTTTCTCTATGGAAGTTAGCGTGAGCCCAAACGTCAATGTCAACGTCAAACGTGTCTTTACTGGTGGTAATTTGAAACCATTTCAATAAGTTGTGCGTGCAGTGTTTTTCGAGTGTAAACTTTACAAGGTAATTATGTATGTTACATATATTTATGATTGATTATTTGTGTAAATATTAATGCCAGTAATGTGTAATTAAAAAAGTGTTTATATAATGGATCAGAGTTTTAAAGATATAGGAAGTCAGACAGATTTTTTCAAGAAAAATATATTATTCAATTTATTTATGTATTATGTTCAATTTTAGATGAAAATCAGACTACGTGCGAGTCCAGAACAATTTGCAATAATGTTAGATTTTATGGAAAGGTAAGTAAAAATCAATGATAATCACGAAACATTTCGTATAGTTTGGGTTCATTTGTTTACACTATGACCTCACTGGCATTTTTGTTCAAGTGGAGGTCTCAACGCTATCAGTTTATAAAGTGGTTTTACTTCTACAACAGCATTCTATCGTATTTTCGACTTTAATCCCTAAACAATAGAGCCAAGCAGGAATCATGACCTCATTCTTATAAACCCTGTAAATTTATTTTATAACAAAGTGTTCTTATATCTCCAAAAACTCAAAGCATTTAGTTAAATGAAATCATTTCCAGGCACTTTTGAATTGGCTAGGTCTAACTGACCTAGCTAATTAAAACCATCAGAAAGTATATCAATATAATTATTTAAGATGTACTCGTGCTAATCAACACTATTGTTTTTAGGAATGGTGATCTTTCAAGGCCTCTGCCAGGTGCTCAAGGGCGACTAAGAGCTGAACAGCAGTGGAATGAGCTCACTGAACTTCTAAATTCTGTAGGGAGTGGTGTTCACAAACAAGTACTAGCTGCTATATCTCAAAAATTGAAGAAGACATATCTAAGACCCCCAAAGCCTTTTGGTCGTACGTCAAATCAAAAAATCAAATCAATGCTTATCCTTCCTTACTTAAATATAGAAATAGCACTTCAGGTGTAGGAGAGGATATCTGCAACATGTTTGGCGACTATTTCTATTCTAATTTTCTCAATTCTACTAGTAGTATCAATGCTGGCGACGATCTTTCTCATGACCGCGCGCAGGCTTCCAACATGCATTTGAGCGATATTACTTCAGACATACATTCAGTCGAAGTAAATGAATCAGAAGTACACAATCTACTAAAAGGAGTGGACTTGACAAAATCAGCAGGACCAGACTATATTCCGCCAGTTTTTATACTCAACTGTGCTAAAAGTCTGACTACTCCTCTTTCAATTCTGTTCAGGCGGTCCATAAATTCGGGTGAGGTACCTACAATTTGGAAGTCAGCGTTAATCACTCCGATCCACAAAAAAGGGCCTAGAGACCTCGTGGAGAACTACAGGCCCATATCTAAACTATGCATTTTCGCTAAAATCCTGGAAAAAATAATTTATAAGCAGCTTTATGCTACTCTTAAACTAAGCATCAGTGATCGCCAACATGGTTTCCTGCAAGGTCGGTCCACAACCACCAATCTCATTCTTTGCGGTGACTACTTGACTGAATGTATGGCTCATCGCACACAAGTAGATGTAATCTACACAGATTACAGCAAGTGTTTTGATCGTTTGGATCATGCTATACTTCTGCGTAAGCTATTGGCTATGGGTATCAGTGGAAATCTCTTCAGGTGGTTCTCATCTTATGTGGCCAACAGATGTCAAACTGTTGTTCTTAATGGATACGCATCGAGAACTATGATTATCCCCTCAGGGATTCCGCAGGGATCGCTATTGGGACCCTTATTATTCAACATCTTCATCAACGACGTCTCTTCGTGTTTCTTTAACTCAACAGTTTTTTTGTTTGCGGACGATATGAAGATCCTAAGTGAAATTAGAACTTTTGAAGATGTTGAACGTCTCCAACATGATCTGGACAGATTCCAAGAGTATTGTGTGGCCAACCGCTTGGACCTAAATGTTTCGAAATGTTATGCTTGCACCTTCACTTGTAAACCTAAACCTATTCTGTACGATTACAAACTAGCCAACACTACAATAGCCAGAGTTAATACTATTAGAGACTTAGGCGTCACTTTTGACTCGAAACTTCTTTTTGACACACACATCGATAATATTATTAAAAAAGCTTCTAAGGCACTAGGTTTCATCTTGAGGATATCAGCCGACTTTAAAAATATCAAAACGCTTAAAATTCTTTATTGTGCTTTTGTGCGCAGTCACCTCGAATACTGCTCACCAGTATGGAATCCAATTTACAATACTTACGTCAATCGCATTGAAAGTATTCAAAAAAAGTTTTTAAGGTACATTCAGTATAGATCCAAAACCTACCTACCTAACTATAACAGCCGCTGTAGGAAGTTTCATATTCTTCCACTAACTGAGTGCAGAAAAATTGCCGACATGGTATTCCTGTTTAATTTGGCTAATGGGTCGACCGACTGCTCTGAACTGATGAGCAAAATTGGGCTGCGTGTTCCATCCTTCACCCTAAGGAATCACCAACCTCTGTATGTTCCCTCTGTGCGTTGCATTTATCGGCAAAACTCTTATATGATAAGAGCTAGCAGGGCATACAACTCGATGTGTATATGTATTGATGATCTCGATTTATTCTCCACCAGTGTTTCGAAACTAAAAAAAAATATTATGTCAAAAGTTCTTTGAAGATCACTGAGACTTGTTCAGTCTTCTCTTGATTCTCTTGAGTGCTTATTTCTTACTTTCTCTTACCTGTCTACTGTCTCTTGTGCTTCTCTTATATTATCAGTGAAAACTTTTAATTGGCCTTCTTTCACTAACTGATAACTATCTGTATCCTAGCTGTAAGTTTTCTTAGGAAATAAAATAAAAATAAAATAAATAAGTAGATAAATGGAAAAGAGTATGACAGCACCATACTCCAAGTGACTCCTGACCAGAGCGTCGTATAATACCCTAATAGTCGTAATATTAGTGAACCCCTGCGACTGCCTGAGTACAAAGCCGAGGTTTCTGTACGCTTTCTTACATATCTTAATGATATGCTCGCGAAACGTAAGATCTGGATTAAGATACACCCCTAGATCACGCACTTGCGTTACTCGCTGCATGGGTACCGCCTCTGCTTTGTACTCATAGCGGACAGGGGTGCGCGCACGACTAAAGGATATTACTGAGCATTTGGACACGTTGAAGTACAGCTTGTTGTCATGGCTCCACTTCACCACCCTATCAATGTCACCCTGGAGTCGCTCACAGTCAGACTCGTCCCTTACCTCGAGCAGCAACTTGAGGTCATCTGCGAACAATAAACATGAGCCATGTCTGACGACCTCCGGCAAGTTGTTTATCATTATGATAAATTCAAGAGGCCCCAAATTGCTACCCTGGCTTATTCCGGACCTGGTGAAGTACGGCTTCGACTCGTACCCATTGTAGTCAACGTACTGTTGGCGGTCCCTCATATAGCTGACAAAGAACTGTAGCAAGTGTGGTGTACATCCTACTTCTTCCAGCTTCCTTAATAAGACATCATTGTCCACGGTGTCGAAGGCTTTTTTTAAGTCAAAGGACGCCGCGTCTACCTGTACTCCAGCGTCAACTGCCGGTATAACCTGTGCCATGAAGTTAAGCAGGTTGGTGGAAGTGCTGCGTCCTGGCCGAAAGCCGCGCTGCGCGTCCGACAGTTGCGCTCGGACTTGCCCCTGTATGCAGCGTTGAATAGCGGCTTCAAAAACTTTTGCCGGCGTCGACAACACTGCAACTGGTCTATAACCGCTGACATCTGGACCTGCCCTACCCTTGGGTACTGGAACGACACGTGTAGTCTTCCACTGATCCGGGAACGTCGACTGCTTTAAACACATGTTATATATGTAATGCAGCGGGCTTGCTAAAACTCTAGCACAATCTCTAAAGAGAAACGCTGGTATACCGTCAGGGCCAGATGATCGTTTCGGCTTGAGGTTCGTCAGCGCATCCTGCACATCTTTGAGACTCAAGGTGTCTATATGTACCCGTGCACTAGTAGCACTGCTGGCCTCCGCCATCGCCGCCTGAACGTCTAGTTGCGGTGGTTCCTGACTGTATACCGACTCAAAAAATTCTGCGAATTCCTCAGCACACATCAGTGAGATTTTGCCCATCTTTTATAATACTCAGCCTATTTACTCTACTTTTTTTTGACCTAATATATTGCCAGAATGATTTTGGATCTTTAGCGAACTGATTTTGAATTTTATTTTTATGGTTTCCGTGTGAAATTTCTATAGACTTTTTTATCCGGGCCCTACATTTAGCGTATTCTTCGTAATCGCAATCACGTTTCGATTTTTTAAACAGTTTGTGAAGTTTTGCTTTAATTTGGATCTCTTTAATAATCTCTCCGGTGTACCATTCGGGATACACATAACGTGTGTGCACGCCATAGTGTGCACCTGCCGCACTAAAAACGTACCGCATGGCACATCACTACATCGGCGGTGATCTGGCAACACTGCGCGCCGCGTCATCTGGCAACACTGCGCGGCGCCCGTCATTATAATATTCGAACTGCGGCGAGAACCGGCGCAAGCGACGAGGCACGTCAATATAAATGTACACGTGTCTAATACTTGTAAATGCAAGAATCAATAAAAGTTTATAAAAGAAGAGGACTTTAATATCAAGCCCCTTCAAGTGGCGACCGTGAAGATTTGAAGCTGCTACGAGAAAACCCATTACTGCTGTCGTTGATCGGAAGAATTCAATGTGTGACTAAGATGGCGGCGGCGTCTCAACAGCGATAAAAAGGAAGTAAGCCCGTTCCTTATTCTATCCTTTTCCCTATTTCCCAGCTTTTGGTTGCGTGTAAATGCCGTGCTGATTTGAGGCTGTGGGGGAGGTGCCTGGATGCGTGTTTTAATGATTGGCGATAGCTAGACGCTTGCATATTCCGCTAGGTGTGAGCACGCGGCACGAAAATACTCTAAATAAAAAGAATAGTTCATCGTTTTTGGTTCCTAGGTAAACTAAGATTGTATTTAGTAGTTGTAAACAGTTATTTGCCGAACATTCCAGAAGTTCCTGCGTCGGTACGCGGCGGACTTAACGTGCTGTCCGCGTGCTCGGCAACGGAGCCGGCAGCGGCGCCCTACGAGTGCTGACCGTCCGGTTGACGGGCTCGGTGGCAGCTGCTGCGAGGTTTGAGCTGGTTTGCACTCCTGGATCCCTCGGTTAGAGTGAACATTTTAATTAACTTTACACCTTTCTCATTGTTGAAGTTAGTGAAGTAAGCCTGCGTAGGCGTTCTGTGGAGGCTTCGGTGGTTAAGTCACAGTGTAATTCGTAGAATTCTTAAAACGAAACAAAATGTCGGACAGTGAACAAGATAACGATAGTTCAAATTCCATTTTGGTTAAATTAATCCGTAAACGAGCTGGTATACGCAGTCGCGTAACGTTTTTTAAAAACTATATTACTAAGTTTCAAATAGACAAGTTGGATAGCGTAACTAGTATAGATATAAGAGAATTATCGGTAAAGTTAGCACAGTTACAAGAATTGGTTCAAAAATTCGATGAGGTTCAAACTCAAATAGAAGAACTCTCTGTAAATGCAGAGAAAGAATATACAGAAAGAAATACCACTGAAGGTGAATTCAGCTCCCAAATTGCGTTAGCACAGGAAATAATAGATTTGTATTCAACTAAAAACAAAAATTCGGTTAATGATTCAATAAAATCCAGTTGTGGAGTAAATGCTTCCATAAAATTGCCTACTATTAATCTACCAAGTTTTGATGGGAACTTTGTAAAATGGTTGGAGTTTCGAGACACGTTCCAATCTCTTATAGATGACAATGACTCCATACCATTAATAAATAAATATCATTATTTGCGAAATTCCTTGGTAGGTAGCGCTAAGATTGCTATTAGTTCAACAAATTTTGCGGCTAAGGATTATAAAAACGCATGGCAAGCTTTATGTAAGAGATATGATAATCCAAATATCCTTATGAACTATCACTTAAACGCATTAGTAAATATTGCTCCCATTCAAAAGGAATCCTTCACTGCGTTAAGGGATATAACAGATGTCATTTTAAAAAATTTAAGTGCGCTAAACACCTTAGAGATTTCTACAGATGGTTGGGATCCATTAGTAATACATTTGGTGGCCGCAAAGTTAGATCCTAGGACTAGGAATAAGTGGGAAGATCATAAAGCCAGTTTGTTATCCCGTCCTACACTTGAAGAATTTCAGGATTTTTTAATACAAAGAGCTAACGTTTTGCAAACAGCTTACCATAATAATGGTAATAATGATGGTAAAAACTCTTCTAGGGATAATAATAACAAAGAAAATAAATGTGTGAAGTCATTTGCTGCCGTTACAGATAACACTCATAATAAGGCATGTGTTGTGTGTGATAAAAACCATTACATACATCAGTGTTTTAAATTTAAAGGGATGAAGTTAAATGATAGGCATTCCTTGGTAAATAAACAAAAGCTGTGTATCAACTGTCTTCGTAGTGGTCACACACATGCAGAATGTACTTTGAAAGGTTTGTGTAGGAAATGTGCAGAGAAACACAATAGTTTATTACATAAAAGCAGTACGGTTATAAATGTAGCTACTGAAAATGTAGAGACTTCAGCCACTAGCGTCCCTGTTAGTTTATCTGCAGTCTCGCCGGGCCAAGTCTTACTGTGTACTGCTCAGGTTGAAGTAGTTAATACTGAAACAAATTGTACTTACTTAGCTCGTGCTTTGCTGGATACGGGAAGCCAGTCTTCATTTATGACTGGCAACCTGAAAGAAAAGCTAGGACTACAGACTGAGAAGTTGAATGTCTTTAATGTAACAGGCATAAACAATGTAGCATGTGAAATTAAAGAAAGGTGCAAAATTAAATTAAATTCAAGAATAGGTATGTTTAGTGCACATGTCAGCTGTTTTATTCTTCCAAGGATTACTGGTAATTTACCTAGCATTCAAGTTAATGTAGAAAGTTTAGGTTTACCAGATAATATTCAATTAGCTGATCCTCTGTTTTACAAGCCATCTGAAATAGATATTTTGCTGGGTGCAGATCATTTCTTTAATATTATATTACCAAATAAAATAAGTTTAGGCACCAACAGACCTGTCTTACAAGAGAGCATGCTAGGTTGGATAGTGGCTGGGCCCACAGGGGGGAGTCACAATAACAAGAAAATACATTGTAACTTTGTTCAAAACGGTTTAAATATTCAGCAAGATTTAAATGATTCTTTAATTAAATTCTGGGAGGTTGAAGATGTACCTTCAGAAGCTAATATTTATTCTGCAGATGAACAGTTTTGTGAATCACATTTTAATAAAAATACTTGTCGCTTACCTGATGGTAGATTCTCAGTAATGATGCCGTTGATGGAGGTTCCTGAGCAGGCTCTTGGCAATTCATTTCCTTTAGCAATTAAGCGTTTTCTTAATTTAGAAAGTAAATTAAATAAAAATCCAAAATTAAAAGAACAATATGCCAATTTTATAAATGAATATGCTAAATTAGGACACTTGGTTGAAATTGATAGGCCAGAGTTTGGATGTTTCTTACCGCACCATTGTGTTATACGCGAACAACATGAAACCACAAAACTTCGGGTGGTTTTTGATGCCTCTGCCAAAACAAGATCAGGCAAATCTCTCAATGACATCCAGGCAGTTGGCCCCGTTATGCAAAATGATTTGTTTTCAATACTTATCCAATTTAGATTACATAAATGTGTATTAACAGCTGATGTCGAAAAGATGTAACGTCAAATCGACTTAAATGAGTCGCAGCGGCATCTACAGCTGATATTGTGGAGAGACATATCAACGGAGCCTATTAAAATTCTGCAACTCAAAACCTTAACATATGGAATGGCATCTGCTCCATTTTTGAGTACCAGGTATCTGTTTGAGCTAGGTACCCAATGTAGTGATAAGGTTATTGCTGAGGTAATTAAGAATAATTTTTATATGGATGATGTAATAACTGGTGCCTCTTCTGAGGACGAATTAAAGCACATATATTTAGGTGTATCACAAGCTTTGAATGCGGCTTGTTTTCCGTTAAGAAAGTTTAGAACAAATTGTCCTAAAATCCTCAATGATAATTCAGAGTCTAATAATTGCCTTACTTTTCATGATGAAGCCACTGTTTTAGGGTTAAAATGGACACCTTTGTCAGACAATTTACATTTTCCAAGTGACATTGATATCCCTAATAAGGCTACAAAAAGAATAATCATTTCTACTACATGTAAGCTATTTGATCCATTGGGACTGGTTAGTTGCTGTATAATCAAGGCTAAAATATTATTACAAAATTTATGGGCTCTCAAATTGGATTGGGATGACCCAGTACCAGAATATTATGTTAAAAAATGGTTTGGTTTTATAAAAAAATTACATTTGTTGTCTGATATTGTCTTACCACGCTATGTTTTGGGTGAGAGTTTAGATGTTCAATCTGTGGAGATGCACTGCTTCGTCGATGCATCACAACAAGCTTATGGAGCATGTGTATATATGTGCTCTACTAATAATATAGATGATACAGTTACGGTTAGGCTACTATGCGCTAAAACAAGAGTAGCACCAATTAAAACACTTACTATTCCACGATTAGAATTATGTGCTGCCTTAACAGGAGCTGAGTTGAGTGCTAAAGTATTAAAGTCAGTTCCATATAAAGTTAGAAAAATATACATGTGGACTGACTCCACGGTGGTACTTGGATGGTTAAAAACACAAAATAAGGCCTTACAAGCATTTGTGCGTAACCGTGTTAATAAAATAAATCAATTTACAAAGGAAGTTCAATGGAAACATGTTCCGACAAAATCTAACCCTGCAGACTTAGCGTCCAGGGGTATTGATCCACAGCATGTGCAGGCAGCATCGTTGTGGTGGGAAGGACCTTCATTCCTAAAGGAAGATAAATCTAAATGGCCTACCCAGCCACAGCTTAGCCTTAATAATTTACCCGAAACAAAGGTACTAGTTTCAGTTGATGAAACATTAGATAACATTAATTCATTTATCCAATTTGATAGATATTCTAGTTATTTAAAAATAAAAAGATGTTTTGCGTATGTTCTACGTTTTGTTTCGTTTTAAGAATTCTACGAATTACACTGTGACTTAACCACCGAAGCCTCCACAGAACGCCTACGCAGGCTTACTTCACTAACTTCAACAATGAGAAAGGTGTAAAGTTAATTAAAATGTTCACTCTAACCGAGGGATCCAGGAGTGCAAACCAGCTCAAACCTCGCAGCAGCTGCCACCGAGCCCGTCAACCGGACGGTCAGCACTCGTAGGGCGCCGCTGCCGGCTCCGTTGCCGAGCACGCGGACAGCACGTTAAGTCCGCCGCGTACCGACGCAGGAACTTCTGGAATGTTCGGCAAATAACTGTTTACAACTACTAAATACAATCTTAGTTTACCTAGGAACCAAAAACGATGAACTATTCTTTTTATTTAGAGTATTTTCGTGCCGCGTGCTCACACCTAGCGGAATATGCAAGCGTCTAGCTATCGCCAATCATTAAAACACGCATCCAGGCACCTCCCCCACAGCCTCAAATCAGCACGGCATTTACACGCAACCAAAAGACGCACGCGGCTACGTTTTGTACATAATTGTAAAAAGAATACTGTTAACGTGTTAGGACCTTTGCAAATTGAGGAACTTGATCACTCACTGACATTACTATTAAAGTTTAGTCAGCTAGAGTCATTTGCAACGGAGATTAAAATAATAAAGGATGGTAAAGCTTTACATCATAAAAGCAAATTGTTGCCTTTAAACCCATTTTGTGATAATAATGGCTTAATAAGAGTAGGAGGTAGGATAAATAACTCTGATTGTAAATATGATAAGAAACATCCAATTCTATTAGATTCTAAGCAACATTTAACTAGGTTAATAATGCACTGTGAACATTTTAGATTGTTTCATGCAGGTCCCCAGTTACTTTTGTCCTCTGTTCGCGAGAGGTTTTGGCCGCTGGGTGGAAGAAACTTAGCTCGAAATATTGTTAAGACTTGTGTGGTTTGTACTCGATTTCGAGGTCAGCCGATACAGCCTTTAATGGGGGACTTGCCTAGTGTAAGAGTTAATCCTGATTTTCCTTTCAGTAGGGGAATGAGGGGGGAAACCGGACAGGGGGTGAAACCAGATAGTTGCTATTTCATTACTCCGCGTACAGCTGCCTCGCTCTAGCTAGCGTTGAAATACGCGCGAACGCTTACTCAGTGCAGTTGCAAATGGCGGCGACGGTAACATCTCAGCGTGTGCGTCTATAAACGAAAGTTGTAAACAAAGGTAAGTTATCTAATATTTTGACTTTTTTAAAGTTTTATCATTCAGTTTAGTTATGTGCTATCATATACAGTTGTATTTTTTATGAAGTAATACATATTTAACCATTTAAAACGGTATTTGTTGTCGCTATGAGTGTAAACATAATCTCTGTTAGTATTACAATTTCAAACATGGCACCTGTGGGGTACAAGCGGACGGGGTGATTTCGTCTATCCGGTTTCACCCCGATTGATTTTGTATGTAAGTATTGCTTTATTCCTCTGTTTACTTACTTACTATTTTTTTTACTTTTTACATAGTGCAAGCGTCAACATGCCACGAACATATATGAGAAAGTCAAACAGGCTGCAATGGTCGGAGTAAGACATGCTTTTAGCCATAAATTCAGTGCTGGAAGGCAGAATGGGATATTGTTTAGCGTCACACACATATAGTGTACCCAAAAGTTCCTTAGAAGATCGTGTAAAGAAGATCAAAGCTGGAAGATCGAAAGACGAAGCGTTTCGAAAGTGTCCTGCTACTGCAAAATGCGTCTTCACTGATGAGCTTTAAGGTATGCTAGTTGAACATATCAAAACTATGGAATCTCGACTATTTGGATTGACTAAAACAGATCTGCGACTTTTGGCATTCCAATTGGCTGAAAGAAATAATCTGAACCATCCTTTCAATAAGGAAACTGGACTCGCTGGCTTGCAAATAATTTGATTATTTAGTTTTATTTTTAGTATCTGTATTCACCCCTTGAATACAAAATGCCTATCCGGTTTGACCCATAGGTATGGGGTGAATTCGGATTTATAATTTTTATTAAAAAAAAATATATTTTATAGTTATTAAGATTGATCTCAAATATTTTTATGCCAAAGTTATGCCTAAGGTATACTTAAACATTTATGACATTGAGTACCTCAATAAATAACATAGTGATTTATTTATTGTGTCTTTTTCTTAACTATCCGGTGTCCCCCCACCTTCCCCTACATGTGGGATCGACTTTGCGGGACCATTTATGATATCCTCTAAAAAAGGTCGAGGTAACCGCGTCACTAAAGCCTACCTCTGCGTTTTTGTATGCCTAGTCACGAAGGCTCTACATCTAGAAGTTGTCAGTGACCTGACCACTGAAGCTTTTATAGCTTGTTTGCGTAGGTTTGTTTCACGTCGCGGCAAGCCTTGCGCTATTTATTGCGACAATGGAAAAAATTTCGTAGGGGCCAACAATGAGTTAGGGAGAGTTATAAGGGCCAGTCGTAAATCAGTATCAGATTTCGCGTCAAATGAGGAAATTAAATTCATGTTTTGTCCCGCCTACTCACCACACTTCGGTGGAATATGGGAGGCTGGAGTTAAATCCGCTAAACATCATTTGAAACGAGTTGCTGGTAGTGCCTCCCTTACATTCGAAGAATTGGCAACGCTTTTTGCGCAAATAGAAGCTATCCTTAACTCCCGCCCCATTTCCCCTCTCTCATCTGATCCTGCAGACATTAATCCCTTGACTCCTGGGCACTTCCTTATAGGCCGCCCGTTGATGTCTGTGCCGTCGTTACCAGCTAACTGCGTTAGACTCAATAGATACCAGCGCATCGAGCAGATCCGGCAGCAGTTTTGGGCAAGATGGCACCGGGAGTTCATGGCCGAGCTGCAGAGCAGATCTAAATGGAGGAGAGAGCAGCCAGCACTTCAGGTCGGCGACATGGTTGTGCTGCGGGAGGACAACCTCATGCCTCTCGACTGGCGCATGGGGCGCGTAATGAAGACATACCCTGGAAATGATGGGATTGTTCGGGTTGCGGACGTCCATACCAACAAAGGACTTATAAAACGGGCAGTCCACAAAATGTGTCTGTTGCCCACGACACCATAGCTGTTGAAATTGCTTCAACGCCGCGGAGTATGTGCACGCCATAGTGTGCACCTGCCGCACTAAAAACGTACCGCACGGCACATCACTACATCGGCGGTCATCTGGCAACACTGCGCGCCGCGTCATCTGGCAACACTGCGCGGCGCCCGTCATTATAATATTCGAACTGCGGCGAGAACCGGCGCAAGCGACGAGGCACGTCAATATAAATGTACACGTGTCTAATACTTGTAAATGCAAGAATCAATAAAAGTTTATAAAAGAAGAGGACTTTAATATCAAGCCCCTTCACGTGAGTTTCCCTGGGTAAACTTTTTCCTTGGTACACATTCGTCTAAAATACGGCCTAATTTCACATAAAATAAATTTAAAATGTCTTCCAAATCATGCATTTCATACATTGTACTCCAGTCAACAGAAGTTAACGTCGAATACAATAAATGTGTGTCCCGCTCCTGGGCAAAGGCCTCCCCCATACCTGCCACTTCTCTCGATGTTGCTCCCTCTCCTTGCCAATTACCGAAAGCCATCCTAGGCGTCCCGTCATATCCTCTTCGATCTGCTACGACCCCGTCTAGCTGTCTCAGGGCTCCAGTTTTGTGATATGCGGGCCCACAGCGCTGTCGGCCATCCGGCAGACATGGCCAGATAAGCTCATAATATATAAAACAAAAACTTAATAATACTGTTGTAAACGATCATCAAACTGAACAATTATCTTATTAGGAGCATCATCATTATTGCGATTTTTTTTGTTTATTTGCTTACATGAACAAAACACTGGTTAGTAAATTACGTTCGGCTGCAGGAGGATACAAAGAAACCGATATAATTTGCTTTAAAGAATTTAATTAATAAAAATTATTACAATTAGATTGGTAAAAACTAGGTTGCGTGACAATTGCTCGATGTCAGAAACAAGAGTGGTTTTACAATGCACTAAATCAACATCCGCCACTGCACTATCTTCGATCCCACGCCCTTGGAATGCTGAGCAGGCGAATCGCACGGTGCCGGCGACGGCGGGCGCAATGCGGTAGGTCATCGTAGGTATTAGTCATGCTCTTAGGATTTTAGGGTTCCGCAAGCACGACATAACATCTCCCTCCACAAGATCGGCAACTATTTGAAGACTCTAGTTGAAAATAGTGTCGATGGCGAAGCTGGATCAATCTCAGTTTTGCAGGCTTCCTTATCCTTAGCCTTAATATCGGTTCCATTAGTGGCTTTCTGTAGTTGGTTCAATCTACGACGACGAAGTGTAACGATGATGGCGAGTACACATGCACCGGATAGTAGAATGTATACCGGTATGGTAGTGTGGTATATAGCTTCTGTGTTCGACGACTGTAGCGTTACAGGTTCTTGTAGAGCGATTTCAGAGTTACTTGAATGCAGACTGCCAAGGTCAATGGTATCTAGTTTTATAGTTTTCACTGGCACATTATACGAATTTTCTTTTATAATTGGTACGTCCATAATTTTCAATATCTTTCCCTTAGTTTGATCATGACGATTGCTTGCAGTAAATGCTGCGGTTCTTAGTACGCAACCTTTAGGTATGATAGATAAATAGCTCCCTTTCAGCATTCTATAATTATCTTCAGAACAAGTTAAGCGAACTTTCGTAAGTTTAGGAAAGCTTAAAACAAAGTGTTGGTCGTCTAGCTGCTCCATAGCTTCAGAAGACAGGATGACTGATGTAAATTGACAGGATTCATTAATTTTCTGTTGAAGTATAAGCTGCTGGATACAGTCCGATTGTTTGCCATGGTGGTGACTTAAATCATCCTCGCAAAGGTGACCGTGGCTATACTTCGGACATTCTGTCTCCATGTACAATAGATCTTTTTCGTGAACCGCTAAGAAAGGATAAGCTGGAATTAGGACCTTATTGTCATGATTAGGAGCCAAGGATAATTTATATAGGATGTAGTTAGTAGGATAAAGTATCGGAAATTTCATAACTATCACTAATTTATTCCCATTGTAATAATATCCTAGTCTAATTATATCAAAATATTCTCTAAAACTTATGTCTAGAAATTGATCGTTATTATATAACATACCTAATCTATTCATCATGTCCTGAAACATAGCATAGTTGAATATAGAATTATGAATACTTCTAGCTCTTATAAATGCCAATAAATTTTGCAATTTGTCAAGTTCTTTTGACAAATTATCTATATTGTCTCCTAATATCATTAGTAACTGTGCTAAATGAGCATATTTAATGGTATCTGTTTCATATCTACTATTGTTAGCTAAAATAGAATTGATAATTTTCTCGATTTTATATTGGTTTTCTACTATTTTATCTGTAATGTTTGAACTACGTGAAACCCACTGCTTACTTAAACTCATTTGGTGATTAATTTCGGCAACTAAATTATTTTCATTCTGTTTTAAGATTGCAATGGCATTGTCGTATTTTAATGCATCTGTATAATCTAAATTACCTGAAATGCTCTTTATTACTGAACCAAGACCATCTATGAGACCTCTTTTAACACGCTTTACCTCAAGTGTTTCTAACTGTTCCGATATTTCTTCTAATTTAGTACCTAGATATTTAACGTGGAGTTCATGGAGGGGTCGCGACATATTACTCAATTGTAGCGTAAGATTTTGCAATTGCTCGCTAATTGTCTCTAAGCTATTTCGCATATCATCAAGGTTTATAATTTGGAGAAAGGAGTGGAAATGTGAGATAATTCTTGTGGATCCCAGGTTGAAGGGCAAGATACCTGGTCCATCGTTAAGACTGTCTAGTGTTATTTCGTCCGCTCGGGCCAGGGCCAGGGTCAGGACTAGTAGTATTTTCAGTGTCCTGTAACAAACGAGCACTATTAGGCACCCGCTTTAGGCGTGATTTAGGCACGGTGCCTCTTTTCTTTTTAGTATAGATATGAATAGGCAAATCCGCTAATACCGTATCATGAGTATATCTAGCTGCTAACTTTTGCCTATGGCATAAAGGATTCCTAATAAAGACTTGTTGCTCTGGTTCGTAATTTTCTTCAGGTTCACGATTTTTATTAACATTTTCAGTAATTTCAGTGCGGCGATGAAGTGAAGTGTCGTTGAGAATATCGTATACTTTTGACATTCGTCTACGGTGTTCCTGGATATATTGTTGTAAAAGATGTTCTGATAGATTCATATCAAAAGGATCTCGGGGATCAAAATGACCAGTAATTATATCGATTGGCCTGCATTTTGTAAAGCTATGTATCGAGCTATTATATGCCAATATAGCATAAGTTATAAGATTAGCAATTGATTCGTTTCGATGTTCTAATTTTAATATACGCAAATGTTCTAGCAGTGTAGAATTAAGTCGTTCTACCATTCCATTTTCATTGGGTGTATTAGGACAGGTTTTATGATGTTGAACTTTGTGCAATCTAGTAAATTCGGAAAATATTTGATTACTGAATTCCGGACCATTGTCTGTTACAATAGTTAAAGGCACTCCGTGATGAGTAAAAAACTTTAACAAAGCTTGTACGACACTAATAGCTGTAGCATCTCTCAAGAAGTATGCTTGACCATACTTAGAGAATGCATCTACTATTATAAGATATTTATTCATTTCAATACTAAGTAGATCTAAATGTACAACCTCAAAAGGCTTTGTAGGTGGAGGTACTATTTGAAACCTTGGTCTAATTGGATTGCGATCATACTTAGCTTGCCCACATATTTGACAATCATTGATATACTTTGTTACATGCTCTTTCATATTTGGCCAATAGCATCTACGCGATAATGCTAGATAACACTCATTGATACCTCTATGATTGGTTTTACCTTCATGATATTTCTTTATAATTTCCTGTTGCTTGAAATAATCTTTAACATTTTCTACCTCGGTTTTGGTGAGTACTAATTTCATTGCGGAATTTTTAAAGTATTTTTGAATTATAGGTATTATAGTATACATTTCTAATGTAGGATTGATTAAAATACCGGTCTTTACTTTTGGATTTACGTATTCTTTAATTGTGCTAATTATGTCTTGTTCTAAATTAGATTTTGAAATTTGTATGACAGTTCTAGTATGTGTTTCAAATGGTTTAGAAACACTAGGCCTACTTTTTATGTCTCCTACAACATTAAGATATATTTGCTGATTAAACTTATTAAGGGGGTCGTCGGAAATAGGGATTTCTAATATTGGACTTTCTAAATCACTATGGGCGCTCAAAGTTCTAGAATCCGCGCTTTCAGTTCTAGAATCTGAGTCTGAAGGTGCACCTTGTGACGTGTTAACTACTATCGAACTAGTCTCTTCATGATGAATTTCTATTCGTGACAAAGCATCTGCATTAGTGTTATGCTTTCCTTGCTTATAGACCACTGTGAAATCAAATTCGCTTAGCCGTAGTCTCCAACGGGTTAAACGAGAATTCGGCTCTTTAATACTCATCACCCATTGCAAAGGACGATGGTCGGTCACTATTTTAAATTTACGCCCAAATAAATATGGCCTGAAATACTTGGTTGCCCAGACTATAGCCAATAACTCCTTTTCAATAGTGCTATAGTTTATTTCACTAGAGTTAAGCGTACGCGAGGCATAAGCTATAGGTTTATCAGAGCCAATAGACCCTTGTGAAAGTACTGCTCCAATTGCCAAATTTGAAGCGTCCGTAGTTAGTATAAATTCTTTTTTAAAATCAGGGTATTGAAGAATTGGATCATTGACCAGAAGGGTCTTACATTTTTCAAAGCATTCGACATAATTTTGATCAAGTGTAATTTTACAGCCTTTCTTTAAGCTTTGAGTTAAGGGTTTGGTTATTTTAGCAAAATCGGGAATGAATTTTCTATAATAGCCAAGAAGTCCTAAAAACCTTTTAATTTCGGTAGGGGTTTTAGGTAAGGGGTATTTCTGTATTGCTGAGATTTTATCTGGATTTGGCTTTATTCCATCTTTGCCTATAATATGTCCTAGATATGCTGTTTCTAATTTAAGGAACTCAGATTTGTCCATTTGTATCTTAAAGTTTGATTCGCGTAGTCTTTTAAAAACTTTTTCTAAGTTGACTATGTGCTCTTGCAATGATGTACTAAAAACTATTATATCATCTAGGTATACTAGACAAATGGTATTCTGTAGTTCTCGCAACACGTTATCCATTACTCTTTGAAATGTGGATGGACTATTTTTAAGTCCCATAGGCATTCTTAGAAACTCGAAATGCCCGTGTTCTACATTAAATGCTGTTTTTGTAATATCTTTGGGGTCCATTTCAACTTGATAAAATCCACTAGCTAAGTCTAGCGTAGTAAAATACTGGCAGTTACCCAATTTGTCTAAGACGTCAGCTATATTGGGGATTGGGTATTTATCATCTATTGTTTTCTCATTAAGCTTCCTGAAATCTACTACAATACGCCACTTCGCCTTTCCTGAAGCGTCAGCTTTCTTAGCTACTACCCAAATAGGAGAACTCCAAGCAGAATTTGAAGGTCTAATTATACCTTGTTCTAACATTTTACCTATCTGTTCTTGTACTTCCTGTCTATGAATATATGGATATCTATAACTCTTTGTATAGACTGGAGCCTCATCTGTAGTTTTAATTGAGTGTTTGATTTGATTTGTGAATGTTAATTGTTCACCTTCAATATAAAATACGTCTGCATATTGCGAGCATAATGATTCTAAATTAATGCGCTCCTCTTCATTTAAGTGGTCAGTACGAAGGCGCGATAGTACGTCTTGTACGCGTTGTTTTTGCTGTTTAGTGCGCGTGCACTCGACATTATGAACTTCTGCGGCCACTGCATGATCCATTGAAAAGATTATGTCATTTTTACTTGGATTCTGTATTTCTAATATACCCCTATTCTGTTTAACGGTGGTAAGGCATTCACGTATGATACAATTACAAATAGATTGTTCAGGAATATAAGCTTCTCCATCGTGGACGTTAATCGGAACCTTTACTAACTTAGATGAACCTGCTGGAATAATATTCTCATATAAATTAGTATTACGTGAATCATAAATTCTAATAGGGTTTGAAGCGAACTTTGTTGTAAATAATTTATTTTTATAATCTATTGTAGCTTCCCATTTTTCTAACAGATCTGTACCAATTAGTCCATCAAAGTAATCGTGGAACTTATAGATATCAAATGAAACTGTACTTGAATCATTAAATTCATTAAAAATAGGTAAATTAATTGAATAATTGTTTCTAGTTTTAGCATGAACACTGTGCACTTCAAATGGAGAATAATTTAATGGAAAATCACTAAAGTATTTTTCGACAGCATTAGGACATAGAAATGATTGATTCGCACCTGTATCTATTAAAAGCTTAAGAGGAGGTGACGCGATTTGAACGTATGGAAGGTACCGTTGCGTTTGGAGATTTATTTCTATTTTAATTTGTCGGATTTCGGAGTTTTCTGAAAATCCGACTCCTCCGATTCTTTGGCGTCCTCTTTTATGCTTCCGGACGGTTGGGGATATTCTACACATTCCTGAGGGGATGGTTGAAATTCATAGTAATCGTAATAAATTCCATCATAATCGGTAAAGTAATCATCGAACGAAGGATCATTATAACAATCACTAAAATGCATCTCCCGACTTTTGAAATAATTATTGGGTGGAGGATTACCTGATTTGCTCCAATCATGCTTAGAAAAAGCGTTATTAGGTGGTAATTGTCTGCTCACAAAATGGCTAACACCACTCATTGGGCGTGGTTGCGCTAGGCCACTAGGCTGGTTAGGAGAGTGCTGCTGGACTGCTTGAAATGGGTTATTCTGACGGTTATAGTTCGGTGGGGGTGCCCTGAACACTAGCTGAGTTCGGGTCGGACCAAACTGGCGAGGTTGGAAATAATTCGGTTTCCACTGCGATGGTTGTTGAGCTGGAAATTGGAATCGTGAAGGTCCTGGCATGCTATAATTATTAGGCCTTGGATCAGGCATATTGAACGGCTGAGAGGGCATTTTAAAATGATTACCGGGTTGGTTATTGCTATTAATTCTTTTATCGGGTAAACGGTCATTACGATTTTGCAGATACATGGTATTCGTTTCTTCATGAACAAATTCTAGTGCTTGTTCTATACTTTGAGGGCGCATACAACGTACACGTGATCCTACAGGATCTTTTAATCCGCGCACAAACGCCTGGAGTGTTAATTTCTTATATAAATCCCTTTTAGCGTCTACAGTAGTTTTTAAGGCGTCGTGTAAAGAAATATACGTCATTATTGTACTAAAAAGATTTTGACAGCGCTCATAGAATTCTTGCGAAGTGTTAGAGCCCTGTGTTAAAAGAGATAAATCGCTATAAAGAGCGGTCTCGTCCCTGTGGTCAGCAAAATTATTTATTAATGCCCTGCGGATGCCATCCCAATCACTTGCTATACCATTCGAGTTGATTAAGCGAGCAGCAGACCCTACAATTTTATTTAATATACCATTAATAAGTGCAGAGTTAATTAATACGGATCCACCTTGCACATTATAATATTCTTTAACTAAATGATCACACAATTCAATAAACCTAGTCAGCACATTCGGGTTCCCGTCAAACTCGGGTACCAACCGTAATGCTTTATAAACCGTATCTAAATCCAAAGACATTTTTCCAGAAGACGATTCTGTGTCCTCGTATAATTTATCTAAATTAATACCTCTACTAGAGTCTATCACTAATTCTCTACTACTTCTAACTATCCTAGTATTCCTGGATTTTCGTGGAAAGAAAATGTTGGAAAGTTATATTAGTACGGGCTAGGAGTAAGCGGTCACTAGAAATAATCTAATGTACTTACATGAACATTATATCAGCCCCTTTGCGTAATCAATGTCTGGATTCCTCGAAACAGCACGACGTGTAGATTCTGGATACTCTGGAACGACTGGATAGCCGTACGGACGGCTTTACGATTACGGAAATCTTCCTTACGCGAAACCGACCGCGAGTATCCTACCGACTGCGCCAATTACGTTCGGCTGCAGGAGGATACAAAGAAACCGATATAATTTGCTTTAAAGAATTTAATTAATAAAAATTATTACAATTAGATTGGTAAAAACTAGGTTGCGTGACAATTGCTCGATGTCAGAAACAAGAGTGGTTTTACAATGCACTAAATCAACATCCGCCACTGCACTATCTTCGATCCCACGCCCTTGGAATGCTGAGCAGGCGAATCGCACGGTGCCGGCGACGGCGGGCGCAATGCGGTAGGTCATCGTAGGTATTAGTCATGCTCTTAGGATTTTAGGGTTCCGCAAGCACGACATAACAAGTAGGCATGCATTAAAATTCAATTCAACCTGTAAGGGCACTGCAAATTTTATGTATGTCAAATTATGAAATCCATACTATATGTATAATATTTAAAATGCGAAAGTAACTCTGTTTGTTTGTTAGCCTTTCACGACCAAACGGCTGATCGGATCGTACTGAAATTTGGCAAGAAAATAGATTATATCCTGGGGAAGGATATAAGCTATCTTTTTTTCTCTCACGCATCATAATTTCCACGCGAACGAAGTCACGGGCAACAGCTAGTTAACTATATAATATTGATTCTTGTTACAATCACAAACATCTATCATCAATCTAATTCATTAGATTATACATTTTATTCAAAATAAAATCGTAATCATCAATTTATTTAGTATTCATGTCAAGCCAGGTCCCTATGATTATACGATTTAATAATATCTAATTATTTAAATAATTATTATAGATATTAGCTAGCCTTAAATATAATTTCTGGTAGTGTAAGAATTTAATGTTCGCTGGTTTATGGAGATCTAAGATAACTAAATAAATAATAAATAAATATCGCTGGACATTACACACAGCGTCATCTAGTGCCACACTAAGCAACGAGGCTTGTGTCGTGGACACCAGATAGTTGATATACTACATAGATACTTTTTGTTTGTAAATACATACTTATTATACATATAAACATCCATGACTCGGAAACAAATGTCTATGCTTATCACACAAACACTTGCTCCTACCGGGATTCGAACCCGGAACCCTATGAACGTAAGGCAGCCTCACTACCGCTGCGCCATTCGGGTCGTCAACTGATTTTTGACAAACTGTTTGTTTTATTTATCATTAGTTTTATGCGCAAAGAGATGGAAAATACTAAGTACTAATAGTACTCACGCAAAAATTTATACGCATATTTTACAATATTTCTGGGTTCAACGGTGGTCTCATTGCTCATAGCGATATCACATAGTATAAAATCACGCTTGTAGTCCCCGGAGAGTTAGGCAGAGGTGTACTTAATATTGGTACACCCACGTTTCGCAAGTTATGTTTAAGTCCCATTTGAAAGGAGCCAAACATATTTATATACATTGCCATCAACCGGGCCCAAATCCAGACTCCATGGCTGCTACTGAGAAATTCGTGATGGAAAAACCCAATTACACTTTGCCCGACCCAGAAGTCGAACCCAAGACATCATGCGCAGCAATCGCGTTTACGACCACTAGACCAACGACAAGAATATCACGGTTATATAATTTATATAATTATAATATGCTGCTGGATTTGAGAGACTTTGGAGTAAAACATACAAAACTTATTTGTTTATGGTTTGGGACAAAAAACAGTTACATGCTTGTTACGCAACGGTGTAATTTGACTCTTTTAAACGGAATTCTTAACAAGGTCACTGGACCCGCAGCCCGGTTAATTAACACCCACGGCGTACCGGAAACTTGGGATGGTATACGAAGTTCTTTAGTTAACAACTTCTCTGACCAACGCGATGAGACCTCGCTTTACAACGACTTGGCTCTATTAACACAAGGCTCTTCCACACCACAGGAATTTTACGAAAAGTGCCAAACTCTATTTGCCACTATTATGACCTATGTGTCATTACATGAAACCGTTCAAAGTACAGTCGATTCGAAACGTTCCCTTTACAAAAAATTAACCTTGCAATCATACTTACGGGGCCTTCGTGACCCCTTAGGTTCACGCATTAGGTGCATGCGACTGGACACGATTGAAAAAGCACTTGAGTTTGTTCATGAAGAGATGAACACTCTCTACTTACAACAGCGAAACGAGCATACACCCGCTAAAAAGCCACAGCCTCAGGCACCGGCTGTCATGCCGCACACTCCCATACCCATGCAGAGGCCGTTTAATTTTAATATGCCCGGTCCTTCTCGACCAAATACAGCTATGCCTCATCCACTGCAACATCTACCGCAAATGTGGAGACCAGGCTTTAACCAACCGCAGCAATTCCAGCAACAAGGTCCATCGCGTACGCAGCAGATATTCGGGGCACGTCCTTTTAACTATAATCCACAAAATAATTCATCTGGTAATAATCAATCTAAAGGGCAGAACACAAATGATACACCAAAACCAATGAGCGGTGTATCTCATTTCGTACCGAGACCAATGCCATTCCGAGGTAACGATTGGATTAGGCAAGGGAACCCACCACCTTCTAATTATTTTAGAACTAGAGAGATTAATTTCAACGAATGCTTTGAATACCCATATATGTTTGAACCTTATTGTGATAATAACTTCGACGGCTACTTGTATAATTCCTTTGAACAGCCCGACTATTTTTACTATGACGCTTGGAATGCATATATGAACCAGCAATTAGGCTCATCCCCAGAGGCAAGTCAGGCGACATCTGAAGGGAAATCTACCGAGGAGTCAGCGTCTTCTAATCAGGGAAATTTTCAGAAGAGTCGGACTACAAACGAATCAAAATAGAGGTCAATCTACAAACCCAACGGTACCTACCATATATAGCAATTTCAGACCCACCATTAAAATTATTAATCGATACGGGAGCGAACCAATCATTTATTAGCCCTGAAGCTGTTCAGAGATTTTACCCACATTTACCATGGAACTATGACCCTTTTGAGGTAACGAACGTGCATGCAACTAGCCGTAATGATTACTTCATTAACTTACCTTGTTTTCAGGAGATAAACGACAACAATGATTTAACATTCTACATTTACAGGTTTCACGAATACTTTGACGGCCTTATCGGTTTAGATTTGTTGAATAAGTGGGAGTCAAATATTGATCTTAAAAATAATAAATTAATTACAAAAGCTGCAGTTAACCCAATAGTTATGTACAACTCACGCAATAGCAATTTATATGAAGATGTTATTCCAGCAAATTCCTCAAAGTTAGTCAGAGTCCCAGTTAATGTACAAGATGGAGATGCTTTAATTCTTGATCAGATAATTTCAAATTGCTGCATAAACGAGTGTATTACGAGTGTCAAAAATAATCGCGGTTACCTAGAAATTTTTAATCCAACTAATAATGACTTAATTTTTTCCATGGACCAACCTATTAAAGCGGAAACATATAATTTAGAATGTACTCATCAATCACAGCAATCGCGAGTGGAGGAAGTACTATCTCGGTTACGCACTGACCATCTAAATGAAGAAGAGTGCGCTAATCTGAAGTCTTTGGTTTCACAGTATGCCGATATATTTTATATAGAGGGAGAACCGCTAACCTTTACCAATAAAATAAAACACAACATACGTACTTCAGATGAGGTACCAGTTTATACTAAAACCTATAGATACCCATTTGTACACCGCGAAGAAGTACGCAGTCAAATTTCAAAAATGTTAGAACAGGGAATCATCTAACCTTCAGAATCGGCCTGGAGCTCACCCATTTGGGTAGTCCCAAAAAAACCTGATGCATCCGGTAAAGTCAAATGGCGAATTGTGGTGGATTTCAGGAAACTGAACGAAAAAACCATCGATGATAAGTACCCTATTCCGAATATAACTGATGTGTTGGATAAATTAGGCAATTGCCAATATTTCACAACTCTCGACCTCGCCAGTGGCTTTTATCAAGTCGAAATGAACCCAAATGATATCCCAAAAGCTGCATTTAACGTAGAACATGGCCATTTTGAGTTCCTACGCATGCCAATGGGACTTAAAAATTCACCATCAACTTTCCAAAGGGTCATGGACAATGTGCTTAGGGACCTCCAAAATTCTATTTGCCTAGTATATTTAGATGACATCATCGTATTTAGCACTAGTTTACAGGAGCATATAATAAATTTGGAAAAGGTTTTTAAAAGACTCAGAGATTCTAACTTTAAAATACAGATGGATAAGTCGGAATTCTTAAAATTGGAAACAGCATATCTCGGACATATAATCAGTAAAGATGGCATTAAACCGAATCCCGATAAAATTTCAGCTATCCAAAAATTTCCAATTCCCAAAACTGCCACGGAAATTAAAAGATTTTTAGGGTTACTAGGGTACTATAGGAAGTTCATTCCCGATTTCGCCAAAATCACGAAACCAATGACCCAATGTTTAAAGAAAGGCTCAAAAATAACCTGCGATGATACCAACTATGTAAATTGCTTAAAAAAATGTAAAACATTACTTACTAACGATCCAATCTTACAATATCCCGATTTTAATAGAGATTTCCTACTCACGACAGACGCGTCAAACTTAGCCATAGGAGCCATACTCTCGCAGGGATCTATAGGTTCAGACAAACCAATAGCCTATGCCTCGCGTACACTAAACACAAGCGAGATCAATTATAGCACGATAGAAAAAGAGCTTCTAGCTATTGTTTGGGCGACCAAGTATTTTCGGCCGTATCTATTCGGACGTAAATTCAAAATTATAACAGATCATAAGCCGCTTCAATGGATCATGAACTTAAAAGAACCTAGCTCGAGACTAACTCGCTGGAAACTCAAGCTCAGTGAATATAACTATTCAGTAGTTTATAAGCAGGGCAAAAGCAACACAAATGCCGATGCTTTGTCACGAATTGAAATTAATAACGAGGAAACGAGCTCCATCGTAGTTAACGTATCCGAAAAGCCACCTTCCGTAGTGGGCTCATCCACTCTCACAGTTCACACTAGTGCCGAAAATCCAATATTAGAAATACCAATTTCAGATGACCCCTTAAATAAATTTAACAAGCAAATATGTTTTACAGTGGTAGGTGATATAAAGAAATGCCCAGCAGTTTCTAAGCCATTTGAGACTCACACCCGTACCTCCATCCAACTCTCCGAATCAAATTTAGAGGAGGATGTAATAAATGCAATTAAAGAATTCGTAAACCCAAAAGTTAAAACTGGCATTATAATAAATCCCCCATTAGCCATGTACAAAATAGTTCCAATAATCCAGGAAAAGTTCGAGAGCTCCGCTATGAAACTTGTTCTAACTAAAACCGAAGTAGAAAACGTAAAGGAATATCTCAAACAGCAAATGATCATTCAGAAATACCACGAGGGTAAAACTAATCATCGCGGCATAAATGAGTGCTACCTAGCCCTATCCCATAAATACTATTTGTTAGGGAATATTAATTAAAGAGCCCATTTGTTCCGTACATGTTGCTTGTATTTTCAGAGAGAGCACAGACAAAGTAGAGTTACCACAACTAATATAGAATAAGGATTGTACAGACATTATAATCTTAGTCCTAGTTTACACAATCAATATTCTACACTCCCCCTCAATTTAGACATTTTTACAAAATCCTAAATTGTACATTAATTAAACTTATTTACTTGCATAACATGTTCTACATTTTAATATTCCTTAGACTACTTGTCCATGTTATCATTAACTTATAAATTTATAATAGAACAGCTTTATCTCAAAATAATTTGTTTAACACTTACATTCAATAATCACTCTAACATTCATTTCTTAACAACTATTTATTATTACACCTTTTAATCAATAAGTATTTTGGCATTTCTATTAACTTCTTTCATATAAATTCGAATAGATACATGACACAATAGCAGCTTATAATAGTTACATTTTCTCACATTAATTATTACTATAAATTCAGTTTAGAAACAAAATAATTGTGTTTTATTTTTGGTAATGCCTTTGTGAACAAATCTGAAACATTTTCATCTGTAGGAATATAATCAACTGATACTAACTGCTTTTGTACTATGTCTTTTATGTAATGAACTTTAATGTCAATATGTTTTGACCTCTTTCCATTGTCAAAATTTTTAATTAATCTTATTGCACTCTGATTATCTACTAACAATGTTGTAGGCATATTTAATAAAGATGTCAAATCATATAGTATTCCCTTTAAATATATTAATTCACTGATTGCTTGAGAAGCTGCTACATATTCAGCCTCCGCTGTAGATAGAGCGACTGAGGTCTGTTTCTTAGAAAACCAATGTATGAGGTTTCCACAATAAAATACTGCACATCCACTTGTACTCTTCCTGTCTGTTTTGTCTGCTGCCCAGTCTGCATCAGCATATGCAACTAGATTCTTCTCTTTCTCTATCTTGTTGTAGATCAATCCTTTCTCCTGTGTAGCTTTTAAATATCGTAGAATTCTTTTGCTTGCTCTCCATAATGATGCTGTTGGTTTGTCCAAGAATCTACTCAAATAAGCAACAGGATAAGTAATATCCGGTCTTGTGTTCATAGAAATAAACAGTAAACATCCTATCAATTCTTTATATGGTACGTCTATAATTTCTTCTTTTTCTGCACTGAAGTTAGTCTCCATTGGGGTGTTTATACCTTTACATTCTGGCATGTTAAACTTGTCTAAAATTCTAGCTATCATATCTGTTTGCTTAATTTCCATTTGATTATTATTCCTTGTAATTTCCAATCCTA
The DNA here is from genome assembly GCA_964057025.1 of Standfussiana lucernea. NCBI lineage: Eukaryota > Metazoa > Arthropoda > Insecta > Lepidoptera > Noctuidae > Standfussiana > Standfussiana lucernea. Next base: position 6,042,167 of record OZ059783.1, read on the forward strand.
GATAGTTCTTCACTTCTCCTAAATCTTTTATTTTGAATTCTTCTTTAAGTTTCTTTAATATTCTTTCATTTCCAAGTAATAGTATATCATCTACAAATATCAACAGCCAGGTATCCTCATTTTTATAAAGACAAAAGTCATGTTTTGACTGTATGAATCCATTTGAAGTTATAAATTTGTGAAATTTTTGGTTCCAACATTTTGGAGCTTCTTTCAATCCATAAAGTGCTTTCTTCAGTTTGAGTACTTTGCCTTGATGATTAACTCCTTTGGGACATTTAATATAAACATCATTTTCCAAGTCACCATTCAGAAAAGCCGTAGGAACATCAAGTTGTTTGATCACTAATTTTTCTTGCACAGCATGACTTAGCATAGTTCTGATTGTTGGTAATCTTGCTACCGGTGAATAATACCCTTCTTGTACTTCTTGTTGAAAACCTTTAGCTACCAGTCGTGCCTTCTTGGTCCCATCTTGTTTCTGTTTAAATATCCACTTTGTTTCTATTGCTTTGCTTCCTTCTGGTAATTCACTAATTTCCCAAGTTCCCAATTTATTATGTGAATCCAACTCTCTCTTTATTGCTTGTTTCCAATCTTTATCTTTTATGGCTTCTTCATAGTTAACAGGTTCACCTGCACATAAACAGTAGGCTATGTTCAAATCATATTCTTCTAGATCTTTTGGTTTGCGAATTTCTCTTCCTGATCTTGTTGTATACTTATGCTTTTCTGGTTTATCTTCTTCATTTTCACTTTCTTGATTGATTTCTGAATTTTTCTCATCATCTTCTTGATACTTCTTTGTTCCTTCTTTACTTATTTCATCCCTTTTTCTTCCTTGCTTTGTGTTCTCATTACATTCTCCTGTCTTTTGATCATCTTCTTCTATCTTCTCAGTATCTTCTTTTTCCATTCTTTCTTCTTCATGATATCTTTCCATAACCTTTTTATCATTCTCTTCTTTTTCAGTCTCTTCTTTGTATTTTATGTCTGTCTCATCTATTCTTACATCCCTTGATACTACTATTTCATTATTCTCAGGGTTCCATAGCCTATAACCATTAGGACTGTATCCAATGAATCTCATTTCTTTTGCTCGTTGCAGCAGTTTATCTTGTTTCGGTAAGATATGTACCCATGCCTTCGATCCAAAGATCCTAAGTCTCTTCAAATCTGTATGGCCAAACACCTTCTCTGCTGGTGTATAATAATCTATAGCAAAGGATGGACATCTATTTATTTGATAAACAGCGCACCTCACTGCTTCTCCCCATAATATTTTAGGCAATCCTGTTTCAAGTAATAAGGTTCTAGCTCTGTTATAAATATTTCTGTTCATTCTTTCAGCTACTCCGTTTGACTGAGGACTGTACGGTGTAGTGTATTGCTGTATAATACCCTTGGATTTACAAAATTGATAAAATTTTTCATTCTTAAATTCACCTCCATTATCACTTCTTATTTTTCTTACTTTATTTCCAGTTTGTCTTTCTTGTCTGTTTACATATTCTATTAATATATCAGCTGCTTCAGATTTTCTTTTTAATAAGTATACTTCTGTAAAATGGGTATAGTCATCTATTATTGTCTGATAGTACAATTCTCCTTCAATTGTTGGTATTGCTACAGGTCCTGCTAAGTCAGTATGCAAAAGTTCTCCTACATACCTTGATCTTGGTCTATGCGTTATCATAAATGGTAATCTCGTTGATTTTCCTTCCATACAGGGTCCACATGGTTTTTTCGAGCTAGGTAATTTCAGTAGTCCTAAATGTTTTCTATTAGCATGACCTAACCTTTTATGCCACAGATCATTGTCATTAATTGCTGAACAACATTTTTCTAAATTTAGTTTCAGATTTATTGCATACAGGCTACCATACAATTCACCATAAATTATAGTATTACCTCTACCAATTGACACAGATGTTTTATGAAATGTTACAGAATTTCCTTTGTCCAATAACCTTTTAACAGAGAGTAAATTATGAGATAAGTTCTTGACTATTAGCGCTTCTACATTTATAGGTACATTATCAAATACTACATTTAAATTACCCTTACGATTTGCCATTAAATATTGACCATTAGCCACATAAATTTTAGTTTCAGTTTTCAAATTTTGAATATTTGTCATATACTGCTCATAATTATCCATAACTAAATTTTGAGATGCTCCTGAATCAATGATAAACTTAATATTTTTATTGTATACATCTGCTGATAACAAATTCTCACTAGCAACAAAAGCCATTAGATTTACCTCGCTTACAGCACCTCTCTCCTGTCCACGTCCTTGGCCATGACTTCTTCCTCGATTGTTTCGGGTATCCGTTGATTGTTCTATGTCCTGTCCACGTCCTTGGCCTTGACTTCTTCCTCGATTGTATCGGGTATCCATTGATTGTCCTGTTCCTCTCATGTTGCCTCTGAAGTTAGCTTGTCTGCCTCGATTTTGTCCTCTCTTGTCATATGCACTCTTACACTCATATGCTTTGTGACCTGGTTTTCTACAGTTAAAACACGTCAGGAATGTTGATTGTGCCTGTTTTCCTTGTTCACAGCCCTGTCCTTTTACTTCTGCGTCCAATAGCCTTGCCTTCACAAATTCAATATTGATAGACTTTTCTGTTGTCATAGTTTCTATACTCGTAATAACATTATCGTACTGTGCTGGCATAGAGGACAGAAGATAACATACTTTATCCATTTCTTCTACAGTACATCCAGCTGCATCAAGCTCGCCAAGAAGACTATCAAATTTCATAAAATAGTCTTGTAATTTTTCGTTCGTAGAGCATCTGAGGGTTATTAGTTTTCGTTTCAGGTGAAGTTTATTGAAAATACTTTTCCTTTCGAAAGTATACTCTAACTGGTTCATCATTTCTCTGGCCGTGTTGCACTTCTTGACTATTTCTAAATATTTATCTGATATGCATTGTACTATAATATTTTTAGCTTTGGCGTCCATCTTGACAAAATCTTCACTTTTTATTTCGCTCTTTCCGTTTTCTATGACGCTCCATACTTGTTTTTCTTCTAATATTAGTCGCACCCTAAACTTCCAATTACTGAAGTTTTGCTCTTGCGTGAGACGAGGGAAAACTTCTTTTAAGTTTGCGTCAGCCATTTTTATGCAGACACGCCACCGAGACTCGTTTGTTCGAGTTTGTCAAAATTCACACAATACTTGTTCCACGTAATTTTCTTAATCGTTGATGCACCATATTATTTATTGTGCCATAATTATACACTATTGCGAACTATTGCGCAGTGGAAGCGTATGTTAGGGAATATTAATTAAAGAGCCCATTTGTTCCGTACATGTTGCTTGTATTTCCGAGAGAGCACAGACAAAGTAGAGTTACCACAACTAATATAGAATAAGGATTGTACAGACATTATAATCTTAGTCCTAGTTTACACAATCAATATTCTACACTATTGGCCAAAAATGAAAGATCAAATATCAAAGTACATAAATGAATGCAATATATGCGGGCAAGCCAAATATGGTCGAAATCCTATAAAACAAAGATTCTGCATAGTACCACCACCAGCAAAACCGTTTGATGTAGTTCACCTAGATTTGTTTACGGCCCAAAACGAGAAGTATCTGACCATCATTGATGCTTTCTCTAAATACGCTCAGGCATACCATCTCAGAGATGGCACAGCAGTTAGTGTAGTACAAGCCTTTTTAATGTTTTGCTCCCATCACGGCGTTCCGATATCAATAGTCACGGACCAGGGAACCGAATTCACTAATCAACTATTTACTGAATTTACGCGTGTCCATAAAATTCAACATCATAAAACGTTGGCCCATGCTCCCAACGATAATGGGATGGTGGAACGCTTACACTCCACTTTACTAGAACATTTGAGAATCCTAAACCTGCAACACCGTAGTGAAGCGATTGTCAACCTTATGACATACGCCCTATTAGCATATAACAGTAGCATACACAGTTTTACAAAATGCAGACCACTCGAAGTAATTACCGGGCATACGGATCCTCGCGATCCCTTAGATATAGATTTATCCGTGCACTTGCTACAACAATACGTGCAAGAACACCGAGATAAAATGTCTAAAGTATACGAGGCCATCAACGAAACGTCCCTGCATAAACGCACAGAACTAACCGAACATAGGAACAAAGATAGGGAGCCTGAAAAGGAATACGAGCCAGACCAACAGGTATTTGTTAAGAATCCACTAGCGAACAGACAGAAACTTGCATCTCGTTACACGCATGACACAGTATTAGCTGACCTGCCCATACACATTTACACAAAAAAGAAGCGTGGTCCCGTTGCCAAATCACGTCTTAAACGAACACCTAACACGAAACAATTGTTGCAGAATACCACTGACGATATTGCTACACCTGGTCCAAGCGGAGGACATATTACTTGAGCCACTAGAAGACGGACCCGGATTACTCCCTTTCAAATTGGGACCTACAAAAATCGTGTCTCATTATCATTCCTTCCTCTTACACATTGACTTAGAAGATATTCAGTCAAAGGTTGATTTAGTTAAACTGCAATTAAGTGAATTGGGGCCCTTAATTAACAATAAAATACTGTCACTCTTTGAACCCCACATAGGTTACCTTGGGGACAAACTCGAAAAGATATCCATACAACTAAAAAGTTTTGAGCCTGGTCGTGTTAAAAGAGGACTCATTGACGGATTAGGATCAGTTATAAAAAGTATATCGGGAAACTTAGACTCAGAAATCAGAAATCATTTATTTGCCAATAATGTAGGTATACAAATATGATGGTTATTTTGAAGAGAGTCCCGATACATTTTACCTTACGGCATGCAAAATTATTTTATTTTATTTTGAGACATAATGATTATAAACAGTGTGATGACTATAAATTAACAATAGAAAAAGGCAACAAAAAAAACGGATTCCATTAGGCTATTAAGCAACATTACTATCATCATTCAAAATACTCATATTATTCAAAAAAATATTCGGAATTAGGTACAATTCAATACACATGTCAATAAATTAAATAAAAATAAAAAAATACAGTAAATTAAACTAAAAAAAATCAACAAATTCAATTAAAAAAATGTCAACAAATTAAATTTAAATGTCACTAAATTAATTCAAACAATGGCAAAAAAATAAATAAAAACAAAAAAATAAAATTAGACTTTCAATAAAATTTAAAATAGAAATGTCATTAAATTAAATCACAAAGAAGTATACACACCTATTGTATTAACAGAAAGTTTTGTCATCAATAAAACTCTTAATTGTGTAGTAACACTTGACTGCACTAGACTACACAGATGCAGTCAAATACAATAACGCCATCCAAGTCTTAGAAGGTAACGACAATAAACTGGAAACGGAATTTAACCGTCACATAAGCTTGACTAAAGAATGGATGTTAGAGCATTCTAATGTATTAAAAAATATAGTAGACAACCAGAACATTATTGCTAAAAAACTTAACCAAATTGTAAAACAAGACGCATACAAGCAGGCAGACCTAGTAACGTATGCCCATCTGGCACAACACTTACTTATTTTAAACGATAACATAGAGACATTATCGGATGAGTTAAATAAAATAGAACTTATGGTAGCTTTTACGCGTGCCTCCAGCACTACCCATTTTAGGGTTAGTTTAGGTAATATTAGAAATATGATTTAATAAGCAAATTAGGGTTACTGTACTCAAAAGACGAAATCATTGACATCGATCTTCGAGAGTACTATAATATTTTAAAATTAGGATCGTATTATATTGATAAGGAAATAGTTATAGTTATAAAGGTACCGATTGCCTTACCAAGAACCTATACCCTATACAAGTTGTCCATAATTCCTAACAAAAATAATATGGCCCTTATCCCTACCTCACCTTTTATAGCAATTCATGAATCATATTCTATGTACATGGAGACAGAATGTCCGAAGTTTAACTCATGGTACCTCTGCGAAGAGAAAGTTGGTTTCAAGGTTATAGACAAGCCGGACTGCGTGCAGCAGCTCATCACTCAACAGCATCTCAACTCCTGTACATTAACGCCAGTCACTCTACACAAGCAAGCTCTGGAACAACTGGACGAAAAACATTACACACTAAGCTTCCCGATACCTGCAAAAGTACAGACGTCATGTGGACAGGAACAATTCAGAACACTTCAAGGAAGTTATCTGGCTACAATACCGCAAGATTGCCTGATAAGAACCACCGAATTTACTGTCGCTAACACCGACAACCGAATTAAAGGACATGTACTTAGAATACGAACACTATGGGAACAGAACACTACATCAAAAACTGAAGAAGCATTGGTACAGCTTAATTCAATCAACCTCGAGAATCTCCACGAAAGTTACAAGAAAGTTTCAGTACAGCCTCCAGTAAGACTCAACGAGATATCAGATGGAAGCCTCTACCATACTACCATACCTGTATACCTATTACTATTTAGTGCAGGTGTACTTGCCATTGCTCTTACATATCGGCATTGGATGGGAAATAAAGACAAGAAGGTCGACCCTACATCTATAGAAATGAACGTAGATCAAGACATTTATGCTGAAGCGGAACCAAGAAGGAATATTCATCCAGCTGGGATCAAGATGGACCCCAGTCATCTTACAGCAATATTTTTAACAACAGTAAACAAATAGTCGCTGTTCTACGGGGGGAGATGTTACGCAACGGTGTAACATAAGGATCGCTGATATTACGATTCGGTATAAAACACGGACTGTGGACCTACGTGACACCAATATTGCGCATCGCAACGATTTACTTGTACGAGGCGCCTACGCAGCATTTTCGCAACCGTGGGACCGGACATCAAATGCCTTCCATGTTTTCCATGTCTCGGGCATTCTTGGTACATACATCGACCAATTGTCACCTACTTAATTTTAAAGTTATAAATTGTAATTTCTTAATAAATTAGTTTTAAGTAAATTGTTTTTTTTTGCATCCTCCGACTCCAGCAAACATAATTTGCTACAAAATACGGAGTGATACTTAATCTAAGATTTAACAAACTTGTAACCCACACCATTGTCCACGTTTTAACTAAAGGTTAAAAGAAGTGCTGAGGACAAGTATTTAAAAAAAGGAAAATAAAACAATTGTCGCTGCCAACTAAATATGTAGCTAGGCACAAAATAACTGAAAATTAATCTTATACGGCTTCAGAAAATGGCTGGCGTTTCAAAATATGACAGTACTTTGATACTTCACAACGCTGGCAGTAAGCAGATTGAAAAGCCCGAGCACATCAGTGAGCTTCGTAAGTAAAGTAAATAGTATTTATTACTGTAGGTATATTTGATAACTTGTTTCATATCCCATAGCACGCTCCATTTTGCTTTTACTGGTTCAAAAGAAAAGAGAGCTTCATCTTCCCGTGAAATTCTCAAATATAACATTGTTTTAAATGTTGAAAATGATGGTAAATAAAGTTGAAATCATGAAAATTAGAATTAGTATAAGAATAAAAAAGCGATAAAATAATACATAAAAATGCCGTGTTAATAAATAAGAACTGATTCTTCTGGATCATAAAGAGCTGGAAGTCATGGAGAGAGTTCTTTGGCCAGCAGTGGGATGATACAAGATTACAGACCTATGTTATGTTTTTATAACTATGGATCAAAAGCATAAATACCTTACCTAATAACCATAATTATAATTCAACAGGTCGATTCAAGACAAATTGTGCACAATGTAGAACAACAGTACAAAGAGTTCGTCGCTTGTTGGACGAAATAAATACTATAATGGAAAATGAAGTAATAGGTGTTTGCGAGCATTGCAAATTAGCAACAAGCCTTAACAAAACATGCAAAAGATGCGAGTTCATAGTCAGTGAGTTTAAATCAATGCATGAAAAAACACGCAAAGAAAGACAACAACGGTTCAAGGTATGGCTTTGTAAAGTAAAACATGTGTTAAAAGCCATAGTTGATGGAGAGAGTGTGTGTAGTCGTAGACTTTACGAAGATATGGAATTGGAGAGAATCTTGCATGCACTGAAAGAACCGTTGCACATGCGAGAACTAAACATAGATTACTTTCCGAATCTGAGTCAAGAAAAACTAATGTCTCTTCAAAATGTGTCAGAGATTAAGGAAATGATTGAAGAATTATTTTCCAAAATGGAATTTGAAGGCGAAAAGTGCGTTTTGTCATGTGAAAGCCCGTCATCCTCAGAAAAGATGTGCTTGTGCAAATACATAAAAGGAACATCTGATTCCGGTTCTAAAAAAAATGAAGATTCTGCATTGCACATTGTACCTGGGAACCATTGAAAGATTTTAGTCAAACATTACTTCAAGAAGGACATGAGAACTTAATGGAAAGATTGTTAGATCTGAGCAAAGCTTTACCCCAAGAATTACATCTAAATGGAGTGTTATTGAAAGAGATCGTTGACACTATAAATACGGCTTTAAAGCAAGGACTACCTCAAAATATTGTATTACAAAAATCTAACTGACGACTTATCTGAAGATTTAAACACGAAGGTTACACAAGCAATAATTGATGATCTAAACGACTTACTATTACTAAAATCATCTAAAAATCTAAACCAAACTAAATTTTTAGTCAATTCGAGTAACTTACTAACCCACGAAATACGTAATAAAGAGGGGTTGAGAGGTAAACATAAAATGCATCAAAAGTTATCTCTTGAATGCAGTAATGCTGTGGCACAAAAATTAGCCAATCTTAATAAAGCGCTGACCACAGGAGTATTAGATAAAAATGTTGTACAAGAATTTTCTAGTGACATACATGAAACAATAGGGCGGATGCCACCAAACGAATTAAATGAAATAATAAAGGAACTCACCAATTTATATAAATCAGCAGTACCTGGAAAATCCAAGACAGTAAATCTGGAATTAATACAAGGGTTGATAAGCGATGCAAGAAAAGCATTAGATTTAGGACTAAAAAAAGGTCAAAATAAAAAAAAATGGTCCGTGTCTCTGAACGCAACCTCAATAAATTTCTTACTTCTGATAAAATGGAAGTACAAAAAAGATCTGCGTCTTACAAAAAATATCTCCAAGGATGTGAGCAAAGCTATACGGTCAAGATTTTCCACAGGCAAAACAATGATTAAGACAGCTGGTCATGTTGAGTACCTAAATAAAGGATTTACTGATTCTGAATCAGGTGTTGCCACAAAAGAGACTAAAAGAGGAAAAAGTGCTTCCAAAATAACCTTTGCCACGTCAGATAAAATGTGGAAGATAATAGGACTAGATAGAGCTGTCGCGAGAGATATGAGCCAAAAAGAAGTAAAAAAGTTAATAGGAAACGAAAAGGAAAACCGTCCACCAATCCGGCATTTGAAAAGTCAACGAAAACAGAAGTCAAGAGAACTACAAAAAGACGCCAGGGAATTATTTGATTCTATGCTGATCAAAATACAAGCAAAAGAAGAAAAGTTTAAATTTAAAAAACACAGACAGTTAGCTAAACAGGCGGAGAAAGAGATGAGAAAAAATAAACGAAAATCAGTGAACGATGAAGAAAAAAAATAAAATAAAAATACAATCGCTTTCTAGTCTGGATGGAATTGCATCGGACCAGCAAACAGAGATTACGATATTTGGGGAACCACCACTGCTGTTCGATACCGAAGAATTAGAGGATCAAGGAGACGGTCCTAAACCACTGCCAACGTCACCAGATGCGAGACGTACATCCAAGTATCTAGTAAGTGTAGACATAGGTAATCAATGAAACGTGTTACATTCGCAACTGAGCTTATCAAAACGTAAGTCAGTACACCGAGAAGTTATTCAAACACAAAATATCTGAGATCACCCCGATTAGGCACTTTTTTTGCCGGCCACACAATATAATGCAATAATTAAATAGAGCTTTTTATGTAGAGCTTTTAGATAGGCTTTCTCTTGACCTCAATCTTGTCCTGAGAACAGAGATGAAGTCGACGATGGAACGAGCTAACCCAAAAGAAGCCTATTAACTCGCGACTTAAATAGATTGGGGTCATATGAATTCGGGAACACCGACGCAGGCAGGAAATTCCGTTCTTTGGCAGTGCGCATAATAAAAGATGTAGCAAAGCGTTTCGTGCGAATGTGTGGAACATCGACAAGGTATGGATGATAAGCTGCAGTACGTCTGGAGTCCCGATGGAAAAAGGGAAATGGTGGAATAAGCCCGTGGAGCTCTTGGGCACACTCACTCAACTTAGCGGATATAAACATTTTTAATTATGCCACCCAAGTTCTATACCCAAGTTTTAAGTCTTCTTCATCTTCTTTTCGTGTCGATGAAACTGCACAAAGAAAGCATGAAGTGGCGTGCACAGTTCTCACATTTGCCTCGATTAAATCCTGAAAGGTGCAAGTGGTTGTGCAGGATGGGCAGGACAGTAGGTGGGGCATATCCAGCAAGGGGCATTGGCATTCTTTGTTTGGGATGGATCGTGGATATCCTATTTGGCCAGGTTATATCTACAGCGGCCAACCTGGGCCCGCAATCAGTTAAGAGATTTCCAGATTGGCCAATGCAGTTCGTACCCGGGTGGCAGGTGTTCTTGCGGGGCGAAGCCAGCCAGCAAGCCGAAACCGCGGTGGTGAGCGTGAGACACATCTGCGACGATAAGCTCGCATGGGATCGCCGGAGCCCCGCAGCGCCGGAGCCATAACAGAAACCATACCTGCTGCATGTTGCATGCTTGCTTGCATGCTACATAGATGGTAATATTATGTTCACAATCAACTGTTTTAAAATGATTCAAGCTTCGATTGATTTGTGTTTTTTACTAGGCGTTTTATGATATTAGACTAAATAGGTTTTATGTCTTTTGAGTGGTATATCACACGATTTTATATTCAATGTATGTTATGCTTATAAAAATTAGTTAGGTACTTTAAAATTATATCAATCGTTTACTATTAACTGATCATTATATCAAATAAAATTTTAAATTCAGTTGTTATATCTTGTAAATATTAGAGATTTTGTACACATGAGTGCAATAAAAGTTAGAATTTGAATATATCTAGCGCAGCTCACAGTTGTAAGTAAAAAATGCAGAGCACAAGAAAGTGCGCTTGTTCGCAAGGCTCAGAGCATAGCTTAGGCATGGTTAATGTTGTTGTGTGTAGCTAAGTGCTGTTTGTTGATGATGATTGGTTAGCCTTCAGCATATTTTTTAATAGTTAGATCGCTCATTGGCTCGCTCTATTCTAACTTATACTATTTTAGCAGTGAACCCAAAGCTGATGTAGTAAGTGTTAGTAGTTGAGATAATAAGTAGGCTTGTAAATAAGATAGGTGCGGTCTTCTACTCTACCTGCCCTATTCACTAATCTACATACTGCAGGGAAAATTAAACAAATGATATTCTATTTGCAAACATTTATTATTTTTAAAAATTCAAATGTGTCAGTTCAGTAACAATTAGCTTAAATCTAATTTTCAATCAATTCATAGAATCGAAGTCCAATAAACAGACATAAAAATATTGATGGTAAATTATTCTATTATTAAGGTATAAATGCATTGTTATGCACTACAAGAAGCCATACTATTTAAAAGGTGTAGGAACCTACCTAATATCTACTCCTACCGCTAACAAAATATTTTAAAATCACTACATTTTTTTGGATTTTTACGTGTTTATGTATCTTTTTTTTTCTATTCGTTATGATTCTAGTTTGGTTATTATTTGGCTACTACTCGTATATAACGATTAAAATATTTGGAATATAAAATTAGGTGCGTATAGTCTAAATGCCTACAAATGTCTCATGTTAATACTTAGCCATAGTCAATGACTTACAAAATTTTACTCGACAGCTTGTATTCAGCACTTTTCTTAACCTAAAGGTTCACAATTTATATGGTCAAAATCTAACACAGCACAATTTTTCCGTCAAACTAGTCTTAGGAGTACTTTATTATTTAATTATGACACATACTTACATAATAATTTACCTTATATAAAACAAATAATATTCTAGTAGGTACCTGCAGGTTATGAGAACATTTGCATAAACTAAATTAAGAAATATTATACCTAGGAAAGGATGGGCTATGATGCAAAAATTTTGTTTTTAAACAAGTTCGTATGATACAGTTCCTAGATTTTATAAGCTCGAAATAGTACATAGTACATTATTTTAAGAAGGATTTTTAGCATTAGGTATAAATACATATAGGTACATAGGTACAGGTGGGAAACTATCAGCGGGGCAGTAGGGGGGGGGGGTAAGATAATTTTACACATTTCTTTTTCATCCCGTCGATCCTCTTTCTCATACTAATCAAAAAAAGGAGGACTAAAAAAATCAGAAATCGCAAAATACTTTTCGTAGGAAATCATTGGTCTACAAAAGAACTGGTCCTAAAAAAGAACTTCTGACTTTTTTAGTGCTCCGACCTCGGTTGATTCCATACAAGTTTTTGATGAGTATTAGAAAAAGGATCGATTGGCATCAAAAAAAAAATATATTTTTTTTTTGAAAATCAAGAATGTGAAATCAAGATTTCACGAATAAATATGGATAATCTCTTAAGACCATTTTCGTGTAGCTGAATCGGTTAAGGTCCTGCTCGGCTGAAAGTTTCCACCCTGTGTAGGTACATTTATATGGGCATTTAACTGACTTTTGATAATTATTATCACATCCAAAAAGTTATCACATCCATCAATTTGTACAATGAAACAAGTGTAACGAATAAGCATAGTGGCAATTTTCAATACGTATTTTGATAAATTTTAAAATTATAACCACTATATGAATGAAAGTTGTAGAAAGTATCTATTAGTGCTATATGTTTGGTACACAGAAACACACAGAACACTTTTTATTTAAACAACCACTGACACATTTTCCTCTTTCTTTTCATCAATTACTGACGCCGCTGAATTAAACGACGTCGTTTTGACCTAGTAGTTGCCTCATCTGAAGACAAGGATGCATCGTCACCGTCTGGTAGCAGCGGGCGAATTGGGGGTTGTGTTAATATTGGCCTTGGAGGCGTTGGCAGGCTTCCAAGCCGACGAGCTTCGAGCGGCCGTAATCCTGGCGGATATCGGCCGGCAGCATTCAACTTGGCCACCCTCCGTCCTGTTGCAGGACCAGAATTGTATAACAAAACCAGCGGTAGATTATCCTCATCACTGGTTTCTGTAGATGAGGTTTCAAAAGAACTGGTGGTTTCACTTCTCGTACTCGTGCCTTTTTCCTCTAATGGGTCGTTCAACATATCTTCTGCCGCTTCAGGCTGCTTGACCGGAGCAGAAGCCATAGGCTGTTCAACTGGAGCCTCATCTGGTTTTGGAATTAATACTACAAATACTAGAAAGTATCAGCAATTTTTTGATGTAAGAATGACCACCTACTACGGCGGTTTAGATGAATAAATAAATGAAAACGAAAAATGAGGAAAAAAATCATATCTCTCGACCCATTCATACTAATGCAACAGGAATTGGTAGAACGGTCGGCTATTGTACCATTTTTTGATAGAATAAATAAATTCTGTAATAAGTACTTCCATTAAATTATAATGTTTTTTTTTTTAATTTTTCAAGAGTCGGATATTGCGAAACTTTGTCATTTTTTTTTTAAAAAAAGCTCAAGTCTTAGCGAACCCGGAGTTTTACTCTAATCGTCGGAATTGTAGACTCTATCGATTAATTCAATAAAAACACGATGACACAAAAACCGGGATCTTATCACACTGTGCGTGGTTCCGTTCTCGTTACGAGAATAGCAAGCAATTGCAAATATAGAAATGCCAACAAAGGTTACGTTGTAAGTGTACCTATTCTTAATCTAAGGAAATCTAGTAGGTCATTATCAATTCTATCTATTTTTATAAAAAAAGTGTACAAAAAAAATAGTAAGCGCATGACTTGAGAACAGTTATTTTTGTTTTGTTTTAAAATGTTCGTAATAGTCCGAATCAGGTTTATATGGAAGAAAAACATTGGAAATGTTTTTCGTTATATTTTCTAAAAAAAAAAAACTGAGCGTCCCCTTTTCTATGGGACTTTTGAATGAACCCAAGATTCCACGATTAAAACTTTGGATATGATTAAAACTTGCAGGTGGAGGGGCCACCATCTAAAGATAATTTTGGTAATATTTATTTATATTTTTAAAAGGGTAGCTTTAAATTAATTTGATTACACAAAAATATACTTAATACTTTCGGCATACATTTTGTAATTGGTTTTGATAAATACTTAACTGTTAAGAAGCACAGCCATGTACGCATGTGTACTTTATATTATAGAACCTAATTGTTACGAGATAAGTAGATATATAAGGAACAGCAGCCTTTTTTGTTAATATCTCTTAGGTTCATGTCATAATGTTAAAGTAAATAACTCTAGTAGGTACCCTTTACCCTAGGGAAGCATAATACAGTTTAATAAACTCAACATATAACGTAGAATCGAGTATCCACAGCTATTTACCAAGTAAATAGACATAGTAAATTGACGTAGATAGTTTGATACAGTTATAACCGCTAGAGTAAACAAACCCGCTGATTGGCTTAGAATTCCCATTGTTCGTCTGCACCTGCATGTGCAGCTGCGTGCGCAGCTGCGAGTGGAAAATTCCATTTTAGTTAGGTCACAGGGGTGAAGAAAGGGAGTCGCGGGACGAGGAATAGCCGACTTCCGCGCTTTCTATTGGATAGTGGACGACGGCAGAAATTTAGTCCGGCCGCTACCCGCGTATATGTGCAAGTAGATAACTAGGGCTTTTTTTAGTTGAAAAGATAGTCTCCAAGTATTTTAGTCTTCTTCAACCCTAGTCTCTAGTCTTGTGTGTGAAGTGTTGTAACCCTGTGCCAGTATAAGTATGTTTCTGTTGTTATTATAAAGTGTTTATCAGTATAAGTTATGGTGTTAGATTCAGTGTTAATATTTACGTGTAAAGTTTCAATATAAAGTTTATAATAGCTCATCTTAGTTGTTTCTCTATTATTCAACCCTGCTGTATATCTTACATTTTGGTCCTTCGAGAGCCGGATACGGTGAGCACGCACCAAGATGAGTACCAGAAGCACAATTACAACAAGGAGTAAGTTACGCAAGCTAGAGGCTGAAATGAATGAACGGCGAGAAGCTGATTCTGGGTTGCCGTCCGAACGGCCACCAGGCTCACCTTCAATTGCACCGACTATAACGTCGGTTCCTGTCCCTGTGATCCCACTGGCGGGTAGAGGTCGTATTATCGACCACAGAAGAGAGTTCTGCACGCCTGTGAGATCGGATATATTACAGAGGGCAGGGTCCGAGTTTAGCCATACCTCCTCGAAAAGCGGCCAGAGAAATGCCGACTACCTTCGACGGAGGGTGGAGTATGAGGCTGAACGGGAGTTGGTGCACATGAAAGAGCGATTAGTACAGAAGAAGCTGGTTGCTGATCTCGCCGAAATAGACGCTGCGGTTGAAGAAGACAGAGGCTCAGAAGAGGAAGGGACGACGCGTCGGGTAGAAGAATGGGTCACAGAATCGGCTCCCGTCGAAAGGGAAACTCGTGCGCCCGCTGAGTGCCGCGACTCGCCGCCGCGTCAAGTGTCCGCGCCCTCCCGAGAGGTGTCCGCGCCCGCGCCACCGCTCGATTACATACCCGCGCTCACACAGTGTGCGCCCGCGTCGGTACAGTTGCGCGAACCACCGTACCTAGGGAATGTTACGCCCCTAGCTACGGCCAGTGCCCCACGGAAAAGGGAGCAGGCTAGAGAAGTGCCTGAGTGGGGTAATACGTTTGCAGACGACGCGGACAAAAGCAGGTCTCGAGATAGAAAAATAGACCAATTGGCAGACGCCATAACAAGCTTAGCACGCCCGCGGCCGGTACCAAGACAAGCCTACGAGTTGCCAGTGTTCAAAGGCGACCCGGCGGAATGGCTGTCTTACAAGAATATGTACCACGATACGACGGTTATGTACGAATTCAAGCCGCACGAGAATCTAGCGCGCTTGAAAACGTCGTTGCAAGGAGATGCAAAGCTGGCGGTGGAGGATTTGTTACGTACCAGGGATGTTGCGGATGCCGATTTTTTCACATCCGCGGATGTGAATGCGGATGCGGATTTTTTAAGGCTCACATCCGCGGATGCGGATGCGGATGTTTAACATCATAAATGAATGAAGAATTAAAACAATAATAAAGTAATTATTAACATTTTTATTGATGAAAATTAATATTACGTATGATGCTCCTATTTTTATTTATGTACTTCACTTACTAATTGTCATATTAATGAGTGAAGCTAATGATAAAGTAATTATGTTTTTACATTTTATTAATGAAAATTAGTATTAAGTGTAATGCTCCTGTATTATCCTATTTTCATATTAGTAAGTGAAGTTAAAAATAGGAGCATTATACTTAATAAAGAGTAATATACACAGAGGTTCGTAAATTAAACCCGCGCTACTAAATAATTGTTCGCTAGGAACACTGCCTGGTTTAGTGGATAAAAATCTTCGTGCTATCGGTGATAGTATCTTAAATTCCTCTCGATGAACACTCCACCACTTAAGAGGATTTTCAATTTTCATCCACATTAACTCTTTTTTTAGTGCAATTAACTTGTTAGATAATCTATCAATAACGGGAACCTCGCTGGAAAAATAAAGAATATTGTTATAAATCGATAAACTTTACCTACAATAAAACGTATTACCGGTGTAATATAATGGCATTTACCTGACGATTTCCCAATAAACAATTATTGTACATACAAAGATCACTGTATCACAATAACACTCAAAATCTGTCTATACTATAAGTAATCCACAGCGCAAACAAACACGTAATGATTTATTTACAAGAAACAAATGATGCACTACAACAAACGCGTCTGATCTTGTCCAAAAATTATTTCGCTCCCAATGGTCATTGTCACGTGCAAACGGCACGCGCCACTCGCCGGCCCCGCCTATTTCTTTTTTGTCGCAACTTGTATTATATTCGCATCCGCATGAAAATCCGCATTGATTAGTGCGGATGCGGATGCGGATGCAGATGTCCAAATCTATGCGGAAGCTCCGCATTTGCGGATGCGGATGCGAATGTTCGCAACATCCCTGTTACGTACCTCTACGAATCCAGCTGAAATAATGAGGACGCTTGATGAAGAATTCGGGCATCCTAATTTAGTGCTTGAGTGTGCCCTAAAGAAAGTGCGTGCGTTACCTAAAGTGACTGAGAGTGGCCGCGAACTCAGAAAGTTTTCGACGACAGTGAGAAATTGCGTGTCACTACTCAAGAGTATACGTGCCAACGGATACCTGAACAACCCACAACTGGTAAGTGAACTTTTAAGTAAACTTACACCTGTACAGCGCGCCCAATACGGTGATTTTGCGATGGGTATGGCGACGAACCAGGGCATAGATGTGCGAGTTTCACCGAGTCTAGAAATATTCGCAGAATTCCTGAGTCATCTAGCCCGAGCCACCTCCTATTACGTACAAATGGAGATGAACACGCCCACACCGTCGGCTAGCGCCATTAAGTCACGATCTAATGTACAGTTTGTAAGGCCGCCTAGAAATGTTCAACGATTGCACGTTCACTCGGACAACGATCAGCCGACCCAGGAAACAGAAGAACGATGCACGTTATGTGAGAAAACACACAAGTTACCTGGGTGTGAAAAGTTCGCTGGGTTGAGTGTCGAAAAGAGATGGGAACACGTCAAGAAGAACAAGTTGTGTTTCAAGTGTATAATTAGGAAACACGGAAAGAATGTCTGTCGCGCAAGTAGGTGCTCGTCGTGTAATTACGCGCACCACATATTGTTACATGCCGACAGGAAAAAGGAGAGCGAGAGCGTCACGAATGTCAGCGATTACACACGGAAGGCGTTATTGAAGATACTGCCGGTGTGTGTAACAGTGAACGGTGTGGACAAGCAGTGTTATGCCTTATTGGATGACGGCGCAACCGTGTCACTGATCGACGACTCGCTAGCTAGAAATGCCAGTGGAAAACGAGTGCCACTAACCTTACGCAGTGCGCGCGGGCAAGAGATTACCGACGAAACATCGAGAGTAATCAGTGTATCAGTGCGTGGGCCAAACGGGCAAACACATCAAGTGAAGTGTCGTACAATAAAAAGCCTAGACTTACCCGCGCAAACAGTGTCCGCCGCAGTGATAACCGAACACGCCCACATTCGCGACTTGGGTTGCGAAGAAATGAGAGGAGCCAGGCCATTGCTGCTGCTGGGTCAGGACAACTGGGAGTTGCTGACCAGCCAGGAGACTCGCCGAGGGAAGTCAGGTAAGCCAGTTGCCTCTTTGACCAGTCTAGGGTGGGTTGTGCACGGACCCGTAGGTAGTTGTTATCAAGACACCAACGAACAAGAACTGAATTGTGTAGTAGAGTCGACTATTGATTTACATGAGATCGTAAAGAAACAGTTTGAACTAGAATCTATAGGAATTTCAGAGGTGCCTAGAAAACATAAAGACATAGAGAGAGCCAAGGCTATTTTAGACTCCACCAGCTGTCAAAAAGAGAACGGCGCGTGGGAAGTAGGTCTGTTGTGGTGTCGGGACAACCCTCAGTTGCCCGACAATTATAAATATGCACGTCATCGTCTATCAGGCATTGAACGCCGGTTAAGTAAAGACGCTGTGTACGCATCTGCCTATACAGCACAGATAGACAGATTGATAGTTGAAGGGTACGCGAGTAAGGTAGAGGGCGGTGTCAAGTCCGATCCGGTATGGTATTTACCCCATTTCGGGGTAACGAATCCTAACAAGCCGGGGAAATTACGATTGGTTTTTGACGCCGCGGCAAGCTACAATGGAACGTCTTTGAATGACAACTTGTTAGCTGGGCCGGACTTACTCAACTCCCTGCTAGGCGTGATATTTAAATTCAGATTAGGGCCTGTCGCTTTCACGGGGGACATAGCCGATATGTTCTTACGTGTTTCGATCAGAGAACAAGATAGAGGGGCGCAACTATTTCTTTGGTCGACTGACGGCAATAGGGAGCCTGACGTGTACGTCATGAACTCCATGATATTCGGGGCCGTTTCGTCGCCTACATCGGCAATTTACATCTTAAATAAGAACGCTGAACAGCATAGAGAGATGTACCCCGACGCGGTAGCCGCCATAAGAGAAAAACATTATATGGACGACTACCTAGACAGCACTTGGTCGGCCGCGCAAGCTAACGAGTTAATTGAGAAGGTGACCCACGTCCACGCCAGAGGCGGGTTTAATATACGGGGGTGGGTAACCAACTCTCCAGAGCTGCGCGATAAGTTGAGAACAGAGATACCTGACCGAGTGTCGTTAGACAAAGGCGAAGGTGCGACAGAACGCACACTAGGTATGATTTGGTCAACGAGCACGGACCAATTAGCTTTTGATTTGTCGTTTAAACGATTACCTAAAACCATAGTGGACACGTTGTGCCAACAAAACGGGAATTCCTTCGCTTCATTATGTCGATCTTTGACCCATTAGGTTTTCTGTATCCGTGTGTCATACAGTCGCGTATCCTTATGAAAAGGATATGGCACACGGGTATTCAATGGGATGAGAAATTAAAAGAGGCAGAAGCAAAAATGTGGTTTGAATGGTTACATAACCTGTATCACCTTAAGGACGTACATATACCTAGGTGGTACGGCTTGAAATTAGAGCACTTAGAATTACACGTGTTCGGTGACGCGAGTGAATCCGCCTACGCAGCTGTAGCCTACATAGTAGGGTTAAACAACGACGGGAATAGGGATGTCGCTATAGTGATAGGTAAGGCGAGAGTAGCGCCACAAAAGGTAACATCCATCCCTAGGTTAGAGCTGCAAGCAGCTGTGTTGGCCTGTAGACTAGCTGACACAGTTACTAAAGACATAGGAACAAGAATTAGCAGTGTGTATTTGTGGACAGATAGTAAGACTGTTCTCAAATGGATAAATTCAGACGCTACAGAGTTCCAGAGATATGTATCACACCGCTTAGCGGAGATAGATATGAGGTCAGAGAGGACGAGCTGGCACTGGGTTCCGTCGGCGATGAACCCCGCTGATAAAGCTACCCGAATGGACTGGCCTAATACCAGTAATGAGTGGCTGTCGGGTCCCTCTTTTCTTCGCTGTTCGCAGGAGCAGTGGCCAGCTGACACCGAGCTCGACACGGTGGCAGAAGAGGACCTGGAGAGAGTGCAGCGCGTGCACACCATTGCGGCACAGGCTGAACCGCTGCTACAGTACGAGCGGCTGCCTACGTGGACGCGCGCACTAAACGTTGTGGCGCGTGTGTGTATATTTACAGAGCGCTGCCGCAAGCGACGACAGTCAACCACCGTGTCGGCAGAAGACCTGCAGGAAGCCGAGTTGCGCCTCTTGCGCCTAGCACAGGCGGAGAGCTACGCAGCAGACATCGCGGCGCTGCAAGAGGGCCGCCCACTGCCTCGTAACAGCAAGTTACAAGCACTGGACCCAATGTGTTTCGAAGATGGGCTGGTGAGAGTACGTGGCAGGCTGGGCGCCTGCAGCGAGCTCAACTTTGGCGAGCGCCATCCAATCATACTGGATGGGAAACATGCGCTCACGCGGCGCCTACTGATGAAATATCACGTAGAGGCGCTGCACGCCAATCAAGAAACGGTCGTCAACAGAGTCCGTGAGAAGTACTGGGTGACCAATCTGCGGTCAACGGTCAAGACCGTCGCTGCAGCTTGCCAGCGGTGTCGCCTTGAGAGGGCCAAGCCGGTGACACCCAAGATGGGTGACCTTCCGGTGGCCAGGCTGGAGATTACAAGAAGAGCTTTCGTGCACTGTGGGGTCGACTACTTTGGCCCCATGGAAGTCACTATTGGCCGGCGCAGAGAGAAGAGGTGGGGCGTGCTGTTCACTTGCCTCACCACCCGCGCCGTCCACCTGGAGCTTGCAGCCTCGCTGAGTGCAGATTCGGCCATCCTTGCCTTGCGGCGCTTAATTGCGCGCCGCGGGCGACCATCTGACATGTACTCCGACCGAGGTACAAACTTTGTCGGGGCACACGCCGAACTACGCGCAGCTCTGCGCGACATGGACCACGACAAGCTGAGCAGTGAAGTCACGGGTCGCGGAATTGCCTGGCACTTCAACCCCCCGGCATCCCCACACATGGGCGGGTGCTGGGAACGACTGGTGCGCTCTATCAAGAACGCGTTAAGAGCGACACTACGAGATCGTGCCCCCCGCGAGGAGGTACTTTACACCCTCCTTGCCGAGGCCGAGCTGATTGTCAACAGCCGACCTCTCACGTACGTGACCAGCGACGTCGAGCATCCAGTGGTGCTGACCCCGAACCATCTCCTGCTAGGCACTGCCGCGGGAGACGCACCGTGCACGCGTCGGCATACAGTCGACCTCGACTCCCGCCGCATGTGGCGACGGGTGAACGCGCTGGCCGACCTCTTTTGGAGGCGCTGGCTGCGCGAGTACCTGCCGACGCTGCAACGACGTAACAAGTGGTCAAGTGACGTGACAAATGTGAAAGTAGGTGACGTGGTAGTGATTACAGATGATAATAAACCACGAAACCAGTGGACCAAAGGGGTCATTAAAAGTGTCTATCCTGGTGCAGACTCTATAATAAGAGTGGTAGATATAAGAACGAATCATGGGGTCCTGCGTCGGCCCGTTGTAAAGGTGGTTGTGCTTCCTACAGACGGAAGTGTAGTCGGTTGAACCCTTCTACAGGGGGTGGAAATGTTAAGAAGCACAGCCATGTACGCATGTGTACTTTATATTATAGAACCTAATTGTTACGAGATAAGTAGATATATAAGGAACAGCAGCCTTTTTTGTTAATATCTCTTAGGTTCATGTCATAATGTTAAAGTAAATAACTCTAGTAGGTACCCTTTACCCTAGGGAAGCATAATACAGTTTAATAAACTCAACATATAACGTAGAATCGAGTATCCACAGCTATTTACCAAGTAAATAGACATAGTAAATTGACGTAGATAGTTTGATACAGTTATAACCGCTAGAGTAAACAAACCCGCTGATTGGCTTAGAATTCCCATTGTTCGTCTGCACCTGCATGTGCAGCTGCGTGCGCAGCTGCGAGTGGAAAATTCCATTTTATTTAGGTCACAGGGGTGAAGAAAGGGAGTCGCGGGACGAGGAATAGCCGACTTCCGCGCTTTCTATTGGATAGTGGACGACGGCAGAAATTTAGTCCGGGCGCTACCCGCGTATATGTGCAAGTAGATAACTAGGGCTTTTTTTAGTTGAAAAGATAGTCTCCAAGTATTTTAGTCTTCTTCAACCCTAGTCTCTAGTCTTGTGTGTGAAGTGTTGTAACCCTGTGCCAGTATAAGTATGTTTCTGTTGTTATTATAAAGTGTTTATCAGTATAAGTTATGGTGTTAGATTCAGTGTTAATATTTACGTGTAAAGTTTCAATATAAAGTTTATAATAGCTCATCTTAGTTGTTTCTCTATTATTCAACCCTGCGGCCTGCTGTATATCATACACTTAACTATAAAAGATACACACGCTATGTATTTACTTTGTTTGAATTGACTCTAGGGGTTACCATGATCAATTAAGTGGGAAAGAGATAAATGATAAATGATGTTTATTTTGCAAATAGGTTTTTACAAACACTTTTACACGTCTTCTTTTTTAAAACTAGATGAGGCCGGTGTTTCGTATCTGACTACTCTGAGAACGAACAGACCTACCCACCCTACCCTACCCTAGACCTGTCTGTGTCTAGATGACGCTAGACAGCTGTCTGCACTCTCGCAATAATATTAAAACATTCCTGCACTAACAGATCATGTAATCCACCTGGTTCTTGAGATAAATGACCATGTTAACAATAAATTAAATAATATTAATCTTGTAAGTATTAAAATTTTATAAGCTTAGCCCCGAAATTATATATTTTGATATAAGTGGGGAAACGTTGTTATTGCGGCCGAGGCGGAATACACACACGAGCCTCAGGCGAGGGTGTTATGGAGC
This sequence comes from Standfussiana lucernea, assembly GCA_964057025.1. Classification (NCBI taxonomy): domain Eukaryota; kingdom Metazoa; phylum Arthropoda; class Insecta; order Lepidoptera; family Noctuidae; genus Standfussiana; species Standfussiana lucernea. The sequence goes on from OZ059783.1 coordinate 6,065,205, forward strand.
CGAGAACTGCAGTAACAAATACCCACGTATATCAAACGACGGTTTTCAATACACTTTCGAAGAAATAATATAATATTAGATCGAAAAGTATTTTTGTCATGAACTATTAGGAAATTGAATTTTTGCGCTTTGCCTTCGCAGGTTGAACGAGAAGTAAAGGTATGAAGCGGCTAAACAGCCTTATGTTAAAAATTAAAAAAAAAAACAAATACTTTTATATGTAGGACAGAAATAAATGTTAATCATAACTACATAGTATAAAACAAAGTCGCTTCCGCTGTCTGTCTGTCCCTATGTATGCTTAGAACTACGCTTCGGATTTTGATGCGGTTTTTTTAATAGATGGAGTGATTCAAGGGGAAGGTTTAGGTAGGCAATTTGTCAAGGTTTTGTGTTAATTGGTTGAAACATGACGATAATTGTTGGAAGTGTCGGAAAAAGTCAAGCCGCCTAATATGCTCTACTACTACCCGTGCGAAGCCGGGGCGGGTCGCTAGTTTGTTGATAAAATACAATAATTACCTAAATAATAATGTTTATTTATGATATTCTGTTCAAAAACACAATTTAAATTTTCATTAAATATTAAGGCACACGAGTTAATTTTCTTCCAAAAGAACTCAACTTGCGTCGCTGTCTCCGCTCAGGCTGAATGGAGTTCAGGCTGGCTACCAGAAGGCTGCAGCAGGATCCAATCGAGAATCTGTTTGGATGCATACGGGGCAACTGTGGGTCCAATACGAACCCTACGTGTGGCCAATTTGTGGCAGGTTTAAAAACGGCTATTCTCAGCAATTTGTCCCACATTGGCAAATCGGGAAATTGCGAGAATGATAACAATACAATAATTAATAACTTTGATACTTTTATCATTCTCTCAATCGCAGCCTACATACACAAGCACAGAAACTAAATTTGTTATTGAGGACATGCCTGAAATATGTGAAGAAAATATTGAAGAAGGGAATGCAGAAATTCAGGCCTGTGCTTATGTGTGTGGGTTTATTGTGAAAAAAATTAAAAACGTATGCAAAACCTGCCACAAGACTTTTTTGACACAAAAAATGGAACCACAACATTTATTTGTAGAGTGCCGGGAGTATAATGAATTAAAAAAAAGTTTAAATTATGTTACAAAGCCAATGATAGCTTGCGTTGAGTGTTGTGCAACACTTATAAACAACATTTTAAAAGAAAATGGCCATGCAAACACTTTAAAAAAAATATTAAAGAAAATATAATTTCAAAAATTAACTTTGATTTCCTAAATGAATGTGTAGAACACAAAGAATCAAACATTGAACACATTATAAACAGTATTTTTAACATTTGTACCAAACGTTTTTGCATCCTTAAAAACAGATCTTCTTCCCAAGAATCATCAGCAGCTGCACTCTGTTGAGTGCCGGACGCGGCGGAGGTTCCCAGTACTATTAATTTTGATCTTATTGAGTATCTAAGTAAGGTTGAGTGTAAATTAAAACAACCGAGTACTATGTACTGATCTAAAGATTTTTTATTTACTCTATTGGCAGGACCCCAACCAAACGGCGGAGAATCTTAACACCGACTTCTAATTCGACGTCAACGCCATCTAGTTAGAAATGTGTAGTTAAAATACATTTTTTTGAACTCAGATCTTGGTGAGCGTATTCTGTACATGCATGGTTCTAAACATACCGCCCACCAAGGACATTACTGAAGGAATGTCCTTCTTGAACTAAATTTGTACTACAATAATTCTTAATATCTAACATTTTGAAAACCTTAAACTACTTATTTGGCTAAGCTTCTAAAATAACAATGTGACATAAAAAAAAACAACATAAATTCAGTGATCTGCTGCAACTGGTAAAATACAAAGTTTAGATGTTGGCCTCTTAATTGTAGAGGATTTAGTGCGTAATGTGACTACACGGGTGATGTTATCAGCACCGGGATGTTTCTCTACTACGCGACCTAACATCCAACGACTTGGCGGCAAATCGTTTTCCTTAACCAAAACAATGTCTCCAACATTTGGCTCAGGAATTTTATAAGACCATTTGTACCGATTCATAAGATTGGACAAATATTCCTGGGACCAGCGTTTCCAAAATGATTGCAGCATCCTTTGAATAAATTGCCACCGTGACAAATAACTATCATTTATACTCTCATGTTTATTATCTGGTACACTTACTATTGGCTCTCCAATTAGGAAGTGTCCAGGAGTTAAAGGTATCAGTTCACCAGGATCAGTAACGTTAATGACGCTCATTGGACGTGAATTTAAACAAGCTTCTACTTGATTGAGGAGTGTGCTCATTTCCTCATACGTCAAAGTAGCATCACCAATGACCCGTTTGAGGTGAAACTTTGTGGACTTCACACCTGCTTCCCAAAGTCCACCGAAATTAGGGCTATGTGGGGGAATGAAGTGCCACTCAGTACCGTTGGCCTCAAGTTGTTCTGCTATTGCTGCCTGAATGGTTGTCAAATGTTGCAATTCTCGGGAGGCACCTACAAATGTAGTGCCATTGTCGCTCCATATTTTGGCGCAATGACCTCGCCTAGACACAAAACGTCTGAAGGCGGCTAAAAAAGCTTGTGTACTCATGTCACTGACGACTTCTATATGTATAGCACGGATGGACATACACACAAACAAACATATGTAGCCCTTGTACGAACGATGTCCACGACCTTTCGTTGTCCTAATATTAATAGGGCCAGCATAATCAACACCGCTGTGTAGAAACGGTCGCGCTGGAGAACATCTGACTGTTGGAAGCGAACCCATCATTTGGTTCTTGACGCTAGCGCGATGTTTAGCGCGTGTTACATATTTGTGTACACAGTGTTTGACTAGGTTCCTGACTCCTATAACCCAGTAAGCTGTTCTCAAATAATTTGACATTAGTTGCGGACCTCCGTGCAGAGTCTTTAAGTGGGCATCTGCCACTATAAGGTTTGTCAGATGACAAGAGTTTGGTAACACTATCGGATGCTTTGTGTCTTCATTCAATGGAGCTTTCTCAAGTCTACCTCGAACTCTGATAAGGCCTCTGTTGTCCAGATATGGACAGAGTGAGTTTAGCTTACTAGATTTTAATTGTAAATAACCTTTGTCCTGTAATTGTAAATATATCTTTTTGTGTTTGTCTTATACAACATTCTAGCGCTGCTTCTAGCTCTAACTTATGTAAATAACTATGTTTAAAAGTGTTATTCCTTAAAAAACGTCTGCAATATGCGATTACCCTAACTAACTTTTGTAATGACGAATACCGCTCGAACATTGAAAGCTCTGGCACACGGAGTAAATACAAAGAGGAGATGTTCTATTTAGATTTCCTTAGGAAACAACGCGTGACACTTTGCGGGGTGAGGGGGTGCTAGATCCCGCCCACTTCTCTATTTTCCATCTACCGGTCAATAGCAAAACTATTCGCTCGTTCTGTCGATTTTGTTTTGTAGTTACGTAACTATCTCACACTAGATGTCACTAAGTGCAGGATGCAACAGGGTCGTACTCAGAATTTTCGTACCGGGGAGTAGTTTTATTTTAAATTAATTTTGCGAACCATCTTGATGCGTATTTTTTAAATTTAAATTGTGATTTTATTATGAAAAAAAAAAGGTTTCTGATGAATGACGAATGAAGATTATTAGATTTTCTCTTATACAACATTATTTTTTGTTTACACTAAACCCGAAAAGGGGTCATTGTAGTCATCATTTTGAACAACTTTTTCTATGGGACCAACCTTGAAATCGCAAAAAAAAAATCAGCTGTTCCCTACATTTATGTTCGCATAACTCGTCAAAATGTAGGGAACAGCTGATTTTTTTTTCGCGATTTCAAGGTTGGTCCCATAGAAAAAGTTGTTCAAAAAGATGAGTACCCCTTTTCAGGTTTAGTGTAAATCAAGAATAATGTTGTATATTTAAATGACTTATTTTGTTAAAAAGACTTATCAAGATGGTTTACAAAACCAGTATGTTTGTAATCCATTGCTGTCTTAGATTATCTTCGGATGGAAATCTAAAACCTACATCATTTAAAATTTAACTAAATAAACTAGGTGGGCTTTAAGTACTTTAAATAAATAAAATAATTGTAGATAGAATATTTAATTTATAGGAGATTGTATTTTTATGTCCAGCGTATTAAATGTTTTAAGTACTTTCCAATTATGAGACAGCCGCAGCCGCGGGACATTCAGTAAAATAATTGATTTCTAATTACGGCCCTGTCTTTTTGTTGTTTATTTTTGTTGCTCATAGTTGACGATAGATGGCGGCCTGTTTACAAAATGATATGAAAACTACAAAAAATAACATTTTGGCCATTAAAGGGTCTTTAGGAATGAATGTTGAACAAATTTCAGCATTAATGTTATTAAAATATGTTAGTCCTGAGCTCTACATACCTAAATATTTTTAGTTTCCATGACACCAAGTGCCGCTATCTAGTGTCGGGTAGAATTATGTTTGGAAACGCCGACGCTAGGAGATTTTTCTAGAACTATTTTAATAAATTACGCATAAAATTACTTACTAATGAAAAGTGATGCCATCCATAGCATCAGAACGTCTATCCGAGTAATTTTTACAAGACAAAACACAACACTTCATTCTTTTTTTCATCTAGCGCGAACAATGCCGTAAAATGGGAACGTTCACAAAGTTGTGCACAGGACGAACGCCAACAATACACTGACTAAGGCCACGCCCACATGATGACATCAGGACCTAGTTGAGAATCACTGTGCACAGTTGCTTAGGCCATCTCCTCTTTGTATTTACTCCGTGCTCTGGCACTACAGCAATGTGTGTTTTTGTTGTTTGCTCTAAGTCGATATTCAAATCATTTGGCCTCTTATAAACTATTGTTCTCTCAGTTAGAAATAATGGTCCGTAAAACCATAAACGATTGTCTATCAATGCACTAGGTAAGATACCTCGTGAGGCGCAGTCTGCTGGGTTGTCCTTGGTTTTCACATGAAACCATTGAGATGCCTTCATCGTGGTCAATATTTCCGAGGTGCGATTCGACGCAAACGTCTTCCATCTGCTTGGATGGCTGTTAAGCCAAGCCAACACGACAGTGGAATCTGTCCAGGCCTTGATTTTATCCCTAGAAATATTCAGGACATCTGCTGTTTCTATTAGAAGATTTGACAGTAGAACTGCTCCACACAACTCTAAACGTGGTATACTAATTTGCTTGACGGGGGCTACTCTGGTTTTTGCAACCAACAACGAAACATGAACATTGCCAACAACATCTATTATCCGCAAGTAAATCACGGCTGAGTACGCGGTTTTGGAGGCGTCACTAAAGCCATGCAGCTCAAGATCGTCGTGCAACTTCCAAGCTTACTTAGTTCCAAGCCAACGAGGTATCCGAACTTTGCTAAGTAGTGGCAACTCTTCACGATAAGTACTCCATTCTTTTATTAATTCAGTGTTCAGTTCTTCATCCCAACTAACACCTGCAAGCCATAATTTTTGGATGAATGTTTTTGCTAAAACCACACTAGGAGCTAACCAACCTAGTGGGTCGAAAAGTCGGGCTATGTCCGAAATAATTGTCCTTTTAGTTACAGGTGCAGTCGTCGGCGGAGGAAGATTCACCGAGTACTGGAAGGTATCTTCGTTGCGGTTCCAGGTAAGTCCCAAAATTTTTATTGTATTATCTAATTTGATTTCTAACCCTTTCTCTTTTTTGTGTTCTATTTTCTCTAATTCATTGTTCTGTATTTCTATTTGTTCTATTGTTTTGTCTTTTGTGTTCTTTACTTGCGTTTAAAGCGATGTAAATAAAAGGTGGTGTAGGAGGTAAAACTTTGTGTCTTTATTCTTCAGACCCAATAAACTAAGTTACAATTAATAAAAGACGACTTTCCGAGACCCGGACTGTGTGTGCACTGCCGCTCCCCGAGCGGCGCGACCACGCGTACATATATCAAAACTGCTGCGTCACGACATTGCAACATTGTGTCACTACAGTATTCCCCCCCTATCTTTATAATTTGATAAAATTATACAAAAATATGTGGGTGTGTTCCCCTTGGATCTTGCTTTCACATTTTGTGAGTGACATTACATCATCAGTTCTACTTATTGTACATATTACATACAAGTTAGCTTACACACTAGTTTTGCTTATTAGCAATGTTCGTGACCGTCAGTCCGGCGTACAAATACCGAGTATCATTTTTCATGACGACATGGTGTATTTTTATACATAACTATGTTGGCTTATTTTCTTTAAACATGAATTTTGTTCTTATAATTACTTATGCATTACACTTTCTCACTACTTTAGTATACATCAGTTGCCCGACTAGTAGCTGGTTGTTGCACTGTGACACCTTTGGCTACTTGTGCCAACCCGATTACTTCTGCTTCTTTACGGAACCAGTTCCGCACATGTTTTCTGCACTGGTGTCTGATTAACCACATTAGTATGATGCCAAACATGATGGCAAATGCTATCATAAACATTTCCACTACGCTGACTCGTTGCCCGATACCCTCGTTGGATATCGTTTGGGACACTGCGACATTATTCTGTTGTGGTTTGACCTGGCTGTTACACATTTTCTTCGTTATGAAATTGGTTTACGTATGTCGCCTACAACAGTGTTGCTCTTAATGGAGTCAGTAAAATTGAAACTAGCAGTTTTGAACATAGTTAATTTGCGTAGTTGACTTACTAAGTAGGTGCTGACTTATTCGGCTAACTGCTACTTCCGGTTGCATTTTTACATTAAGCATTTGTAACAAGATGCGGTTGTGCAATATTAGCAACTACTTAATTATTATTTATATACTTTAAAACTTGTGTTGTTGGTTTTGCTTGCTACCACGCGTTTTATATTAAGGCGTGTACATATGGGCTTCATTTTTCTTATTACTTTACATTGCGGACACCTGCTTCCAGGGCCGACTTTAAATGATATATATTATTTCTACATATAATATTTCTAAGGGTAGTGTGCATGTTTGATATTCTGCCATTAAAAATATCATCCCATTGGAATCCACAATATCTCGCATGCACACGCCGTACAAAACACATATTAATTTATATCTATAAGTAAGGTTAGTTTTATGTCCGCGTATTCTATGGGGTGTCCCTTTATATATGGTACCTTGTATGTTCTATGTGCATTCGCCTATTCATCAAAAAAACGTACCCTTTTGCTGACGCGACCACTGCGAGTGACGATCGGTTCTTTGTTCAAGTGTCCTGTAGCGTTTTTCTCCGTTATTCTTTGTTGTGTTTTTTTTTCTTTGTTTTTCGGGTCATGTTGTACCGTACCTTTTTTACTATTATCTTCCTCACATTCTTCTAGTAAAAATGCGGGTTTTAATCGGTCGATTGTAATACACGCTTCTTTATTCGGTAATTTGATGACGTAATTTTTCTCTTTCCTACTTATGACGCGGTATGGGCCGTCATAGGGTGGTTGTAGCGATTTGCGTACTGTGTCATTGCGAACGAAAACGTATTTGCAAGTTTCGAGTTCTGGATGCACAAACGAAGAGCGTGCCTTATTTTCTCTATTATGCGGTACAAAATTCCTTATAGTTTCTTTAAGTTCCTCTACATAGGAATCCATATTCTGGCTCTGCGTTTGACTGTGCGCAAAAAATTCTCCCGGTAACCTAATCGTGCGCCCATATACTAACTCCGCGGCGCTATAACCGGTATCGCTTCTAATAGCTACTCGCAAACCGAATAAAACAGTAGGTAACTCTTTTAACCACGTTTCTGTTTTTATTCTCGCCATTAACGATGCTTTTAGTGACCTGTGCCATCTTTCCACTATGCCATTGCTTTGGGGATGATAAGCTGTTGTCCTATTCCTTTCGATTCCCATTACTTGCATGAGCTGATTGAACAAATTACTTTCAAATTGTCGCCCTTGGTCACTAGTGATTTTGACGGGACACCCGTAGTGTGTGATCCAACAATCATATAGTGCCTTGGCGACGTTTTCTGCTGTTATTTCCTTTAATGGTATGGCTTCCGGCCATCTGGTGAACCTATCAATTATAGTAAGACAGTATCTGTATCCTTCTGCTGTGACGGTTAACGGTCCTATTATATCTATGTGAATATGTTCGAACTTTCCGCATTCCGCGTAAACGCCTAGTTCTGATACCGTGTGTCTTTGTATTTTCGATTTTTGACATGATATACACGATTTTGCCCATGTGCCTATCTGTGAATTCATACCAGGCCAAAAATACTTTTGTGTAACTAGCGCTTTTGTGGCCCTAACCCCGGGGTGACTTATATTGTGTATATTATCGAAAGCTGTGCGTCTGAATTGCTCCGGTAAGTATGGTCGACTTGTATCTTTCGAAATTTCGCAATAAATCGGTTTTTTTACCGTCGGCCAGTATAATTTCTTTATGTTCACGTTGCTGTTTCTGTTATTGCAATTCGATGCCCTGGCTATGTACTCGTCCGTTTCCTGTGCGGCAGCTAATTCTGCGAAGTCCAAGTTTGTTGGGCAATACAATTCTGCGACACGTGATAACGAGTCAGCAACAACGTTGTTTTGACCGTCTATGTGGCGAATATCGTTTGTGAATTCGCTGATGAATAATAAATATCTCGTTCTTCTAGGTGTTTCTGAATTACTGTTATTTAATTTTGTAAGGGCGTAAGTTATTGGTTTATGATCCGTATATATGGTTAGTTCTCGCCCTTCGAACAACTTCCTGAAATGCTGGATGGCCATGTAGATTGCTAATAGCTCCCTATCATACGTACAATACTTTGTTTGCGCCTCGGTAAGTTTTTTCGAAAAATACCCTAACGGTTCCCATCTATTATTTACTCGTTGTTGCAATACCGCGCCTACGCATGAATCCGATGCGTCGCACATGAGGGCCATAGGTACGCCACTATGTGGGTGCGACAATGTAACCGCGCTTTGTAAGCTAAGTTTACATTGTTCGAATGCCTGGTTGGCTTCTTCGTCCCACTGTACCAATGTCTTATCGCGTTTCTTGGAATGATGTATGAATTTATTGAGGCTAATTTGCGACTCTACCGCTTTCGGTATATGGGACCTATAAAAATTTACCATACCGAGGAATCTCCTTAATTCCTCCACTGTTTTCGGTTTGGGATAATCGGCTACGGCCTGCGTTCTGGACTTTAGTGGTGTGATGCCTTCTTTGCTCACCTCAAACCCGAGAAATTCTACTTTTTCTTTTCCAAACTGACATTTCGACGTGTTAATGGTTATTCCGAATTCACTGAATCTTTCAAATACTATTTTTAAATGTTCTCTATGTTGTTTGTGGTCGTGACTAGCTATGATGACGTCATCGATATATGAGAATAAGAAGTCTAATCCCTGCAGGACTGTTGTAGTCATGAAACGTTGGAATGTTTGCGCGGCGTTCCTCAAACCGAAACTCATTCTAGGAAATTCGAATAGGCCGAAAGGCGTGATTATGGCCGTTTTTTCTACATCCTCCGGGTTTATAGGTATGAAGTGATATGCTCTATTAATGTCTAAATGGGTAAATACTTGTTTATTTGCTAACATGTAAGTAAATTCGTGTAACCGTGGGACAGGGTACCTATCTGGTTTAGTGATCGCGTTTAATTTTCTGTAGTCACCGCAGGGTCTGATGTCTCCATTTGGTTTTGGTACCACATGTAAAGGGCTCGCCCACGGGCTTTTACTGGGCCTACATATTCCCATCTCTTGCATTATTCGAAACTCTTGTTTAACTTTGACATACCGGTCCGGTGGTAATGGCCTTGCGCGCGAATATACCGGTGGGCCGTTCGTTTCAATGTAATGTACTACTGAATGCTTAGGAGGGTCTTTAAAAGATGTAGGCCTAGTAATATCCGGATACATGGAAATAATGTCGTTATACGGATGGTCTACGTTTAACATTTTAAGTGAAAGTTGAGCGCTACTTACTAGGGATGCCACTGTACTTAGTTCTGTCACTTGGTCCATCAGTTTCCTTGCACTCACGTCGACTAGAAGCTTATGGTGTCCTAGGAAATCCGCGCCGAGTATCGGTTGTTTCACGTCGGCTATAATGAAGTCCCAGCGGAATACTCGACGTAGCTTCAGGTTCAGCACTAGAGTCTTTACACCGTAAGTTTTTATTTCGGCTCCGTTTACTGCGTACAACTTATATTCACTGTCTGGAAACACTTGATTTTTCTTATTCACTGGAATGACAGACACGTTGGCTCCTGTATCCACCAGAAAGTTCAAACCGGTATTTACGTCTCTTACACTGAGGCGGTTGGCGGGCCGTACGGAGCAGATTTCCGCCTGTGGCTGCTCCGTATCTAGTTTCCCTGTTTCTTCCAGGCACATGGTTTTATACATTTCCGCGCTTTGTCTGCGTAACGGAAATGGTAAAAACATACCCAATCTGGATCTTCTTCGGAGCGCCGCTCTCGTGAATTGCTTCTGTTCCGGATATTTGCTGTCGGATAACGATTCCTGCTGCTTGTCCGGTTTCTTCTGTAGCGGTTTTCCATTTCATCGAACCGTGCACTTAACTTCGCTATTTCATCTAACATTGCCTTCTCTGCTTCGCTTGCCGAAGATGTTGAGGGTTGTTGTGATACTGCTGCTACTGTCCCTGCCTTGGTGACTTCATTCACGTCGTCGGCGATGTTGGCTAGTCTCTCCAAGTCTTTTGTTTCGGTGACGGTGAGTACGGCGCGTACGGTTGGTGGCAAGAGGTTTTGCCATAAAACCTTTAGTGTCCCGTCCGTGACTTTGTCTCGTGCGAGGACTCTCATTTTTGCTATTAGTTGTGACGGTTTCTGGTCTCCCAATTCCATTTCGTTCATTAGTTTCTCGATTTGTTTTGTTTGTGAGTCCTCGTATATTTTCAGCAATTTTTGTTTCAGCGCCTCGTACCTGCCTGTTTCTGGTGGGTTTACTAAGAAATCCGTTAGCTGGTCTACGGTGTCATTGTTGAGTTTCGACACCACTAGGTCGAACTTTGAGTGGTCTCCTAGTTTCTGTGGGGCCAGTGTTGCTTCTGTTCTGATGAACCACACACGAGGTTGGTGTGTCCAGAATTCGGAAATCCTTGATGTTACTGAGAGTGCTGCCGTTTCTGGAACCATGGTTGGAGGTGGTGTCGCCATCTTATGTCCGCCGTATGTTGTACTCCGTATGTGTAGTTCGCTCACAGGGGTCACCACTTTTGTGTTCTTTACTTGCGTTTAAAGCGATGTAAATAAAAGGTGGTGTAGGAGGTAAAACTTTGTGTCTTTATTCTTCAGACCCAATAAACTAAGTTACAATTAATAAAAGACGACTTTCCGAGACCCGGACTGTGTGTGCACTGCCGCTCCCCGAGCGGCGCGACCACGCGTACATATATCAAAACTGCTGCGTCACGACATTGCAACATTGTGTCACTACATGTCCTTATTTCTGTTTGTTCTTGTTTCATCTGTTTGTTCTTTATCTAAACTATTTTCAATTGTTTCTATTCTCTTAAGTATTTCATGACTATTACTATTCCATTTTTGTAATATAAATCCGCCTTTTCCTAATAATGCTATCATTTCCTTATATATTTCAATGCCTTCTTCTACACTGTTGCATCCTGTCATTAAGTCGTCCATGTAGAAACAATTTAAAACCTTATCTGCAGCTAGTGGGTAGTTTTCACCTTCATCTACAGCGATCTGACGTAAAGTTTTGACTGCTTGGTACGGTGCAGAAGCTGTTCCAAAAGTCACAGTCACAAGCTCGTAATCTTGTATATCTTTGTCCGGACAGTCACGCCACAGTATTCTTTGGATTATTGCATCTTCTTCTGCTACCTTGACTTGGCGATACATCTTAATTATATCCGCTACAAGTCCTATAGCATATACTCTCCATTTTAAAACCGTGTGACGTAAATCAGCTTGCAATTTTGGACCAACCATGAGCGTGTCATTTAATGATACTCCTTTGTTGTTCTTTTCAGAGGCGTTGAAAACAACGCGAACTTTAGTCGTGGTCTTGTCTTCCCTAATGACTGCGTGATGTGGTAGATACACTGCTTCTTCCCTTTTGCTATCATCTTTCTTCACGTGCCTCATATGACCTAACTGTAAATATTCATTTATTACGTCTGTGTATTTTTCTTTTAACTCTTTGTTCTTTGCTAATCTTCTCTCTATCTCGATTTAGCTATGCCACGTGAATTTCCAGACTTGCAAGGAGGATCTTCGTCTCGGAAAGGTAATCTGACTATATATCTACTCACTATAAAGCTCTTCGCATTTCTTTTCCTCTGGTGTCAATATCTTTTTAGTACTAATATTCTCTTCAATTTCCCAAAATGTCTTTAAAATATCATCTACGTGTATTTTGCAATGCATTACGTTAATTTCATGTGTACTTTTACTTTCAGGACCCGCTGCACCTGACAGGACCCAACCTAATCTAGTACTCTGTGCTATAAGACTACCAGAAGGACTCTTAACTAAACCTTCCTTAATAATACAGCTATAAACATCAGCACCCAACAGAATATCGATTTTGTTGGGTGTGTTGAATTCTGGATCTGCTAAACACAGATTATTGACCTGTAACCAGCCGAAAGTATCCGTGTTTAAGCTTCGTTCTGGTAAATAAGAGGTGATCTTGCTTAAAACATAAGCATTAAGCGTAAACTTAAAACTAAAATCGACGCGAGATTTGATCGTTATTTGTACCATGTACTTTGTCATGGTTGATCTATTGCCTCCTAACCCTAAAACAAACCCTTGACTTGGAATCTTTTTCAGGTTGAGAAGTTGAACTGCTGCTTCTGTAATGAAATAAGCCTGCGAACCTTGATCGAGTAAGGCTCGTACTGTTTGGTATCCACCCGTCTTTGACTCAGCTTTTATTAGTGCAGTGGCTAATAAAACTTGTTTGGGTACCTTCCCTGTTGACAAGCAAGCCACTATCTGATTAGCACTAGTCGAAGGACTAGCACTATCAGCAGCTGGCATTGCTTCAGGGTCTTTGTCTTGGTTAATATGTAACAGTGAATGGTGTCGCTTTTGGCAAACTTTACAACTATTGTCCTTTTTACAGCTTGTAACTGTGTGGTTGCTACCTAAGCAGTTAAAGCATATTCTGTTTTTACGTACAAATTCACGTCTACCATCAAGCGACTGTTTTGCAAACGGTTTACAAAAACAAAGTTTGTGGCCTTCTAAACAGAATTCGCATTTCATGTGTGATGATGAGTTTGTGGCAAGCATTGTCTTAGGCGTATGGTTTGAACTGTTTTTGTTGATCTGGTGACCTTTTCTTTTTTTTCCCACCCATGTTCCTTCATCGCCCTTTGTGTTCCGGGGCCGCGGTATCTCTTTCGAACAACCCGCAGCACCCGGCAGGCATCGGCCCTTGCGGGCCCCTTCCCTATGCTGACATCTCTTTGAGGCGCGCGTGGAACACGAACGCGCCTTCGACACGGCCTGTCGTCCTAAGACGGAGGGACGGCGAGCTAGCCCTTAGCTCACCGTCCACAGGCCCGCGTCTACGGTGGCCGGGGGCCACCACGTGGCCCCCGACGCCCGGTGCGTCTCCCGCGGCGGCTGGGACGTGAGGAGGAACGCTCTCTCTCACGTTCCGCCTCCTCCTTTGCTAGCATGACTGCTTCTCAAAAGGAGGTGACGGCTTCCCATTCCGTCTCGCTCCGGACCATGGCTCGAACCAGGGCCGGACGCGAGAGGTCGCCGCCGCCGATCGCCGCTATGAGGACACGGCGTTGCTCCGCCCAAGCGGGGCAGACCTCCACCGTATGCTCCACCGTGTCCTCCGGTCGATCCTCGCAGTGGAAACACCCGGGCGTCTCCTCCCGCCTGATTCGGTGCAGGAACCTCCCGAAACAACCGTGTCCGGTGAGGACCTGCGTCAGGCGGAAGGTGAGGACGCCGTGGCGCCTCTCAAGCCACTCCTCAAAGAGGGGACTTATCGCCACTATCGTGGCGTGCCCTGCACGGGGTTGCGACAGTCGCTCTCTCCATGTCACCATGAGATTGGCCCGGAGGTTTGTCCGCTGAGCGGCAATCAGCCGCGGCAGCGGAGTAACCCCCCGGCGAAGAACCTCCGCGCGCCATTCATGTAGGCGCGCGAGGACTATCGCCTCCAGATCCCATGGTGGTAATCCGGCTAGGAGGCTCGCAGCCTCGCCCGAGATCGTGCGGAACCCACGGATGATCTGGTGACCTGATCCCTTATTTGGTTCTATGCACTCAAATGCTCGGAAACGTTGTTCCAAAAACAATTTGAATTGCTCAATGGTAGGAAAATCATTGGAAATGCTACCGCTGACGCTTATTTCCCATTGTTTACGAGTTTCAACATCTAATTTAAACGTCATGATGTGTATAATGATAACATCCCATGTACTCACATTTATGCCTAAATTTGACAACGCATTTAAACAATCACTGGTGGTATCTAAAAGTTCTTTTAATGAAGTCGCTGACTCAGTTTGCATACGTTTTGTACCAAATAACCTTTTTAATATGCAATTGGCGAGATATCTTTTGTTGCTATACCTCTTGTCTAATAAATCCCAGCATTCACGATAATTTGCATCCGTTATTGGTGTATTCCGTATTAATTGATCAGCTTCACCCGAAAGATGACTTTTTAAATAGTGTAGCTTTTGTACGTTATCTAAAGATTCATTTTTATGGACTAATGATATAAATAGATCACGAAACGTTGTCCATTCTCCATATTTTCCAGAGAATATTGGAATGGTGATCTTTGGTAATTTTACTAATGAACATGCTGATTTAAAAGAACTGTTAGAAGAACCATCACTGGGTTGTACTGGTTCCCTTGGCCTAATGCTATTAAGTGTTGCTTTTAACAAACTTTTATACATTATATAAGTGTCTTCGGTTGTATCATACATGTTAACAACCTTTTGCTCTACATTATCATCTAATTTAGAGTTTTGATAAATTTTAGTATTGGTTTCTTTAAACGAATCCCAATCCTTTTCTAACAATTCTTGTCTAGTTTCAATGTATTCTATCGTTAATCTTTCTTTAGGACTTTTTTTGAAATTTGCTAATCCTTTAATAATAACATTTTGGAAGCCTTTTAGTACGTTAATTAATTAATCCCTCCATCTTTGATACAGTTATTAACGGGAAAACAATTTAAATAAAACCACTTTAAATGTTAACAAACTAACAAGTGTTTCAAAACAATGTTTGTTGTCAAACCTGATTTGAAATATAATACAAGTCCAGTATTGACGAAACTATTCTATGTCCTAAAGAGTTTCGCAAAAGAACAATGACAGATGTCCATAGTAACTTAGGCTCAATAAAATTTTTTCATGGACAGTGAAAATTCCCTCGTTTTTTTGTGTAGTTTAATGTCAGAAGCTTTTCTGTGTTTTCCACTTTTCCATTGAACTTCTCAAAAAGAAATTATTCAGACATTGTAAATTGGAGGTTATTTATTGTTACAGATATATGTTACAGGTAAATTAAACAAAAAATATACAGTAATTAAAGTTTTATTAGTTTTCACCATTATCATTCATTAATATCATCATCAATTTCGTTATATTCAATTAACAAATCATCAAGAAATTGTGCAGGGGGCTCAATATTGTTTTGGTGCCGAGCCCAGCCCAAATACCATAAAATGGTCATAGTGTGGGAACAACATCCCACAGTTCGTTTACCTACCTTACAATTACAATAATATTGACTAATTGCCTCTCTCCCATTTAAGCTGTTATCAATTAGAACATACACAAAATAAGTTTTACTTCTGATATGTCGACTTTGAATTTTGGCTCTTAAAAGCCAAGAGCTTTGAGAGAGAGACAATTGTTCTCTTAAATTGTTAATTGATGCCTCTCTACATACTTCAATCATATATCGGCCATTAAAGCGGATATGCTCACCATAATATGATCGGGCCTGACGGAGTTGGTAAGTACCACAAGCTATTAAAATCAATTCGTGATACTAAGCTGAGGAAACTCAGTAACATTTCTGTTGTCAACATTTATATTTGAGAACTGTGCCCTTCTTCTATTATAATTATTTTGTATAATAAACTCACTTAATGTATTAGTTTGGAACATTTTCTGCTGTATAATTTCTAATATCTGGGCAGCATCAAACCTGTCTGTGAGGGGTGGTCGAAATCTATTGATTAGGGCAGCAGCTATGGAAAAGTCAATCATGACATGTGGCGAAGCTCTATTATTGAACTCATGTCGGAATATTTTAAACCGCTGCTTAAAAATCCCATTCATAACTTCAACCACCCATCTGCAAATAGTTACAGCCCGAGTTTTGTTTGCCTCTAATGTTGACAACTGATTTTCATCATCTTGCAATGATGAAGGCATATGCACAGAGTAGTTACAGCTTTGCAACAATGGAACTGCATCTCTGAAACCTCTATCTAGGATAAACACGTCACCCTCTTGAAAATATTCACGCAATGAACTCTCTGGATTTCCAAACTCATTATTTATAATATCAGCGTCAGAGGTTACGGCTGGATAGGGGCCCAAAATCTCGATTATATATCCATCACAACATACAAACAGGAAGGGCTTTACCAAATTCCTATATTTATGCAAAGAGTAAGTTTTCTTTTGATAGGCATAGTTGGCACTTTTATTACAATATATGTAGGTTCCATCAACTATTATTATTGGTCTCCTCTCACCCTCATTTTCAGTGCCACCAAAAAGGCCATTTGGTATTAAAAGATTTCTTGTTGCTATCTCTTCTCTTGTTATGTGACGTATACCTAGATGCCTTGGAACGAAATCTTGGTGTAAAAGTTCTCTTGCTCTTGCCATTAAGCCCTCTAATGTAGTTCTAGGAACTTGAAATAAGGAACTTATTCGATCTCCAGAGTCACCATTTCTTAATTTCATTAAAAATGCAGCAAGGGCAGTTGAACTTCTGTGCATATTAGCTAGCCGTGGAGTTTCTAGTAATATATTTCTGAAGTCTTCCTTACTCATACCAAACCAATAATGCACCAGGTAGGTATCCATATTTTGGACATCTTCGAAGTCAATAGAGGTCTGATGTTTTAATAATTCTGTGAAATCGTAAATATGTTGTGCCGTAAATGTGTGGATAACATTTTCAGGTTCCATCAATTCAGGCCAATCATTGCTCCTCAAATGGTGAGAACAAATTCGACAGTTTTCTGGCACATAATAATTATACTCTGAAAATAATCTTCTTCTAATTGATATTGGAACAATCATTCTCTCAAGTTGACGGCAACTAGGGAAAAAGCAACGAGCCTGAGTGTCTGATGCCCGGCCGAATTCCAATAATTCAATGACATTCATAGGCACCTGTGGGACTGGCAACGGAATGACATTCATAGGCACCTGTGGGATTGGCAACGGTGATGATGGCCCTGGTGTTGCTATCTGCAGAGATGGCTGAAATTCTTCTACAATTGACTGACTTGATTCACTCTCTACATGCAATGGTGTTGATACATCAGAAGCTGTTGAAGTTGATGGTTCATTAATACTAGATGATGATGGTGTGGTTAAATTCCGTTGAACAGAACGGTAACTTCTTTGCCAACATGGGTGACAGATCTTATCTGTTGATCTCAGCTGTAACAAAAACAAAAAAAAATCATATTGCAATCAGAAAAAAACAATAGTTCATACATCAACCAGCAATACATAAAATCATTGAAGGATCTTGCTTACCTGTAGTGGTGCAATCTGTTGCTCTATCACGCGTCTTGCAACATACCCGGGGTGTGTGTGGGATCAAGTGTAAGATCCTATGTAAGAAATCATACAAGAGCAAAAAAAAGAATGTGTGTGTGTGTGTTCTCCTATTAAAACCTGCACTCAAACAAGTTTGACTCAACAAATTTACTTTTAATAAACTTTTTTCTCAACTACTAATAAAAATTCGTCTATAACTAACGTCTACAAACCTCCCTCAGTCATTTCTTA
This sequence comes from Standfussiana lucernea, assembly GCA_964057025.1. Classification (NCBI taxonomy): domain Eukaryota; kingdom Metazoa; phylum Arthropoda; class Insecta; order Lepidoptera; family Noctuidae; genus Standfussiana; species Standfussiana lucernea. Next base: position 6,083,199 of record OZ059783.1, read on the forward strand.
CGTATTTAAAAATCGTATACACCTTCAAAAAGGCATTATTTAATAAAAACTTCTCGTAAACAAGTTTGACTCAACAAATTTACTTAAAATAAACTTTTTTTCAACTACTAACAAAAATTCGTCTACTTCTAGTGTCTACAAACATCCTTTAGTCATTTCAATCGTTATAAGTGATTTTGTAAACCTTCAAAGAGACATAATTCAACAAAAAACTGCTCTTTTACAAGTTTGACTAAAAAAAAATGTTTTTTATCAACTTTTTTCTCAACTATTAACAAAAATTCGTCTACTACTAACCTCTTAAAACATCCTTTAGTCATTTCTTACGTTTTAAGTAATCGTGTACACCTTCAAAGAGACATTATTCAATAAAACCTGCTCTCAAACAAGTTTGACTCAACAAAACTTTTAATAAACATTTTTCTCAATGTATTAACAAAAATTCGTCTGTAACTAACGTCTACAAACCTCCCTCAGTCATTTCTTACGTATTTAAAAATCGTATACACCTTCAAAAAGGCATTATTTAATAAAAACTTCTCGTAAACAAGTTTGACTCAACAAATTTACTTAAAATAAACTTTTTTCAACTACTAACAAAAATTCGTCTACTTCTAGCGACTACAAACATCTTTTAGTCATTTCATTCGTTATTAGTGATTTTGTAAACCTTCAAAGAGACATAATTCAATAAAAAACTGCTCTTTTACAAGTTTGACTAAAAAAAAATGTTTTTTATCAACTTTTTTCTCAACTATTAACAAAAATTCGTCTACTACTAACCTCTAAAAACATCCTTTAGTCATTTCTTACGTTTTAAGTAATCGTGTACACCTTCAAAGAGACATTATTCAATAAAACCTGCTCTCAAACAAGTTTGACTCAACAAATTTACTTTTAATAAACCTTTTTCTCAACTACTAACAAAAATTCGTCTATAACTAACGTCTACAAACCTCCCTCAGTCATTTCTTACGTATTTAAAAATCGTATACACCTTCAAAAAGGCATTATTTAATAAAAACTTCTCGTAAACAGGTTTGACTCAACAAAACTTAAAATAAACTTTTTTTCAACTAATAACAAAAATTCGTCTACTTCTAGCGTCTACAAACATCCTTTAGTCATTTCATTCGTTATAAGTGATTTTGTAAGCCTTCAAAGAGACATAATTCAACAAAAAACTGCTCTTTTACAAGTTTGACTAAAAAAAATGTTTTTTATCAACTTTTTTCTCAACTATTAACAAAAATTCGTCTATAACTAACCTCTACAAACCTCCCTCAGTCATTTCTTACGTTTTAAGTAATCGTGTACACCTTCAAAGAGACATTATTCAATAAAACCTGCTCTCAAACAAGTTTGACTCAACAAATTTACTTTTAATAAACCTTTTTCTCAACTACTAACAAAAATTCGTCTATAACTAATGTCTACAAACCTCCCTCAGTCATTTCTTACGTATTTAAAAATCGTATACACCTTCAAAAAGGCATTATTTAATAAAAACTTCTCGTAAACAAGTTTGACTCAACAAATTTACTTAAAATAAACTTTTTTTCAACTACTAACAAAAATTCGTCTACTTCTAGCGTCTACAAACATCCTTTAGTCATTTCATTCGTTATAAGTGATTTTGTAAACCTTCAAAGAGACATAATTCAACAAAAAACTGCTCTTTTACAAGTTTGACTAAAAAAAATGTTTTTTATCAACTTTTTTCTCAACTATTAACAAAAATTCGTCTACTACTAACCTCTAAAAACATCCTTTAGTCATTTCTTACGTTTTAAGTAATCGTGTACACCTTCACAGAGACATTATTCAATAAAACCTGCACTCAAACAAGTTTGACTCAACAAATTTACTTTTAATAAACTTTTTTCTAAACTATTAACAAAAATTCGTCTGTAACTAACGTCTACAAACCTCCCTCAGTCATTTCTTACGTATTTAAAAATCTTATACACCTTCAAAAAGGCATTATTTAATAAAAACTTCTCGTAAACAAGTTTGACTCAACAAATTTACTTAAAATAAACTTTTTTCAACTACTAACAAAAATTCGTCTACTTCTAGCGTCTACAAACATCCTTTAGTCATTTCATTCGTTATTAGTGATTTTGTAAACCTTCAAAGGGACAAAATTCAATAAAAAACTGCTCTTTTACAAGTTTGACTTAAAAAAATTGTTTCTTATCAACTTTTTTCTGAACTATTAACAAAAATTCGTCTATAACTAACCTCTACAAACCTCCCTCAGTCATTTCTTACGTTTTAAGTAATCGTGTACACCTTCACAGAGACATTATTCAATAAAACCTGCACTCAAACAAGTTTGACTCAACAAATTTACTTTTAATAAACTTTTTTCTAAACTATTAACAAAAATTCGTCTGTAACTAACGTCTACAAACCTCCCTCAGTCATTTCTTACGTATTTAAAAATCTTATACACCTTCAAAAAGGCATTATTTAATAAAAACTTCTCGTAAACAAGTTTGACTCAACAAATTTACTTAAAATAAACTTTTTTCAACTACTAACAAAAATTCGTCTACTTCTAGCGTCTACAAACATCCTTTAGTCATTTCATTCGTTATTAGTGATTTTGTAAACCTTCAAAAAGACATAATTCAATAAAAAACTGCTCTTTTACAAGTTCGACTAAAAAAAAATGTTTTTTATCAACTTTTTTCTCAACTATTAACAAAAATTCGTCTACTACTAACCTCTAAAAACATCCTTTAGTCATTTTTTACGTTTTAAGTTATCGTGTACACCTTCAAAGAGACATTATTCAATAAAACCTGCTCTCAAACAAGTTTGACTCAACAAATTTACTTATAATAAACTTTTTTCTCAACTACTAACAAAAATTCGTCTATAACTAACGACTACAAACCTCCCTCAGTCATTTCTTACGTATTTAAAAATCGTATACACCTTCAAAAAGGCATTATTTAATAAAAACTTCTCGTAAACAAGTTTGACTCAACAAATTTACTTAAAATAAACTTTTTTTCAACTACTAACAAAAATTCGTCTATAACTAACGTCTACAAACCTCCCTCAGTCATTTCTTACGTATTTAAAAATCGTATACACCTTCAAAAAGGCATTATTTAATAAAAACTTCTCGTAAACAAGTTTGACTCAACAAATTTACTCAAAATAAACTTTTTTTCAACTACTAACAAAAATTCGTCTCCTTCTAGCGTCTACAAACATCCTTTAGTCATTTCATTCGTTATTAGTGATTTTGTAAACCTTCAAAGAGACACAATTCAATAAAAAACTGCTCTTTTACAAGTTTGACTCAAAAAAATTGTTTCTTATCAACTTTTTTCTCAACTATTAACAAAAATTCGTCTACTACTAACCTTTAAAAACATCCTTTAGTCATTTCTTACGTTTTAAGTAATCGTGTACACCTTCACAGAGACATTATTCAATAAAACCTGCACTTGATATATATATGTAATTATTGTGTTTAAAAATAAATACATTGATATACCTATAAATGTAATTAATATCTATTGTTAATTTACTAAATGATTTTTATAACAAACTTATTTTACTATAAGTCAAACACTGATTTGACTCAACGGTCACTTGTGAATCATACTTGTTTGTTAACGGGTATAAAAGAGCGGTGCCATAGTAGAACAGGCAGTTGCTCTTCGACTTTCAAGGCGTTAACATCTAAGGTATGATATTATTCTGATTATTGTTGATGATGATGTATATTTATATTATAATTATGAATTATGTAATTTAATGTTATTATGATGGTAATTTGATATTATACTATGAATATTACTGATAGCTATGTGCTAGAAATATGTTGTAATATGGCTTATATTGCTTATTGTTTATCCACACCTATAAACTGCTATAACTTGAGAAATGGTCCAGGACAATATAGATTGTCCTGGCATTATACTTTTTAAGATGTAACCGTGGAGTTTCTTGTCCATTCTTCTCCACGAAGACCTAGGTTTGCGAATAGACGTAGTTTGATAGTTATAAATGAATAGTCTTGTCTTCCTGTGGTTTTCTTTATAAAATCCCTTTACCCTACATACCTTTTTAGAGACACTTTCAGACATAGTAAATAATAAGTTACCATTCTGACACTCAAAGCTTATTAATTAAATAGATATCAATACATATACATGTAGTTTACATCCACTTCCTAACACACTCAAACAAGTTTGACTCAACAAATTTACTTTTAATAAACTTTTTTCTCAACTACTAACAAAAATTCGTCTACTTCTAGCGTCTACAAACATCCTTTAGTCATTTCATTTGTTATTAGTGATTTTGTAAACCTTCAAAGAGACATTATTCAATAAAACCTGCTCTCAAACAAGTTTGACTCGACAAAATTGTTTCTTATCAACTTTTTTCTCAACTATTAACAAAAATTCGTCTATAACTAACCTCTACAAACCTCCCTCAGTCATTTCTTACGTTTTAAGTAATCGTGTACACCTTCAAAGAGACATTATTCAATAAAACCTGCTCTCAAACAAGTTTGACTCAACAAATTTACTTTTAATAAACCTTTTTCTCAACTACTAACAAAAATTCGTCTATAACTAACGTCTACAAACCTTCCCTCAGTCATTTCTTACGTATTTAAAAATCGTATACACCTTCAAAAAGGCATTATTTAATAAAAACTTCTCGTAAACAAGTTTGACTCAACAAATTCACTTAAAATAAACTTTTTTTCAACTACTAACAAAAATTCGTCTACTTCTAGTGTCTACAAACATCCTTTAGTCATTTCAATCGTTATAAGTGATTTTGTAAACCTTCAAAGAGACATAATTCAACAAAAAACTGCTCTTTTACAAGTTTGACTAAAAAAAATGTTTTTTATCAACTTTTTTCTCAACTATTAACAAAAATTCGTCTACTACTAACCTCTAAAAACATCCTTTAGTCATTTCTTACGTTTTAAGTAATCGTGTACACCTTCAAAGAGACATTATTCAATAAAACCTGCACTTGATATATATATGTAATTATTGTGTTTAAAAATAAATACATTGATATACCTATAAATGTAATTAATATCTATTGTTAATTTACTAAATGATTTTTATAACAAACTTATTTTACTATAAGTCAAACACTGATTTGACTCAACGGTCACTTGTGAATCATACTTGTTTGTTAACGGGTATAAAAGAGCGGTGCCATAGTAGAACAGGCAGTTGCTCTTCGACTTTCAAGGCGTTAACATCTAAGGTATGATATTATTCTGATTATTGTTGATGATGATGTATATTTATATTATAATTATGAATTATGTAATTTAATGTTATTATGATGGTAATTTGATATTATACTATGAATATTACTGATAGCTATGTGCTAGAAATATGTTGTAATATGGCTTATATTGCTTATTGTTTATCCACACCTATAAACTGCTATAACTTGAGAAATGGTCCAGGACAATATAGATTGTCCTGGCATTATACTTTTTAAGATGTAACCGTGGAGTTTCTTGTCCATTCTTCTCCACGAAGACCTAGGTTTGCGAATAGACGTAGTTTGATAGTTATAAATGAATAGTCTTGTCTTCCTGTGGTTTTCTTTATAAAATCCCTTTACCCTACATACCTTTTTAGAGACACTTTCAGACATAGTAAATAATAAGTTACCATTCTGACACTCAAAGCTTATTAATTAAATAGATATCAATACATATACATGTAGTTTACATCCACTTCCTAACACACTCAAACAAGTTTGACTCAACAAATTTACTTTTAATAAACTTTTTTCTCAACTACTAACAAAAATTCGTCTACTTCTAGCGTCTACAAACATCCTTTAGTCATTTCATTTGTTATTAGTGATTTTGTAAACCTTCAAAGAGACATTATTCAATAAAACCTGCTCTCAAACAAGTTTGACTCAACAAAATTGTTTCTTATCAACTTTTTTCTCAACTATTAACAAAAATTCGTCTATAACTAACCTCTACAAACCTCCCTCAGTCATTTCTTACGTTTTAAGTAATCGTGTACACCTTCAAAGAGACATTATTCAATAAAACCTGCTCTCAAACAAGTTTGACTCAACAAATTTACTTTTAATAAACCTTTTTCTCAACTACTAACAAAAATTCGTCTATAACTAACGTCTACAAACCTTCCCTCAGTCATTTCTTACGTATTTAAAAATCGTATACACCTTCAAAAAGGCATTATTTAATAAAAACTTCTCGTAAACAAGTTTGACTCAACAAATTCACTTAAAATAAACTTTTTTTCAACTACTAACAAAAATTCGTCTACTTCTAGTGTCTACAAACATCCTTTAGTCATTTCAATCGTTATAAGTGATTTTGTAAACCTTCAAAGAGACATAATTCAACAAAAAACTGCTCTTTTACAAGTTTGACTAAAAAAAAATGTTTTTTATCAACTTTTTTCTCAACTATTAACAAAAATTCGTCTACTACTAACCTCTAAAAACATCCTTTAGTCATTTCTTACGTTTTAAGTAATCGTGTACACCTTCAAAGAGACATTATTCAATAAAACCTGCTCTCAAACAAGTTTGACTCAACAAAACTTTTAATAAACATTTTTCTCAACTATTAACAAAAATTCGTCTGTAACTAACGTCTACAAACCTCCCTCAGTCATTTCTTACGTATTTAAAAATCGTATACACCTTCAAAAAGGCATTATTTAATAAAAACTTCTCGTAAACAAGTTTGACTCAACAAATTTACTTAAAATAAACTTTTTTCAACTACTAACAAAAATTCGTCTCCTTCTAGCGTCTACAAACATCCTTTAGTCATTTCATTCGTTATTAGTGATTTCGTAAACCTTCAAAGAGACACAATTCAATAAAAAACTGCTCTTTTACAAGTTTGACTAAAAAAAATGTTTTTTATCAACTTTTTTCTCAACTATTAACAAAAATTCGTCTATATCTAACCTCTACAAACCTCCCTCAGTCATTTCTTACGTTTTAAGTAATCGTGTACACCTTCAAAGAGACATTATTCAATAAAACCTGCTCTCAAAGTTTGACTCAACAAATTTACTTTTAATAAACCTTTTTCTCAACTACTAACAAAAATTCGTCTATAACTAACCTCTACAAACCTCCCTTAGTCATTTCTTACGTTTTAAGTAATCGTGTACACCTTCACAGAGACATTATTCAATAAAACCTGCACTCAAACAAGTTTGACTCAACAAATTTACTTAAAATAAACTTTTTTCAACTACTAACAAAAATTCGTCTACTTCTAGCGTCTACAAACATCCTTTAGTCATTTCATTCGTTATTAGTGATTTTGTAAACTTTCAAAGAGACATAATTCAACAAAAAACTGCTCTTTTACAAGTTTGACTAAAAAAAATGTTTTTTATCAACTTTTTTCTCAACTATTAACAAAAATTCGTCTATATCTAACCTCTACAAACCTCCCTCAGTCATTTCTTACGTTTTAAGTAATCGTGTACACCTTCAAAGAGACATTATTCAATAAAACCTGCTCTCAAACAAGTTTGACTCAACAAATTTACTTTTAATAAACCTTTTTCTCAACTACTAACAAAAATTCGTCTATAACTAACCTCTACAAACCTCCCTTAGTCATTTCTTACGTTTTAAGTAATCGTGTACACCTTCAAAAAGGCATTATTTAATAAAAACTTCTCGTAAACAAGTTTGACTCAACAAATTTACTTAAAATAATTTTTTCTCAACTATTAACAAAAATTCGTCTACTACTAACCTCTAAAAACATCCTTTAGTCATTTCTTAGGTTTTAAGGAATCGTGTACACCTTCACAGAGACATTATTCAATAAAACCTGCACTCAAACAAGTTTGACTCAACAAATTTACTTTTAATAAACTTTTTTCTCAACTATTAACAAAAATTCGTCTGTAACTAACGTCTACAAACCTCCCTCAGTCATTTCTTACGTATTTAAAAATCGTATACACCTTCAAAAAGGCATTATTTAATAAAAACTTCTCGTAAACAAGTTTGACTCAACAAATTTACTTAAAATAAACTTTTTTCAACTACTAACAAAAATTCGTCTACTTCTAGCGTCTACAAACATCCTTTAGTCATTTCATTTGTTATTAGTGATTTTGTAAACCTTCAAAGAGACAAAATTCAATAAAAAACTGCTCTTTTACAAGTTTGACTCAAAAAAATTGTTTCTTATCAACTTTTTTCTCAAATATTAACAAAAATTCGTCTATAACTAACCTCTACAAACCTCCCTCAGTCATTTCTTACGTATTTAAAAATCGTATACACCTTCAAAAGTCATTATTTAATAAAAACTTCTCGTAAACAAGTTTGACTCAACAAATTTACTTAAAATAAACTTTTTTCAACTACTAACAAAAATTCGTCTACTTCTAGCGTCTACAAACATCCTTTAGTCATTTCATTCGTTATTAGTGATTTTGTAAACCTTCAAAGAGACATAATTCAACAAAAAACTGCTCTTTTACAAGTTTGACTAAAAAAAAATGTTTTTTATCAACTTTTTTCTCAACTATTAACAAAAATTCGTCTACTACTAACCTCTAAAAACATCCTTTAGTCATTTCTTACGTTTTAAGTAATCGTGTACACCTTCAAAGAGACATTATTCAATAAAACCTGCTCTCAAACAAGTTTGACTCAACAAAACTTTTAATAAACATTTTTCTCAACTATTAACAAAAATTCGTCTGTAACTAACGTCTACAAACCTCCCTCAGTCATTTCTTACGTATTTAAAAATCGTATACACCTTCAAAAAGGCATTATTTAATAAAAACTTCTCGTAAACAAGTTTGACTCAACAAATTTACTTAAAATAAACTTTTTTCTACTACTAACAAAAATTCGTCTACTTCTAGCGTCTACAAACATCCTTTAGTCATTTCATTCGTTATTAGTGATTTTGTAAACCTTCAAAGAGACATAATTCAACAAAAAACTGCTCTTTTACAAGTTTGACTAAAAAAAAATGTTTCTTATCAACTTTTTTCTCAACTATTAACAAAAATTCGTCTATAACTAACCTCTACAAACCTCCCTCAGTCATTTCTTACGTTTTAAGTAATCGTGTACACCTTCAAAGAGACATTATTCAATAAAACCTGCTCTCAAACAAGTTTGACTCAACAAATTTACTTTTAATAAACCTTTTTCTCAACTACTAACAAAAATTCGTCTATAACTAACGTCTACAAACCTTCCCTCAGTCATTTCTTACGTATTTAAAAATCGTATACACCTTCAAAAAGGCATTATTTAATAAAAACTTCTCGTAAACAAGTTTGACTCAACAAATTCACTTAAAATAAACTTTTTTTTCAACTACTAACAAAAATTTGTCTACTTCTAGTGTCTACAAACATCCTTTAGTCATTTCAATCGTTATAAGTGATTTTGTAAACCTTCAAAGAGACATAATTCAACAAAAAACTGCTCTTTTACAAGTTTGACTAAAAAAAATGTTTTTTATCAACTTTTTTCTCAACTATTAACAAAAATTCGTCTACTACTAACCTCTAAAAACATCCTTTAGTCATTTCTTACGTTTTAAGTAATCGTGTACACCTTCAAAGAGACATTATTCAATAAAACCTGCTCTCAAACAAGTTTGACTCAACAAAACTTTTAATAAACATTTTTCTCAACTATTAACAAAAATTCGTCTGTAACTAACGTCTACAAACCTCCCTCAGTCATTTCTTACGTATTTAAAAATCGTATACACCTTCAAAAAGGCATTATTTAATAAAAACTTCTCGTAAACAAGTTTGACTCAACAAATTTACTTAAAATAAACTTTTTTCTACTACTAACAAAAATTCGTCTACTTCTAGCGTCTACAAACATCCTTTAGTCATTTCATTCGTTATTAGTGATTTTGTAAACCTTCAAAGAGACATAATTCAACAAAAAACTGCTCTTTTACAAGTTTGACTAAAAAAAAATGTTTCTTATCAACTTTTTTCTCAACTATTAACAAAAATTCGTCTATAACTAACCTCTACAAACCTCCCTCAGTCATTTCTTACGTTTTAAGTAATCGTGTACACCTTCAAAGAGACATTATTCAATAAAACCTGCTCTCAAACAAGTTTGACTCAACAAATTTACTTTTAATAAACCTTTTTCTCAACTACTAACAAAAATTCGTCTATAACTAACGTCTACAAACCTTCCCTCAGTCATTTCTTACGTATTTAAAAATCGTATACACCTTCAAAAAGGCATTATTTAATAAAAACTTCTCGTAAACAAGTTTGACTCAACAAATTCACTTAAAATAAACTTTTTTTCAACTACTAACAAAAATTCGTCTACTTCTAGTGTCTACAAACATCCTTTAGTCATTTCAATCGTTATAAGTGATTTTGTAAACCTTCAAAGAGACATAATTCAACAAAAAACTGCTCTTTTACAAGTTTGACTAAAAAAAATGTTTTTTATCAACTTTTTTCTCAACTATTAACAAAAATTCGTCTACTACTAACCTCTAAAAACATCCTTTAGTCATTTCTTACGTTTTAAGTAATCGTGTACACCTTCAAAGAGACATTATTCAATAAAACCTGCACTTGATATATATATGTAATTATTGTGTTTAAAAATAAATACATTGATATACCTATAAATGTAATTAATATCTATTGTTAATTTACTAAATGATTTTTATAACAAACTTATTTTACTATAAGTCAAACACTGATTTGACTCAACGGTCACTTGTGAATCATACTTGTTTGTTAACGGGTATAAAAGAGCGGTGCCATAGTAGAACAGGCAGTTGCTCTTCGACTTTCAAGGCGTTAACATCTAAGGTATGATATTATTCTGATTATTGTTGATGATGATGTATATTTATATTATAATTATGAATTATGTAATTTAATGTTATTATGATGGTAATTTGATATTATACTATGAATATTACTGATAGCTATGTGCTAGAAATATGTTGTAATATGGCTTATATTGCTTATTGTTTATCCACACCTATAAACTGCTATAACTTGAGAAATGGTCCAGGACAATATAGATTGTCCTGGCATTATACTTTTTAAGATGTAACCGTGGAGTTTCTTGTCCATTCTTCTCCACGAAGACCTAGGTTTGCGAATAGACGTAGTTTGATAGTTATAAATGAATAGTCTTGTCTTCCTGTGGTTTTCTTTATAAAATCCCTTTACCCTACATACCTTTTTAGAGACACTTTCAGACATAGTAAATAATAAGTTACCATTCTGACACTCAAAGCTTATTAATTAAATAGATATCAATACATATACATGTAGTTTACATCCACTTCCTAACACACTCAAACAAGTTTGACTCAACAAATTTACTTTTAATAAACTTTTTTCTCAACTACTAACAAAAATTCGTCTACTTCTAGCGTCTACAAACATCCTTTAGTCATTTCATTTGTTATTAGTGATTTTGTAAACCTTCAAAGAGACATTATTCAATAAAACCTGCTCTCAAACAAGTTTGACTCAACAAAATTGTTTCTTATCAACTTTTTTCTCAACTATTAACAAAAATTCGTCTATAACTAACCTCTACAAACCTCCCTCAGTCATTTCTTACGTTTTAAGTAATCGTGTACACCTTCAAAGAGACATTATTCAATAAAACCTGCTCTCAAACAAGTTTGACTCAACAAATTTACTTTTAATAAACCTTTTTCTCAACTACTAACAAAAATTCGTCTATAACTAACGTCTACAAACCTTCCCTCAGTCATTTCTTACGTATTTAAAAATCGTATACACCTTCAAAAAGGCATTATTTAATAAAAACTTCTCGTAAACAAGTTTGACTCAACAAATTCACTTAAAATAAACTTTTTTTCAACTACTAACAAAAATTCGTCTACTTCTAGTGTCTACAAACATCCTTTAGTCATTTCAATCGTTATAAGTGATTTTGTAAACCTTCAAAGAGACATAATTCAACAAAAAACTGCTCTTTTACAAGTTTGACTAAAAAAAAATGTTTTTTATCAACTTTTTTCTCAACTATTAACAAAAATTCGTCTACTACTAACCTCTAAAAACATCCTTTAGTCATTTCTTACGTTTTAAGTAATCGTGTACACCTTCAAAGAGACATTATTCAATAAAACCTGCTCTCAAACAAGTTTGACTCAACAAAACTTTTAATAAACATTTTTCTCAACTATTAACAAAAATTCGTCTGTAACTAACGTCTACAAACCTCCCTCAGTCATTTCTTACGTATTTAAAAATCGTATACACCTTCAAAAAGGCATTATTTAATAAAAACTTCTCGTAAACAAGTTTGACTCAACAAATTTACTTAAAATAAACTTTTTTCAACTACTAACAAAAATTCGTCTCCTTCTAGCGTCTACAAACATCCTTTAGTCATTTCATTCGTTATTAGTGATTTCGTAAACCTTCAAAGAGACACAATTCAATAAAAAACTGCTCTTTTACAAGTTTGACTAAAAAAAATGTTTTTTATCAACTTTTTTCTCAACTATTAACAAAAATTCGTCTATATCTAACCTCTACAAACCTCCCTCAGTCATTTCTTACGTTTTAAGTAATCGTGTACACCTTCAAAGAGACATTATTCAATAAAACCTGCTCTCAAAGTTTGACTCAACAAATTTACTTTTAATAAACCTTTTTCTCAACTACTAACAAAAATTCGTCTATAACTAACCTCTACAAACCTCCCTTAGTCATTTCTTACGTTTTAAGTAATCGTGTACACCTTCACAGAGACATTATTCAATAAAACCTGCACTCAAACAAGTTTGACTCAACAAATTTACTTAAAATAAACTTTTTTCAACTACTAACAAAAATTCGTCTACTTCTAGCGTCTACAAACATCCTTTAGTCATTTCATTCGTTATTAGTGATTTTGTAAACTTTCAAAGAGACATAATTCAACAAAAAACTGCTCTTTTACAAGTTTGACTAAAAAAAATGTTTTTTATCAACTTTTTTCTCAACTATTAACAAAAATTCGTCTATATCTAACCTCTACAAACCTCCCTCAGTCATTTCTTACGTTTTAAGTAATCGTGTACACCTTCAAAGAGACATTATTCAATAAAACCTGCTCTCAAACAAGTTTGACTCAACAAATTTACTTTTAATAAACCTTTTTCTCAACTACTAACAAAAATTCGTCTATAACTAACCTCTACAAACCTCCCTTAGTCATTTCTTACGTTTTAAGTAATCGTGTACACCTTCAAAAAGGCATTATTTAATAAAAACTTCTCGTAAACAAGTTTGACTCAACAAATTTACTTAAAATAATTTTTTCTCAACTATTAACAAAAATTCGTCTACTACTAACCTCTAAAAACATCCTTTAGTCATTTCTTAGGTTTTAAGGAATCGTGTACACCTTCACAGAGACATTATTCAATAAAACCTGCTCTCAAACAAGTTTGACTCAACAAAACTTTTAATAAACATTTTTCTCAACTATTAACAAAAATTCGTCTGTAACTAACGTCTACAAACCTCCCTCAGTCATTTCTTACGTATTTAAAAATCGTATACACCTTCAAAAAGGCATTATTTAATAAAAACTTCTCGTAAACAAGTTTGACTCAACAAATTTACTTAAAATAAACTTTTTTCAACTACTAACAAAAATTCGTCTACTTCTAGCGTCTACAAACATCCTTTAGGCATTTCATTCGTTATTAGTGATTTTGTAAACCTTCAAAGAGACATAATTCAACAAAAAACTGCTCTTTTACAAGTTTGACTAAAAAAAAATGTTTTTTATCAACTTTTTTCTCAACTATTAACAAAAATTCGTCTACTACTAACCTCTAAAAACATCCTTTAGTCATTTCTTACGTTTTAAGTAATCGTGTACACCTTCAAAGAGACATTATTCAATAAAACCTGCTCTCAAACAAGTTTGACTCAACAAAACTTTTAATAAACATTTTTCTCAACTATTAACAAAAATTCGTCTGTAACTAACGTCTACAAACCTCCCTCAGTCATTTCTTACGTATTTAAAAATCGTATACACCTTCAAAAAGGCATTATTTAATAAAAACTTCTCGTAAACAAGTTTGACTCAACAAATTTACTTAAAATAAACTTTTTTCTACTACTAACAAAAATTCGTCTACTTCTAGCGTCTACAAACATCCTTTAGTCATTTCATTCGTTATTAGTGATTTTGTAAACCTTCAAAGAGACATAATTCAACAAAAAACTGCTCTTTTACAAGTTTGACTAAAAAAAAATGTTTCTTATCAACTTTTTTCTCAACTATTAACAAAAATTCGTCTATAACTAACCTCTACAAACCTCCCTCAGTCATTTCTTACGTTTTAAGTAATCGTGTACACCTTCAAAGAGACATTATTCAATAAAACCTGCTCTCAAACAAGTTTGACTCAACAAATTTACTTTTAATAAACCTTTTTCTCAACTACTAACAAAAATTCGTCTATAACTAACGTCTACAAACCTTCCCTCAGTCATTTCTTACGTATTTAAAAATCGTATACACCTTCAAAAAGGCATTATTTAATAAAAACTTCTCGTAAACAAGTTTGACTCAACAAATTCACTTAAAATAAACTTTTTTTTCAACTACTAACAAAAATTCGTCTACTTCTAGTGTCTACAAACATCCTTTAGTCATTTCAATCGTTATAAGTGATTTTGTAAACCTTCAAAGAGACATAATTCAACAAAAAACTGCTCTTTTACAAGTTTGACTAAAAAAAATGTTTTTTATCAACTTTTTTCTCAACTATTAACAAAAATTCGTCTACTACTAACCTCTAAAAACATCCTTTAGTCATTTCTTACGTTTTAAGTAATCGTGTACACCTTCAAAGAGACATTATTCAATAAAACCTGCTCTCAAACAAGTTTGACTCAACAAAACTTTTAATAAACATTTTTCTCAACTATTAACAAAAATTCGTCTGTAACTAACGTCTACAAACCTCCCTCAGTCATTTCTTACGTATTTAAAAATCGTATACACCTTCAAAAAGGCATTATTTAATAAAAACTTCTCGTAAACAAGTTTGACTCAACAAATTTACTTAAAATAAACTTTTTTCAACTACTAACAAAAATTCGTCTCCTTCTAGCGTCTACAAACATCCTTTAGTCATTTCATTCGTTATTAGTGATTTCGTAAACCTTCAAAGAGACACAATTCAATAAAAAACTGCTCTTTTACAAGTTTGACTAAAAAAAATGTTTTTTATCAACTTTTTTCTCAACTATTAACAAAAATTCGTCTATATCTAACCTCTACAAACCTCCCTCAGTCATTTCTTACGTTTTAAGTAATCGTGTACACCTTCAAAGAGACATTATTCAATAAAACCTGCTCTCAAACAAGTTTGACTCAACAAATTTACTTTTAATAAACCTTTTTCTCAACTACTAACAAAAATTCGTCTATAACTAACCTCTACAAACCTCCCTTAGTCATTTCTTACGTTTTAAGTAATCGTGTACACCTTCAAAAAGGCATTATTTAATAAAAACTTCTCGTAAACAAGTTTGACTCAACAAATTTACTTAAAATAATTTTTTCTCAACTATTAACAAAAATTCGTCTACTACTAACCTCTAAAAACATCCTTTAGTCATTTCTTAGGTTTTAAGGAATCGTGTACACCTTCACAGAGACATTACTCAATAAAACCTGCACTCAAACAAGTTTGACTCAACAAATTTACTTTTAATAAACTTTTTTCTGAACTATTAACAAAAATTCGTCTGTAACTAACGTCTACAAACCTCCCTCAGTCATTTCTTACGTATTTAAAAATCGTATACACCTTCAAAAAGGCATTATTTAATAAAAACTTCTCGTAAACAAGTTTGACTCAACAAATTTACTTAAAATAAACTTTTTTCAACTACTAACAAAAATTCGTCTACTTCTAGCGTCTACAAACATCCTTTAGTCATTTCATTTGTTATTAGTGATTTTGTAAACCTTCAAAGAGACAAAATTCAATAAAAAACTGCTCTTTTACAAGTTTGACTCAAAAAAATTGTTTCTTATCAACTTTTTTCTCAAATATTAACAAAAATTCGTCTATAACTAACCTCTACAAACCTCCCTCAGTCATTTCTTACGTTTTAAGTAATCGTGTACACCTTCAAAGAGACATTATTCAATAAAACCTGCTCTCAAACAAGTTTGACTCAACAAATTTACTTTTAATAAACCTTTTTCTCAACTACTAACAAAAATTCGTCTATAACTAACGTCTACAAACCTCCCTCAGTCATTTCTTACGTATTTAAAAATCGTATACACCTTCAAAAAGTCATTATTTAATAAAAACTTCTCGTAAACAAGTTTGACTCAACAAATTTACTTAAAATAAACTTTTTTCAACTACTAACAAAAATTCGTCTACTTCTAGCGTCTACAAACATCCTTTAGGCATTTCATTCGTTATTAGTGATTTTGTAAACCTTCAAAGAGACATAATTCAACAAAAAACTGCTCTTTTACAAGTTTGACTAAAAAAAAATGTTTTTTATCAACTTTTTTCTCAACTATTAACAAAAATTCGTCTACTACTAACCTCTAAAAACATCCTTTAGTCATTTCTTACGTTTTAAGTAATCGTGTACACCTTCAAAGAGACATTATTCAATAAAACCTGCTCTCAAACAAGTTTGACTCAACAAAACTTTTAATAAACATTTTTCTCAACTATTAACAAAAATTCGTCTGTAACTAACGTCTACAAACCTCCCTCAGTCATTTCTTACGTATTTAAAAATCGTATACACCTTCAAAAAGGCATTATTTAATAAAAACTTCTCGTAAACAAGTTTGACTCAACAAATTTACTTAAAATAAACTTTTTTCAACTACTAACAAAAATTCGTCTACTTCTAGCGTCTCTTGTCAATATCCGATAGATTTATTCGAATATTATTCGTTTCTAAACTATTTATAGCTAATATTCCAGACTCACTGCCACACTCTGGTATTGTTACCAACTCCGCCCTAGCTAGCAGCCTATTGGCCTCCCACATTAAATCGGTATAGCCTAAATTAACAACTTTCAAATAGGAATGACACGAATTAATAATAGCTGACGGTATAAAATACGTTACGTCTCCTAATTGCATCCATACTGTATTCGTTAAAATTGTGTGCTCCTTTCCAATATGTTTACCGCAGTCAATATAAACTTCTACATACAATTGGTTTTGCTTAGGTATTTTAACTTTATGCTTTAAATAAACAGGGTATTTCACAATAAAATCTGTTGCATATAAATTAAAATCTGAAAATAAATCCTGTACAACTTTGCTTTCAACAAAGCGTATAGAAGAAGCTGAAGTAACTAAACTAACATTTTCAGTATTAATCATGGTTTGTCCTATTAATAAATCAATATCCGATGATATATAATTAGTTAATTCGACCACTCCTTGTAATTTTACATTATCTATATGGACACGTAGAAAACAAGAACCAAGTGAATTTACACATGCTCCTCCAAAACCTCTCATAACAGTAGCGCTGGGCTCTATTTTTATTTGTAACCTTTTAGCTATTGATATACAAAGTATATTAATTTTACTGCCTGTATCTATGTATGCCCTCAGCTGCTGTCCATTTACCATAACTGTTTTTTTGTAAATATCAACAAAAATTTCGTAAGTAATATGCAGTACTTGACCAACCTTTTGTGCTTGCTCTCGTGACTTCCCAGCGCCAAACCAGCAGTTTGCAGTGGTATGCCCGCTGCGCCGACATGTCTCGCAGCGCTGTTGTTGTCTACAGTCCCGCGCCTCGTGGCCCGGTCGACGACACACGTAGCATATCTTTGGTTGGACCTGATGTGTTGATGTTGGTGAGCCGCTGCTAGTGCCTCTTCTCCACGTCGATTTCCGGGTAGTCTGCGATTCTACCCGTTTAAAGTTTTCCAATGATGACAGGTAGCCATAGTAAAGTTTTTCAGGTGTTTCGCAACTATATGCCTTCGCATTGGCTCTTAATTCGGAAGGTAACCCACGAATTATGCACGAAATAGCATCCTCACCTTTAATGTTACATTTTTTTAGTAAGGATAAAATTTTCATGATAATACCTGGTCATCGTCTCTTTATCCCCCTTTGTCCTTGCCAGCATACGTTCTAACTTATCCACGTAGTCAGTCGATCGAGGGAAAGCGACCTGAAGCATCTCCTTCCATCCGTCCCAAGTCAAATCGTAGTTATCGAGGTCATCGTACTGTTACATCCCTAGAATACTCCCTTAAGTGCCTAGTCAGCACCACATCATCACTACGTGCTAGACTTAGTGCATTGGTCAGGCTGTAGCGCCAGTTCGGGTAAAGACTCCTATCGGATAGGTCGCAACTTCGCAAGTCAGAATATTGACCAAGTTTCCCTTTTAATCCTGTATTTTTACCTTTTATTAAATATAATTAATTAACTTCAGACAATCGTTTTTTTTAAAAAGGGATTTATAAAGGGTGTCCTAACATTGGTGGCAGCGGCAAGGGATCATAATATCATATCCCGCGGAACGTCTCGCGAAGTGTTATCCAGTGAAAGTGTCCTTGTGCCAAGTGAATCTTGTGTGCTAAACCTACGACCCGAACTCAACGCGACCTATCTGCGGCCTAAGAGAGGCCAACCCTGGCTGAAATAGGCCAACTCCAGTGGCCTACGAGAGGCTAACTCCAGCTCAAAAGAGGCTAAATCCAGAGCCCTTTTGAGGATTCATCCAAGTCGTCACCTGTCTACTGTGCAGTGGTACCGGGCAGCGCGCTGCAGCGCATTCTACGGACCTGCTTGTATCCAGCACCGACCAGGATCAGACGTCCTCCGTGTCCCCACAAAATGAAGTGTTTTTGTGTTCTGTGAGTCAGTTCAGTGCTCTTAATTTTAATTCTATTTATAGATTTGCCATAAGTCTTTAGCAAAGCATAAGCTAATCTCTATTCCTGTTACTTTGTATTTGTCGTTATAACACTGTGTCCAGACCGTAGTCTAAACATCCTTCGCCCACGTACTCGGTTACTCAGTACGCGGAATACCGATAAGCCGTCTATAACCAATTGGCAAAACTTTTAACATCGAGGCTTTAATTATTGTATTTTATTCCTCAGAAACTTATTTTAGTCACTTATAATGACTAAATTAGATTCAAAAAAAGACCTTAGAGAGTTTAAAGATGAAGAAATACCCCTTAGTGTTATCCTTAAATTTATTAAGCCATTTGATGGTTCTAGAGAAAAATTAAATGCTTTCCTAGTAAATTGCGATAATGCGATATCCTTATCGTCATCATCTCAGGAAGACATTGTCTTCAAATACATTATCAGCCAACTAGATGGTAAAGCGCAATGCGCGTGTTCCATCAAAGAGTTTGACAACTGGTCATCTCTCAAAGAATTTATGAAAAATCAATTCGGCGAGAGAAAGCATTACGCCCATTTACTTACCGAGCTTCAAGAGTGCCATCAAACTAACCAGGAGACGGTCAGCCAATTTCACCTGCGAGTCGAAACTTGCTTATCCAGATTACTTACAGAAGTAACAATTTCCAACACAAAGAAAAGTGAACTTGTCGGTAGAGTGGCTGCGATGGAGGACTTAGCGCTTCATACATTTAACATAGGGTTACATCCTCGTATAGCTAACATTGTAAGATGTAGAGATCCAAAAAATTTGAACGAGGCTGTTAACTATGCAATTTCTGAAGAAAAGATTCAGCAGTATACATTTAAACAAAATGTTAATTTTAAAAAAGATAACAATAGACCTTCACCTAAGCCACATCTACCTAATAATAATAATCAACCTTCTTCCTCTAGAGATTCGTCGGTATGCAGATACTGCAAGAAAGAGGGTCATACTTTAGCCGAATGTAAATTGCGCGAATTTAATAATAAAAAATATAACCATAAATTCAGTTCTCCCGCGCAACAATATTCTTCTAAGCCCAAGAGTCCTCATGTAAACTTCGTGAACAACGAAGAAAACTCCCCTACGACTGATTCAGAATCTGATCAGGACAATTTAAATTATTAAACGTCTCGACCGGGTGTCGCACGAGACGAACTTTAAAAGACGACGCCACTAATCCTATACCCGATCATCATTCATCCTCTAGAGCTATACGACAGGGTAACCAGCCCCAAAATGGCAGCTCTCATAATGTCACACGACAGGGTAACCAGCCCCAAACTGAAGACATTCGCCCTACAGCTATACGACAGGGTAACCAGCCCCAAAATGGCAGCTCTCATAATGTCACGCGACAGGGTAATCAGCCCCAAACTGAAGACATTTCCAATCCTCCTCAATCCGTATGTGTCCCTGAAAAAGAAAACAACAATGATTATAAAGTATATGAAATAAACACTAATTTAAAAACATACTTACCCTATATCGTCGCCCAGTCGTCTGTCAGCAAAAAACCACTTACCCTTTTGATAGACACTGGAGCTTCCCTGTGTATCCTAAAGAAATCATGCCTATCTGAAGCCCTTGAATTAGGATTTGATATTGTCAGAATAAAAGGTATTGACTCAAAGGACCCGATTACGAGTCACGGTAATCTTACTCTAGACTTAAGTCTATCTCCTGGATACACAGTATTACACAAATTTCACGTCTTTGATAACTTAGGCTTTCCCTATGATGGTATTATAGGTAATGACCTATTCATTAAAAATGGCTGCCGCATAAATTATGATTCAGGTGCGCTAGAAATCGCACATCATCATATAAAGCTGTCATTCAACCATCCATTTTACATAATAGAACCACGAACCGAAACCATCATAGAATGTTCAGTTAAAAACCCAGAAGTTAAGGAAGGTATAATCCTGGACCAACATATTTCCAATAAATTGTTAGTAGCTAATTCAATAGTGAAAATAAAAAGTAACAATCGAATTAATGTATCGATCCTCAACGTATCTGAAAAACCTATTTCAATAAACCCTAACCTCTCGCTGACCTTAATCCCGATAACTAAAAATGAAATATGTTTATCTCAACCTAACGTCAATTGTTATGAGAGAACAAACGAGGTCCTTAAACAATTACGAACTTCCCATCTAAACTCTGAAGAGTCTGAAATCCTTTATGACATCTGTAGTCAATATGCAGACATATTCCACCTTCCCGACGATGAACTCACATCAACTAGTGCTATCAAGCACGAAATTAAAACAAGCACCTCGCAACCTATAAACGTAAAATCTTATAGATTTCCAGAAGTTCATAAAGACGAGGTCAGAACCCAGATTAGTAAAATGCTGGAACAAAATATAATTAAACCATCTATCTCTCCATGGTCATCGCCCATTTGGATAGTGCCAAAAAAGGTCGATGCTTCAGGAAAAAAGAAATGGCGCATAGTGATTGACTATCGCAAGCTCAATGACATCACTATTGGTGAGAGCTATCCAATTCCCCAAATTAACGAAATCCTAGACCAGCTAGGCAAGAGTAAATATTTCACAACTCTTGATTTAGCGTCAGGCTTCCATCAAATCGAAATTTCAGCCGAAGATGTCCCTAAAACTGCTTTTAGTGTACCCGAAGGTCACTATGAATTTATCAGAATGCCATTTGGTCTTAAAAATGCTCCTGCAACCTTTCAGAGGCTCATGAACACAGTCCTGTCAGGCCTGCAGGGTATACATTGCTATGTTTATTTAGACGACATTGTGATATATTCCTATGATCTTACATCCCATGTCCAGAAATTATCCTACACATTTGAGAGATTGAGAAAATTCAACCTCAAATTGCAACCAGACAAGTGTGAGTTTCTTCGCAAAGAAGTTACTTATCTTGGCCATACTATTAGTGAAGCAGGCTTAAAACCTAACCCCGAGAAAATTAAAGCTGTAAGTGAATTCCCTATCCCAAAATGTCCAAAAGACGTAAAATCATTCCCAGTTTGGTATCCCTAAAACTATCCTTACAGATCAGGGAACCAATTTCACAGCGGAACTATTTAAACAAACCTGTACCTTTTTGAAAATTAAACAGTTATGGTCCAGCCCCTATCATCCACAAACTCAAGGTGCTTTAGAAAGAAGTCATGCGACTCTAAAAGAATATTTAAAATCTTTCGTCGATGACAACCAAAATGACTGGCCGAGATACGTCTACACGGCAATGTTAACCTACAATACAACAGTCCATTGCACCACAAATTATACACCATACGAATTATTATTCGGTTGCAAACCATTTATACCCACTTCTATCTATGATACAGCATTAGAACCTACATATCCTAGTTATGTCCGTATACTCCAACAAAGAATGAAACTCTCCAGAGAGAAAGCCGTAGAAAATATCCTTAAATCTAAAATCATATCAAAAGACTATTACGATAAAAGAACTAGACCTATGAAATATAAAACAGGCGATATGGTGTATATCAAACACCATCCGCGGCAGAATAAAGCTCTGTCGCCTATCTGGAAAGGTCCACATAAAGTGATAAAAATTAATGGCAACAATACGTTAACCCTTCTCGTTAATCGCCGTCACGTCAAGTATCACTATGACGAATTAAAGCTGGCGGAAATACCTAATATTTAGTTTCTTTTTATTACGTATTAATCTAATAAACTTAGTTTTAACATATTACATTAGTTAAAATCTTGTATAATATATTTCAGAATATCTACATTCCTGTCCCTTGCAATCGTACGTCTGATATCATCGAACAAGTCAATGAAAGCCCTGGCATATACTTCGACCCAATAGGAATCATGAAACAGACTTGTGATCATATCCATTTACTTGTACCTATAGATATTACATATATAAAACCCCATATAGATAATATAAAGAATGCACTAAAAACTTCTACGCTGTTGTGTCAACAGAATACAGTACTCAAAGAAACCGAATGTACAAATATACTACAGCCTCTGGTTTCCCGACTTATCGATATTCTGAAAGACTACAGTGCCATATCTCATTTAACATCTGCATCTGGGCGAGAAAAGAGATCAGCTTGGTTAGCAGGAGTTGGCTCTCTTTTCAAACAAGTCATTGGCACAATGGATGAAGACGATGCCACAAGATATAATAACGCCATTCAAACCCTAAATAATAATAACATTAAGCTTGCGTCCATTTTAAAAGATAACATTCTTGTAACAAGCGCAGCTCTTTCCAATTATAACAAAACTCTTGAAATTATAACCACAAATGAAGTCCGTTTGAATGACGCTATTAATAATCTATCTAGTACTTTTAGTAATATGACAGTTATATCTAACAAGCTGTACATAAAATCTAAGATGAACGATGTCTACGCCGAATTATCATCTTGTCTACTTACCCTGTCATTTAAATTAGACGACCTTGTAAATGCAATATTATTCGCTAAAACTAATACCCTTCACCCATCGGTAATGACACCAAATCAGTTGTATAATGAACTAATAAGTAACATTAGAAAATTACCTAATTATGAAGAATTGCCTTTAGATTTAAGTTTAGATACTATTCATGCTCTAATTGATATTTCAAAGTTGTCATGTTATTTTGTAAACAATAAGTTAGTCTTTGTAATCAAAATTCCCCTTGTACACTCTTTTGAGTTAGATCTATTTAAAGCTATTCCAGTACCTATACCACACAACATGGAAAAACCAAACTCCTATGCTATGATTGTACCATCTTGTAATTATGTCGGCATTAGTAAGGATAAATTAACATACACCTGTTTAAGTAATCTAAAATCCTGTACTGAACCCGTAAACAGAGTTTATATTTGTGATGATATAGATACACACTCAATTCAAGCAACACCAACCTGTGAAACTGATATACTAACAAAAATTGTTACAGAAATACCTAAGTACTGTCAAACTAAATTAATATATGGTCAGATAGATATTTGGCAAGAATTGCAAGGAAACAAATGGATATTTGTCCAATCTGAACCGACTAAACTTTCTATCCAGTGTAAATCTGATCTAATAGAGTTCAAAATATTAGGTACTGGTGTACTTAATATTCGCCCTAATTGTACTGCTTATTGTAGAAATAAACAACTGTTTGGAAAAAACAACATTGACATAAATGTTAAAACTATAGTCTCAGATTTTAATTTAATTAATGAAGTCTGTTGTAATCTAGAAAAGTTTAACATATCAAAGCCCAAATTGTTATCCTCCAAATTATCGAATATAGACTTAGAAAAACTACCTAGCGTTATCAACAACCAAATGTTGTCAGATGTTGATAAAATTATAAATAATCCTAGCCCTAATCTAATTGAATATAGTTCTCACTATCCACTTCTGACTTATCTTGTATTCATCCTAATTTTAATTTTTATTAGTTATAAACTTTGTAAGAAGTTTGGAAAATATTCTGGCTGCAAATCAAAACCCAAATTACAAAATGATAACACCTTAGATAATGAACCGGAACCCGAAACAATTCCTCTTCCAAGGTTAAGAATAAATTCGTAACTTTCCATGAAAACCGTAAAGTTCCTCTTAAAGGGGGGGTTGTTACATCCCTAGAATACTCCCTTAAGTGCCTAGTCAGCACCACATCATCACTACGTGCTAGACTTAGTGCATTGGTCAGGCTGTAGCGCCAGTTCGGGTAAAGACTCCTATCGGATAGGTCGCAACTTCGCAAGTCAGAATATTGACCAAGTTTCCCTTTTAATCCTGTATTTTTACCTTTTATTAAATATAATTAATTAACTTCAGACAATCGTTTTTTTTAAAAAGGGATTTATAAAGGGTGTCCTAACAGTACCACTCGCGAGCAGAGCCACGTAGCCGCAGTTGCATGATAAATGTTCGATCGGTGTCATCCCAGCCGTAAACATCACTGGTCTATTTTGTGAAGCCAACCGACAACGTTACTACTGGTATCTTCAGGGCGAAATTTAGGAATAACTTCGGCATCACTGGGAGCAACGTGTCTTTTCTTATGGATCTTAGTCTTACGGCGTGGGTGGCCATCAGAAAAAAAAATGTCACTATCTTCATCTTCCGAACTGTCCGATTCACTACATTTTCGTGTACGTTTGCCTACACATAATATAATAGTAAATTGGCTAGGCAGACTGCAAAACCGAGACATGTGCGTCCTCCGTGCCTTGAAGGGTGGATCACTACGTTGCAGAGTTTTCTGGGTCTTTCCAAATTATTATTTACAGAATTTGGAGTGAAATACTTTTACTCCAGATTAATAAATCAAGATCCTCTTGAGAATTTCTTTGGTCGCATAAGAGCGATGAATTATCGCAACGTGAATCCTGATGAAAATAGTTTTATGTACGCCTTCAAGTCCTTGGTAATGTCTAATATATTGAGCCCTCACTCAAAATTTTCCAATTGTGAAGAAGATGACGGCGACACATTAGTTGATGTGAACTATCTTTTTACCTGCTGTGCTGAAAAAGGTAATGACGAAAATATTTCGCCTAATTTAATTTTAAATACGCCGTCATCTTCAAAGGGTCCGACAGAGTCCGAGGGAACTCTAATAAAAAATGTTATATCGGAAAAAGTAAGGGTCCAAACATCGGCGTATACTGCGGGATACATATGCAGGAAAATCACGAAAAAATTTAATTGTTATTCATGCACAAAAACTTATGCAACAAAAGAAATACAAGGGATCCATGAATTTATACAACACAGAGAATACAAAAGATTAAAAAATAATAATTTGGCTTACCCAGTTGGGAAACTACTGTGGCTGTACAGAGAAAACTCTCAATGCATTCACGATTTTTTAAATGAAAATGGTTACAAAAATAATGTAAAAAAAAATCTAAAACTGCTGATTGCTAAACGCGACATGTCTTGGTTGGGCTGTAAAAAGCACAAAACAGATGTAATTAAATATTACATACAACTTGTGATTCGCCTGCAATGCCACAATTGGTGCACTATAATAAATAAAATTTTAAGAGGACAATAAAATTAGAAGAAAAATATGTTTTGAAAATGCAAAACATGCAACAGTTAGCGTTAAGAAAATATAAAACCCTTCGGCAAAAGAAAACGAATAAATGACCACAAAGTATATGATAATTTGTTTTATTTATTTATCTAATATAATAACTGATAAAACCCTAAATAGTAGTATATTTTATCGATATCGGGTACATCACTACACTACACTAAAAAATCTCGATAACGGTCATATTGAGTATCCATTTAGATTGAAAGCACTATTATATATTATTTTTGCATGTGTTGTGTCCATGCCGCGCCGCAAATGTCAAATGAAGCGACAACAGCGCCATAACTGTTAATGTAGGAACTAAGCAAATTCGACTGTCACATCTGTAGCTTGCTACATATAAGTAATCTGTGCTGCCAGGTAAACTCAGACCACGGTCTTAGCAGTCCATAGAAAAAAAGCAACTACGGTGACCGGACGATAGGTTTAGTTCCGAAAATCATCAAGAGATGTCGCTTTGTTAAACTTTTCACGTATTTTTCAATAGCAACACTAAAATTTAGCTCTGATTGTCCATTTCTTTCTACGCAGAATGTCTACAATTATTAACTTTGAATTATACTTGTTTTCTTCAAAAAGATAGCGCAACGCAAACTGTAAAAATGCAAAACTGAATAAAATAATCTGTTCATTTATAATTGTGCTTGCAAATAATATATTTTAGTAGGAGACGACTTTTAAAACAATTAGATTTTCAAGTTCCGTTTATATACTTCTGTTTAGAACGGAATTTGTTTGTCATGGCGCCCGGCCGGCACACTAAGTTGTTGTTTATGTTGCTTTGATTGTGTTACTAATAATTTCGTGGCTTTTCGACAACTTTTGCTATTTCAAAGGACATCGATATCTCTGTTTATATTGTTTTGACCCGTGCGCACTACCTATTAGGACTCCGGACTTGACGCAATGGCATCTCCTTTCAGATGTTGTGTTCGTCATTGCACTTCAGCTCGTAGTAAGTATAAAGTATTCATACAGTCTTAACTGTGGACTTTATCACAGAAGTATGTAAGACATAGTTTTTCAAAAAATAAACTTATGTCTCCAATTCCAGGTGAAGATTGCCATGTAGTTTTGCATTCGTTTCCCAACCCCAATAAAGAAGATGGCAGATTTAAAACCTGGCTTTACGCAATTGGAGGAGATCTTCTGGTGTTGGACAGCCAATATATATTTAAAAATAGAAAAGTATGTCACAAACATTTTGAATCCAAATATCATACAAGAAGTTCAAGATTAAGTGCTAATGCAGTGCCTACCTTGCACTTAAAAGGTATTTGAAACATTTATTTGCTTATATTCATTGGAGAACTGTTATTCATAGTTTTAGTTGTAAAAAAGTGTGCCTCGAAATAGTAAAAAAGTTACATTTTTGTTATTTAATTATACAAAAATCAAATTAAAGGAAACATAATATTGAACTTTAAAATTACAATGAATAAATACATATAAATATTTAAAAATAAAATCTATCTTATTTTCCAACTAATTTTAATTGTTGGTGAATTGACCTATCTCCATTCATTGACATAGGTACTAATGACACAAATTGTATGTAATCAGCATAATTCAGGGTATTTAAAATATGTATGTATTTCATTTACAGGCATTACTCGTAAAAGACCATTGTCAGATGTTACCAATGTGACCAATTACAATCCAACATTTGCTGAACCTTCCACATCTACAGGTAAGTCGTAATTTTATCTCCTATAACTTACTTTATTATTTCTTAAAGTACCTCTATGGTTACCATGGTATAAATCTAAAAAGTCAAAAATAAAACTTTTTTAAAACAACTAAATTCATAAAATCTAAAATGATCTAGTAGTGTTATCAATTTTTTTTAGTGGGGCTTGTCAAATTGGCACCAACTTCACAAGCGAGATTTACTTTATACTTTTAGATTTTTAAAATCTTATCAAAAAAAGTTGTATTTACTATTTCCACTCAGTAAATCTTGGATATTTATTATTGTTTCATTTGTTTCCAAGAAGAATGACACTCCAATAGATCAGTGAAAACCACATCAAATACATGTAATGAATGTATGGATGATACAGGTCCAATGATAAAATCTAAATTTGTTAAATAAAATATGTATATCCTATCAACTTTATCTTATGATATCTTTTTCGTATGGTAGATAAGACATTAATTTATTTGAGTATGACTTTATTCCCATAGGAAAAAGGTGTGAGTTTATAGATGTATGTTACTATACCATACACATAAGCAGTTTGGTTGTTCATTATTTCAAAAAAAATATTTAATAACTGGTTACCTTCTTTTAACAGGTCCACCTCATTTTAGGGAACAAATATCCACCGAGGCCTGTGAACCAATATCCACAAAGACCAGTGAACCTCAAAAACTTGCAAAATCAGGTAATTTTTAATCATTTAAATCATAATTATGTGCCCGTTACAGTCTAGTTTACATACATGCATTACTGAAAGCCCACATTATAAAATATAAAAACTCGCTAGTTTCACATCGGACTCATGCACTGAGATCTGAGGGTTACCTACCCGCAACCCCAAGTGTGGCACTTGGCCGATTTTTAATATTTGTTGTTGTACTATAGGGTTTGCACTATGATCCCACCAATTTCGGCATTTGTATCTATTACAGTATTTTAGATAGAGCTAAAACAAAAAAGATACTTTTTTTTTTGTACGAAAGGCCCCTTATTATTTTCTTTTCATATATTTATTAATAAAATTGATAGTATGTCCCCCATGATAACACATACTCTTTGCAAATTTGAACCACCTAATTATGATTCAAAATATACAGCTCTTTAAAAGTAACACAAATCCTAAAGTCATGTAAATAATCAAGTTTTTTCAGTCCAATGTTTGCTAACTTCTAAAACTAAACTAAAACTTCATGTTTACGAATTTTTTAACAGTTGTCATTATACTCAAATGCATGGTTTACATAAGCATAGTTTATATAACTCAGAGAATAACATACTTATTACAAATTTTCTAGATTCAGCTGTGCCTGCTAAATCTTCAGGGGTCAAAAATATTTCCCTAAAACAACCAGCTGCAACTGTGACAAAAGGTACTCACACATTTGTTTTAATGATTATACTGTTATAATATTATAATTATTTTTTGTAAGAACTTTCAAGTTCGTTTTAATTAAATTTGTAAAATAACTGAGCCATCTTTTGATAAGTTTTTTTTTTCAGCACGGAACATAGTAAATCTGAAAAAATATATAAAAAAGTTACGACAAAAGAAAGATAAATATGCCACGCGACTGAAGAAAGCTTTGAAACTTTCCGAAAATATAACTTTTCAGAAGTGTTTACAAAAATTTACGACATTGGCAGCATTGTTCACAACTATGCAATTTCGTGAAATATCCAAAGAAAAAATGGGAAGACGTTTCACGAAAGATGAAAAAATCATGGCTCTCAGCATTTATAAACAAGGACCAAAAGCATATAGATGGCTCAGTAAAATTTTTATTTTGCCATCCCCTACCACACTGAGTAGACTTATTTCTTGTGCTGGTCTAAGACCAGGATTAAACAAAAAAATATTTGACGGCGTAAGCGATGGCTGAGCGATAGCGCCGTTGTCATTAGGGTTCGGTGGTACCGGGTTCATAATGAAATGTTAAAATAATAGTTTCGGTTTCGGTACACAAAAACCACAGTTTATTATTTAACACAAATTTACATTAAATAACACTAACAAATAATCTCCACAAAATGGGCAAACCGACAGTTTCGTTCTGAAGGAGTGACTTGGTTGGAGTTCCGAGCAAAAGTGATCTCGGCACAATCCCCACTCTACAAAACGACTCTGTCCACGTGCCGCCATTAAAACAACATCTGACGTCACGGCGTTTACCCCTACTACAATGGTCAAATCAGCAACTTGATGTTTAAAAGCTATCGCTTTCTCCGACACGGCCAGCCTGACAAGTTACACGTCCTCGTGAGTACCTGTAACCAAACAGTCAAATTTGGAGCAACAGTACAGGCTCGGTCAACCTGACCACATCTTTATGGAATAGCATAACTTGAAAATAACAGTTATCAAACAAAAGGTTCCTCTAAGTCTCAATCATATTTACTCAGCAACTAAATCAACTTCGATCACATACAACGCTCATGGCCCAGCTGCCGCAGCAGCTAGTGACACTTATGCCACCCATATCGTCATCACCTCATGTGATACGACCACACACATCACATAGAGTCTGCGACTCCCAGGTCAGTACAAGACCAAAACAACAATAGTCTCCATTGAGACCCAGGTCCCCGCCGTACCACCAGCTGCCCATCGCCCCCTGAACAGCTCACAAGTGAGCTGCAGTTACGACTACAGACTAGTGCGTACGGTGCGACCAAATAGCCATGGTATGTGTCTACTACTCGGTGGAGGTACTTTCATCACCGTCCTCTACGTTTAACTCATTAGGAACACTACTTAGAGGCATCTTTCGTATACGATCGTGAGCGTACTTATAGGTTCTATTTCCTGTCAAAGATTTTAAAAGATAACGATCGTTTTCAAGCAACTCTAAAATTTTGAAAGGACCTTTAAATTTGGGTTTAGTTTGGTTTCTTTTTTTTTTTTCATTTTTGATTAATACCAAATCACCAACACTGAAATTAACTACTTTGGCCTTATTTTTGTCAAAACGGGCTTTTTCATAAGCCGCACTCTTCTCAATACCGTCCACCGCGTGTTCTCTCGCTTCTGTTAGGTCAATTCCGGTTTCATCATGGTCATTATAAGCCATTAGCGTTAGAGGCCTAGCAACTTTTCCTATCAAAAGCTCTAAGGGGCTTGATTTCGTAACACGGTTCATTGTGCAGTTGATAGCCAACTGTACATCGTCCAAAGCATCCTGCCACGACCTTTCCGACGTCTCTACCGCGGTTAGCATACCCTTTAACAAACCCATCTCCCTTTCGGCTTGACCATTCGCGCGACTAGATCCCGTAGCAATTAAAATGCAAGGAAATGTGTGAATCGCAAAACTCCTTCAACACTTTGTTGGCAAAGGAACGACCTTGGTCGGCGATTATACGACTAGGAGAGCCAAATAAAGCAACGCTGGACTTCAAAGTTTTAATAGTGCTGGCTGCTCATGGAGACTAAGCCTATGTGGGCGACGTTGTACCGTACGTGCTGGATCCACTAATCGAATGTTTAATTCACCCGTAGTCACTCGAGTTAACGGTATACCATTGATAAAAGCATTCGAATACTCATTCAAAAGGGACGTCAACCGGTCCTTGTTTTCGTTTGAAATATCAGAATCAACATTGTAAAGATCAATTACGGGAGGTAAATCGCAACAACCTACATTTGTGACTTTCGAAATACGTAGGGTAGATTCAGTTAAATGTACCGTATAGCCAAGTGTCAAAATATCGCGTCCGATCATAACATCGTATTTCATACAATCGTCGGGTAGTACGTAAAATAAAATTGACAGTTCGTTATTGTCGACCACAATATCACTAAGAATTTGTCCAGTGCTAAAAACATTGGAATTATTACCGATACCAATTACTTGCACGGTTGAAAGTGAACGTTTGCCCGAGAATTTATAAGCTACACTTTGTTTAACGAGAGAACACTCGGCGCCGGAATCAAAACAAAATGAAAACGACTCACCGGATTGTTCCAATTGCCCGCAAACACCTGCTATTTCGCAGCTATCGACGCGTCGCTCCGCCGTTGCGTTGGCAGCGCTGCCCGCCGACGATGACGCGCCACCCGCACTGCCGCGTTGGCAGTTCGTAGAGATGTGTCCGGCTTCTCCACAACGGAAACACGTTATTCTTTTGCTGGAACCCGATGAAGTCGCCGCTGGTGTAGTTTTCTGGGCGTTAGCTCCAGCAGGCTGCGTAAACTTCGAACGACAGTTCACCGCTTTGTGTCCCGGTTTTCCGCACTTATGGCACGTGAACATAGTGGAAGTTTGTGGCTTTAAACGCTTTGCATCAGTGGCGCCATCACCGGTACTGCGATCGAACTTCCGCTTCAGACTTGCACTCGCCTTAATCTCCTGCAGTAACTTGTTGCGTGACGTTATTTCGCTAGTAAACGCCAAGCGATTAAGCAGAGAGTCGAACTGAGAGACATGAGCGAGCACATACGACGTGGCTATTTCTTCATGGCTTCGATTCTTCCATCGAGCCAACAGGGTAGTCATTAGGTGGCTGGCGTACGCTGCGAGACATTCGCCCTCTTTCGGCCCTCCTCCGGCCGTTGTGGATGTTAACAAGCGATGCAGCAAGAGTTTCAGTGGATGCATAACGCGCAAGGAATAAGTCGCGGAAATGCTGCCACGTCATGCCTGCATGCGAAATCTGCGACAGCCACGATGACGCATTACCTTTCAGGGCTTTGCTCAGAGCTATAATAAGCGATGCACCCTCCAGTGGACGTTCGTCGAGGCAAATATCGATAGTATAGCCAAGCACGTGGATCGGTATCTGGTAGCTCCGGATTAATTTCTGGCAGCATGATCTGAGGTGCCACTGTTGGTATCCTGATGGCTTCGATCAGCTGCATCATGTTCTTCTGCTGCATCTCGAACATAGCACGCCAGTGGGAATCGAGTCCAGATCCCAATTCTGATGACGGCGTAAGCGATGGCTGAGCGATAGCGCCGTTGTCATTAGGGTTCGGTGGTACCGGGTTCATAATGAAATGTTAAAATAATAGTTTCGGTTTCGGTACACAAAAACCACAGTTTATTATTTAACACAAATTTACATTAAATAACACTAACAAATAATCTCCACAAAATGGGCAAACCGACAGTTTCGTTCTGAAGGAGTGACTTGGTTGGAGTTCCGAGCAAAAGTGATCTCGGCACAATCCCCACTCTACAAAACGACTCTGTCCACGTGCCGCCATTAAAACAACATCTGACGTCACGGCGTTTACCCCTACTACAATGGTCAAATCAGCAACTTGATGTTTAAAAGCTATCGCTTTCTCCGACATATTTATACAGTTAAAGAAAAGGGTCCACAAAATTACAGAAAATGAAAAGTTGTGCATCCTTTTATTTGACGAAATATCAATAACGCCTCACTTTGATTTTAATAGAAAAAGAGATGCAATTACTGGATATGTCAATAATGGAAGACAAACAAAAAGAAACATTGCGGATCATGCGCTCGTTTTTATGATACGGGGATTCATGAAAAACTATAAGCAGCCAGCGGTTTATACATTTTGCAGAGGAACAACTCCCAAAGAAGATTTAAAATTTTTAATAAAAAATATTATAACTGAGTTGCAACAATGTGGACTCAACACTCTTGCAACAGTCTGTGACCAAGGCACAACAAATGTCAGTGCCATAAACGAATTAATAGAAGAAACTCGGGTTAATTATATAAGAAGAAATCAAAATTTCAATCATAGATTATTTGAAATTAATGACAAAGAAATAATACCCCTATTCGATCCCCCACATCTAATTAAAGGGATTAGGAATAATTTAATTACAAAGGACATGAAAGTCATAATAGAAAATGAAGTAAAAGTTGCGAAATAGGAACATTTAATAAAACTTTATTAAGAGAATCCTTCCTATAAAGGACTAAAAATGATGAAAAATCTAACGGAAGCCCACATTGACCCCAAAAAAATTTCCTAAAATGAAGGTTAAGATGGCAACTCAAATATTCAGCAGAACTGTTGCAACCAGTATGGGATACCTAGCCGGTGAGTAGTATAATAATCACTCATCCATCAGATACACATTCCTGATCCTATAGTATTTACCTATAGTCTATAATTTCTTTAAAGATAATATATACTACTCAAAACAGAATAAGGGCCACGAGGTATTTTTACATTTTGGTGTAATTTAGTAAACATTTACATATTGAAAGTAGTAAAATATTGAGTTTACAAACTCTTTGATACCTAAACTTTTTAATATTGTAGTATTCATCTAATGCTGGCAACAATTTTAAATAAAATTGATTCCATTTTCTTTGACGTTTTGCTTTCCTTAGCTTCTTGGTTTATTAGAAATTATCAGAGTTCATTGATATCTTGAGTCAGAAACGTCTTTTGCAATATGCCACAAGCACGCAGGCGTCATATGGACTCGCTGACAGCAACCAGAGCCGTTACAATGATTGAAGAAGGTCATTCGCAGCGATCTGTGGGTTTGCAATTGGGATTTTCTCGAAGAGCTATTCAAAATCTATGGAATCGTTTCCATGAGACCGGTAGTGTTAGAAGAAGACCTGGTTCGGGCAGAGTTCGCATTACAACAGCTCAAGAGGATCGTTACATTCGATTAAGTGCGCGCCGAGATCGCACAACGACGGCCCGCAAGCTGCAAAATCGTTTACGGCTGACAACGGGTACTCGTGTCAGTGACCAAACTATTCGTAATCGATTGCATGAAGACCAGCAGGCATCAAGAAGGCGAGTTGTCCGTGTTCCATTAACCAGAAATCATCGTGCAAATCGTTTAAGATTTTCCCAACATTTGGACTGGGACATAAACCAATGGGGCATGGTGCTCTTCACAGACGAATGCAAAGTTAATTTTTTTAACGACGATCGGCGTATTACAGTATGGAGAAGACGCGGCGAGAGATTTTCAGAAGCCTGCATCCATGAAGTCGATCGTTTTGGTGGTCCAAATGTAATGATTTGGGGCGGGATAAGCTTACACGGCAAAACTGAGCTCGCTATTTTAAATGAGGGTACTGTTACTGCGCAGGAAGTTGTCAGACCACATGTGATCCCATTTGCACAGCGAGCTGGTCCTGGATTCATCTTGATGCAAGACAATGCTCTGTACTGGAAGCCTCTCAAATTCAAGTCTTGTCGTGGCCGGCGAACAGTCTGGACTTAAATCCAATAGAGCACATGTGGGATCAGTTGAAACGAAGAGTTAGAGACGGTGATCAGGAAATCCACAACCAACAGCAACTCATCAACGCTGTTAAAAGGGCCTGGGAAGAGATTCCAATGGAAAATGTCAGGCATTTGATTGAGAGCATGCACTCCAGGCTTCAGGAGTGCGTAGCTAAACGAGGGGGGCATACCCGTTACTAAAAGATGAGCATGGAGTATTTTCTTTTGTTTTCAGTAACTTTACATTGTTTTTATTTTTAACCTAAAATGTGTTTTTTCTTTCAAAAGCAAATAAACTTTTTAATCATTATTATTTGAATAAATGTATTGGTCTACATGATAAAAACAACATTAGTTTTCGTTATGGAGGCAAAAAAATATATATTGGTTTTATTATTTTCATGGTACAGACAAAATACCTCGTGGCCCTTATTCTGTTTTGAGTAGTATATTAAATGGGGATATATTTCAAATCCATCCCACTCAAATAAATAATTCATTGAAACTTTGAAACTAAGCTAACTTTCTAAGCTATGTTATAGCACTGATTATCTGACCCATAGTATTAATTAATTGTTATTTGCTGCTTTTGGTCATCTTCAAAGTGTATCTAAAAGTCATATTTCTACAATTAATTTTATTTCTAATTTTTCAGAAAAAAAAATACTTCCTGGGGAGTGCAGAGATACCGCCGACGTCTTGCTGTTTTTCGACGAACTTTTCGATTCGATGAATGGCAGTTATGACAACTCGAAAAAAAGGAGCGGTAAATTACTTTTAAGAGCAGTCACGCCAAATTCTGAACATAGCAAAGTATGGGCAAGAGCAAAAAAGATATTAAAATGTATTAAATTCGTCAGTAAAGAGGGAAGGGAAGGTAGTGTGCCATCAGTAACTAACTGGTTACGTACACTGGAAGGTATTGAATTGTTGAAAGATAAATTATTTAAAGAGTATAACATTAAATCATTCTGGATGCGACACTTAAATCAAGATCCACTGGAGAATTTTTTTGGATCTATACGTTCTCATGGTTATAGAAATATATCTCCAACACCATCAGGCTTTGAGTCAGCATTCGCAAGTTTACTGATTAATAATTTGTCAAGTCATCATTCTGTAGGGTCAAATTGTGAAGAAGATGATTGCAAAATTTTTCAATCTATGGATTGCTTACTGACAAAAGAAGACATTAATCTTATAACAGAAATCAGTGATATTGATTATGATGACATAAATTGTGAAATTATAGATTTTAGTCACAAAAGCAGAAATCCTAAAATTATTAGCCAGCTTAGCTACGTAACCGGTTATGTAATAAAAAAGGCAAAACAAAAAGTATTCAGAAATTGCAACAAATGTAAGGGAATTATATTTAATAATGATAAAACAGAACTGAATGAATACATAAGTAAAAGAGAGTATTCTTCATTCAAATCACTCACCTACCCTTCCGAAAATACTCTAAAGCTGTTTTCTGCCATACAAGATGTTCTTACATCGATTTAAAAAAAAAAGAATGATTTACCTCGCATCAAAAGTTACATGAAAACAATTTTGTACACGGTAGTTGATTTTAACTTTTTGACTTGCCCAGACCACAGAAAAGAATTGATAGATTTTTTATTTGAATTTTGTTCTAAATTTTTCATACATAACTGGTGTCGTGATGTGAATTTATTATTAAATGGCACCAGAACAGAAAATTCAGATAACGATGTTGTCAAAGAATTATGTATTGAATATTATAAAAAGAGACACAAATAAATATACTTTGTCTACTCTACAATGAGTTTTATTGTTACCCCCTTATAACCTGTATTCATCTACGTTTTCTCTGCACTGATAATTTACTATTACTCTCACATCAGTTTGAGGAAACGTAGATGAATCCAGGATCTAATTATAATTTTTTGCAAAGGAACAAACTATAGGAGAGGTATACTATACTCGCTACCTATACGTATATACATAGCCGGTTGTAGTTCCTAAAATTATCAATAGATGGCGCTTTACTGCCAAGGCGACTGACCACTCTATTCTCATATATTATAAATTTATAATGTACTCTGTGACTCAGACTACGCTCAGAAATGACAATGAATATTGTCGAAATGTCGAGAAATAGTTTTGTCTATGATGGTTTCATCGATTTCTTTGATCAACATCTCCGTGTTTCGTAAACAAAAAGAGAGATAACACAATAATTAGGTAACTTATGATGAACGTACTTGAAATGACGTATTATTTTGATCAAAGACTACAATAGTATACGGGCAATAGACAGGCAGCTCTACCTTTTTTTAATATTATGAAGTTGTCAAACGCAGCGCCATCTAGTTTTTCGTTAGGGGAACTAAATATAAATGCATACCTATAGATTGGTGGGTATACTAGGTACAGTACCTATATCGTTGACGTAGAGGGAAAAGTGACTTAAGTCGACAAATCTGCTTTGAGATATTGAGAGTTAATGCTAACACATTTTAAGACTCAATATTTCAAAGCAAATTTGACAACATAAGTCACTTTTCCCTAAGACAACGATAATTATGTCAAGTAGGCGTTTGGGAAGAATTCATCAAGAATTTGAAAAGGAAAAGAAACAACTTGTATTTATTTAATTATCATTTATTTATCTTTTATCATATTATAAATGCGAAAGTATGTGAGGATGGATGGATGAATGTTTGTTACTCTTTCACACAAAAACTACTGAACGGATTTTGATGAAATTTGGTACACAGATAGTTGTTCCAGGTCTGGCTGCTTGTGTATGTGGTTTTAAATGTTTGTAAACGCATCCACGATACAGGAGGAATTCCTAGTGTGGGGCACTGATTTCTCAAAAAAAAAAAAAAAATACACATTTAACCCTTAATTACTCGCGTCCATATAGTTACACTTACGCTCGCGTGGGGAATATATTACCCCAATTTTAAAGGTACAATAAAACATATTTTTAATGACATACTTTTATTTTTATTATAAAAATTAGAAAAAGACAACATTGTTCTAAATTGTAATAGTATCCTTAATCAACATTGTTATAAACTTTTAAAGATATGAAACTTTAAATTTAGGAACTTTTTAATCAATACATTTATCACATATCATAGTGGAATGGTCGTGACAAACTTGCTGGTGGCATTTGGCACACATAAATCTTGTTTTTTTATCCTTCGACCTTGCACAGATATGGCACCTTTTATAAGTTGTCGATGGACCACCTCTGGAAGTGGGGCTAGGATCCTGAACTGTAGCATTTCTTTTTAGCCGTTTTTGTATGGCCCTAGGCAGTTGTGGTATAGTTGCTCGAGTTTGTTGGCGAGTCTTTACCAAATCAACTGCAAGATGCTTCAAAAACTCCCTTCTTGATATTCCGTGGTCAATTTTATTTTTATAAATGACATATGCATTGATACCAGCAACGTTGAGAAGGTGATAAAATATAACCATAGGCCATCTCTTTGTACGTCTGCCGACGTTGTAGTTAGCACACATTTGGTCGTTGGTATCTACGCCACCTTTCGTGCGATTGTAGTACAAAATAATTTCCGGTTTCTTCTTTTCACTTTCGACTATTTTATTGTCATGATGCATTGACGAAATCAGCAATACAGCTTTAGATTTTTTTGGAACGTAAGAGCAAAGTGTTACATCTTTTTGGAAACCAAACAGACTGGAATGCTCAGCTCGTGTTCGTTTGGGCTGGAAGCAAGTTGGAATTTCCGGCTTATTCTTACGAATAGTTCCAACCATAGTAAGCTGGTGATCTTTTAGAAGCGTATTTGTAAGAGGGACGCTAGTGAACCAGTTGTCCATCGTAACGTTTCGACCAGTACCCCAGATGGGTTCTGTCATGCGCTTTACCAAACTTATTGTATCATTAGGCATTCGATATGGACCCTCAGGTTGTACTCCAGCATAAATCTCAAATTTCAGTAAATAAAATGTTGCCGAGTCTACGAGTGCATAATGCTTTATGCCGTACTTCGTGGGTTTGTTGGGCATATAAACAACACCAGAAAATCTTCCTCGAAAGGCGGGTAATTGTTCATCTAGGGTGACATTTTCAGATGCAGAGTAATTATTGATGAAATTATTATTCATCAAATCAGTGAACTCTCTGACTGCTGCTAGTTTGTCTGTCTTTTGTCTTTCAGATCTGGTATTTTTGTCATCAAAACGAACACATCTTGATATAAAAAGAAATCTGTTGAATGACATTGTGTTTTGAAAAAACTCGATGCCTGTTCCATCGGTAGCCCA
This sequence comes from Standfussiana lucernea, assembly GCA_964057025.1. NCBI lineage: Eukaryota > Metazoa > Arthropoda > Insecta > Lepidoptera > Noctuidae > Standfussiana > Standfussiana lucernea. Next base: position 6,122,413 of record OZ059783.1, read on the forward strand.
CAGATCTTTGAAGTTCAAGTGAGATGAACGCAGCACACCAGACATGTAAAGCAAACCTAGGTAAGCCAAAAGTTCTTCGTATTCTAGGAATTTGCAATCACGTTCGCGTTGAAATTTTCCTTGTATCGATTTTATGTAATCGTTGGTCTTTTGCAGTACTAAATTGACAGTATCCATTGAAAACATACAAAAGAATGCTTCTGACATTGTATGTATCTCCTTGGCTGTTCCCTTAGGTCCTGGTATTTCCCTCATAATATTGTGTCTACGAACTCGAACGCTAGTACGCGGCGGCTCTTTTGCCCACTTTGTGCATTTATTTTTTGATAAATAAAAGCTATCAGAATCTTCACTTGTATGTCTACTCAGCGGTTCATTATCGTCATCACTCCATTCTAACTCGGTTTCATTGGCACTTTCTTGAGATTCTGAGTTGTGGTCACTCTGGATCACTTCATCGTCTCCCTCATCTTCATCGGGACTATCTATGATGCTTTCTTCGTCGTCTTCTAATATGCGCTCAACAATCTGGTAGTCAGAAAGACGCTTACTTGCCATTTTAGGCGTTCTAACCTAAAAAAAAAAAACAGAAAACAAAGGTAAGTAAAAAACGAACCATTTAGTATCTGTACTGCACATTAAAAAATAAAAATAAAAATACTCACTCGTCCAAAAAAAGTTGCACGAATACTCGCGTGGGGCAATATATACCCCAGACGCGATCTCCTGACACAACCACACGACACGGAGCGGCGCTCGCGACTGATTCGCGGCGGGGGGAGGTATTTAGGCAGCTACTAAGAACGGCATGGAGGAAGCTTTAAAAATGGCGGAGATACGACGCTTCAAATACGCCGTGGGGTTAAATATACCCCACGCGAGTAATTAAGGGTTAAGATATAATTTTGTGTTCTCCTTTTTCTCCCTTTATGAGTTAGGTAGTGTCGATTAGCCTTTTCCTTCATTGGATCATTAACATCCCAAAAGGTAATTTTGCCAGTAAGAACATTATTTACATCTTTGCACCAATTGTGTATGAAAAACATTGTGCTTTTATCTATTAAATAATTACGTAAATCATCTTTATGATTTTGACAACTAATAAATGATACATTTACATTTATAGTTATAATTAATTTTATGTATACTGATATGTTTTTTTTATTGCTGTGCTCTTTTAAAATTTCAATTATTACATGTTCCACATGGGCAAAGAAATCAAATAATGCTCTTGTAGGATAGCACAACCACTTTTTGTTGCCAAATTCCTTCATTTTTATATATTTATGGAAACTTAGTGACTCTTCTGCTTCTATATCTTTTCTGCAGGCCACACAATTTTTATAAATATGCTTTTTAGCAAGTTGCGCTATCCACCCACTGCAATACCCTATTGCTGCGCTTCTTTCAACAAGCTTTGGAGTTTGGCCCTGTATTAGGTCGTCTGTATTTGGCAACTGTACATTTAAATGGTCACTGTCAATTTCATCTCCACATTCAGTTGTGTGTGAGTCTACTGGATTTTCTAAAAAATGTTTTAGTGATTGGAGACATACACCGTCATCTTTTTCACAGTTTGCTCCAACTGAATATGAAGATGAAATATTATTAATTAACAAAGTTTTGAAGGCTCCTTCAAATGCAGACGACGTGGGCATAATGTTACTGTATCCGTGGGCTCTAATTGCCCCAAAAAAGTTTTCTAATGCATCTTGGTTGAAATTGCGCAGCAGTAAAGAATTAATACCTTTGGATTTTAAATATTTTACAATTAATTTAAAACCTTCTATGGTTTTAATCCAGCTTGACAATGAAGGCACTACACCTTGGTTATTAGTATTACTAAATTTCATAGTTTTCAGTACAGGTAGACTATAATTCCACAATTTGTGGTGAGGTGAGGTTGGGGTCACTGCAGTCCTGTAAATTTTTCCTCCTCTTATCGCGCTGAAGCTGCCATTTACGCTGTCGAATAGATCATCGAAGAACATAAGTAGATCTGCTGTATCGGAACTTTCTTTTTCAAGGACTCCAGATTCTGCAATGGGGAAAAAATATATTAAAACAACTATCTCGGTGTTGTTCGCGGCAATGAATAGTGGTTAAATAATGGTCTACTGACTTAGGACTTAGGGCTATATTTCACCGGGACACCATGGCAACGCAACTAGTCGCCGCCATCAACAAAATGTATACAACTCTTTAGAGAGTATCTCACCTGGTGTCCGCTTGATTGCGCAACCATACAAGCATACATTTTGTTGGCAGCACGACTTGGCTGCGCAGCCATGGCGTCCCAGTGAGATAAGGCCTAAGGAGGGATTGTGTAAAGAAGATGGACTACAACATCTTTGTTTGTGCTAAGAACATACTGCAATCAGGAAATGCATCATGGCTGCCAAGTTAAGAATATACAAACTGACTGATATTGTCACGATCCAGACATTAAAGACAGATAGCAAACGAAAAACTGTATCTTTCAAACATTTACAATTAGTTACTGAAAAAATAATAAATTGCTTACCTGCCATAAATCCAAGGGCTACTCCAACTGATTGACTAAATACCTGAGTACAATGTTTAACCCTCATTTTCGGGATTAATTCAGGTATCACGTGGCGAGCTGTTAGTTTATGGACTATCTTTACGCCTCTATAACCTGGGCTCCTTTTATACAGCTTCACAATGTGTTCCCATTTTGCAATGCTTTCTTTGCCATTAATGGTAAATTTAAGGTCTTTTGTGATAAGATTATTTCTAATCCCTTTAATTAGGTGAGGTGGATCATAGATTGGGAAAATCTTATTCTTATTCACTATGAAAAAACCGCCTTTGTATTCTCGTCCATTGCGTAAAAATGTTTCTCGCGTTTCTTTGAGTAATGCGTTTATAGCTGCCACATTGGAGGTGCCTTGGTCACATACTGTTGTCACAACTTTCAGTCCCGTTTCTTGCACTTTTGTTATAATAGTCTTAATCTGTTTTTTTAATTCAACTGTCTTTGTGCTTCCACTACAATAGTAAAAGGCCAAAGGCTGCTTGTATTTTTTCACAATTCCTCTTATCATGAATACAAGTACATGATCGCAATATTCTGTTTCTATATTATCACCGTTATCAACAAATCCTGATATTTTATCATAGGAAATGCCAGCTCCAATAGCCATCTCATCAAATGTTAAAGTACAATATTTATAATTGTTAGGCATTTTAGTAACTCTTTTTTTCAAATTTTCAAATATAATGTCATTGATTCCAGCTTTTAAATTTATCTTTTGCAGTAAATTTTGCAGTGTTCTTCTGCTTGGCAATATACACATGTTGCTAAGTAAGCGATATGCCTTAGGAGATGGCTTGTATAAAGACAACGCCAGAATTTTTTCATCGAGGGTGAAGCGCCTTCCTTTCTTTTTCTTGCCACTTTGGGAGACTTGCATTTGGCAAAACAACTTCGAAGAATAAGACATATTCTTACAAACCATATTGAATGCTGTTGTTTTTGAAATTTTTTTTGCAATCATGTATTTTGCTTTAAAACACTTCTTATCACTTTCACATTTTCTTAACTTCTTTAAAACAGATTTAAATTCCTTATAGTGCGCCAAAGTTACACGGGGACCTGAAATACACAAATATTTTTCTTTTAAAAATTTACAATGAAACTTTAAAAAAGAGATTTAGATATTCAAGATTTCAAAATTATATTATTCTAAAAGGGAATTAAGTATCTTTTTGGTTTATGACTTAAGAGGTCTGGATGTCCATTTGAGTTTAATTATGCAATTCATAAATTAGTGTTTACTTAAGTTAAATTATTCAAGTACATACTTTTTGATTTAATTGTCTTTTTTATTTTCCGCTCTCTGCGTTGAGTTTGGTCAGGTTGTACATTTTGATGTCCTGTAAATTAAATATTGTTAATGTCAAATTGACGAAAATATAAAAATGTTTACTTAAATAATAAAAATGTTACGTATGCAATAAAAAAAATTTGAACAAAGGATTATCATAGTGTAGTTCCAGAGACAAAGAGAGCTCCATACTTACAAACAACTTTACCTCTTTATAATATTAGTATAGATATAATTAATACAAACCTGATATCAAATCATTTGAATGTGTCCTTATAACATTTGATGTGGAAGCAAGGGCCGGCTTGCTTATTGTAGCCTCAATGTTTGTTGAAGCTAGTGACGACGTGCTGGCTATAGCCTCAATGTTTGTTGAAGCTAGGGACGTTGTGCTGGCTATAGCCTCAATGTTTGTTGAAGCTATGGCAGACGTGCTTATTATAGCTCCAATGACTTCTTTTCCTGAAATATAATTAAATACCATTATTCAGTTGAGGCTCAAAAAAGAAATCACGCACCAGTTTGGAAATAAGATAAGAAACCTGAACCAACAGACTTGATAAGTCTCAACTCTTTATCTTCTCCTACATTGTCCTCACATAATTTTGTTTGAGATCAATGTATAAATTTACCTAATATTGTTATACAACATCTTGACTTTCAAAGAAAAACCATAGTTTCTTGCCTGTTCGTCTCCATAGAAAACCAACACTTTGGCATGAGGCCATTAGAGACACAGAGAGAGGTAATAAGAGACACATACCTGACGTGTTAAAACCAGATTCTTGTAATTGATATCTTTGGGACATATCAGAGGTTGACACAACCATTGCTTCACCAAGTGATTCTGCTTGGAGATCTAGAATAATATTAAAATGTCTATATTTATTATTTGTTTGAACAAAATAAATGCATTGATGAATATGTATATATATTTATTTAAGAAATAATATTATTACCTGGGATATGTAGTGTTGGAATTGCGAATTTAGACAGTCTGCCAGTTGGATACTTATGTATTTCATCAAAATGTCTATGACAGACACGTCTGTTGCGGTAGATAGTATGATGATCCAATATTGCTATTTCACCGCCAACATTAAAAATCCAAGTTCTAAATGTCTCTGCACTTGTGTCTGGATTTGGGAACAAGTGTAGAGGCACACCTGAAAACATGAAACAATTAAGTGTGTAACTTAAATCAATCATTGGACGAACTATACCTCATTCAGCAGAGCTTGAGACAAAGTACATGAAAAACATTAAATTGTCTAAACATTCAAAAAAAACTATTTAAAACAAAAAGAAGTTGTGTTGTGCTAATAAGGGAAGCATGCTACTGGGACATAAGTAGCCTATGCACTTATCCGGGATACCATCTATCTTTTTTGCCAAATTTTATCGAAATCCATTCTGTTGTTTAGGAGTGAAAAGGTAACATACAGACAGTTACTTTTGAATTTATAATATCAGTATGGATACCAATTAAAATACAATGGAGGATATTTCCAAAACTGACATAATACAATAATGCTGCTCATAGTGCCCCTAAGTGTTCCATCCGTGAGGAATAGAGTATAACCCTTCATTTGTTTGGCATAAAATAAAGGTAGAAAAACCAAATTTACTACTTACCATCACTCCTAACAACAGCACATCCAGGTACACAGCAAGAATTTTGTGACATGGTTGAAGTTCACTGTTCACTATTTGCAATTACAGGTCCAAACTCTATAGAGTGCCTATGCGTAGAGTCCACAGTAACTTCACAAGTTCTAGTGATGATAATCAAAATACGGCGACACACAGAGGAGGAAAAACAAAACAAACAACAACGAGAACTTTATTACAAAAGGAAAATAAATGCGCACGAGTTGTTTACACTCACACGCAGGAGGCCATTTGCAATTCAAGTGTGCCCATATAAAAACAAAATTATGCACGTGTTTTATACCAAAATATAATTTCTGCATTATTGTGCTGATAATAAGAAGCTCATTATGCTCTAATTTACAAATCCTGTTAATTTTATATATTTACTTCAAGTTTAACATATGATTATAATTTTATTTCTTGAATATGTCGTTTTTCAACTCCCAACATAAGAATAATTTATTTAACCATAGCAACACCAACATTTTTTTCCCTTAACGATTTGATAGATGGCGCTGTTTTCAATTAAAAACTGGAATTTTTATTTTTACTCCTAGTTACCATAGCATGATTTTGATAAATCCTCTAAATCTATCGCGTAGTGTATGTGTTGGAGTGTTATACTTCATAAAATGTCCAAATTTTTTATTTGATTTTGAGGACAAAGGTGATTGTTAGTCAAGATGACTGACTCAAGTTCGTTTACGTCTCTTTTTGCCTTGGTGGACAGTCATTTATCGAAGTGCAATTTGACCGACAGTCCCAGCGAAGATGGGCGGCTGGGATCGTTGCCGATGCCGTTAAATCTCCCTTTAGGGATGTCAGACACCAGGCTCTCATCTCCTCCACAAAGATTACCTATCCCGATGTTCAGTTTGAGTGAAAGCCCCATCACCAATGTTCTCTCGGAGCAGTTGTCCAACATGCTCAAAGCTAAAGAGTTTAAAAAGCAACAAGAGCTTGAACAAGAGAAACTACAAGAGGAAATGAGAAAGCTAGCCCTCGAGCAGAAAAAGTGTGTAATTGACCTGATGAAAGCTGTGCGGCCACCCGGGGTACCAGAACCGCAACAGACACAGGAAACCATCAGCCCCAGCAGTTCCTTTGAGTCTCTGGTTCTGGACTACAAAGAGTTTGTTAGCAATTCACCAAACCGGGCGCAATCAGTGGAATTGATACCACCCCCAGAGCCTGAGCCACTACTACCCATTAAGACGGACATGTCCTACATACTGAAACAGAAGATCAGGATGGGTAAGTGTTCACCCTTTGGAAAAGTGTTAACTTCACGCTTGAGGCCGGTAGCTGCGCCGTATTTGCGAGAAAAGGTACCCACAAACATTGTTCGATTTGGCTTTAGCACAAAATCTCCGTGTGACTTGATTACGGATAAGTTGAAGCGGAAGCCAGTGCACACTTCAAGTAACACATATCATGACTTCTTCTGATTAGTGGGTGTTGCTATATACAATGATTCTGATCAATAGTAATGTTAAACCATGAAAACCAAAATAAATCTATGGTTGATTAGAACTACTTCAGTCAATAGCACTTCTCATTAATTTAACCCTTAATTTGGCAACGAAAAACAAGTACGAAATACATAAATTTAATTATTGTAAGCCTTTGGGGATGTGCTAAAGAGCCCCGAAAAAATGTTAAAATAAATCCTGAGTTGCCCACTGTTGGGAAAATTCATGTCCGTCACAGCGGACATTACCAATAACTTAACGATGAACGCGTAGATTTGCATGTCCGCTGTGGTGGACAGTGCCAAATTATGGAAAAATAAAAAACGTTAATATTATTATGTTTATTTTATTAAAATAAGAAAATACAAAATAAAAAACGCAGAAATTGACCTGAAAATGTCATTTTATTTGGTATGAAAATTTAGAAAACAATTTCTCGGGGTTTTGCCTGTTACAAAGCATAATCTTGTATTGCATTTTATGCAATATACGACGGTCTTCTTTTGGCAGTATCTGCAACGACCTTCTTCCATCGTTGAGGGGAAATGGCCTATGTTGTCATATTTGACTGGACTCGATGGGCGGGCGACATGTGGTTTGCTTACTTTTTGTTGAAATCCTTTGTGATGGCGCGGGGAAGTATGGTGGATGAAGTAACTAATAGAAATTTCACTTAGGCATTTATTAGTACAAAAAGATATAACCCTTTCACAGCAAAAACGTGCTCCCCGAGCGCGGTAAAATCATGACAGCTAAACGTCAGACTGACAGTCGACGTTTAGAAATTAACCAAACATAACAGTTTCCTCCCTCATTAGGAATAATTCAACTTATAATATAATCAATTCAAGTATTTAACTAATAATAAACAAGTCAACACAGACTGTTGTTGAAATAACTTTTATCGTTGATAACAAAAACACTGTAAACATAGCACTAACATTATCTTAACACAATGTCATACATTGGATACAACAAACAGCAAATGATATCAAACTTATATTACAAGTTTAGTCTACTAACAGGTTTAATTATTCTCTTGCTTCTACGTGGTACAACAGGTGTGGTAGATTTAGGTGTAATCGAAGGTAGAGATACCGAAGGTGTTGAAGGTACATTAACATCATCAGGTTGCAAAGTCCCTCCGGTGTCATCGAGAGGCATAACTAAAGAGCTCGGAGGTGTGGCAGGTCTTGTTGGAGCTGAATCCAGATGTGGACTTAGCAACGCATCAGTGTCATGGTCATAATATGACCTATCATTTGTAACTGGCGTATTATCTCCAACACGACGCAATTGGTCGATGTGACGACGCCACAGAATACCATTGTCCAATCTAATTAAATAGTGTAATTCTCCAAGAACCTTTTCAACATTACCTAACTTCCAATTTCTCTCTCCTAAATAATTACGAGCAACCACTCTTTCACCGGGCAGTAATTTCCGCACACGAACCACCCTTACCTCTTTCCGAGGAAGTACAGTGCTCTCATCTGGACAATTTAGTTCACTACTTTTGTTAGGACACAACAAGGAAAAACGTGAGTTTGGGCGGTAAGTAAAAACCATTTCCGCAGGAGGTTGACCTGTAGCAGGGTGAGGAGTGATCCGGTATTGAAATAATATCTCATTTATCTTCCTCTGTAAGTTATTTTTGTTAGTTTGTAAGCAACGTAGTATTAAGCACTATGGGATTTTTTACAAGTAAACTTCAAACTAATTATCACACTCAGTCTTTATTCAGGCAGAGTAACGCCTAATGCAACGATCACAACCGATTTTAATCTTAAAATCAACGACTACCCTATTTATACATTTGTGACACTACACCAAATCAACAGTTAATTATGATTGAATACATTTCTAAATGCTTAATTAATCTAATAAATCCAACAGAATATTAATTAGATAATAATGGAAATAGTACAGAGTGATATCATTGTGTCCCAATAATAAATCAAAAGTATCTACGTCATAACCGTCGGCTGTCTATTTGGTACTTGTTAACACTCGGCCATCCTGTGTCGGCCGTGCCCCACGGCCCTCTTTGCACCCATCAGCGGCGACTCCAAAGTCCTGTAATAGAAGATGGTAACGCAGTAACTTGTTGTTTGTGAAATATTTAAATGTATATTACGTATGTATAGTATAAATGTTTTTCACACAGATTTTATATAATCATATTACACGGCTCAAGAGAACTCGTAACCAGCAATGTTATTGAGCAAAACTATTATTTCTTTGTATAAGTACTACTTGATAATTTATGGACTTGATCACACAGCTGTCTCTACTAATGGTCTTTGATCACACAGCAAAAACCACAGTGACTTGATCACATAGTTGTCCCTATTGATGGTCTTTGATCACACAGCAAAAATCAATGATAGACTTGATCACACAGCTGTCTCTACTGATGGTCTTTGATCACACAGCAAAAACCACTGATGGACTTGATCACATAGCTGTCCCTATTGAGGTCTTTGATCACACAGCAAAACCCACTGGTAGACTTGATCACACATCTTTCTCTAAAATAATGGACTTGGTCACACAGCTGTCCTTACTCGCATTGAATTATCACATAGTTGCACATACATGCGCCATGTACTTATTATTCACATAACAGTCTCAGTATTAGTTTTTAACCATTATATCACACAGTACGATATTAGGTAATCAGGTATACGGTATATTACTGAAAGTAGTGTTTTCATAAAAACTACTATTTGACTATGTACTGCATTTTATTTAACAAAGATTTGGAAATACAGGAATTAATCAGTAAGAGTCACACATTTGTAACGATCAATATGACTTAATATTTTGAATAAAAAAAATGATATTTCTAATTAGGATAATTAAATGTTGACTAGCTCTCAAGAAGATCAATCAAATCATCCCTATCGACTTCTCGGTCACTGCCCGAACTATCATCCTCAGACATGGTCGGCTTATATGGCCGAAGAGTCTCTCCGCGCACAACAGCACTAAACTTTCTATAGCCCTTCATACCTTTGATACTTGAAATAGTGTACCGGTCTAATAAATGTTCTGCCCGACATATTTTGTAAGGACCTGAATATAGCCCATTGAGTTTTTTAGTAACCCCAGTAGTTGCATCTCTAGCTACACCACCTTTCCAAAGAACTAACTGACCTATGGTGTACTTAATACATTTCCTACGCTTTTTGTCGAATCGCGTTTTCATAGTAGTCATATTCCTATCGATGCGAAGTTTAGCCGTTTCCCTATTAGACTGCAGTTCTTTTTGTTGGGCGTCAGAGGTTGAAGGTGCATCAGATGGGAAAGAAGGATATCTAGAGTTTTTGTGACCAAACATAAGATTAAATGGCGAAAAACCCGTAGTAGCATTAGGTGTATTATTGATTCCCCAGACTATATCATTTAATTTATCGTCCCATGTGCATTCGCTTTCAGACATAGTATTAAGACCATTTAATAATGTACGATTAACTCTTTCAACCTGGCCATTGGAACGGGGACTGGCTATGGCGTTTAAAATATGTTTAAATTGGTTTTCTTGGGAAAACTGTTTAAAGTACCTACTAGTAAAAGCCTTGCCCCTGTCGGTTATTATTCTAACTGGATAACCAAATTGCATAATAATTTCTTTTAGCAATCGGATTGTTTCTATTGAACTACAGTTTTTAGCTGATCGGGCGAATACAAACTTAGTGAAACCATCAATCACCACAAGAATGTATGTATTACCCTTGCGAGTTTTGGCAAAAGGGCCTAGATGGTCAGCATGTAACGTGTGCATAGGTATAGCTGGCTTGTTAATCGGATATAATTCACCCTCCAATCTACCATAGTTGCCCTTATTAAACGCACATTGTAAACAAGAATTTAAATATTTTCTAATAAATCTAGTCATACCTTCAAACCAAAACTGGGCTTTAATAGAGTTTTCACATTTTTCATAACCAGGGTGACCTACCTGATCATGAAGTTTTTGTAATAAACCGTATTTAGCTAGTTTAGGAATCAAGAAGCGCTCCCCAGCAACAGTTTTTCTAAAGAGTATAATATTATCCTTCATTGCGTAATTTGAAGACAAATTTGAATCAGAGTTATCACGAAGTCTAGTAATAATGTTTTGTATGTTGTCATCTTGTAATTGTAAAGTAATTAGCCAATCGGAATCTTCAATCATAAGTATCGTACTAGTCACGGGGTTCCTACTTAGAGCATCTACATGCCTCATGCGTTCGCCCGGCCTATATTCAATCTCAAGATCAAATTCTTGTATTGTAAGCCACCAACGAGCTATTCGAGGAATTAAATCTCGTTTTACAAGAGTTGTCCTTAAAGCCGAACAGTCGGTAATAACTTTAACTTTGATCCCCGTTAAATATATTCGAAATCGTTTAAGAGATTCAACGACAGCGAGTGTTTCAAGCTCGTAACTATGATAGTGTTTCTCTTCGTTACTCGTAACCCTACTAAAATAAGCAATCGGTTTTAAACTGCCATCTGTTTGATATTGCATAAGAATCCCCCCTAAACCTATTTTACTAGCGTCTGTATGCAATTCAGTCTTTGCATTAGAGTTGTAAATGGCTAAAATTGGTTTTTCAATTAAACGTGGTTTAAGAGTTTGGAATGCTTTTTCTTGATCAGAGTTCCAATGCCAGTTTATGTCCTTCCTCGTTAGTTCTGTGAGAGGGCGAGCAATTTGAGCAAAATTTTTAATAAATTTTCTAAAATATGAAGTCAAACCGATGAATTGCCTAATTTCATGTACGTTACGTGGCCTATTATATTCCGCAACACATTTTATTTTAGCTTGGCCCGGCTGTATTGTCCCAGCTGAAATTTCATGACCTAGGTACGTAGCAGAGCGTTTTAAGAAAGAGCATTTCCCCAAATTTAATTTTAAATTTGCCTGAGTTAATAATTGTAACACTTTTTCTAGCAGAATTAACCCTTCCCGTACTGATGTTGTAGGTAGCATCACATCGTCTAGATATAGGGCAATATTATGATCAATTCTACCTAGTGTCATTTGTATCAAACGAGAAAATACGGCTGGAGCATTAGCTAAACCAAAAGGCATTTTCAAAAATTCATATTGACCTGATGGGGTAACAAATGCGGTCTTTGGTATTGAATCATCATGAACCCTGACCTGGTAGTAACCTTGAGCCAGGTCAAGTGTAGTAAAAAAGAACTTTCCTGATAATTTATTAACCTGATCTTCGATGTGTGGCAGAGGATATCGGTCTTTAATTGTTTTAGAATTTAATGCCCTATAATCAACACAGAGCCTATAATCTCCACCCTTTTTCTTAACCAATACTACAGGGCTAGCATAATCAGACATTGACTCCCTAATAATACCTGCTTCTAATAAGTCTTTGATTTTTTCATCAACAATTTCATTTTCTTTGACAGATAATCTATAAGGTTTACAGTAGACAGGGTGGTTGTTGATTGTATGAATGTGCATCTTTATAAGATCAGTGCAACCTAAATCTTTAGTACTTCTGGCAAACGAATAGGCATATTTATTTAAAAGTTCTAGTAATTGTTTATTTTCAGTATCACTAAGGTGACCCTTGTCAATATCCGATAGATTTATTCGAATATTATTCGTTTCTAAACTATTTATAGCTAATATTCCAGACTCACTGCCACACTCTGGTATTGTTACCAACTCCGCCCTAGCTAGCAGCCTATTGGCCTCCCACATTAAATCGGTATAGCCTAAATTAACAACTTTCAAATAGGAATGACACGAATTAATAATAGCTGACGGTATAAAATACGTTACGTCTCCTAATTGCATCCATACTGTATTCGTTAAAATTGTGTGCTCCTTTCCAATATGTTTACCGCAGTCAATATAAACTTCTACATACAATTGGTTTTGCTTAGGTATTTTAACTTTATGCTTTAAATAAACAGGGTATTTCACAATAAAATCTGTTGCATATAAATTAAAATCTGAAAATAAATCCTGTACAACTTTGCTTTCAACAAAGCGTATAGAAGAAGCTGAAGTAACTAAACTAACATTTTCAGTATTAATCATGGTTTGTCCTATTAATAAATCAATATCCGATGATATATAATTAGTTAATTCGACCACTCCTTGTAATTTTACATTATCTATATGGACACGTAGAAAACAAGAACCAAGTGAATTTACACATGCTCCTCCAAAACCTCTCATAACAGTAGCGCTGGGCTCTATTTTTATTTGTAACCTTTTAGCTATTGATATACAAAGTATATTAATTTTACTGCCTGTATCTATGTATGCCCTCAGCTGCTGTCCATTTACCATAACTGTTTTTTTGTAAATATCAACAAAAATTTCGTAAGTAATATGCAGTACTTGACCAACCTTTTGTGCTTGCTCTCGTGACTTCCCAGCGCCAAACCAGCAGTTTGCAGTGGTATGCCCGCTGCGCCGACATGTCTCGCAGCGCTGTTGTTGTCTGCAGTCCCGCGCCTCGTGGCCCGGTCGACGACACACGTAGCATATCTTTGGTTGGACCTGATGTGTTGATGTTGGTGAGCCGCTGCTAGTGCCTCTTCTCCACGTCGATTTCCGGGTAGTCTGCGATTCTACCCGTTTAAAGTTTTCCAATGATGACAGGTAGCCGTAGTAAAGTTTTTCAGGTGTTTCGCAACTATATGCCTTCGCATTGGCTCTTAATTCGGAAGGTAACCCACGAATTATGCACGAAATAGCATCCTCACCTTTAATGTTACATTTTTTTAGTAAGGATAATTTTTCATGATAATACCTGGTCATCGTCTCTTTATCCCCCTTTGTCCTTGCCAGCATACGTTCTAACTTATCCACGTAGTCAGTCGATCGAGGGAAAGCGACCTGAAGCATCTCCTTCCATCCGTCCCAAGTCAAATCGTAGTTATCGAGGTCATCGTACCACTCGCGAGCAGAGCCACGTAGCCGCAGTTGCATGATAAATGTTCGATCGGTGTCATCCCAGCCGTAAACATCACCCAACTGGTCTATTTTGTGAAGCCAACCGACAACGTTACTACTGGTATCTTCAGGGCGAAATTTAGGAATAACTTCGGCATCACTGGGAGCAACGTGTCTTTTCTTATGGATCTTAGTCTTACGGCGTGGGTGGCCATCAGAAAAAAAAATGTCACTATCTTCATCTTCCGAACTGTCCGATTCACTACATTTTCGTGTACGTTTGCCTAAACATAATATAATAGTAAATTGGCTAGGCAGACTGCAAAACCGAGACATGTGCGTCCTCCGTGCCTTGAAGGGTGGATCACTACGTTGCAGAGTTTTCTGGGTCTTTCCAAATTATTATTTACAGAATTTGGAGTGAAATACTTTTACTCCAGATTAATAAATCAAGATCCTCTTGAGAATTTCTTTGGTCGCATAAGAGCGATGAATTATCGCAACGTGAATCCTGATGAAAATAGTTTTATGTACGCCTTCAAGTCCTTAGTAATGTCTAATATATTGAGCCCTCACTCAAAATTTTCCAATTGTGAAGAAGATGACGGCGACACATTAGTTGATGTGAACTATCTTTTTACCTGCTGTGCTGAAAAAGGTAATGACGAAAATATTTCGCCTAATTTAATTTTAAATACGCCGTCATCTTCAAAGGGTCCGACAGAGTCCGAGGGAACTCTAATAAAAAATGTTATATCGGAAAAAGTAAGGGTCCAAACATCGGCGTATACTGCGGGATACATATGCAGGAAAATCACGAAAAAATTTAATTGTTATTCATGCACAAAAACTTATGCAACAAAAGAAATACAAGGGATCCATGAATTTATACAACACAGAGAATACAAAAGATTAAAAAATAATAATTTGGCTTACCCAGTTGGGAAACTACTGTGGCTGTACAGAGAAAACTCTCAATGCATTCACGATTTTTTAAATGAAAATGGTTACAAAAATAATGTAAAAAAAAATCTAAAACTGCTGATTGCTAAACGCGACATGTCTTGGTTGGGCTGTAAAAAGCACAAAACAGATGTAATTAAATATTACATACAACTTGTGATTCGCCTGCAATGCCACAATTGGTGCACTATAATAAATAAAATTTTAAGAGGACAATAAAATTAGAAGAAAAATATGTTTTGAAAATGCAAAACATGCAACAGTTAGCGTTAAGAAAATATAAAACCCTTCGGCAAAAGAAAACGAATAAATGACCACAAAGTATATGATAATTTGTTTTATTTATTTATCTAATATAATAACTGATAAAACCCTAAATAGTAGTATATTTTATCGATATCGGGTACATCACTACACTACACTAAAAAATCTCGATAACGGTCATATTGAGTATCCATTTAGATTGAAAGCACTATTATATATTATTTTTGCATGTGTTGTGTCCATGCCGCGCCGCAAATGTCAAATGAAGCGACAACAGCGCCATAACTGTTAATGTAGGAACTAAGCAAATTCGACTGTCACATCTGTAGCTTGCTACATATAAGTAATCTGTGCTGCCAGGTAAACTCAGACCACGGTCTTAGCAGTCCATAGAAAAAAAGCAACTACGGTGACCGGACGATAGGTTTAGTTCCGAAAATCATCAAGAGATGTCGCTTTGTTAAACTTTTCACGTATTTTTCAATAGCAACACTAAAATTTAGCTCTGATTGTCCATTTCTTTCTACGCAGAATGTCTACAATTATTAACTTTGAATTATACTTGTTTTCTTCAAAAAGATAGCGCAACGCAAACTGTAAAAATGCAAAACTGAATAAAATAATCTGTTCATTTATAATTGTGCTTGCAAATAATATATTTTAGTAGGAGACGACTTTTAAAACAATTAGATTTTCAAGTTCCGTTTATATACTTCTGTTTAGAACGGAATTTGTTTGTCATGGCGCCCGGCCGGCACACTAAGTTGTTGTTTATGTTGCTTTGATTGTGTTACTAATTGATTGTGTTTCGTGGCTTTTCGACAACTTTTGCTATTTCAAAGGACATCGATATCTCTGTTTATATTGTTTTGACCCGTGCGCACTACCTATTAGGACTTCGATTTGCTTCCAATCCGGACTTGACGCAATGGCATCTCCTTTCAGATGTTGTGTTCGTCATTGCACTTCAGCTCGTAGTAAGTATAAAGTATTCATACAGTCTTAACTGTGGACTTTATCACAGAAGTATGTAAGACATAGTTTTTCAAAAAATAAACTTATGTCTCCAATTCCAGGTGAAGATTGCCATGTAGTTTTGCATTCGTTTCCCAACCCCAATAAAGAAGATGGCAGATTTAAAACCTGGCTTTACGCAATTGGAGGAGATCTTCTGGTGTTGGACAGCCAATTTATATTTAAAAATAGAAAAGTATGTCACAAACATTTTGAATCCAAATATCATACAAGAAGTTCAAGATTAAGTGCTAATGCAGTGCCTACCTTGCACTTAAAAGGTATTTGAAACATTTATTTGCTTATATTCATTGGAGAACTGTTATTCATAGTTTTAGTTGTAAAAAAGTGTGCCTCGAAATAGTAAAAAAGTTACATTTTTGTTATTTAATTATACAAAAATCAAATTAAAGGAAACATAATATTGAACTTTAAAATTACAATGAATAAATACATATAAATATTTAAAAATAAAATCTATCTTATTTTCCAACTAATTTTAATTGTTGGTGAATTGACCTATCTCCATTCATTGACATAGGTACTAATGACACAAATTGTATGTAATCAGCATAATTCAGGGTATTTAAAATATGTATGTATTTCATTTACAGGCATTACTCGTAAAAGACCATTGTCAGATGTTACCAATGTGACCAATTACAATCCAACATTTGCTGAACCTTCCACATCTACAGGTAAGTCGTAATTTTATCTCCTATAACTTACTTTATTATTTCTTAAAGTACCTCTATGGTTACCATGGTATAAATCTAAAAAGTCAAAAATAAAACTTTTTTAAAACAACTAAATTCATAAAATCTAAAATGATCTAGTAGTGTTATCAATTTTTTTTAGTGGGGCTTGTCAAATTGGCACCAACTTCACAAGCGAGATTTACTTTATACTTTTAGATTTTTAAAATCTTATCAAAAAAAGTTGTATTTACTATTTCCACTCAGTAAATCTTGGATATTTATTATTGTTTCATTTGTTTCCAAGAAGAATGACACTCCAATAGATCAGTGAAAACCACATCAAATACATGTAATGAATGTATGGATGATACAGGTCCAATGATAAAATCTAAATTTGTTAAATAAAATATGTATATCCTATCAACTTTATCTTATGATATCTTTTTCGTATGATAGATAAGACATTAATTTATTTGAGTATGACTTTATTCCCATAGGAAAAAGGTGTGAGTTTATAGATGTATGTTACTATACCATACACATAAGCAGTTTGGTTGTTCATTATTTCAAAAAAAATATTTAATAACTGGTTACCTTCTTTTAACAGGTCCACCTCATTTTAGGGAACAAATATCCACCGAGGCCTGTGAACCAATATCCACAAAGACCAGTGAACCTCAAAAACTTGCAAAATCAGGTAATTTTTAATCATTTAATTCATAATTATGTGCCCGTTACAGTCTAGTTTACATACATGCATTACTGAAAGCCCACATTATAAAATATAAAAACTCGCTAGTTTCACATCGGACTCATGCACTGAGATCTGAGGGTTACCTACCCGCAACCCCAAGTGTGGCACTTGGCCGATTTTTAATATTTGTTGTTGTACTATAGGGTTTGCACTATGATCCCACCAATTTCGGCATTTGTATCTATTACAGTATTTTAGATTGAGCTAAAACAAAAAAGAAACTTTTTTTTGTATGAAAGGCCCCTTATTATTTTCTTTTCATATATTTATTAATAAAATTGATAGTATGTCCCCCATGATAACACATACTCTTTGCAAATTTGAACCACCTAATTATGATTCAAAATATACAGCTCTTTAAAAGTAACACAAATCCTAAAGTCATGTAAATAATCAAGTTTTTTCAGTCCAATGTTTGCTAACTTCTAAAACTAAACTAAAACTTCATGTTTACGAATTTTTTAACAGTTGTCATTATACTCAAATGCATGGTTTACATAAGCATAGTTTATATAACTCAGAGAATAACATACTTATTACAAATTTTCTAGATTCAGCTGTGCCTGCTAAATCTTCAGGGGTCAAAAATATTTCCCTAAAACAACCAGCTGCAACTGTGACAAAAGGTACTCACACATTTGTTTTAATGATTATACTGTTATAATATTATAATTATTTTTTGTAAGAACTTTCAAGTTCGTTTTAATTAAATTTGTAAAATAACTGAGCCATCTTTTGATAAGTTTTTTTTTTCAGCACGGAACATAGTAAATCTGAAAAAATATATAAAAAAGTTACGACAAAAGAAAGATAAATATGCCACGCGACTGAAGAAAGCTTTGAAACTTTCCGAAAATATAACTTTTCAGAAGTGTTTACAAAAATTTACGACATTGGCAGCATTGTTCACAACTATGCAATTTCGTGAAATATCCAAAGAAAAAATGGGAAGACGTTTCACGAAAGATGAAAAAATCATGGCTCTCAGCATTTATAAACAAGGACCAAAAGCATATAGATGGCTCAGTAAAATTTTTATTTTGCCATCCCCTACCACACTGAGTAGACTTATTTCTTGTGCTGGTCTAAGACCAGGATTAAACAAAAAAATATTTATACAGTTAAAGAAAAGGGTCCACAAAATTACAGAAAATGAAAAGTTGTGCATCCTTTTATTTGACGAAATATCAATAACGCCTCACTTTGATTTTAATAGAAAAAGAGATGCAATTACTGGATATGTCAATAATGGAAGACAAACAAAAAGAAACATTGCGGATCATGCGCTCGTTTTTATGATACGGGGATTCATGAAAAACTATAAGCAGCCAGCGGTTTATACATTTTGCAGAGGAACAACTCCCAAAGAAGATTTAAAATTTTTAATAAAAAATATTATAACTGAGTTGCAACAATGTGGACTCAACACTCTTGCAACAGTCTGTGACCAAGGCACAACAAATGTCAGTGCCATAAACGAATTAATAGAAGAAACTCGGGTTAATTATATAAGAAGAAATCAAAATTTCAATCATAGATTATTTGAAATTAATGACAAAGAAATAATACCCCTATTCGATCCCCCACATCTAATTAAAGGGATTAGGAATAATTTAATTACAAAGGACATGAAAGTCATAATAGAAAATGAAGTAAAAGTTGCGAAATAGGAACATTTAATAAAACTTTATGAAGAGAATCCTTCCTATAAAGGACTAAAAATGATGAAAAATCTAACGGAAGCCCACATTGACCCCAAAAAAATTTCCTAAAATGAAGGTTAAGATGGCAACTCAAATATTCAGCAGAACTGTTGCAACCAGTATGGGATACCTAGCCGGTGAGTAGTATAATAATCACTCATCCATCAGATACACATTCCTGATCCTATAGTATTTACCTATAGTCCATAATTTCTTTAAAGATAATATATACTACTCAAAACAGAATAAGGGCCACGAGGTATTTTTACATTTTGGTGTAATTTAGTAAACATTTACATATTGAAAGTAGTAGTAAAATATTGAGTTTACAAACTCTTTGATACCTAAACTTTTTAATATTGTAGTATTCATCTAATGCTGGCAACAATTTTAAATAAAATTGATTCCATTTTCTTTGACGTTTTGCTTTCCTTAGCTTCTTGGTTTATTAGAAATTATCAGAGTTCATTGATATCTTGAGTCAGAAACGTCTTTTGCAATATGCCACAAGCACGCAGGCGTCATATGGACTCGCTGACAGCAACCAGAGCCGTTACAATGATTGAAGAAGGTCATTCGCAGCGATCTGTGGGTTTGCAATTGGGATTTTCTCGAAGAGCTATTCAAAATCTATGGAATCGTTTCCATGAGACCGGTAGTGTTAGAAGAAGACCTGGTTCGGGCAGAGTTCGCATTACAACAGCTCAAGAGGATCGTTACATTCGATTAAGTGCGCGCCGAGATCGCACAACGACGGCCCGCAAGCTGCAAAATCGTTTACGGCTGACAACGGGTACTCGTGTCAGTGACCAAACTATTCGTAATCGATTGCATGAAGACCAGCAGGCATCAAGAAGGCGAGTTGTCCGTGTTCCATTAACCAGAAATCATCGTGCAAATCGTTTAAGATTTTCCCAACATTTGGACTGGGACATAAACCAATGGGGCATGGTGCTCTTCACAGACGAATGCAAAGTTAATTTTTTTAACGACGATCGGCGTATTACAGTATGGAGAAGACGCGGCGAGAGATTTTCAGAAGCCTGCATCCATGAAGTCGATCGTTTTGGTGGTCCAAATGTAATGATTTGGGGCGGGATAAGCTTACACGGCAAAACTGAGCTCGCTATTTTAAATGAGGGTACTGTTACTGCGCAGGAAGTTGTCAGACCACATGTGATCCCATTTGCACAGCGAGCTGGTCCTGGATTCATCTTGATGCAAGACAATGCTCTGTACTGGAAGCCTCTCAAATTCAAGTCTTGTCGTGGCCGGCGAACAGTCCGGACTTAAATCCAATAGAGCACATGTGGGATCAGTTGAAACGAAGAGTTAGAGACGGTGATCAGGAAATCCACAACCAACAGCAACTCATCAACGCTGTTAAAAGGGCCTGGGAAGAGATTCCAATGGAAAATGTCAGGCATTTGATTGAGAGCATGCACTCCAGGCTTCAGGAGTGCGTAGCTAAACGAGGGGGGCATACCCGTTACTAAAAGATGAGCATGGAGTATTTTCTTTTGTTTTCAGTAACTTTACATTGTTTTTATTTTTAACCTAAAATGTGTTTTTTCTTTCAAAAGCAAATAAACTTTTTAATCATTATTATTTGAATAAATGTATTGGTCTACATGATAAAAACAACATTAGTTTTCGTTATGGAGACAAAAAAATATATATTGGTTTTATTATTTTCATGGTACAGACAAAATACCTCGTGGCCCTTATTCTGTTTTGAGTAGTATATTAAATGGGGATATATTTCAAATCCATCCCACTCAAATAAATAATTCATTGAAACTTTGAAACTAAGCTAACTTTCTAAGCTATGTTATAGCACTGATTATCTGACCCATAGTATTAATTAATTGTTATTTGCTGCTTTTGGTCATCTTCAAAGTGTATCTAAAAGTCATATTTCTACAATTAATTTTATTTCTAATTTTTCAGAAAAAAAAATACTTCCTGGGGAGTGCAGAGATACCGCCGACGTCTTGCTGTTTTTCGACGAACTTTTCGATTCGATGAATGGCAGTTATGACAACTCGAAAAAAAGGAGCGGTAAATTACTTTTAAGAGCAGTCACGCCAAATTCTGAACATAGCAAAGTATGGGCAAGAGCAAAAAAGATATTAAAATGTATTAAATTCGTCAGTAAAGAGGGAAGGGAAGGTAGTGTGCCATCAGTAACTAACTGGTTACGTACGCTGGAAGGTATTGAATTGTTGAAAGATAAATTATTTAAAGAGTATAACATTAAATCATTCTGGATGCGACACTTAAATCAAGATCCACTGGAGAATTTTTTTGGATCTATACGTTCTCATGGTTATAGAAATATATCTCCAACACCATCAGGCTTTGAGTCAGCATTCGCAAGTTTACTGATTAATAATTTGTCAAGTCATCATTCTGTAGGGTCAAATTGTGAAGAAGATGATTGCAAAATTTTTCAATCTATGGATTGCTTACTGACAAAAGAAGACATTAATCTTATAACAGAAATCAGTGATATTGATTATGATGACATAAATTGTGAAATTATAGATTTTAGTCACAAAAGCAGAAATCCTAAAATTATTAGCCAGCTTAGCTACGTAACCGGTTATGTAATAAAAAAGGCAAAACAAAAAGTATTCAGAAATGGCAACAAATGTAAGGGAATTATATTTAATAATGATAAAACAGAACTGAATTAATACATAAGTAAAAGAGAGTATTCTTCATTCAAATCACTCACCTACCCTTCCGAAAATACTCTAAAGCTGTTTTCTGCCATACAAGATGTTCTTACATCGATTTTAAAAAAAAAAGAATGATTTACCTCGCATCAAAAGTTACATGAAAACAATTTTGTACACGGTAGTTGATTTTAACTTTTTGACTTGCCCAGACCACAGAAAAGAATTGATAGATTTTTTATTTGAATTTTGTTCTAAATTTTTCAAACATAACTGGTGTCGTGATGTGAATTTATTATTAAATGGCACCAGAACAGAAAATTCAGATAACGATGTTGTCAAAGAATTATGTATTGAATATTATAAAAAGAGACACAAATAAATATACTTTGTCTACTCTACAATGAGTTTTATTGTTACCCCCTTATAACCTGTATTCATCTACGTTTTCTCTGCACTGATAATTTACTATTACTCTCACATCAGTTTGAGGAAACGTAGATGAATCCAGGATCTAATTATAATTTTTTGCAAAGGAACAAACTATAGGAGAGGTATACTATACTCGCTACCTATACGTATATACATAGCCGGTTGTAGTTCCTAAAATTATCAATAGATGGCGCTTTACTGCCAAGGCGACTGACCACTCTATTCTCATATATTATAAATTTATAATGTACTCTGTGACTCAGACTACGCTCAGAAATGACAATGAATATTGTCGAAATGTCGAGAAATAGTTTTGTCTATGATGGTTTCATCGATTTCTTTGATCAACATCTCCGTGTTTCGTAAACAAAAAGAGAGATAACACAATAATTAGGTAACTTATGATGAACGTACTTGAAATGACGTATTATTTTGATCAAAGACTACAATAGTATACGGGCAATAGACAGGCAGCTCTACCTTTTTTTAATATTATGAAGTTGTCAAACGCAGCGCCATCTAGTTTTTCGTTAGGGGAACTAAATATAAATGCATACCTATAGATTGGTGGGTATACTAGGTACAGTACCTATATCGTTGACGTAGAGGGAAAAGTGACTTAAGTCGACAAATCTGCTTTGAGATATTGAGAGTTAATGCTAACACATTTTAAGACTCAATATTTCAAAGCAAATTTGTCAACATAAGTCACTTTTCCCTAAGACAACGATAATTATGTCAAGTAGGCGTTTGGGAAGAATTCATCAAGAATTTGAAAAGGAAAAGAAACAACTTGTATTTATTTAATTATCATTTATTTATCTTTTATCATATTATAAATGCGAAAGTATGTGAGGATGGATGGATGAATGTTTGTTACTCTTTCACACAAAAACTACTGAACGGATTTTGATGAAATTTGGTACACAGATAGTTGTTCCAGGTCTGGCTGCTTGTGTATGTGATTTTAAATGTTTGTAAACGCATCCACGATACAGGAGGAATTCCTAGTGTGGGGCAATGATTTCTCAAAAAAAAAAAAAAAAATACACGTTTAAGATATAATTTTGTGTTCTCCTTTTTCTCCCTTTATGAGTTAGGTAGTGTCGATTAGCCTTTTCCTTCATTGGATCATTAACATCCCAAAAGGTAATTTTGCCAGTAAGAACATTATTTACATCTTTGCACCAATTGTGTATGAAAAACATTGTGCTTTTATCTATTAAATAATTACGTAAATCATCTTTATGATTTTGACAACTAATAAATGATACATTTACATTTATAGTTATAATTAATTTTATGTATACTGATATGTTTTTTTTATTGCTGTGCTCTTTTAAAATTTCAATTATTACATGTTCCACATGGGCAAAGAAATCAAATAATGCTCTTGTAGGATAGCACAACCACTTTTTGTTGCCAAATTCCTTCATTTTTATATATTTATGGAAACTTAGTGACTCTTCTGCTTCTATATCTTTTCTGCAGGCCACACAATTTTTATAAATATGCTTTTTAGCAAGTTGCGCTATCCACCCACTGCAATACCCTATTGCTGCGCTTCTTTCAACAAGCATTGGAGTTTGGCCCTGTATTAGGTCGTCTGTATTTGGCAACTGTACATTTAAATGGTCACTGTCAATTTCATCTCCACATTCAGTTGTGTGTGAGTCTACTGGATTTTCTAAAAAATGTTTTAGTGATTGGAGACATACACCGTCATCTTTTTCACAGTTTGCTCCAACTGAATATGAAGATGAAATATTATTAATTAACAAAGTTTTGAAGGCTCCTTCAAATGCAGACGACGTGGGCATAATGTTACTGTATCCATGGGCTCTAATTGCCCCAAAAAAGTTTTCTAATGCATCTTGGTTGAAATTGCGCAGCAGTAAAGAATTAATACCTTTGGATTTTAAATATTTTACAATTAATTTAAAACCTTCTATGGTTTTAATCCAGCTTGACAATGAAGGCACTACACCTTGGTTATTAGTATTACTAAATTTCATAGTTTTCAGTACAGGTAGACTATAATTCCACAATTTGTGGTGAGGTGAGGTTGGGGTCACTGCAGTCCTGTAAATTTTTCCTCCTCTTATCGCGCTGAAGCTGCCATTTACGCTGTCGAATAGATCATCGAAGAACATAAGTAGATCTGCTGTATCGGAACTTTCTTTTTCAAGGACTCCAGATTCTGCAATGGGGAAAAAATATATTAAAACAACTATCTCGGTGTTGTTCGCGGCAATGAATAGTGGTTAAATAATGGTCTACTGACTTAGGACTTAGGGCTATATTTCACCGGGACACCATGGCAACGCAACTAGTCGCCGCCATCAACAAAATGTATACAACTCTTTAGAGAGTATCTCACCTGGTGTCCGCTTGATTGCGCAACCATACAAGCATACATTTTGTTGGCAGCACGACTTGGCTGCGCAGCCATGGCGTCCCAGTGAGATAAGGCCTAAGGAGGGATTGTGTAAAGAAGATGGACTACAACATCTTTGTTTGTGCTAAGAACATACTGCAATCAGGAAATGCATCATGGCTGCCAAGTTAAGAATATACAAACTGACTGATATTGTCACGATCCAGACATTAAAGACAGATAGCAAACGAAAAACTGTATCTTTCAAACATTTACAATTAGTTACTGAAAAAATAATAAATTGCTTACCTGCCATAAATCCAAGGGCTACTCCCACTGATTGACTAAATACCTGAGTACAATGTTTAACCCTCATTTTCGGGATTAATTCAGGTATCACGTGGCGAGCTGTTAGTTTATGGACTATCTTTACGCCTCTATAACCTGGGCTCCTTTTATACAGCTTCACAATGTGTTCCCATTTTGCAATGCTTTCTTTGCCATTAATGGTAAATTTAAGGTCTTTTGTGATAAGATTATTTCTAATCCCTTTAATTAGGTGAGGTGGATCATAGATTGGGAAAATCTTATTCTTATTCACTATGAAAAAACCCCCTTTGTATTCTCGTCCATTGCGTAAAAATGTTTCTCGCGTTTCTTTGAGTAATGCGTTTATAGCTGCCACATTGGAGGTGCCTTGGTCACATACTGTTGTCACAACTTTCAGTCCCGTTTCTTGCACTTTTGTTATAATAGTCTTAATCTGTTTTTTTAATTCAACTGTCTTTGTGCTTCCACTACAATAGTAAAAGGCCAAAGGCTGCTTGTATTTTTTCACAATTCCTCTTATCATGAATACAAGTACATGATCGCAATATTCTGTTTCTATATTATCACCGTTATCAACAAATCCTGATATTTTATCATTTCTTTTATCATAGGAAATGCCAGCTCCAATAGCCATCTCATCAAATGTTAAAGTACAATATCTATAATTGTTAGGCATTTTAGTAACTCTTTTTTTCAAATTTTCAAATATAATGTCATTGATTCCAGCTTTTAAATTTATCTTTTATTTTTTTTATTTTATTTTATTTATTAAGGGATAATAAACAACTACAACATATGTATAACACAATAGGTAAACAAAAGTAGGAATAATGTTGCAGCCCACTACATTATCCGCAGATAAAACATTTTAAAAAGATCTGTGGTCGCCACTAGACGAGCATAACCAGAATTAACAAATAGTTAGAATATTACAAATATTAGGTAACTATAAAGCTAGCTATAGCTACAAAATCAAATCAAAAACAATTTAATTTAGGTAATTATGAAATAAGTAAATACAAATAAGACACATATTCAATTACTAACAATACAATTACTAAGTTAACATTTTTATAATATTAGATTTAAATTTATTTTTCGAGCATGCAAATATATCAATCTCAATGAAATTTGAATTATAGGATTCCAACATTCTATGAATAGGGCAGCGTAGACCAGAGTTCGTGCGACAAGAACCTAGCGCGAACAAGGTACGTGCACGAACCTGACGCACGTGAACCGTTCGGGGGACAGAATAACACAGCTTACTCGTTAGATCCATAGCATCAAAATTATTATGAACAATATCATAAAGCACGCTTGCCTCCAGGTATTTGCGCCGGTTCTCCAGGCTGATAAGCTTGTAATTATCAAGGAGTTGGGAGTATGGGAGATAAGTCTTAGTCCCATAACATCTGAAGCACATAGCACGGAGGTACTTGCGCTGAACCCTTTCTATTGCAACTATGTACTTTTGGTAGTAAGGGTTCCAAGTAACTAAGTAAGGGTTTTGCAGTAAATTTTGCAGTGTTCTTCTGCTTGGCAATATACACATGTTGCTAAGTAAGCGATATGCCTTAGGAGATGGCTTGTATAAAGACAACGCCAGAATTTTTTCATCGAGGGTGAAGCGCCTTCCTTTCTTTTTCTTGCCACTTTGGGAGACTTGCATTTGGCAAAACAACTTCGAAGAATAAGACATATTCTTACAAACCATATTGAATGCTGTTGTTTTTGACATTTTTTTTGCAATCATGTATTTTGCTTTAAAACACTTCTTATCACTTTCACATTTTCTTAACTTCTTTAAAACAGATTTAAATTCCTTATAGTGCGCCAAAGTTACACGGGGACCTGAAATACACAAATATTTTTCTTTTAAAAATTTACAATGAAACTTTAAAAAAGAGATTTAGATATTCAAGATTTCAAAATTATATTATTCTAAAAGGGAATTAAGTATCTTTTTGGTTTATGACTTAAGAGGTCTGGATGTCCATTTGAGTTTAATTATGCAATTCATAAATTAGTGTTTACTTAAGTTAAATTATTCAAGTACATACTTTTTGATTTAATTGTCTTTTTTATTTTCCGCTCTCTGCGTTGAGTTTGGTCAGGTTGTACATTTTGATGTCCTGTAAATTAAATATTGTTAATGTCAAATTGACGAAAATATAAAAATGTTTACTTAAATAATAAAAATGTTACGTATGCAATAAAAAAAATTTGAACAAAGGATTATCATAGTGTAGTTCCAGAGACAAAGAGAGCTCCATACTTACAAACAACTTTACCTCTTTATAATATTAGTATAGATATAATTAATACAAACCTGATATCAAATCATTTGAATGTGTCCTTATAACATTTGATGTGGAAGCAAGGGCCGGCTTGCTTATTGTAGCCTCAATGTTTGTTGAAGCTAGTGACGACGTGCTGGCTATAGCCTCAATGTTTGTTGAAGCTAGGGACGTTGTGCTGGCTATAGCCTCAATGTTTGTTGAAGCTATGGCAGACGTGCTTATTATAGCTCCAATGACTTCTTTTCCTGAAATATAATTAAATACCATTATTCAGTTGAGGCTCAAAAAAGAAATCACGCACCAGTTTGGAAATAAGATAAGAAACCTGAACCAACAGACTTGATAAGTCTCAACTCTTTATCTTCTCCTACATTGTCCTCACATAATTTTGTTTGAGATCAATGTATAAATTTACCTAATATTGTTATACAACATCTTGACTTTGTAACAGACCCGGGGTGTGTGTGGGATCAAGTGTAAGATCCTATGTAAGAAATCATACAAGAGCAAAAAAAGAATGTGTGTGTGTGTGTTCTCCTATTAAAAAATAAAAAAAGATGTATGTGTAACAATAAAAGAATTTCGGGCGCCTTGGGAACGCACACTACATTTAAAAAAATACTTGCCAGATAAGACCATTTGTAGAGTCGAACTTCTAATCTTCCGGGGGTGACTAAACTAGGATTATAGGAACAATGGAAATACCTTTGTTAATACCTTCTTTATTATGTCAGTAGCTTCCTTTTACTTTAAATATTAAATTACTAATTTGAGATTATCATTATTGTTGCATCTTTATATGAAGAAAGTAAATTAAGTTTGGGCCAGATGTCTGGCTAAAAAAATGTTAAATTAGACCTCAAGATTTCGGCGTCGAAGATGAGAGAATCCAGAATCCATGAAATGGAAAATTATAATCAGACGAAAGAAAAAGAAAAAGTAGAAGAAAAACGCCACAGCAGGGCTGTAACAAAATTTTAAAAGGTTAATACACAAGTCTAACAGAATTTCAACACGTGGGGAGCATGGCGTCCCAAGAAGGAACTTACCGTTTTTCCGTTAATAAATGACTTTTCCCGTGTGCACCGATAAATCCAAGTAGGTGAAAATCACACTAGAGCATCGTCCAATATTGAAATCCTGAAACATCAATTCGACTTAAAACACAAACCTAAAATGATGACCACATATTGGTCTGGTAGAAATAAATCTTACCGAAGAAATTAGGGATCCCTCCTTCTGAACACCTCGTCCTGGGTGTTTAAGGCAGCGATTATGGCATCGTTTGGCCTAAAAATATCCGTGATTATACCGGATTTTTAAAATTAAATTGGCGAGATAAATGCCTCGATGACGAAATCAGGTCGTAAAGTGAAACGTCAAAAAATGACAGTTGCCGAACTGAACCATAGACAATAAAAGACAGTATAAAAATCGTTCCGAAATCGACTAAAATATGAAAAGCATGTAACAGTTTAAAAAAACACGTTACATTACATCCCTCCCCGAAAAAATAAAAGAAAGCAATTTCTTTTATGCTAAAAACAAACAAGGTAAAAAAACTTTTTTTTAAAAGACAGGAAATATAAATTCCAATAAAACATTTCCAAAAAGATCCTGGAAAAGAAACAAAACTAAAAAAACAATAAGTGCAGTCGAGCTACAAGCACAACCAACCTATAATACAAAAAGAACCACATGAGTACAGTTAAGCACCTTCGCCACTGACTAACAAGTTAAATCCAAGAAATATTACAAGTACAGTTAAGCGTAGTAGTCGCTGAACAATATGTATAAGAATACAACAAAAATACCAATATGAGTTCGGTTAGGCACCATAGCCACCGACTAACAAGTATATAATAGGAAAAATATTAAATTAAAAGTACAGTTAGGCGCAATTGCCGCTGTCTAACAAGAATAATCCAAAAATATCTATATGAGTACAGTTAGGCACCATCGCCACTGACTAGCAAGAACGAATTACAACTGTGAGACACAGTTTAAAATCTCCACATCTCTAAAGATGCAAAAAAAATAAAGAAGAATGTTGTGATCGGCACAACTCCACCAATCTTCCGAGCACAAACACCTTCGAAAATAAACGCATATTGTGATCGGCTCAACACTACCAACTTCCCGAGCACAATAGCGGAAAAAGAAATGCATTCTGTGATCGGCATTACACCACCAATCTTCCGAGCACAGAAGCAAAAAAAAAACAACGAAATCAAGGAAAAAATTATACCGAGATCCGTAGAAAAGAAAGATAGGTAAACCTCTACAAGTGAGAACAGAGTGTACAAAAGTAGTAGGTACCAATGCAGAAATTGTATACAAGAATGTACAAAAAAAATTGCATACAAGACTGCATAAAAAATAATAATACTTAGAAATAATAATAAGATCTTTCGATATGAAAAATGTATTTGTGTGGGTAGAAAAGGTTATTAAAAGGTCCTAAGTTGTGTTTTAGAATGTTAAGATCTCAAATTCAACAAATTTATATGAAGTTACCTAACATACATCTTCATTTAAAGTGCTAATAACCTATCATCCATCCCATCGTACATCACACTAACAAAAGCGCGCTTCAAACAAAATTATTAAAATCAAGACCAACACTTTGAAACCAAATTAAAATTTTATTATATCCTTAACATGATAACGACCAGCGGTACCCTTATTAAGGTCTTTCAGAATATAAACATTATCAGAGATCTTTTCAACAATTTTACATTTAATAAACTTAGGAGCAAGTTTTGCCGAAAAATAAGTAGGTGCATGAGATTGAACAAAACTCCTTCTCCACACGACATTCCCCACATCAAAAGAAATGACTTTACGACCCTTATTATAATAGCGTGCATTACGCTGATAAGCTTTTAATAAATGAGTTTGAACTTTAACAAAAATATCACTAAGTGAATTAAGAGAATCAGCATAGTGAGTTCTATTGGAAACTTCCAGTTCACTCAAATTATCAATAGAGTCACTTAAACGATGTAAAGAAGCATCAAAAATAAGTTCTCTACCAAACATCAAAAAATTAGGGGTGAAATCTGTAGCTAGATTAACACTATTATTCAAAGCTAATTGAACATTAGATAAATACTTAGACCAAGTTCTATGATCTTCTTTAACAAAACAAGCTATGCAAGTTTCAACAGTTTTATTATAACTCTCAACTGTATTGTTTTGAGGCGTGTATAAAGTATTATAAAATATTTTAGTGATATTAAAACCTTTCAAACGTTCTATGAAATGTTTAGAAGTAAATTGTGTACCAATGATTCTCTATGAAGAGCCATCAGCTGTATAAGCAGCACTAGAAACAGAATTTATTTTATAACCTAACTGTGAAAATTGTTCATGACTATTTGAACCCAGAATACAACTATTTGAACCACTATCTAATAAACCAGAAAAAGTATGGTTACCTACGGAGAATTGTAAATACGGTCTAATATCATTATCTTTAACAAATAAAACAGGAGCTGATCTATAAATTTTAAAAAATGTTTTTAAAAACCAACCATTTCAGAGCAATACCACTAAGCAAGTCCGTAAATGAACCAACCAACAAAATTTCATCAAAATTGTATAAAAAATATTCTTCAACTTCAGTAATAAATTCTCTAACACAAGATTTCCCATCGAATTTAATTATACTTAATCTATATTACTATACTCTATGTTCTACTCTTTTTTAAATAGGGCAACTTAATTGCAGAAGGAAAATTCTTTTTAATATGTTCACTAACCAAAACATTCATTGAATTAAATGAAGGCAAAGCGTTCGTCGCAAAAGCTGAGGAAGAGTGTGCAATCCTGTCATTATGATCAAAAGAATGTGGTACATCTGTCAAATTAATCATGTCAGGAACAAAAGGTGCAACATTAGGAACTGAGCATGCACCATCAGTTTCTATGTTATCTTTAGCAAGAGGCAGAGAAGACTGAACTTCTTTATCCATTTTGAATAAACAATATGATAATAATTGATGAGCAAAGCAAAATGCAAGACTTCAAAAGTTATAAAATATTTGAGGTTAAGTTGAAATATTTTTAAAGTTACAAGTTGTTTTTTATGAAAATATCAAAGTGTTTAGCAATGAAAAGATGCAGCAATAATTTACAATATAAGTTCAAGTCACATAAAGTATGATTATTAAGTTAAACCAAAGTTCACTTAAAATAAAATATGAAATAAAATTACACCGCACTTAGTTTTACAATGTTGAGTCACTTATACAAAACAAAACTGTCTTACCATACAAATGTTGGTTTTGCAAGAGTAAAAGGGTAATGCTGTAACCATAAAAGTTAAACATACACAAAAGTACAATAATGTTACTAGGAAATATTGTTTACTTACAAGGAAACATCAAAAGAATTCAAGTTGTAAATTACAACAATAAACAATAATGTTTTACAGAAACTATATAATGTGTAATAGTAAATATATAATACAAATTATAAGATGCAACAATAACTAACAAGATCAGGAAGCTACTTCAAGTCCCTGTTCGCAGAGCGACAAAAACATCTTTTGTGAAAAAAGTAAATTAAGTTTGGGCCAGATGTCTGGCTAAAAAAATGTTAAATTAGACCTCAAGATTTCGGCGTCGAAGATGAGAGAATCCAGAATCCATGAAATGGAAAATTATAATCAGACGAAAGAAAAAGAAAAAGTAGAAGAAAAACGCCACAGCAGGGCTGTAACAAAATTTTAAAAGGTTAATACACAAGTCTAACAGAATTTCAACACGTGGGGAGCATGGCGTCCCAAGAAGGAACTTACCGTTTTTCCGTTAATAAATGACTTTTCCCGTGTGCACCGATAAATCCAAGTAGGTGAAAATCACACTAGAGCATCGTCCAATATTGAAATCCTGAAACATCAATTCGACTTAAAACACAAACCTAAAATGATGACCACATATTGGTCTGGTAGAAATAAATCTTACCGAAGAAATTAGGGATCCCTCCTTCTGAACACCTCGTCCTGGGTGTTTAAGGCAGCGATTATGGCATCGTTTGGCCTAAAAATATCCGTGATTATACCGGATTTTTAAAATTAAATTGGCGAGATAAATGCCTCGATGACGAAATCAGGTCGTAAAGTGAAACGTCAAAAAATGACAGTTGCCGAACTGAACCATAGACAATAAAAGACAGTATAAAAATCGTTCCGAAATCGACTAAAATATGAAAAGCATGTAACAGTTTAAAAAAACACGTTACAACTTTCAAAGAAAAACCATAGTTTCTTGCCTGTTCGTCTCCATAGAAAACCAACACTTTGGCATGAGGCCATTAGAGACACAGAGAGAGGTAATAAGAGACACATACCTGACGTGTTAAAACCAGATTCTTGTAATTGATATCTTTGGGACATATCAGAGGTTGACACAACCATTGCTTCACCAAGTGATTCTGCTTGGAGATCTAGAATAATATTAAAATGTCTATATTTATTATTTGTTTGAAGAAAATAAATGCATTGATGAATATGTATATATATTTATTTAAGAAATAATATTATTACCTGGGATATGTAGTGTTGGAATTGCCAATTTAGACAGTCTGCCAGTTGGATACTTATGTATTTCATCAAAATGTCTATGACAGACACGTCTGTTGCGGTAGATAGTATGATGATCCAATATTGCTATTTCACCGCCAACATTAAAAATCCAAGTTCTAAATGTCTCTGCACTTGTGTCTGGATTTGGGAACAAGTGTAGAGGCACACCTGAAAACATGAAACAATTAAGTGTGTAACTTAAATCAATCATTGGACGAACTATACCTCATTCAGCAGAGCTTGAGACAAAGTACATGAAAAACATTAAATTGTCTAAACATTCAAAAAAAACTATTTAAAACAAAAAGAAGTTGTGAAGTTGTGTTGTGCTAATAAGGGAAGCATGCTACTGGGACATAAGTAGCCTATGCACTTATCCGGGATACCATCTATCTTTTTGCCAAATTTTATCGAAATCCATTCTGTTGTTTAGGAGTAAAAAGGTAACATACAGACAGTTACTTTTGAATTTATAATATCAGTATGGATACCAATTAAAATACAATGGAGGATATTTCCAAAACTGACATAATACAATAATGCTGCTCATAGTGCCCCTAAGTGTTCCATCCGTGAGGAATAGAGTATAACCCTTCATTTGTTTGGCATAAAATAAAGGTAGAAAAACCAAATTTACTACTTACCATCACTCCTAACAACAGCACATCCAGGTACACAGCAAGAATTTTGTGACATGGTTGAAGTCACAGAACATATATACCACTAAAGCGGGTTGAAGTTCACTGTTCACTATTTGCAATTACAGGTCCAAACTCTATAGAGTGCCTATGCGTAGAGTCCACAGTAACTTCACAAGTTCTAGTGATGATAATCAAAATACGGCGACACACAGAGGAGGAAAAACAAAACAAACAACAACGAGAACTTTATTACAAAAGGAAAATAAATGCGCACGAGTTGTTTACACTCACACGCAGGAGGCCATTTGCAATTCAAGTGTGCCCATATAAAAACAAAATTATGCACGTGTTTTATACCAAAATATAATTTCTGCATTATTGTGCTGATAATAAGAAGCTCATTATGCTCTAATTTACAAATCCTGTTAATTTTATATATTTACTTCAAGTTTAACATATGATTATAATTTTATTTCTTGAATATGTCGTTTTTCAACTCCCAACATAAGAATAATTTATTTAACCATAGCAACACCAACATTTTTTTCCCTTAACGATTTGATAGATGGCGCTGTTTTCAATTAAAAACTGGAATTTTTATTGGACGTAGTTAAGCAGAAAGGACTCAATCCACACTTTGGCCAAAATTTAGTTAAGTATGCCATCGTACTCCTGAGGGTCGAATCTATCATGTAGTGAAAACCCTATTTTTAAAATGAACACGGAAACTAGTTTTTCTCACTACCCCGACTCAACCCACAGTATGAAGAGCATACAAAATGTATTTGCTGAAAGAACTCAGTCCGCTTGAATTGTTTTTGAGTAATGACATTTCTTTATGTATGTTCTTAAGGTCGATAAACCAGAATAAACTCAAACAGTTTGGATCCTTTCTAAGAATTAGTTTTGATTGTAAATATCATTTTATCAAATAACTGAAACGACTCAAACAGGTTGGGTCGTTTCTGTGATATAGGTTTACTAACATAAAATATTTCTTTTTGTTTATCAGAAACGACTTAAAACACTGGAGATATTTCAGCAAAAGAGCTTTTGATGAACAGCACATTTAATATCAAATAACCTAAATCGACTCAAGCAGACTGAGCCGTTTGTAAGGATAAGGAATAGCTGTAATGACTGATACAAATACTTTTAATTGAATTGCAGTTTGTTGTTTCGACTCAATGTAGGCACCGAAGTTCAGATTCGCACTTAACTTCGCGCCAAAAAGCTCGACGCTATCGTTAACTGGTATAGATATACTTCGGAAAGTAGGAGCCAGATTGAACGGGCTCCTTTTGGCGGTGAACAGACACACTTGTGTTTTGGTGGCGTTAAAAACAACCACATTTTCATCAAATCAAATAATTTATTCACATAATATGGGTAGATAGATGGTGCATAAGTGTTACATTACTTATTATAACAATAAGGATCCTCACCCCACTTGGGGACAAGACTTACGGTTGAATTTGTTCGCTCTATCATGGTCTCTCTCAATGAACGCACTTCCTCACCGCTAGTTTTTGCGCTGGATGCATAACTCTCCATGACTGTGCTGTCGTCTACGTACCCAACAATACTAGGAATAAGGAGGTCATTGCTGTGCAGCAGAAAAAGCGTCGCGGAGAGAACAGACCCCTGAGGAACTCCGGCGTCAATGGCAAAAAGGTCAGAAGAGCAGCCATCAATGAAAACTCGGATAGAACGTTAACTCAGGAAGTCAGAAATCCAGCAGCACAGACAGCGGGAATGCCGTATGCAGCTTTGCTCAGCCGACTTGCCCTGTCGAAAGTCTTCGAGATGTGCAGTGACACGGCAAGGGCTTCGCCGTGTTTCTCGATGGCCTCGCCCCAGCCAGCAGTGCGTAGCACATACTAAAAGGTTCCCTGGTTGATCGTCCCCGGCGAAAACCATACCGACGGTCAATAAGTAGGTCGTTGGCTTCTAGGTATGCTAGCAGCTTCTCATTAAGAACCCTTTCCATAACTTAGCAAAGTATGGAAGTGATGGCGATTGGTCGATAATTACTGGGGTCGGCACGACTACCCTTCTTGGGTACTGGTTGTACATTAGCAATCTTCCACGATTTCGGTACCGTCCGGGTTTTAAGAGAAAGGCGGTACAAGCGTGTCAATACAGAAGATAACTCAGGCGCACAGTTCCTCAAGACTCTTGCTGGTATGCCGTCAGGACCGCTAGCCTTGTTCACGCCTAGGCTATGAAGCACTCTACGAACCGCTTTCATGTGTATTGTGATCTCCAGCATCGAATAATCACAGCGAGAAATTGTTGGTGGCTGTTTTGAGTCAGTATCTAGACGTGAATTGCTCGCAAATAGAGATGCAAATAGGGTTGCCTTCTCGGTGGCGGAGTGAGCTAGCAACCCATCCGGTTTTAGCAGGGGGGTAATGTGGGCCGGCAGAAGTTGGTTTCGACTGATTTGGATAGGGACCAAAACTGTTTACTACCAGGGGGGTAGGACGCAAGTTTTGCCCCCCTATGCGACTGACGTGGTCGAAACGCGTCTTTCGGATCACCCGCTTACAGGACTTTGCAGAATTAAAGGCTCTTTTCTTCGCGCGAACCCATCGAGCTCGAACTTTGCGGTCACGACCCAGGCCTGGTATGCAGACTGCATTTGAGCTTCAGCACGAGCGCAGTCCACATTGAACCAAGGACGGGCTTTGTGACCGAGTGGTGTTTCGGAGAACGGAATATAGTATTACTTTCTCTGCCGTATCATGTCCGCAACCGTTTCAGCTGAACAAGAGGGGTCACCCGAAGATCCGTGAGATTGTGAGTGGTCAGATGTTCCCAGTGGGGCTGATACCGACACTGAGTGCCTGTCTGGGTCCGTAGTCGGCAGCAAGTCCAAGCAATTGGGTGTGTCCGTCAACATCCGGCATTCGCGTGGCTTCACTCACCAGCTGGGTGAGATATAGCGACAGTGCAAATCTGCGCGCCTTTCTCCCAGCATGGTCAGTTTTCTGGAACGGGAACAACCACTCATCGTGGTGGGCATTAAAGTCCCCCAGAAAAAGAAGGTCCACCGTTAAAGTAAGTAAGCTCTTTGGCCCCAGGGAAAAGCCATTCCTCAAGCAAAGCTCGACGATCTTAGATCTATGTTTACTTTAATACTCGAAGACTGTCACATATTTTATAATAACCTTAAGGGAACCAGCTGTATCAACGAGGATGTTGATGAACTCTTGACTTTGACATGGAGGATGAGGAAAATTGATGAGTGTTCATTTTAGCGACGTTTTTCCTATTTTTTTTAATTTTAATTGTAGTGTATGCGCCTGGGCGGCGCGCGGTCAGTCGAGCGCCAACCGTGAGCGAGTGCAGACGTGCGCTAGACGTATATACTGCTTCACCTAAGTGATCTATAAAAGTGTGTTTTATTAACCCAGTGAACGTTACAAGTGGCGACGAGGATAAAAGTAAGTACTACATACACACAAGTAAACATTTACCAAAAAAGGGGAAGAATGCACGCTGAAAAATAATGCAAGTTGTTTACGATCAGTTAAGCGACAATATTTCGATAAAGATCGTTAGTAGTTTGGATACTAAAATGAAAACAGAACGTAGTCACGCTGTACCTACCTACATAAACGTTTATAAACCGTTACTAAGGTAGATGTTTACAGCTAATGATTACTTTGTTGCCTCA